>BSBN01000680.1:600000-1800000 GCA_027924645.1 Cunninghamia lanceolata | reverse complement strand
ACATAGGTACTGAAGAGGACCAAAAAATTGCCTGTATTGGAAAATGCTACTCTCCCAAGGAAAGAGAGTGTTTTATTTCTTTATGGATTCTTTACAAGGATGTATTCACGTGGTGTTACGCAAACTTAAAGAAGTTTAGAAATGGTCAAATACAACACTACATCCCACTAAGGCCTGACACTTCTCCATTTCGATAGAAACAAAGAACATACAATCCTAAAGTGACCAAAGCTAATTTTAGTGAAATTGATAAAATGTTGATAGGAAAGATCATCTACCCTATTCACCACTCCACATGGGTTGCAAATATCATGCCAATAATAAGAAGAATGGGGAAATTAGAATTCGTGTTGATTTTCACAACTTAAACCAAGCATCTCTAAAGAACAACTATCCTTTAACAATAATGGACCACATCTTGCAAACTGTATCAGGTTCATAAATGATGTCCATGCTGGATGGTTTTTTAGGGTATAATCAGATAGAAGTAGCCCCTGAAGACCAACATAAAACAACGTTTACTACTTCGATTGGTGTATTTTCTTACAACAGGATGCCATTTAACCTCATTAATGCAAGGGCCACTTTTCAAAGAGCAATGGACTTGACTTTTAGAGATTTGTAGAACAAGATTATTATTGTTTATCTCGATGACCTAACTGTCTTCTGCAAGAGAAGAGCAGATCATATTGATGATCTTAAGGTGGTATTACAGCAATGCATAGATCACATCTCTTTGAATACCAAGAAGTCAATATTTGCAGTGACTGAAGGCAAATTCTTGGGTCATATTGTTTCCAAGGATGGTATAAAGATTAAACCTAAGAGGGTTAAAGTGATTCAGCAATCGAGTCTTCCTACAATAAAGAGTAATACCAGATCATTCTTCAATTAGGTTAACTTTTTGAGAAGATTCATCCCTGACTTTGTTGAACTAACTAGGCACATTGCATAAATGATGAAGAACCATCTGGTCTTCAAATGGAATGAAGAAGGTGAGAAAGCATTTGAAGATATTAAAGTAGCCATTGCTAATACTCCTACTCTAGTACATCCTAATTTTGAGAAGGATTTCATTATTTACTGTTATGCATCTGAGCATACTCTATCAACCATTTTATTGCAAAAAAATGAATAGGGGATTGAAACCTCGATCGTCTTTATGAGTGTGCCTTTAAAGAAAAATGAATTGAAATACTCTCCCCTACAAAAGCGTGCTTATGTAGTGGTGAAGGCTTTGAAAAATTCCAGGTTCTATATCTTGCATTCTCATGTTATTGTCTTTGTCCTCGACTCTGCTGTTAAGAACATTATGACCCAACAAGAGATTGGATGCAATAAAAGAGGATCTTGGGTAGCAAAGGTGCAAGAGTATGACATTGATCTCAAGCCTACTAACTTGGTTAGAGGAAGAGGCCTATGCAAAATGATTGTTGAGAGTGAACCAACTGAAGATGAAGAGGTACCTATGGTCTTGTTCACAAGTACTACCAATTAGTGGTTTTCGAATGTTTCCAATCTGTTGACATACGGCGAATGCCCACCTCACTTATCTACTAAGGAGAAGAACCTAAAGATTAAAGCTAGAAAATATGTTTTCTAGGAAGGAAATTTATATAAGGAGTGGATGGAAACTTCTTAAGATGTGTGGACAAGGAGCAACAAAAGAAGCTGTTAGAAACTTTTCACAATGAAGTCTGGGGAGGACACTTTTTTGCTTCTGTAACAGCTTTCAAAATGCTACGGTAGTGTTTCTACTAGCTAGGTATGTTTAAAGATGCTTATGAATGAGTGTTGAAATGTGAAAAGTGTTTGACATTTACTAGTAGACCTCACTTGGCCACATTGCCCCTAAGCTGTGTAGTAATTGACAAACCTTTTCAACAATGGGGACTAGATTTTATTGGACCTATCAATCCTATTTCTAGTGCTGGTCGCACTCACATCCTAACTGCATCTGATTACTTTACTAAGTGGGTGGAGGTGATTCTTGTAAAGCGCACCACTTTTGAAGTTGTTTGTAATTTTTTGAAGAATATTTTGGTTAGATTTGGCATCCCTAAGAAGATTGTTGCAGGTAATGCTATTAGCTTCTCTTCTTCTGAGTTTTCCTTCTTTTGTTATGACTATGGAATTAGTCTTGCTCACTCATCTGATTACTACCCACAAGGGAATGGACATACTGAATCGAGTAATAAGAATCTGATTTCAATCGTTGAGAAATTGGTAGATGAGAATTAGAGGGGATGGCATAAGAGCCTTTATGAGGCTTTGTGGGTAGATAGTGTAATCAATGAAATCAAAATGAAGATTAAAGTTAATCTAATGTAAACAACACGATTATACCTTCATGAAGACCTCACAAATCCATGCGGGAAGGAGCTTGCACCCAATAGAGCTCATCAGATGTTTCCCTTGATTAGAATGACTAAATGTGGATTGCTCAATGCATACAACACAATGTAGATGAGATTAGATGATGGATTGGATGGGATTGAGACCAGATTTTGACAGAGGTTTGATAGGATTAGGAGATTTGTGGAGAGATTTGGACAGAGTCCTGATGCATTAAGAGGTCCCTCTCATGGCTTAGAGAGGGGTCCTATTTATAGGATTTTGGAGATGAGGATGGAGGGTGAGGATTCATTTGATGAGATCAAGGGCTAGGAATAAAAGTGAATCTTTTATTCCTAGTGGATGAATTAATAATTCCCATTTTGGGAAGAGTGGAGAAGTGTGGGGGACAACTGAATTTTAAATTCAGTGAGTGGATGATGAGTGGGAGACAACTGAATATTAAATTCAGTGAGTGGAAGAGTGTGGGGGACAACTGAATTTTAAATTCAGTGATTGGAGGAGTGTGGGGGACAAGTGAATTTTAAATTCAGTTTAGTGGATGAGTGGGAGACAAGGTTAATTAAGTGTTATCTTAATTAACTTAAGCCTAGGTTAATCAGATAAATAGGATTTATCTAATTAACAGTGATTAGGGAAATGGATAAATCATTTAAATGAATATTAGGAATATTCATTTAATTGATAAGATAGGGTTGTAAGGTTAAATGGATCAATTAGGTGAATTAATTGATCACCAGGGATATGCAGATTGGGGGAGTAGATGAGTGTGAGGTACGAAAAATTAGTTTGCAGAGCAGTCCAATTTTAGGTGTCTACATTTGCCCCTCTTTGAGATGGTGTTGCGGCTAAGTAACACCATTTCAAAGAAGTTAGAACATAGAGATGGATTGGATAGAAAAAATGTTTTGGTTTGGAAGAATAGGGAAAGGTTTGGGGATAATTGGTAAGGGCAATGCCCCCTCGAGAGGATAGGTAGGTTGCGAGAACACGGTTGTGCTCTTGAAATGGATGGGACAGATTGGTAGATGTGGTTAGAGGATAAGTGGTGGGATGAAAGGATGAGGATGTTCGGAGATGATTGGTGGATGATCATTGTGCTGAAACTGAATTTGAGCAATCCTAGGTTTGATATAGCAAAGTGGATATGTTCACCAAGGTATAGAAGGCCAAGGTGATGATGTTTATCCAACGTTTGCATGGACTAGACACGCAGACAAAGGGATGATCCCATGCATGCCCAAGAGAGTACAACCTTGTCTTGATGAGGGAAGGGGACTCATAGCATAAGCTCTTAGTACAAAAAAGGTATGATGAACCTTAGATGCATAAGGAGATCAATATGCTAGAACCGACCCTATGATCAATCAAGCTATGAAGACTAGCTTGGAGTAATGAGACCAACCCACAAGCACAGCATACAAAAGCAAGACTATGCCCCATTCTAGATGTTTTCACCACATACCATGATATAGTAAGATCGAGGTAGCTTTGATGTGATCTTCGAATAGGACAAAAGATAAAAATCAAAAACTAAAAGACCAATGAACCAAACAAGTAACCATTGTATCTTTTGCCAAGATAGATAATGATGTGATAGATTCTACCTATCGTAGGAAAGATATATCCTAAGGCAGGGATCAATTGATGATTGGATAGATTCTGCCTATCGTAGGAACGACATATCCTAAGGCAAGAATCGATTGATGATTGGATCATGTTTTGTTGATGTAAGATTGGCTCAAGATATGACAGTGACAAGTTATGATTGATGCTGATTTGATAGTTGATGATTTTGATTAAGGACAATGCTTTGATAGGTGATGCGATGCTTGGATCTGGTGTAAGCGTATTGATGATAGATGTGATGATTAATAAATTATTTTTGGAATTTTGTGTTTTCTATTGTTTTGGTATTTTTGATGATATTTGTGATGTTTTTGGATTTTTGATGATATTTGGTGATGTTTTTGGATTTTTTGATTTTGTGATTTTTTTTTTTGATTTTTTGACTTTGTGATTTTTTTGGATTTTTTGACTTTGTAGAAAGGGCATGATTTATTATGATGGTTGCCTTGGATTTCATGTGGATAGCCTTTGTGCTAAATACCAATGACAAGGGAACACCAAGTCTAGAAGTGAAGGTGATGGGGTTGGATAGGGGGGGTTTGGCGATGAAAGGATGATGGATAATTGATTCATGATAGATGAATGGACAAGTGATAGGGATTCGTGTTAGATAGATGGAAGATAAGGATGAGGGGTAGGATAGGTATGCATGATATATGGATGGGGGATTGTAGGATTTTCTCCAAGGGCTAGGTTGCAAGGAATCATATGCCCCAATGATGCCCCCTTGAGTGGATAGGCGGGTTGCGAGAACATGGTTGTGCTCTCGAAATGGATGGACTTGGGAGTAGATGGATGGAGGATATACTTTGAAAGGGAGTATGTCAAGAGGTTTCCAAAGCATGTTGTTGATATGTTGCCCCTTGTCTTTATCAAGATCTAAGGTGGGAGATGGTAAAAACAAGATATAATGGATAGGATGCATGGGAAATGATAGGATAAATAGGGGATGGTGGATATGAATATGATAGGATAACGATAAGACAGTGGATAAGATGTGCAAGGATATTATGGATGTGGATGAGGGATATGGTTTTGCCCCCAAGTGTAGGGATACAAAATGGATGGAGAAGGGATTACGCATGATGTCCACAAGGGGTTTTCATCATGGTACTTGCCCAAGGCGCCACAAGGAGTGGTTTTCACCATTGGATGGATTTTTTTTTAAATTTTATTTTATTTACTATTTTGATGTAATGGGGACTCTAGCGTCTATTTCCATAGCAAGGAGAAGATGGTCCCATGTTGGATAGCATTATGGATGATGATTGCATGGATGTTCATAGATAGGAGAAGATGGAAGGGATGGTGGATAATGGATTGTGTGGATTATGTGGAATATGATGTGTATAATGCAGATTATGATGTGGATTATGCAAAAGCATGGCCCATAGGGATGTGACGGGGAAGATATGTAGGATAGTGAATGAAAGATGGAGAGATGGAGGTATGTGGGAATTTCAAGTGGTGGAGGGGAACCAAGACCAACGGTTGCACACACCGTGATGTATTTGGAAGCTTGTACTTTGGATGTGGAGTTGGGAGTAATGGGGATTGGGATGGGAGATTTTTGAATGGTCGATTTGGGGTTTTAGGAACCCAAATGGACTTAGGTTTTGGGGTATTTTTGAATGGGGAGGGGGATGTTTGGGATTTTGCAGTGGATTGGGAGGTGGATGCCTCATTTGTTTTGATTGATCTTTGTTTAGGGACCCACACCATTTTTGTTTTTGCATGTTCTTGTGATGGTGTGGGCTTTGATAGCCTTTGGGATTTTTCATTTTGATTGGAAGGGATAATATCCTTAGGATTTTGTGCTTTATGAGTTGAGGCATTCAAATTTTGGAATCCCATGGATTTGGGGGAAGCTTCATGTTTGAAAGATGTGTGCTTTTGTTGGTCTTGATTGGGAATTTTAGTGGATTTATCGATAAATGGATGAGGAGATTTTAGGATGGGGATATTAGGAGTTGGGAGGATGGGAGGATAAGAGGATTTGGGGATAGGGATGTGGGGAGTTGGTAGGATGGGAGGATAAGAGGATTTGCGGATAGGGATGTGGGGAGTTGGTAGGATAGGAGGTAAAGTGGATTTGATAGGGATCTTGGGAGTTAGAAGGGTGGAGATAAATTTGATGGGGGAAGCTGGATGGTGACATGCTTTTGCAAATGGTAGGATGATGGAGGAGGGATGGCGACATAAGATTTGGGAGTGCGATGAGATGCACTGTGTTTGGGATTGGATGAATAGAGTTTGGAAGGTGGGTGGATGGTATCAACTTGTGTAGATTGTTGTTCTTGGGATGCATAGCCAAGGCCGTGTGAGGACGGATGGAATGTGGTGTGGATGGGCTCCAAGATGCCTTGTTCATGAAGGCCTAAGCCTTTGCCTTGATAGTTCATAAGTTGGAGCATGCGACATGCAATGGGATGTTTGGTGCTTTGGAAACAAGATGCGAATCCATTATTTGTTGGAGATAGATAGGTGGTGGAAGGAAGTTGTTCACCTCCTACAAGGGAGTCACCATGGATGAAAGTGCTTTTTCCAAGTGGATAAGGGGATGGATTTGGGATGGGATTAGTAGATGGAGGTAAAGGATTCATGTGGGATTTGAAAAAAAATTTCTATGCGATTTGAAATTTTTTTTTGTGAAAATCCAATCAAAAATGCAAAAGATATGATGATTTGAAGTTTAAATGCAAGTTTGACGTTGACTACAAAAAAAAGGGAAAAAGGTACCGTCACCTGATAAAAACTGACAACTGCAAAGTGCTCGGAGTCCTCTTTCCGATAACTATTCGTTTGCTCGATTTCGCCTTCGTATGCGAAAGTTATGAAAATTTGAAAAAAATAGCTGATTTCGGCATGTAGGAGGCACTAGAGGTTGGTTTGACTATTTGACATAACCGCTAACAGTTATAAAAATGTGGTCACATGTTGCTATTGTCTCACCGGCGGTTACAATTAAAGTTGGTGGTTTGATACTCCAGTGAGCTTGTGGTCACCCATACAACCATGAGCCAGCCCGAAGGAAAAAGAAAAGAAAGGAATAAAAGGTCGAAGGGTTTGGATGACCATAGTTTTAGGTTTAGCCAAGATGGTTTAGGGTTTTGGGAGTGTTGGTTTAGCAAGGCAGAGGGGATAAATGGAGCTCAGGTGATGGGAAGAGGTTTCAACAGGGCCGAGGTGGTGGAAGCGGTGGGGAATGGTGTGGTGGCGACCTGGAGCTAGGCGGCGGGAGCTTAGAGGTCGGGGGAGCGCAAAGGTGGATGTGGAGCTGCAGAGGGAGGTTTGGAGTTAGTGTGGGAGAAGGAAGGACAGGGATCGGGGAAGACAGGAGCGGCGGTGGATGGATGGTGGCGGGAGGTGGGTGGATGGATGGCGACTGGGGAGAGCAGTGGTTGGGGGTTGTTGAGAGGTGGATGTGGCGGCGACAAGGGCACCGATGGGTGGTGGCTGGGTGGTGAAGCAGAGGAGGGGGTTATTGGAGGGGCTGACAGCGGCAGGGTCTGGTTTGAGGGTAGTGGTGATTGCAAAAAAAATGGCGGCGACTGGGTTGGGATGGCGGTGGATCGGTGGCAAAGTGGTATGACCTACAAAAACCAACGCAAAACCAGCGCAAAGCCCTACAAAACCAATGCAAAAAAACTTGCAAAAACTAGTGATTATAGCAAACAAGGAAGTGCATAGAACAGCATGGTAGGGTATGGTTCCGTACAGTACGAACTGTACCCTAAAAAATTTTCAAATTTTTTTTCACAAAACATAGGCAAGTTTATTGTCAAAATTCATAGAAACAGCGTCTTGAGCACAAAAATGATGTCCATTTCTACTCAAAATGAAACCTGCAACACTTCCCTCACCAAACTTGCAAAAAATTGTTAGAAAAACAAAGATTTTAACAAGAAACCTTCACAAAATGACAAGTAGATTCGATACCGGGCGTGCCAATGTAATCAATGAAATCAGAATGAAGATTAAAGCTAATCTAATGTAAACAACATGATTATACCTTCATGAAGACCTCACAAATCCATGCGGGAAGGAGCTTGCACCCAATAGAGCTCCTCAAATGTTTCCCTTGATTAGAATGACTAAATGTGGATTGCTCAATGCATACAACACAATGTAGATGAGATTAGATGATGGATTGGATGGGATTGAGACCAGATTTTGACAGAGGTTTGATAGGATTAGGAGATTTGTGGAGAGATTTAGATAGAGTCTTGATGCATTAAGAGGTCCCTCTCATGGCTTAGAGAGGGGTCCTATTTATAGGATTTTGGAGATGAGGATGGAGGGTGAGGATTCATTTGATGAGATCAAGGGCTAGGAATAAAAGTGAATCTTTTATTCCTAGTGGATGAATTACTAATTTCCATTTTGGGAAGAGTGGAGAAGTGTGGGGGACAACTGAATTTTAAATTCAGTGAGTGGATGATGAGTGGGAGAAAACTGAATATTAAATTCAGTGAGTGGAAGAGTGTGGGGGACAACTGAATTTTAAATTCAGTGATTGGAGGAGTGTGGGGGACAAGTGAATTTTAAATTCAGTTTAGTGGATGAGTGGGAGACAAGGTTAATTAAGTGTTATCTTAATTAACTTAAGCCTAGGTTAATCAGATAAATAGGATTTATCTAATTAACAGTGATTAGGGAAATGGATAAATCATCTAAATGAATATTAGGAATATTCATTTAATTGATAGGATAGGGTTGTAAGGTTAAATGGATCAATTAGGTGAATTAATTGATCACCAGGGATATGTAGATTGGAGGAGTAGATGAGTACGAGGTATGGAAAATCAGTTTGCAGAGCAGTCCAATTTTAGGTGTCTACAGATAGGATAACCTAAAAGAGGGCAATTGGGATGTCTCCTTTCCAATTGTTTTACAAGATTGACAGTACTATTCCTATTCCTCTGGAATTGTCAGCATTGAACTTACAGAGAGCTATTGAGGATGGACAATTCCAATCAGCATTGGAAAAGAGAATTATGTATTTGCATAAGCTTGAGGAACAAAGGGATGGAGTGGTGGATAGAATTACAAGTGTTAGAGTTGGCTATGATTGGAGCCACCCAGGATCTAGGAATTCATGAAAGCACAAGATAGATCAAATGAGAGAATAATGCTATTCTATCAATGAATGCAAAAGAAAGATGTTATTACAATGTACATGATATGCCTTGCTTATAAAGGCAAGGTGAGAGCTAGAAAGGTGGAGTGAAAAGTGGAGATATTCCTACAACATGTGTCAATTAGAGGATGATAACTAATTGCACATGTGGAGGATAAGACAACTCACTCCAACTATCAACAACTCAACACACAACTAGACTCAACTAGAAACACCTAGAAGATTCACTAAGTCAACTTAACTTGTGTGAATTATGTGTAATGTATGAATATTATTTAACCAATAAATAGTTAAATAAGATGAATTATCCACACAAGAGTAAACCAGTTAGGTGATAACCCTGTTCACACCAACACCCCCCCTTAAGTGCAACTTAGGGAGTAGCTGACTAAAGCAAGATGGAATGATGGATGGGTCCTGCCTACTAGGCGATGTTAGGTACACATGTACAACAAATCTCAAGTGGAGAAAAGGAGAAAACCACATGGGGAAAAACTCCTCTCCAAAAGTGAGAATGCATAAACAACGAATGTGAAAGAAGAAGTGATAGTAGGAGGACTCAACATGACCCCCCAGGGACAGCTTCTATCACATATGTACAATCAAATACCCTTCCATAGGAGAGCAAGTGTGAGACTATAGGTCCCCCCCACAATGAAGTAGCTCATGTGCTGATGGTGCATGCCTGATGATGAACGCTGGAAAGTGTCCTGTACCTACAAATAATATTCCTCCCCTTAGGAAGAAACAAGTCCAAAGGCTGATGTCGAAGAAACTCCATCTGAAGGAATGGGGGGAAAAAGCCTCAAGATAGATGCCTCTTAAGACTGTTGAAATGTCCACATGTCAAAATCAAAGAATGGCACAATTTAATGAGGTGTGACCAATCCAAAATCCTGGGTAGACTCATGAAGAACAATATCCAAAGATGAAGTAGATGGGATAACAGTTGTGATGTAACTATCATCAAAGAGGAGAGATATCCCCTCAAGTGTGTCCTCCAAATCTGCAATATGAGACTCAAAAAACAAGTCTGATTTACCTTGAAGAAAGTATCCCACAAAGTTGTGTCTGAAAGACCTGAAGTATCCTTCTCAACTGAAGAAACCATGTCAATGTCGATCTCTGATGAAGCAGGAGGATAAGGTGATGGAAGCTCAACACTAGTCTCATGAACCAAAGTGGGTGAAAGAACACCAAGGTTCAAGTGACCAAACTTCTCCTCAGAAACATGATTCACACTTGATGCATGAGTGTGAATGCCAATCAATGGATCTATATCATCAGAAACAAAATGGGAGAAAGTATACAAGCGAGATACGTGATCAACCATCCCAACAAAAATGATATCTCTGCTCTCCAAGTCTCAAATGATCATTGAATTAGGAGTGAACTCAACTGTCTTGCCTACACCACAATGAGTAATCTGGTAGATGGAAAAGAGATTGGTTGACAAGGAAGGTACACACAACACATTGTTGAATGTACTACTCTCACCAACATCAATAGTTCCTTTACCAATTACATGCATGTATGTATTATTACCCATCAAGATAGGTGTCGAAGTACATGACTCAAATGAAGAGAACATCCCTTGTGAAGATGCCATATGATGAGAAGCTCCTGAATCAAGAAGCCATCTCTCTGACTGAAGATTTGTTGATGCAAAGAGTGCCTATCCTTTTCCTTTGATTGTCCCATTGGCAATGCCTGCTGCCCCTGTATGTGTAGATGATGATGGTGTTGAAGAAGAGGATGTACTAGGTGATGATGATGGTATTTGGATATTGTGCTTTTGAATAATATGAGTCAACTCATCAATTTTCTTCTCATAACACTTATGCTCATCATGTCCTAGTTTCTTGCAATATGTACACTTTGGTCTCTCCTTAGATGATTCCTGCTTGGGAGAGGATGAGGACTTAGGTGATTTGGTTGATTCTTTTGTTTGCTCATTATTCTTGAAATCCTTATTTTTTTGTTTCTTACCTTTGCTAGGTGAAGCCTTTTGATCCTTAGCACCTTGATTAGCAAGAAGTACTTGAGGTCTAGGAGACTTCAATGTGCCCATGTGTACTAACTTAGCTTGCTCCCTTGTGAGTGATGCAGCAAACTCATCAAGTGAAGGCATTGTGAAAGCTTTCCCAAGTGCATCCATTGTAGCATAAAAGGTAGAAACAAAAACTGAATAGTCAGGACCAAGCTTGGCAAGGATTGAAAGAATCAATTGATTGTTCTCTTTCTCAATTATACATTGTTTGAGCTGCAATTTAAGTGATTTTAGTTTTGTGAAGAAGTCTTGGATGCTTGCAAAGTTGGTTGGATTCAAACTAATTAGTTCATTCTCCAATTTGAAACCTCTCATAGTATCTTGCTTACCAAAGAGATTTTCTAAGGTAGTCCACACTTCATTAGGTGTAGTACAAAATTCAACATGAAAAAGAAGATCATGAGAGATAGACAAGCATAGTGTTCCATAAGCTTGATCACATCTATTATACCACTTTCTTTTTTCTGCAGCTATTGTTGGTTCAATTTCTGTACCCATTGTTACTCTATGAATTTTTAAATTTCTTAAATGAATCTCCATTTTAGTTTTCCACTCATGACAGTTATATGGTGTGAGTAGAGGAAGTTTGTGTGAATCCATGATGCAAAAGTACAAAAAAGAACACAAGTACACCCCCTTATTACACAATCAAAGAGATTACCCCCTCCAAAAAAAAGAATGATTGTGGCACTTTATACTTAGTGCGATTTATAATTGTCCTCAAGGGACCAAATTTGGGAAAGCAAGAAAATCTCTTAAAAATAAGATTCAAAGGAGATTACAATTGCTCACAATGATTAATCACAGCAAATAGATCTCTTCAAAACAAGTTTCACTTCCTCAAGTGCCAAAATGTCCAAGTTATCACCCAAAAGCCAAAAAACCAACAAATGGAATAAAATGAGCTTGGAAAAAAATATGAGAAAAATGCATGGATGGATTTGAAGAGTTCCTGGATACCTTTCCGATGCCGCAAGAATTGTGAAAATCAGAGATCATGGCTAAAAGTTGTGAGCTCGGAAGTGAAAAATGAAGATTAGTATTCAAACTGCTGTAGCACTCACCTGTAGTAGAATTTCAAAAAACTACTAAACCACTGCCAAGTGCTCTCTGTCAGCTTTCCAATGATATCTTGTTTGCCTGATTTCGCCTTTGTGGGCAAAAGTTATGTAGAAAAGAAAAAAAGCTCCTTTTTAGGGCTTTGAGGGGCAAAAATGACCCCTTGGCGCTGATGTCAACATAATATTCTTGGAATATTCCTTTTGCCAGAAAAAATACTTCCTTTGGAAAAGTGAAAAATTGCCTGAAAACCAATCTGGTTGGCAAAACTACTGTACAGGGAGAAAAACAACCTCTGAAACCACTATTTTTATCAGAAACTGCCTTTTTATTGGCAGAAACTGCCTGTTTAGGAACAAAATGAATGTTCAACAGTGAAAATTGCCAATTTACAGGTGAAAACCATGGTTTATTTGGGTGAAACCACTAGCTATACAGTTGAAACCACCATTTACATGTGAAAACTACCGACTGTGTGTCTTGAAACTACTGTTTGCACGCAAAACAACTTCCAGTGGCGGTTTAAGGGATTTCTGTTGCCGGAGATTGGGCGCAGAAGAAACAATCGACGAGTTTAGAAATTTTCAGGCGTGAATTTTTTCATGAGATCATTTTTGAAGGCCTATCTGGGGTTGAAGACTACCAAAAAGTGTGGATCGCAGGTTTAAAACCTGTCGTCGTAGATTTGTTTGAAACTGTCAGAATCGTTGAATACGCTGATAGGTACAACTGACGAATTTAGAATATTTCTGGAGAAAATTTTAAATGACATTAGACAATGCTAGCCATTGTGTGTTTTGAATATCACTCGATGTTTATTATAGGCGATGGAGATTTGGATGCCAACGGATTTGCAGATGACTGTGGATCGACCGTTTGAAGCAATGCCAATAGGAACAACGATGAGTTTAGAAAATTTTCCCGTGAATGTTTGCGGCATGAGTTTCTTATGGTGAGAGACAAATTTGAGCACCTAATGCTCACATAAGAGCCTTCTGGACTACCACTCGTGAATGAAGGATGAGTGTAGACCGTCGCTGTGAGTGTTTAAACCCACCCATCGAAGTTGGAGCCACGGTAGGGTTTTGCGGACTGCCAGAATGAAGATCCAGTCGATGAAAGTTAAAGGAATACGCCAATAGTAATCGTCGAAGTTACTACAGGAAGCCACCGGTAGAAGACTTAGAATATACCATGTCTTATGGAATAAGATTGTCAGGCAATTAAACTGTGTGCCTCCGCCGATAGTGGGGGCCTACGCCAATAAAGGTGCCCCACGATTTGGATCTGTACCCTGCAACTTGCGCAGGGTTACAGGGTACTTTGTACCCCTTATACAGTCTGCAAAATGAATTTAATAACCTGTAGACTATTTCAAATTACTGCCAGTCAAAGATGATTCACTGATGCAGACACTATGCAAGCGATGAGATTCTAGAATATGCTAATTGCGACAGTGAATATTCTCTGTGACAGATCTGTACGGCTGTGGCAAATTTTTTTTTACCTTTTGGTCCAACTTTGTCTAATTTTGACAATTTTACAGTCGATCCTTACTGATTTGGCCGCTCCGGATGCAATGACAGTGTCCGATTTGGGCCAAACTGCTCCAAAATTGCTAGTATTTCCCAGATCACACCAAAGAGCCCCAAATTGAAACCCTCGTCAATTTTGCCTCCAATGTCCAATTTTGATGAAACGAAAGATGATCTTGACTATTTTAGCTACTCTGGACACAATGGTGAAGTCTGATTTGCAACAACATGCACCGAAATGTACCTACAATACAAGGCTACGAAGGGGAAACCCTCACAAATCTGGTATTCTATCAAGTTTTTTTGATTCTCCAGGTCATCATTCGATGCAAGAGTAGAGCATACTCAACTATCAAGATCCACCATGAATTGTATTCAAGATCTCTAAAAAAATGACTAACATAAAGTGATTCTTCCTAGAGCTCTGATACCATGTTAGAGTTGGCTATGATTAGAGCCACCCAGGATCTAGGACTTCATGAAAGCACAAGAGAGATCAAATGAGAGAATAATGCTATTCTATCAATGAATGCAAAAGAAAGATGTTATTACAATGTACATGATATGCCTTACTTATAAAGGCAAGATGAGAGCTAGAAAGGTGGAGTGGAAAGTGGAGATATTCCTACAACATGTGTCAATTAGAGGATGATAACTAATTGCACATGTGGAGGATAAGACAACCCACTCCAACTATCAACAACTCAACACACAACTAGACTCAACTAGAAACACCTAGAAGACTCACTAAGTCAACTTAACTTGTGTGAATTATGTGTAATGTGTGAATATTATTTAACTAATAAATAGTTAAATAAGATGAATTATCCACACAAGGGTAAACTGGTTAGTTGATAACCCTATTCACACCAACAACAAGGCACTAGTAGGCAGTGAAGAAGATATTTGACAAGAAAGCAAGATAGAAACTTTGTAGTTGGAGAGGTTGTATTATTGTGGGATAGAAGAAGAGAGCCAAAGGAGGCTCACACGAAATTTGATTCTCTCTAGAAGGGACCAATTACAACGAGACAAGTAATCGGAGAAAACACTTTCCTTTTAGCATATCTAGATGGAACTCCAAAGCCTCTTGCCTATAATGGGCAGGATCTCAAGTTATACAACTAGTAATGCTGATAAGTCCCTCTTTGTATCATAGTCTTCCTTATTGTTTTCCCTTGTGTGTTGTTGTTTTGGTGTGACTTTGTTGTCCTTTGGAATAAGGCTTTGTGCCAAGTTTGTTTGGATTCCCTACGTCCTGTTCAGTCCTTGTCCCCATTCAGAGCCTGTTGTTATCCTATAATCAAATTTTTGAGTTATTCATATGTTAAGTCAAAATTCTCATTCTTATTCTTTATTATTTGTTACTCTCTTTATATGTCGTAGTGCTTTACATATCCATTTTTCACTCTTAGTTGGTGATCTTGTGTCTTTCTATACCCCGATCGGCTAGTTCACAAGTTTTCAGAACCATCCGATTCCTCGACTTTTCACCAAAGTCAGCGTCTTAACCTCATCATTCGGTCTTGTGTCGGTCTGTTGAAGAGTCCTTTGAGGTTGGAGATTCTGAAGTTCTTTGAACTTCCAAACTCTCGATTTATTGGTTTGTTACTTCTCAAAGTTGCCGATGCCCTGACTGAATGTGCTTTTCACTTCATAAAGTGTCATCTTTTCAAACCATTAGTATGCACAGAGTATTGACACCTATTAGTTCGCAATAATTTAGAATGAATTGGGAAAGGTGTTCACACACTTTTTGGAGGGAAATCAAAAGGATCATTTATGAATCATCCAGTTCTTTTTGCCACCAAATTTAATGAAATTTAATGAGGATTAATAGATTTTGATACGGAGTTTTATTTGAAGCTACCACCTTGCGAGTAAAGACTTATTTTGCATTGTGATGGGAGTGCACTGAAGGAGCTCTAAGCCTCGCCATTAATGGAGAACTTGTAGAAGTATTTGCAATCAAGTCAGAATAACTAGCTCTTTTCCTTACTTTTCTTGTTGTGATAAATTGAGTCTTTGATTTATCTGGGTGAAGAAGAACAATTTTCAGTTCATGAGTCTAGATAGTCAGTTTTCCCCAAATGTTCTATGGGCCTCTCTAGTGTCCCTAATTTGTTTAGAAGTTTTCACTCTCTAGTTTTTGAAACAAGTTAAAATGAAGTATAAATATCAGGGGTTCCCAATTACCTCTGTAATTGAGAATGGCTTGTCCAAAGTATGGGTACTGACCTCAGACATGTAGACCTAGAATATTTCTTGAATAGAGTGTAACAAGAAAACATGTCCTCAATTGCAGAGAAGATTGTGAGTAGTGGGTTAGCCTGTGCTGGGGGTTTCCCACCCACTGTGCCATGTCCAGATTTGATTATTTCCTACGAATAAATTATTACCTTGAATCACAAGAAATACAATCTTTTGATGGCTCTGTAGTAACAAAGGTTGATTCTAAGGCTGTATCACATGAATTAAACTTACTAGACCATGAGGAGTTTGTTGATATGTCTATTACCACTAGTTGGGGATATTTCTGGGACAAAAAGGATTGGTACCAAAACTATATTGCTAAGAGCTGGCTAAAACTTGAAAGGAAAGGTAAATCTTGACTTCCCACCAATTTGAAAAAAGGGCATTTCAAAAAAGAAAATTTTGACATGATTACCTTGTTACATCATGTTGTCAGCAGTGCTGAGTCAGACTCTTTTGAAAATTAGATGTGTCAATTTATTCTGGTAATTTGTAGTGAATCTCAGTATGTGAATTGGGTAAAATTAAACATATGAATGAGCAACTAATAAATTTTCATTATAAGGTGTTATTCCACATGTGTTCTCCTTTGGTCTACAAATTCTAGCCAATAAAGAGGTTGTCTGCCCTGGTTTGAGGACTCAAGGGCCCCTTATGCTAGATACACCTATGTACTGTTATTTTTCGCAATTGCAAAAAGAAGTTGGGATGAAAGATTTCCACTGTGTGAACGATGCTTTCTCATGTTGTCTGCGAAGAAGATTGAAGGCTCATTAGAGCAGAGAATTTCCCCTAAAGCGGCGGCATTGATAGTGAGGTTTGGAAGTTTCTATATCTAGTTTGATAGATTTACTTATCTGCAGATTGGGGGTTTTGAAAATGGCCCATTAAAATTGCCTAGATACCCTTCAGATTTTTTTGTTCTTTTGGAAGTTTGTTGTCAAATGGCAACTATGAACAATAAGTATCACATTATGAAAAAAAAGGGATATTCTTTCTCCGTGTCTGTCTTTCTTTGTCTGTAAAAGTAATGATAGCGCGAGGAATGTTGAGGAGATTTTTTCTGAGTATAATTTTCACCCATTGCTTGTGAGGCAATCTTTTGATAGTAAAAACTTTATTAAGAAGAATTTGCATGAAGGTATCTTATATCAATATCAGCCTCACCTCAAGGATTACTAGGAAGATTGTGCTGATGAAAGGGAAGTTCAAAGGAGAAGTTGGATGAGATTGACAACAGATCAGGTCTGGGCTTTCAGGTTTCCTTTCCAAGTCCTTGAAGGTACTGATGATAATTCTAAGATTTTGGATGTAGGCTATCAGAGTGCTATTTTGGAATCATTTCCTCAGGTACATTGGTCTGATAAAGAAGTCATAGATATCATGGTTCGGTCTTCTTTTGTGCTAAGTAAAACTGAGAGATGACTTGAGAAGAGGATAAGGGAACATGCTGGTTCTTCATTACAAAAAGAATCTACCACTAAGAAACAGAACACATCTCGGGTCTCCGAGACTCCAAGAGCTACAATGAGTTTGGATACAACTCTTCATAGAGTTGGCTCACAATCAGGAGGAGATGGAGAACAACTTGAAGATAGTAGAAGATCAAAGACCACATGTGAACAAGATGGCCAACATGAGTTTGTAAGAGCAAGAACATAAGAGAAATTGGATGCTCTGCAACAACTACAAGCAGACCATGTGGCTTCTCCCAAATCTATGGTGCCCGATAGCGAATCTTTAATCTTCAATCAAATTGGTGAAGATAGTGTTTTTCATTCTATGTTTGGTAATCGCAATTCTCTAGTGATAAGTGAACCCCCAGAGCATAATACTCCCCCTTTGTAGTTAGATAATGTTATTTTGAATACTAGTGCTGGTGTTAGCATTTCTTCTTCTGCCTCTCCCTCATGGTTGAAAAAGGTAGTAGAAAAGAATAGGCATGCCCTTATGATAGACACAAATATAGACACTGTAGCCAAGTTGCTACAAGATACACCTAAGCACAAGAGGGCTAAGAGGATGTCAAGAATGGTGGTGGATCCCTCTACTGGACATCATGTTTTGGAAATTGTAGATCCTATTGGTGAGAAGAACAAGGATGAGATTATCGAAACAGATTTTAACATGAACATAATTGATATGGGACCCTCTATGGTTGAAGGCGATATTTACCATG
Source organism: Cunninghamia lanceolata (assembly GCA_027924645.1). Classification (NCBI taxonomy): domain Eukaryota; kingdom Viridiplantae; phylum Streptophyta; class Pinopsida; order Cupressales; family Cupressaceae; genus Cunninghamia; species Cunninghamia lanceolata. Next base: position 1,781,800 of record BSBN01000680.1, on the reverse strand, counting down.
CCAAGTTTTTTGTGAGTACATTGTCAAAAAGGATGAAAACTCAGTAGCAAGAGAATGCCAAATTACAGGCTTAGGGGAGAACTTTAACTTCATTTATTCAATCTATTTTAAAGATTAATGCTTGGCCTTCAGATGAAACACCAATCATATCTATGGATGGTCTAAACCCCAACTTGCTACAACAAATCAAACAATACCAAGCCATAGGTAAAGGTGTTGATCAATGGGTAGAGAAAATTAGTCTTGATGGTTTATTCTATATTGAGGAAGCTGTGAAATTGTACACCTTGATCTTTGACAAGAGGAAAACATTGGCTGCGGAGCTACAAAATGTTAAAGGAAAGATAACAACAATTTATTGATGGTTTTTAAGGAGGTTCAAGAGATAAAAAAAAATTGATACAAGTATCCTGATAGCTAAGAAGGTTTTTGGTGAACATAAAGAAAATGAATCTATAGTATGGTTAGGCACTCTAATGGAGAATGACTATTCTAGGAGTAGTTGAAGAAGAATTGAGGGGTACATTGACTTGATATTTTTATGATCAGAAAGATCTCAAAAATAATTTCACAATCTTAGACATAGAAGCCTTCAGCGAAGATGAAGATAAATTGCTTGAGATCAAAGAAATAAAACAAAAATTCAAGAAAATGATTACTGAGGAACTTGTGAGCACCGACATAGTGACTGGTGAGTCAGTAGGAAAACTTGGAAGGGTGGCAATGTATCTCTAGACTTTCAAGAGAGAAATCAAAGAAATTCATGTAAAAGAGTGGCGAATGTAGATCGAATGATAAGCAAACATAAATGTCAGGATAATATCACTAGCAGTCCAAGTGGCAAAATGTTGACCTGAATAATTACCAAGTATAGGGCATATAAGGTGAAGTTATGGGCACTGGCAGCTCAAATGACATAAATGAATTCAGCTACAGGTGAAGGACAAAACAAGAAAAATGAGGCGACACAAAAGGAGGTGATGCAAGAGGAGGACATGACAATTGTTGATTGATGACTTTTCATATTCTTTATTTCTATTTCTTGCAAAAAAATGATTGGCGCTAGAGAGCTTTCTTTTAAGTTTAATGATTTATTTTAAATATATTTAATCGACTATCCCCAAGAAGCCATTATTATTTTAAAGAGAGTTATGCTTGGAAAAACTATATATTTTGGAAGCCTGTCAATGCATAGAGTCTTTTGGCAAACTTTGTTTTGGTAGGTCAATTTTGATGTGATGTTACTTTTCAGTCGCTTTTAAATATATGAATGGAAGTTGGTGCAGTTGATTTCTAAAATCATAAACTTTGTGGTATGGTGAATGAGTGTTTATTCTTCTTATGTTGAATATACTATCAACTTATTAACTTGTAGTCTATATCAAAGCGATTGAAGATTTATATTTTGGCTCATTGCTGTGGATGTTTTTCTTTCGATTAATGGTTCATGGTGATGATTATATGATAATTGATATAAGTTTGTGATGGTAGTGATAGAAGTCTTTGTGCTTCTCTGTATTTCAAATTATATGGTAATTCATTAGCTTTAATGCTTTCTGGTTAAAACCACCACCTTTATTGCTTTCTAGTAAAAAGCATACATTATTTTCCTTCTTTGTATATCATTTGAAGGTAACTACGCCTTGTAAAATAAGAAGAGAATCAATACAAAATACCATTGTAATTGATTCAACTGTTGGTTCAATTGTCATATGTTTGGGTGAGAGAATATAGAGTTAGGTGACAAAATCTGTATACTAACAGTTGATAACATGGATGAAACAATGAAAATCAATGTATCTCCAAATTACATAAGAAGAGAGGACATTTGTCAAGAAAAGAATGAGCATGATGAAATTGTAAAACATACAAGAACCCCAAAATGGTTAGTTGAAATTGATGAAAACATAATGGAAAAACTTGAAGGCAAGAGGTCATTACAAATGGTTTGGTTGTGGGCTTAAAAACTCTTCAATGAATACTTTGAGAATTAAAGATTAACTGAACAATGCCAACTTTTTGTGCAATTACTAAAGATGTAAAAAATGAGACCTTTACTAAAGAAATTAAAGATTCGTTTAAACAAAGTGTCCAATCAGAATAAAATTATTGTTAGAATCCTTTCAATGTACTCAATTCTATTGGAAAGACTAGAAAGGGAAATATAAAAGAGCTACTCGTAGGGTAATATTACAACCTCAATAGTGAGCAAACAATTAAGAAAGGCTCGATTAATGAGGCAAACTTGTGTTGACTTAACCTTGAATCGTTAAACATTGTCAAATGCACTAACATTAAGATCAAGACTAGATAGTCTTCGTGGAAATGATACTTGGGATTTCAGTGGTAGGCTTCCACAAGTTGATAAGAAGGTAATCAATAGCACAAAGGAAGAAATTGAATGATTTTGAAACACTAACTCTAAGGTATCAGCAAATGTAAAAGATGTTTTAAAGTTAAGAATTGGTGATAAATATTGCGCATCACATCCTAAACATTACTTAGAATGTAGCCAAACAACATTGTACAAACAATATTATGAAACACACACCCAGGTATGACAATCTCACAAAGAGCATTTGAATCTCTTAAGCCATTTTATTGTGTTCCTCTTAAAATTCATAATACATGTTGAAATACCATGTAGAGTTTTCTATGTATCATGAATTATTATGCAATATTCACTCTACTTTGCACACTAACAAAATGTTATAGGAGTGTGGTGCAATTCAACTACCAAAGTCATATAAGGACTTATTGGATTTATTTCTATGTATTAGAGATGATGGTTGTATTTTCTACAAGAATGATTGTTTAAATGAAAAGTGTTTACAGTGTGGTGGGTTATCAAAGTTTATATCATGTATTCATGAGGGCAACAAACATGATTTTGGAAAGAAAATGGTTGAGAAAAAGAGATATGAGACAGTGAAATACAATTTGAAAATTGGAGATGAAGGTTCTAGATGTGAGTTGATTGTAAGAGAGGTAAGTATTGCTTATTTTATTGATGATTTTAAGAAATTTTTTTACAAGTATGCCAGACATAGCCACTGGTCTCGATGGTTAGATCAATAGTTCAGGATGTGTAAAGACTTTTCTGATTGGAACTATTGTCTCTATAGTTGATTTTGTAGAAAACTACATGTTGTAACCTCAAAATGAAGTGCAATCCCAGTACTACAATTCTATTCATATTGCTATTTTTGTTCACATCACATATAGACATGCCCCTGAGAGTATAGAAGAGAATATGAAGATTGTCATAGAATACCATTTTTACATAAGTGATAATTGATCTCATTTATCAGAGTATGCACAATATTGTTTTCAACAATTTTATGGGTTCTTGCAAGAAAAAGATGTTAGAATGGACCAACATATCATTTGATCAGATAATTGCACCGATTAATTCAAGTATGCTTGTATGTTCTATTGGTTGAACAAAATGCATGCAGAGAAGGGTATACCTCATATTTGGAATTTTTTTGAAGCTGGGCACGGAAAATGAGAACATGATGGGGTGGGTGCATGCATGAAGAGAGCTCTTTTTAAAGAACAACTAAAGATTAGAGGTGGTACTACATTCAATGATGCAGATTCTATTGTTAAGTGGTGTAACTATGCATTGTCACATGGAGTGGCTCTTGATTCAGAAGTGCACAAGTTCTTTTGGTTGGTTGATGAGGAGATAGCGAGAGAGAAATTAGATTGTTAGAGAATCAATGAATCATCAAAGATGCATTTATTTCGAAGCTTAGATGCAAGTGCATGGACTATTTGGACACAAGAATTAGCTTGTTTTTGTCAGAGTTGTATTAAATGTGATTGGGATAAATGTGAGCCAAGTGAATGGGTAGATATATGGATTCCATGATATTTAGCCCCTTTATCTCAAGGTCAATCATCATTACTCAATGACATGGAGAGCTCATTTGACTATGAACATCTTTCAAACCTTGTACAACCAGGTCATGTTTATGCAGTTGTTGTACCGCATGGAAATGAAGAGAGATCAGACTATTGGTTGGCACAATGTGTACAGGGAAAAAAATCTAACATGACCTATTGCAAATGATGATGGGTTCAAATATCCTACAGGATCAGTTGTTATTGCTAGGACTTGGTTGCGAACATATATGATTAGAAAGAATGGCATCCCTGCATTTGAAGACTTTGAGAAGTGTAAAACCCTATTGATGTATTCACACCTAGTTGTGGCAACAAATGTTAAGTTACTAAAGCATCATGTAAAACAAAAAAATAACTATCGACAATTAGTAATGCTGATCATGAAGTAATATTGGATACTTTGAAGGTAAAAGATGACCCCTTAGGTATGCTTGACTAGTATTGAAACTTCCAGATGGATAGGTATGACAATTTTATCTTAACTTTTTCTTATTTTTTCTATTTTTTAGAATTGTTTTATTAAAAATCTTGTTTCTTTAACTATAATGCATGATTTTGACTATACATGAATGGTAATGAGGTTATTGTACATGGTATCATAGATGTGAGGTACAATTTTTTTAAATAAAAGAGGGTAAAAATTTTATTAATCAAAGAGAGTAGTACAAAGCATAAAAGGAGCAAGAGGCCCAAACAGGCCCAGAGACAACAAACAAGAAATCAAGAAGTGGTCATGTAACATCTCACATTCTCCGTGACCAAATCCACCAAATCTTGAGCAAGATCCCCAGGTAAATTGTCCCAATCATCCACCAGCCAGGTCCCATTCTTCTCAGAAGCCCATTTGGCCAATCCATCACGCACCTTATTCCATTCTCGAGGGATATGAGAGAAGGTGATAGAATCAAATAAATCTCCAAGATTGGTGATTTGCTTAGCTACCATTGTAAGCTACTAACCAACATCATCAAACTGCCTTCTATTTATCATGTCTATCACCACCTGAGAATCTGACTCATAGATAATCTTATTCTAGCCAAGGGCATATGCCTTCTTCAAAGACAAAAGAATAGCCAAGGCCTCCATAAGATTATTAGAGTGCATCCCCCTATATTCTGAGAAGAAAAACACAACCACCCCAGAATTGTCTCTGCCCACCCCACCAATGCCAACGTGCCCAGGGTTACCCCTTGCAGACCCATTAGTATTGATTTTCAAGACTCTAGTGGGAGGGGGCAACCAATGCCCTTCCCTAGAAACCTTCCTTCTAGAACACTTGCTCCGTCCAATCTTGGGCCTTCCAGGACCCCCAACAACAATCCCTAGATTATGAATCACTCTAGTATCACCAGGATCCACCGAGGCTGACAAATCACATTTAGCATACAAGGTCTCCTGCAAAGCCCCAAGAATGCGAGACCAAACTTGACCCACTAGTAACTTCTTATCTAAAAAGATCTTGCGGTTGCGCTCCAACCAAATGTACCATATAATCAAACTAGGGCCAATTGGCCATGTTATGTGCAGAAATGAAGTCCTCACTAGAATGGGCCCAAAGTTCCACCAAAACTCCTCGAGAGAAGAAGGGTGCCTGCACTGCAAACTCCAGGCCCCCCACCAAAAATACCAAATAGTCCTAGCAAAAGGGCACTGGAAGAAAAGATGTGAAATAGTCTCAACATCTTTTAGACATAAGAAGCATAAGGAAGGACCTTGGAAGCCACACTTACAGAGGTTATCCCAAGTCAAACACCTACCATAAACCACCAGCCAAGAAAAGAAATTGCATTTTGGCCAAGATAATTTATTCCAAATATTTTTCCACCAAGGAACCTCAGCACTACCCCAAGCCTGTCTGTCCAAAAAATGATACCCTGAAGCAACAATGAACTTCCCTTTTGGATTCGGACCTCAAGCCAGTACATCCCGCTCTGGGAGAGAACAACAGACTCTATCAACCAAAATGGAGGACAACTCCCTCCTATCCTTGAATGATCCACCCATGGGCCATTCCTACATATCCTTCCATTGGTAAACAATAGTCTACCCCAAAGCCTGAGGGGCTTTGAAATGCATCACTCTACTCCAACTAGCCTAAACAAAAATCCTACATAAGTCCCCCAAGTGAGGGTGCGAGGAGAGGATAGGCAAGAAGCCATCCCAGGAGTCATGCCAAAAAAGAGCATCAGAGCCTCTATCGCAGATCCAAAATAGACCTTGTTTAACTAGCGCAGCCCCCCTCTTGAGAGTATCCTAGATCATAGAACCTCTCCCTAAAAGAGTAAAATGAGGCAGCTTAGCGCCCTCCACCTCCCTAAGGTACTTGAAGGTGAGGATCCTGGCCCAATACTGATGTTGATATGAACACCATCTCTAGTATAGCTTAGTAGCTAAAGCCTGTCCATTCCAATCTGTCCTACGCAAACCTAGAGCACCATCTTGCTTTGGCCGGCAAACAACATCCTAGTTAATTAAGCTCTACTTCTTCAGAAGGAGATTACCCAACCAAAAAAATTGCCAACAGATGCCCTCAAAATCTTTGATAAAACTTGAGGGAGCTATCAACACAAAGCACCTGTATATAGGAAGGGCCTGTACCACGGACTTCAACAGAGTAACTATTCTAGTCGTAGATAACCATCTATAGGTCCAGTGACAAACTAGACCATGAAATTTATTAATCACATCCTGCCAAAAACACTTGGGAAGTGGGCGCACATCCAGAGGGATGCCAAGGTATATAAACAGAATTTTCCCCACCTAAAACCTTAAAATTCTGGCAATACGCTACTGAATAAGCCTAGGGGTATTAAAGAAATAAATGCAAGACTTACTTTCATTAATGCTTTGACCTGAGGCAGCCAGGTAACAATCCAAAATCTGATGCAAAGCAACTGCTTACCTTAGCAACACCCATCAAAGTCGTATCATCCACAAACTGAAGATGAGTTTGAGGAGGAAGAGAATTGCTCCATTTCCATCCCTGGAAGAGCCCATCCATAACACTGGACTTAATGAATCTCCCCAAGCCTTCAGCCATCAAGATGATCAAATATAGGGATAAGGGGTCCCCCTATCGAAGACCTCTAGAAGCACCAAACAGATCCGAAGACTCCCCATTTATGAGAACATAAAATGAGGAAGTCCTCACATAGCTCATGACCCAATCAATCCACTCACAACTGAACCTAAAGGCTCTGAGAATTTTGATTAAAAAGCCGCAATTAACTCTGTCATAAGCTTTAGCCATGTCCAACTTTATAAACATAGCCTTTTCCTTAGAAGAGGCCATAGAGTGAATAGTCTTAGCCACAATAACTACTCCGTCCAAAATCTGTCTACCCGCAACAAAGCCCCCTTGTTCCTCCGAGATCAACTTATCCAGACATTGCTTTAAAAATTCAACAATTAGCTTTGTAATGATTTTATACACCACATTGCACAAAGTAATTGGTCGAAAAAGATCCAAAGAATCAGCACCCTCGCATTTTGGGATAAGAGCAAGAAACGTGGCATTCATGGCTCACAACATTTGCTTATTCCTAAAAGACTCCTACACCACCTCCAATAGATCAAGGTTGATGACTTCCCAAAATTCCTGAAAGAACTCAGCCGGGAACCCATCAGGACTAGGAGCCTTCCCTTTTTTCAATTGAAACACCACATCCTCCAACTCCTTCAAAGAAATAGGTTTAAGAAGAGAAGCATTCATATCCGTAGTCACCAGAGAGGGAATACAAGCTAGGATAGAAGCTTCCTCCTCACTAGCAGGCGGGGTCTCTTCAGAAAAGAGAGTAGAGAAAAAATGAACCACCTCACTAGAGATCCCCGAAGAGGAAGAAATAACAAAACCCTTAGGAGAGGGGAGAGAAGAGATAAAGTTAAGTTGTCTTCAAGCCTTCACCAATTTATGAAAGAAGGAAGTATTCTTGTCCCCTTCCTGAAGCCAATCAACACGAGCCTTCTATTTCCAAAAAATTTCCTCACAAAGATCCCATTCCTTGAGGTCTTTAACCACACTAACCTCAAGCCTGCTTAAATTCGCATCAAGACCCTGGTCCCGAATCTGCCTGGTAATAGAGTCTAAGCGCTCTTGGGCAACCCTTTTCCACTAAAACACATTGCCAAACTGATACTTATTCTAATGTTTCAATTTATACTTCACATAGTGAAGCCTCTTCACAAATGAGTACATAGCTGTACCAAAAGCAGGTTGTCTTTCAGTCCACCATCTAGAAACCAAGTCAAGAAGACTCTCCTCCCTGAGCCACATAAGTTAAAATCTAAAAGTTTGTTTCTTAGGACCACCAGCTAAATGGGCAAAGAATTTGATCGGCCAATGGTCTGATCCTCACCAATCTAAAATTTTAGAACTTGACAGCCACTTGTAACCCACCCAAAAATAGGAAACAAGAAACCTGTCTAACCATTTAGAAATGGCATCACCACCAAACCTCCTATTATTTCAAGTAAACATGCCATTCAAAGGCTTGATATCCACAAGCCAGAGCCAATCCAAATTATCCCTTAGAAGATCAGAAGAGGGGTCCAAACGAGGCACACCCCCCTTCTCTCCTTGAGGGAGGCAATTGCATTGAAGTCACCTACCATAATCCAAGGGAGGAAAGGATCCAACGATCTCAAAAGATTGATATGAGACCACAGGAGAGTCTTACTAGGGACATCCGTTGGAGCATAAATGTTATAAAGAAGAATTCTTTCCCTTGTCTCCAAACTAATTGCAACCAAAGAAATGGAAAATCTACTAGAGATCCACCAAACAGAAGAAATTCGTCGAGGATCCCAGAGGCAAGCAAGACCCCCTAAGCTGCCTTGCACACCCACACATTGGCAAAACCCTCTGTTCCAAATCTTAGAAACACATTGCATCATACCTGTTGATAACTGAGAGGGGGGGTGAATCACTTATCTTAATTAATTTAACTTTCTGTTCTTCTTTAATAACTAGTGCAGCATCAAAGCAAATAAGCATCCATAATCATGAAAGAAGAAACAAAGTCAATACACAACACAATGATTTTAACGTGGAAAACCCTATTAAGGGAAAAACCACAGGGTGACTAACCCAAGAAAGTATTCTCTATTAGAAGAATAGAAGTACAAAATGGCACTTGCCAATTAGGGCTCACTGCCTGAGCACACTGCTCACAAGAGGCTCACTGCCTACAAGAGACTCACTATCTAGAAGTTATAAAGAGAGTAACAAGATACTTGAACTGATGAGAAGCATCCACATATGTTGGAGTTCAGTTCTAGTTAGGCTCAATATACTGATCTATTGCACTTCATCCTTTCTCTTATTTTGTGCTGCTGTACTTTCACATATCGGACCTGCCTTACTACTTTCACACTGCTCTTCTATTTTTCTTCGCACACCTCAGCACACAACACACATCTTCACATCCAAATCCATCTGGTATATATATCTGTACCAATGATCTCAACACCTTTCTAGTCGGCATCCGGAATAGTCAATATTTTCCCAAACTCTGATCTGCCGACGAAATCCTTACTTATCAAGTAATGCGTATCAAGGAAATTCTTATAGAAGTCATCAATCATGTCGGCCAATCATGAATGATACTTTAAGAAACTTGATCACTACCAATAACTCATCCAGATTAAGATCTGATGCTTTGCCGGTCAGTTCTTCCTCTGTCAATTCTACCAAATAGGAACCCAACACTTAGGTGCTCATATCTTTTCACTCTTTCATCACCGGAGGCTCAATCTCTGGAATGTATCAGTCAAGGTACACCTCTTGACTTCCCCAAGTCCGTACTTTACTAAGATACTTGCTCTAAGAGATCTGGATCTGACTGTCAGACCTTGCCACATGCTCTATTCTTGCTTACTGGACCACAACACTCTTCAATCTGACTTCCAGTATAGGCACACCATGTCCTGTGGATGTGTGGGATGAACTTTGTTGCCATCAATGACAACAATCATGAAGCTACAATGTGTCTCTTGCCAACAATCTCCCCCTTTGGCATTGATGGCAACACTTAGTGAAAAATGACTAAGTGTTATACTATACTCCCCCTTGGTTGATGCTCTGTTCTAATGTACACTTTACCGAAGCTCCCCCTTAGATGGATTCCACATTTTTCACTACTCCTCACTCCCCCTTTGACATCAATGGCAAAGCGTAGGGTCCTCACACCAAAATTTTCAAGAAAAATAATCTATACATATCCGCATAATTATATATACAAGTTGTACGTACATGTACTTAAATATGTCTGCAAAAGTATTCTTCAACTGTATAACTTCTGTAGCCCAACTCTACTTCATCCTGTCTAAAATTGAGATGTGACCACTCAACAGGAATGCAAATGCTTCTACCTTCTTAAGATCTGTCGGATCATTGGTCTGGGCTGTGGCCTGAGCATCAGTTAGAGCCTCATGCATGGCTTCTAACTTGGGGATGATGATCCCTCTAAGTTCACTCAACCTATTTATTCTATCTTTCTTCTCCTTCTCAAGCTTCTTTATTTCATCTATGACAATAGTCTTACACTCTTGATTTATTATGGACAAGGAGAGAGGATCAAAACTTTGAGATAAACTTAACAGTTTATCCTCTTGCTCTTTTACTTTCTTCTCAATATCCTTGGTCACTTTAGGCCAGGATAAACAAAATTTATAGATATCTCTTCCATCTTTAAGAGCATTTTCTAAGCTCTTTATTCCAATATCCATAACTCTCCTATCATTGGTTATTAGACCTTGTACTTCAAAGAATCTCTTTCCTAAAAAGTCCTTCCGGACCTTTTCTTCTGCTGACTTCTCTAAGGAATCAAAATGCGTATGAACAAAATTTACAAGAGACTTTAGATTATTGGATGTGGAGGTCGAAGAGTCCTTTTGGAAGGATGGCATAATCTTCTCCAATACATCAGATGCAGCTTCTATGAGCTCACAGTCTTCCATGTGAGACTTCATAAGTTTTTTTTTTGCCTTTGCTTGAGTGAAGGATGCTAGCTTCATGGTTCGCATCGGAGAGAGGGAAACAAAATTGAATGGACCTTAAAGCAACTCCGGTTCATCAAATTCCATCATCTCTTTGGTCAAGAAATCTTTGACTGTTTCTGCTGTGTCTCTTGCCGGTGACATGGTTTTCTCTCCTTCTGTAGCCTTAGCACTGTCATCTGTGGTCTTTTCTGTTTGACCTTCTTTGCTTCCCTTTACTTGTTCTTTTTGACTGATGCTCTCTTCTTTTCTCTCTTTAATTCCAGAGTATGCAGGAGGATCCAGAAGAGAAGTGTCTTCTTCTACATGAGCTTCCTCTTCTAAGTCCTTAGCTTTTTCTTCACTAGTCTCCTTTGCCTCTTCTGCAACTATCTCAGTGGATTCTTCTTTGTCATCCATGGCAGAGGTTTCAACATCTAAGTCCTCTACAACGGGAATGTTGAATCTTTTGTATGCATTCTGGAGGATCTCTTCTGTCTCTTTTTCTATTTTGTCAGTTTCTCCAAGCATAAGCTGATTCATTCTAGCTTTGCTCCAGAACTCATCCTTGCAATCTTTGAAGATCATATTCATTTGCTTTGGATTGATTGAAGGAAGGAGTTGAATAGCTATCTATTCCCAGATCTCAAGATCCTTTGACTTAGCATTATTCTTTCTTATTTCTAATTCCTTTTCTAGGCTTTTGGGAATGAGAGATATGATTTCAATAAAAGCCTTATTACAGATACTCAAATATCTGACTGTAGCTTCTTGCAAGATCTTTTGGTCAGCTTCATTATGATCACCATAGAATTCAGTCATTGGTTTTAGGTTCCCATCCACAGTGATTGATTTGACTACATCATCAATGGACAGAGTGGGCCTTCCAACAAATTCTTCTACCATCTCTTCCTTGTCTTGATTGGTAGAGGGTTCACCAGATGTTTTCTTTTTCTTCTTCATTTTCTTTACCTCTTGATCAGATTCAATCTCTTCATCATCCTTTTGACTGGCATAAGATCTTGTGGCTTTTGTCTTAGTTCTCTTCTCTCCTTTGCCAGATGATTTTGCTTCCAGTTTTGATGCCTTTGAGCTCTTAGCAGTGGTAGGTGCAGAGGTCTTAGAGGATCTGGTCCGGGAGGGGATTACCACCGGAGCGCCTTCTTTCTCTGCTTCTTTTTCTTTCTCTGCCCTTTCTATCTTCTCTCTATTGGCATCAAGTGCCTCTTTTGATATGCCAAATCTTTTGGCAACATTCTCTACTTCTTTTCTCACTTTTCTCTTCATCTTCGGTTGTCTAAGTTCCACATGAATCTTTACACTCAACTCTTCAAAGGTTCCAAACCTTTCTGCCTTGGGATCCTTGGGTTGACTAAGCATGTGTTAAACATGTATCTCTACAATTTTCTCATCTACTTCATACCCCATTGGCATGATCCAGACTATCCTTGGTTCCATAGCCTCCATTAGACACTGATCAGTTTCTACCATAAAGCATACTGTATCCTTTTACTTTTCAACTAGAGATTGGGGAATTCTCTCTCTTGCTTGCATCATACTCTGAAAGTTCTTGAAATAGCCCCAGAGTGTTGTATTTTGTGCCTTGGCATCACCAAGCCCATGTATATAATCTCTGATTTGAATGGCTACAGGTCTATTATTCTGCCATACCCAACCACTGGATCCAAGAAGCTCATTCTTGAAGTAGAAGAATAAACATAATATCAGCCCACCATACTTGAATGAGTTCTTCTTGTCCTTTTTGATCTTTTGTAGGTTCTCTAATAGTTGGCTTAGAAGTTCACAAAGATCATAGTCAGCATTTTCTTTTCGCATTTGATAAGCTGTATAAATTGCAGTTCCGGGTACTGAATTTTCCCTACTGGAGTGATATATCTTGTAACCAATTATCATGGATGTAAATTTGATATCCGAATCAGTGATATCTTCAATTGTCATAGCTCTCTTGTCAAATTTTGATCCGGTTGCCTCACTCACTATCTGATTCTTGACAGATTTGAGAGCAGGTATCCCACCAGATGAGTGCAATCCGGCAATTGCCCTAATGGCATCCTTGGTTATCTTGAATGGCCTTGTCAACCATATGAAGCTATCATGTATTCTACTTAGGACATACCGGACCCATTCATCTTCTGCAAAATAGGGGAAATGAATGCATTGTGCAAAATGTTTGTCCCAGATAGCCTTATACTGTGGTTTGAGTTCAAATGAGTCATCTATTAATTGATTGTGATAGATATCTACCAGCTTGGATTCCCCAAAATCTTCAATTTTCGCATGAATATATGCCCTAATGTCTTCAATATGCAAAACCCCATGCGGAATGCTGGAAAATACCCCTAAGGGATCCACTTCTAGAGATTTATAGGGATGTTTCTTAAATTTCGGGTGAGGCCTATCAGAAATCTTTACAACATTCAGAGTAGCCATCTTAAAGATTCAGAGAAAGTTTGATCAAGAGTGAAAAATATCTTTTTACGCTTCTAGGTTTCACGGAATGAGCTGGATCGAATTGCTGGTAGAATTGTCTTCTGTGGTTGATCTTTGAGAGGCTTGAGACAATTTGTTTGCAGAGCTCTTTTTATCTTCTTCTCGAGTACAAATGTGTAAATGATGATCAAATGAACCCTTTTATCTCTGAGCAAACCCTAATTTCACATTGCAATAAATGTGCAACTTGAGTTATTCCGGTTGCCTTGTTCTCCTTGTTCTAAGAAAAATCTTTTCCGGATCACTAAGAAGCATTTAGAGTTGTTCTTGGTGATGATTGACAGTCTATCTTCCTTTCCCCAAACATTTCATCTATCTGTAGATCAAGATTCCTCAGTTTGAATCATATCGGATCTAGTTGTGAAAAACCTACTTCTCACCGGATGACTGTTGAACCGGATTAGTCTTTAACCTATTCAAACCCACTTGCGGATCTTCCATCTCTTTACCAAAGCTTATTTAGATGTTCCTCTGTGAACCCTTTAATCCACAACATTCTTTATGCCAATCTCAGGCACCAATTAATTGGCTGGGGAAAAATGCTTTTCCTTGTGTCTCCCCCTGAGCCAGAGCTCACTTTTTAATTTTCAGAAGGAATATCAGCACCAGATTCTAGTGCGGATCCATCCCCAATAGTTTTTGTACTCCTCTTCACCCAAATCTTGTTCATCTCCCTTTGAACTTCATCCGCATTCACTTTTCCTTTTCCTTTGTCTTGATTCTGATAATGATGCACCGAACCCCTTTTATCCTGATTCTTGCTTCTACAGAATTTGGCAATACGACCGGATCTATTGCAATTGTGGCAAACAACATTTCTTTGCATTTTTTACTGATATCCTCTTGATCTACATTGATTAGCCATATGTCCCATTCTATTGCATGCAAATCATCTACCATTGAATGAATTGCTCATTTGTATATTTCTACATTCATGAGATTTGTGACCATACCTTTTACAGTTGAAACACTATCCGAAGAAGGATGAATTAGTCTGATTCATTCTCTTTCTACATTGATTTGCTTTATGACCGAAGTTATTGCAGTTGTGGCAGTATCCATTAAAGGATGGATATCTTTGAGCATTAGGTTGCCTTACCGAAGATCTTCTAGACTTGTTCCTTTGATTTCCTGATCCAAAATTCTTCTGACCAGATCCTAAACTTTCACCTTTCTCATATCCCAAACCATGCTTGTCATCTACCCTCTTTTGACTTTCAAGAAGAACTTCAAGTTGAGCAGAGCTTATCTTGAATTTTTTTTTGTATTCATTTGCTGTTTGAAGATCCTTTTTAAGAGTGTCTATTTGATCCTCAAGCTTTTCTTCATTATCTCTAGCATCTTTAAGATCAAATTCCAGATGCCTGATTATTCTATCCATTTTGTGGCAGTCTTTTGATTTCTCCTTGAGAGATTGTCTTAGATCATCTTCAGTTTTTCTTTTCTCTTCAATTTCTTGGGTAAATTTCATAACTCTTGATTCCATTTCATGTCTTACCATAATGACCTCTTTTGATAACTTTTCACATAACTTTGTTTTCTCCTTCAGATCTTCATTTGTATCATTTTCTTCACCTTGATTTGCCAATTAGTGAAGTAGATCCTTTCTCTTTTTCATAGAGATAATCAGTTTCCCTTTTAGTTCATTTATGAATCCATTAGCGTGTTTGAGTCTTTCCCTCAATTCATTGACTTCAGAGTTAGATTGCTCAAGATCATCTAGGGCAGACTGAAGTTGTTCCCTCATACCATACACATCCATTTGAATTCCTAGATCTTCCTCAAGCTGTTAGGCTCTGTTTGGAGGAACTTGGCTTTGATACCAATTGTTGACAACTGAGAGGGGGGGTGAATTAGTTATCTTAATTAATTAACTTTCTGTTCTTCTTTAACAACTAGTGCAGTATCAAACCAAATAAGCATCCATAATAATGAAAGAAGAAACAAAGTCAATACACATAACACAATGATTTTAACATGGAAAACCTTGTTAAGGGAAAAACCACGGGGTGACTAACCCAAGAAAGTATTCTCTGTTAGAAGAATAGAAGTACAAAATGGCACTTGCCAATTAGGGCTCACTGCCCGAGCACACTGCTCACAAGAGGCTCACTGCCTATAAGAGACTCACTGTCTACAAGTTATAAAGAGAGCAACAAGATACTTGAACTGATGAGAAGCATCCACATATGCTGGAGTTCAGTTCTGGTTAGGCTCAGTATACTGATCTACTGCACTTCATCCTTTCTCTTCTTTTGTGTTACTGTCCTTTCACATACTAGACCTGCCTTACTGCTTTTACACTACTCTTCTACTTTTCTTCGCACACCTCAGTACACAACACACCTTCACATCCAAATCTATCTGGGATATATATATCTGCACCAATGATCTCAACACCTTTCTAGTCGGCATCCAGAATAGTCAATATTTTCCCAAACTCTAATTTGTCGGCTAAATCCTTACTTATTAAGTAATGCGTATCAAGGAAATGCTTATAGAAGTCATCAATCATGTCAGCCAATCATGAATGATACTTTAAGAACTTGATCACTACCAATAACTCATTCAGATTAAGGTCTGATGCTCTGCCAGTCAGTTCTTCCTCTGTCAATTCTGCCAAACAGGAACCCAACACTTAGGTGCTCATATCTTTTCACTCTTTCATCACCGGAGGCTCAATCTCTAGAATGTATCAGTCAAGGTACACCTCTTGACTCCCCCAAGTTTGCACTTTACTAAGATACTTCCTCTGAGAGATCCAGACCTAACTGTCAGACCTTGCCACATGCTCTATTCTTGCTTACCAGACCACAACACTCTTCAATCTGACTTCCGGTATAGGCACACCATGTCTTGCGGATGTGTGGGATGAACTTTTTTGCCATCAATGACAACAATCATGAAGCTACAATGTGTCTCTTGCCAACAATACCATCCACAAATAACTTCATCTCCTAGAGGAAAACCACATCCAGAGAATGAGCACTAACCAAGTCCCGAATAGCGTTTTGTCTAGGGATGCGATTCATACCCCTTACATTCCATGATAACACAATCATTGTGAAGGATGAGAGAATTGAATATCCAATGTCTTCACTGACCCAGATTCCACCAATGTCTCTCCAACCATCTTAACTTTATCCTGATCCTTCTTCCTCCCCAGCTTATGGGGCTTATCAGGAGCACACTTTTTTAGGGATTTTTGCTGTAGACCCAGAATAGGAGTAGAAAAGAGGGTTTTTTTTCTTACCAAAGTCTTCCAAACTCAGTCCACTAGCTAAACTCACCCTTTCATCCAAAGAGGCCATGGGGGTTTCCACCAAACCACAAGACTCCCCAAACCTAGCATCAGGGAGAGAAGCAACTAAATCCATCACCACCCCAGAAGCCACCACACGAACTAGGACCGAGGTAGTGATAGGCAAAGACTCATAATTATGATCAACTAAAGGAGAAGCTTCAACATGCATGCCAGAAGAAACCCCCTCCTCATGGACTAATTCATCCAAAGCCTCAAACTTGTTAAAAGTCTCCTCCTCTTGACGATCCCGAAGAGTCCTCTTCTGACCTCAATTCTTGTTTCGTACCTTAACTGGCACAAAGCCATCTTTATCTGGTACCACCCCCTACATGGGTGCTTTACCCTTTTCTGCCCTTGGATTAGACGGAGCCTTCACATTATTTGAACCACCAGCACCCGAGGCATGAGGGCACCTCCTTTGAAGATGGCCATACTCATGGCACATCCGGCACCTGAAAGGTAAAGTCTCATAGTCTAACTATTGAGTCCAGGAGCTAGACGCAATAGTCAGATCAATAGAATCTGGCAGAGGCTGGCTCAGATCAATCTCCACACAGACTTGGGCATAGGAAAAAAATTGCTTCTCCAGAGTTTGCTGAGATGGGCCAATAGGCTTCCCCAGCAACAACGCAATTGATTACAGAATATCCTATCTCCAACATTCCAATGGCAACCGAGGAAAACAAACCCACACCAGCACCTTCGAGGGCAGCTCCTCCGCTGAATTAAAGCATGCATGCCAAGGCTTCATGAAAAGGCCAACTTGATTATAAACATAGGGCCCTCCCTCAAAAACCTTGTTATGATTGGAGATACACAAAAAGACCACCAGAAAGAAGTTATTCGCAGCTAGCAAGATTTCAAAATCACCTTCCAGATTCTATGACTTGCGAATCCAGGGTTCCAGAAAAGGCATCAAAACCCTCAATCCCATAAATTTGTAGATTAAAATATGTTTGCTATAATACTCCAGGTCCTCGGCTACCGCCTCTGTTTGAATCACCATCTTCAGATGAACTTAAGCTCTTTCCAAGCATCCATTTATCTTGTGCAATTTCAAAGCACTAGTGCTAAAAACCCCAACATCAGGCGGGGATGGATGAGGAAACCCATCACCAACCCCTACCATAGCAGCATCCCTTGACATCTCAACCAAAGGCACAGACCCTGCCATTAGAAAATCCCCTCAAGCCCTTGCACCCCACACCTACACCGAACAACGCACACACTCAAGAGAAAAACCCCCCCGAAAGCTAAAAAACCCCACCCCTTGCTGAAAACAACCTCATAGAGCCTGATCTGCAAAGAAAAAATGCATGCAACAGAGAACAAACACATGTAGACCGTGACCTGCTACAGATCGCAGGACTACATAGACCTCTTGTACACACGCTCCATCAAAAAATCATTCCATAATATTACATCAACATGAGGTACAATTTTTAGGATGCATTTGTGTTTCTTAATATTTTACTTTCTAGCTTTTTGTACATACTAATTTCTAAGTTCATCTTGTTCATATCTTGCAATAAAGGCATTCCATGAGATCCAGTTTAAACTTTACCACTTGATTCACCCTTAGATCTAGTTTATGGTATATAATAGGTCTGAGAACAAGAGATTTTTATGTATTTGAGATTTTGTCATGTATCAAGCTTAGTTAATAGTAGGTTAAAGTTTAATTTTTGTTTGACACATTTTAATATATAAATGCATGTGTTTTGGAGAATAGAGCTATTGTACATTTAAGGGATTGAGATTAGTGGTTAAAGCATTAGCTTTCATTTTAGAGACTTTCAATATATTTCCTAAGGTGACGTATAAGATAGAATTCTAAACTTGGTTTTTCTCAATCTTCCATCAAACTTCTTATTGCAAATTATTTTAAGTTAGTTGCAGTTGATAATGTTTACTTTGCTTAACAATTTTTTAATGCATTATAAATGCATGTGTATTTCACACAGTGTTGGAGTACTGAGATCTACTTATGCAGTTGGAAAGAACATTTTGTATATTCTACCTAGACCATGATTATGTTTTGAGTATGACTCATGGTTATAATGGAAATACATCCACCATTGCTAAGTTAACAGTAGGTGTAGACACCCAAAAATGTCTTGTTGCAACACCTTGTCACAACATTACATCATCTAGACATCTTGTAGCATGTTTTGCCCTAGGTACCCATATCATCACCTAATTAGTTAAATAAATCTTATTTATTTGACTAATTTTCATTTATTCCCTTTCTATTCATAATCCTTTCTTTCTTCTAATGTTAATTCAATAATTTATATTATTTAATTAATTAAATCATAAATCCAACATTAATTAAATAAATCAAATATTTATTTAATTAATAAAATTCTAATAAAATCCTCTTGCTTTATTTCCAAATTTGAACTCATGTGTATCTAATTAATTTATTTAATTAGATAATTCATCAATTATCCTCCCATCCATTTTTAAGATTTATTTCCTTTTTGAGGATTTGAAACTAAAATCAAATCTTTCTATCTTTTTAAATCTTATCTTATCTTGTTTTATTTCCTCTTTTATCAAAAATCAAATCCTTATCAAATCTTATTAAATCTTCTTCCCTTCATCCTTGAAAATCTATAAATATGGCCTCATTCAAGCCATTTAAGGATTGAATCTTCTTCTAGCATCCTCACTCTACCGAAATCTTCTACCAATCTTCTCCATCTATCTTCTTCTCATCAATCTCAATCCAATCGTTATGCTGCTGAAGTGTGCAATCAACATCCAATCATTCAAGAAATCAAACATGCATGCATCGATCCTTCAAGATATTTGAGGTATTTGAAGGGTTTGGACTGAGGTAATGCTTGTATTGTTTTATCTTTCATTTTGTCCAAATTTTTCGTGTACATTTCTAGCATGCCCGGTGGGACCCACTTCTCCTGATCTAATCATACATTTTTGCAAGTTTTTGTTGTAAAATTTGCATCTTTTCTAACCCTTGTTTTGTTGAGTTTTACAGGGAATTTGTCATAGGTGACCTCCTAGGCTGAAACAGACATTGCCATCACGTTCGGGAGGTCATTTCCATGATTTTTGACTATAAACTTGTCAGGGTTTCGTCATAGGAAATGTTTTTGTAAAAATTTGAAATTTTTTTAGCCCATACAATACGGATTCATACAGATCCGTACCGTACAAACTGATCATATCAATCTTTGATGAAGTTTGATTGCAGGGGTCATTGTGGTGATTTTTGTAGGTCTTGTGTTTAGCATTTATAGGGTTATCAGCTGTTATATAGACTTATCTTTGCCCTCACTCTCACTATCAAACCCTTGGTTGAAACCCTAAACTCTTATCACCTTCATTTTTTTTGGTCGCTTGCCTTTGTAAACTCTATTGCTCTATTGTAAGGCTTGTTCGACCCCTTCACTACCTCTGTTGCCTCAAATCATTGACTTCATTCCTTAGTCACAATCTACATTGCCATCTCAGGTTGCTATCGGCATTTAAATCCACGCCTCTTTGTTTAGTCTTCTACCCACTTTCCTCCATACACCTTAGTCGCCACTGGCCCTTTATCCTATTTGAAAACCCTTCTCATCCATCGACACAGCCTTCTATCGACCATGACCACATCATCATATCCTTCATCAAATATCATAGTCGAATGTCTTAGGTTTTGGATAAACCGTTGAATGTCTTAGTCGGCCACTTCACTTTCTTTCGACTATCCTCCTTCAAACTTGACCACCATCCATCCTTCGACCTTTTGACTATCCAGCAAAACCTGCTTAGTCAACTACTCTAAATTAGGGTTTGCTAGCTTTTCGACATAACATTTGGTCATTTCTACTTAGCACTTTAATATGTCTTTTAGACAATCGACCTAGTATTTAGGTTTTAATACTATAAGTTAACTTATAGTTTAAGCTCTAGGTTTTTGGAGTTTTGAATCTTTTCAAAGGGGCTAGGGTTTTATTCCAAGCTATCAAACACAAAACTGTAATCAAAGAAATATAAACACAACATGTGTAACAAAAATCTTGCAAAACTGCCAAAAGTCAACAATCAAATAGTCAAGTCAACCCAGTCAACCAGGTACCTTGTTTCATGTACATGCCATAGGGAGGGAGTATTTTTCCTTTTTCCATAACAGGAGCATACGGGCTCCAAATCGCACAAATAAGGACTCATCAAAAAGCTAACTAGACGAACTTCATAGCGGAGTAGAAATTATCAGTGAATTTGTCATTTTATAGACTTTTTTATTAGTCAAAGTTCATCTTCTTTTAAAACTTCAAACGAGCATATCTTGAGCAATGCTTCCAATTTCATTGTTTTTTAAAAAATAGCTTAGAATCTTCCAAAATTTCTATCTATGCAGTCTATTTTGCTGTATCAGGTCATTTATCACAGATTTTTAATAGATCACATCTTTTTGACCTAATCCATTTTTGGCTTGCACGTTCGGTTTTCTTCTTGTCTTGCTGACTTTTAGGGGCATCTAAGGAGCTGGAACAATAGGGGCATTAGCATACATAACAGATTTAAGGATGAAAATCAATCAGGTGCAATCAATCCATCTCTCATCTCTAAACATTGCTTTCCTTCACACTTTGACTTGGGCTTAAAAATCAATCTTGTTTGCTACCACATCACTGAATTTGGGCTAAAATGAACAAATGTCTTCCTACACACTTAGCTTTGGATCTAAAAAGAACTAGTGCTTTCATCTATCTTCTTATCACAAATTTTATTTCTTAAAGGTTAATTAACAATTGCGAGTGTGAATCACATGCGTGTGTGTATGCTCTCTCCTCACACCGCAAGGTGATCTTAGAGATCAAAAACACCACACTTGATTCACTTTTGTCAAACCCTATCTAGGAGGCTTGCTAGGGGATTTCATCAACCCTGGGAATGACCTCAACCATGTGTTCTGGTGGGGTATATCAAAGGGGGGAGATTGAAAGCTATACCTCAATCTAGCTACGTAGTCATTGAAACAGCCTTGTCGCCCCGGGTGATTCCGAACACAAGGTGAGGTGGTATTCACTTACGCTTATGCCACATCCCTTGAATGGGATAATGTTCACAGATTTGGGCCCCTCGTACCTCGTGTATATTGGGGACACCCCTAGTTAACCCTTGTGTAGCCTAGCTTAAGACTTATCGGCCATACCCTACTTGATTAATCATTAGGGCTTGTTGTGTTTACAAGTGTTTGCTTAATCATATAACATCTAATCTTGGAAGCAAAACTGAACATTGTACTTGGTGTGTGTGTTTATGCATTTACATTGTGTTTGATATTCCCTAATTCAAACTACCAATCTTTCCTTATCATCTAAGCAATCACATCCTAATCAAACACTTGTTAAAAGTGATACCATGTCAACATTAGAAGATCTAGCACAAAAACTCATTCATCTTCTTCATCAAACTCAAACAAGCCAATCATTTCTAAATCAACAAACCCTCCAAGACATCCAAGAGATAATCCAAAAATTGTAAATAAGCCAATCCCCGCATATGCAACACCTCTTAGCACAAATCCAACACCTCTTGGCCACTTGTAAAATCCAACAAGCACATCCTCAACGAATGCTAAATCAATCCTATGTGCCACCTATCCCATCGTGTCAACCTTATCCATCCACATGTCACATCAATTCTTCATCAACCTATCACACTTCTGCCAATTTCAACCCTTATCCATATCAATCCACCTATCAACAACCATTATCTTATGTGATCCCTCATCCAACACAACATCAACACCTTCAACCACAACATCAACAACATCAAACTATCCAACAATTCCAACATCAACATGTTCAACAACAAATCATACAACAACCAATCACATCACAACACCATCCAAACCTCCAACCCATTTTATCTCAATCCCAGGTGTCACCTTCATCTACATACCATGTTAATGCCATATCAACCTATCAATATCCATCTCAAGATCATCCACTTCCTCATTTCAACATTCCAACTCACCATCAAACCCATGTCCAAGACCAACAAGTGTCCTCACAAGAAGTAAATGCAAGCCCAAATAGCCCCTTGTACATAAGTCAAACGTCCTTAAGTCCACTTTTGGAGCAAGATCTAATATCTTTTGATGAGGGAGATACCTAGGTATCACCTAATTCTATCCCAAGTGGTCCTTTGTACATAAGTCAAGTGTCCTTAAGTCAATCTTTGGAGTAAGATCTAATAACCTTTGATGATGGAGATACCAATCTAGATTATGCTTCTAATGTGTCACCCCCATCTAATTCTAACCCTAATCTAAGTCTTAATCCAACCAACCCTACTATCCCTCCATCCGATCCTAATCCTATCCCAAATCCAAAACCCTCCAATCCCATTATTCTTTCATCTAGTCCAAGTCCTAATCCACCTAACCTTAATATCCTTACATCCAATCCAAATCCTAACATGTCCAATTCATCTCATCCCACAAGTCCTAATCCTAAACCTACCACTCCATCTACTCTTATCCTCCATCTATTATATTGTCCATCCGCCTCTACACTTGCAAAGGATGTGATCCAATGGCTATTAGCAAGGAACAAAACATTGCCATCTTGTCAATCACCTATCCTTGAACCTATCCAAGATCTTTCCATTAACATGCTTAACTCTCCAACCCTATCATGTGACCCACAAGTCATTGAGTCAATTGAAGAGCCTCCTATCATGAGCCCAAGTCAAAGTTCATCACACTCTCTTATGGATGAATACCAAGAACCCATCAAACTTATCCAAGAGGCTCCTACATCCACTTCCATAAAACCACAATAGTTATATCAAGAGCCTAATCCCAAGCATGTGGAAATGTCAACCCCTTGTCTACGTCAAGATCAAATAACTTCCATTCACCCTGTCCATAATCTATACCTTCTTTATGATCAAGATATTACCTATGAAGAAGCTATCCATGAGCAACTTGATCCTATAACCTTCCATGAGAAAGATACCCAAATTGCTCCTATCCATCATCCACCTAGTCCTATCCATGATCTACATACATCTACTTGTCATGATGGGACATATTCCTTCCAAGCATACATAAAAGATCAAGCCAATAACTTGGATCCTAATGAGCAAAATCAAGATCCTAATGGTCCTTCCACATCCACCATTGACCCAATTTCAAGTCCACCATCATATCCACTTGGTCTATCCACCTTCATTCATGAATGTTATTCCCTAGCAAAGTAGCAACCATTATCCACCACTTCACCTTCTCCATCCAATAAAGAACTCAAATCTAGTGCTCATACCAAACATAGTCCCATTGTCCATCACATACTCCAAAAGATGAACTACCAAGGTAAAGGCCTAGGCCTTCATGCACAAAGTATTTTAGATCCCATCCATGTCAAGGTCCCTCAACGCTCATTTGTCCTTGGATATACACCCCAAGGTAAGCAATCTAAAGATGTTGGCAATTCTTCCATGCCTCCTAAGTCCACCATTTCCCATCACAAACCCTATCATATTCCTAAAACATATGTTGCCATTCCACCTCCAATATCCTACAAGTGTCAAAAGCATGTGACCATACACCTTCCACCTTCCACTCTACCACCATTACTTCTAGCTCCTAACATCCCTCCATCAAATCTACCTCCACTACTTCCAACACATAATATCCCAATTATCCAATCCCCTTACCCATCGATCCATAAATCTTCTAAAAATCGTAATCATGACCAAGCAATGCACATATTGTCTAAACATGAAGCTTCCACTCATTCCACCATGTCCATGGGATTCCAAAGAAAAAATTTGGATGCCTCTACCTATAAAGCAAAACATCCTAGGGCTCCTCATGCCTTAGGACACAAAAGCAAATAATTAAAGAAAAATCCATCTCAAAAGTTGTATACACCCACACACCTCAAAGTAAAAATGAAAAAGGTGTGGGTCCCCAACCAACAAGTAATTGCCTTAAAAATTTCACAAAAGATGCATACACCCACATACCTCAAGGAAAAAATGAAAAAGGTGTGGGTCCCTAAGCAAAAAGCAATCAAATAAAATGAGGCATCCACATCTTGAAAATCCCAACCATCCCCTTCCATCCAAAATTCCCATTCCATCCAAAAGTTCTAAAAATCCCACATGCAAAACAAAAGTCATAAAACTACTAAGTCCATGTGGGTTCCTAAAACACTTCGTCACCCATCCCCTAAGAAAATATCACCATTGCTTCCTACACCTCCTCCACATCAAAAACTTCAATGTTTATCATGGTGTGTGCAACCGTTGGTCATGATTCCTTTCCATATCTCCATCATCCCATCATTCAACTATTATCCTACATATCTTACCCATCACTTTCCTATGGTCCATGCTTTTGCATAAGTCTTTCATCCATCATTGCATAAGTCATCCATAATCCACATCATAATCCGCATCATAATTCACTATCTACCTTCTCCATCTCACTTTCATGCAATCCCCTACCAACATCTTTGAGCATAATGACACTTGACATGGTCCATGTGATGACATTCCTATCTAATGGGACTATCACCTTCCATGGAACTAGAGACTTGAGTCCCTCCTATCCATATCCACCTTCTCTCATCCAAATATTTAAAAAAAAAACTAAAGAGAAATCCCTTCGTCCAATGGTGAAAACCTAGTAAACAGGCGCCTTGGATAAGTACCATGATGAAAACTTGGCAAACATGCATCATGTGTAAGTTGATATTCTTTGTCACCTACACTTGGGGGTACATTGTCTCATCCATCCAAGCTATCTATCCCATTATACCATTTCCATACCATCCTACCATCCTTAGCCATTACACCCATATACCTATCCTATTGAGTTCAACCATCCTCCCTTCCTCCTTTTGATCTTGATGAAGACATAGGGGCAAAATGTTGAAACATGCTTTGGGTATCGCTTGATATACCTCCATCCTTTCCATTCATCCATCCTATCATCCTATTTCATCATAAGCATTGTCATGTCAAATCCTAAGTATTCTACCTAGAATGGGGCATGTTATTCCTATGCGACATAGTCTTTGGAGATCACATCGTAGCTCCATTATAAGGCATGCATCCATCCAATATAGCCTATCCTTGTATCTACCCATTTATCATGAGCTTTCTGTTCTAGGGCCTATCCTCTTACCCATCCATCTATCATGAGATTTCCATCCCATCTACTATCACCCATCCCTTTATCCATCTATCCTACCTACCTCCTTGCACCTAGACTTAGTTTTCCCTTGTCATTGGTATCTAACACAAAAGGCTACACAAATTATAAATTCATTGACATCCCAAAATATTTAAAAACCCCCAAAAAATTAAAACATTTTCAAAATACAAAAAAATCAAAATATCCACCAAAAACCCAAGCAATAAGATCACTCATCATCCAACAATCCATCGCATCAAATCCATCAAAATAAATCCAATCAAATCATCAAGTCAAGCCAATCTATCAATCAACCAAAATCACATCAATCCAATCCATATCATCCTATCAATAACATCATATATCATCAAACATTCAATCAATCCCAATCAATCCATAACCTGATCAATCCATCCACCTTCATCATCACCATCAATAAAATATTATCAGAACTACATCTCATCTTTATCATTAAGTGCCTTGATTCCGTGGATATAGGGTATGTAGGCAATCTGGGATACGAAGGAAGTATCCAGATTCAGGCACAGGCGATAATACTTCTTCCATCTTCCTTTCATCCTCATCCATCTCATCTTCTTTCATCATCAATTCCACTATCCAATCAACTCAATCCAAACAATCATCCAAATGCAAGTCATCCTTTATCCATAGTAATCAAGTCAATCAATTGTGTCAAATTATCCAATCACATCAATGGTCTTGATCCTTGCCCTGTTGTAAATCCAATCAATCAATCATCATCCTTGTGTTGATCTAGGAATATATCATTCCCCACCATGACAACACTATTATCATCATCAATTAATCAATCAATCAATCAACAATTAATAATTGGTTTACAACTTGACAAGGGCAATACCTTGTTTGTTTTTGAATCATTTGTGCATGCTTGCTTGCTTGCTTATGTGTGCTATCTTTTTATCTTGCATTTGTATCACATCGGTTTCATTCCAACTAATATTCATATCTTGTGTATGTTGGAATAGCTTCTTGCATTATCCTTTGCATCTAAGGTCACATCATACCTTTTGTGCATTAGGACTTTAATGCTCTAAGTTTTCTTCCTCATACGTCTAGACAAGGTTGTATTACGTTGGGGCACGAGACACATCGTCACCTTGGTCCTCCTATCCTGGTGCATAACATCTAGTGCTATATCAAACATCACTGTTGTTCACTTTCATTGCAGCATAACACATCATTCATTTCTTCTATCCATTACTTCCTTGACCAATCCATTTCATTTCGAGAGCCTACCCGTGTTTGTCCAACCCGTCTATCCTCTCAAGAGGGCATCCTCATCCTATCTTTCCATCATCATTTTTTTTCTCTATCCATACCTTAGCTTCTTTGAAATGATGTTACTCTACATAAATCTCATCATCTCGAACATCATCTCAAAGAGGGGCAAAATGTAGACACCCAAAAATGTCCTCTTGCAACACCTTGTCACAACATTACATCATCTAGACATCTTATAGCATTTTTTGCCCTAGGTACCCATATCATCACCTAATTAGTTAAATAAATCTTATTTATTTGATTAATTTTCATTTATTCCCTTTCTATTCATAATCCCTTCTTTCTTCTAATGTTAATTAAATAATTTATATTATGTAATTAATTAAATCATAAATCTTACATTAAATAAATAAATGAAATATTTATTTAATTAATAAAATCCTCTTTCTTTATTTTCAAATTTGAACTCATGTGTATCTAATTAATTAATTTAATTAGATAATTCATCAATTATCCTCCCATCCTTTTTTAAGATTTATTTCCTTTTTGAGAATTTAAAACTAAAAACAAATCTTTCTATCTTTTTAAATCTTATCTTGTTTTATTTCCTCTTTTATCAAAAATCAAATCCTTATCAAATCTTATCAAATCTTCTTCCCTTCATCCTTGAAAATCTATAAATATGGCCTCATTCAAGCCATTTAAGGATCGAATCTTCTTCTAGCATCCTCACTCTGCTAAAATCTTCTGCCAATCTTCTCCATCTACCTTCTTCTCATCAGTCTCAATCCAATCGTTATGCTGTTGAAGTGTGCAATCAACATCCAATCATTCAAGCAATCAAACATGCATGCATCGATCCTTCAAGATATCTGAGGTATTTGAAGGGTTTGGACTAAGGTAATACTTGTATTGTTTTATCTTTCATTTTGTCCAAATTTTTTGTGTACAGTAGGTTGAAGTTTTTTTTTCTTGACAAATTTTAATATATAAAGGTAGGTGTTTTGGAGAATAGAGCTATTGTACATTCAAGGGACTGAGATTAGTATTTAAAGCATTTTGCTTTCATTTTGGAGACATTTGATATAATTTCTAAGGTGACATATAAGATATCTTTCATCAAACCTCTTATAAAAAATATTAAGTTAGTTGTAGTTGATGGTGTTTACTTTACTTAACAATTTTTTAACTTATAAATGTAGGTGATTTGGACTATAAAGCTATTAAATTCAAGGGATTGAGATCAATAGTTAAAGCATTTACCTTCCATCGTGGAGACATTTTTTATATTTCAGATTTGTATATTTGTATATTTTGTATATCCTATGAGGAGATTATGACCATAATATAATAATGTTTCTATCTTACATATCCTCCTAGTGTTTCTCCACATCTGATGCTAAGAATTGATAACCATTTCATGTGATTCTAGTAGCACACATTTTAAGGTGTGTTTATTCATAATGTTTTATGCTAAATTTGATGGTGACAATTTTATGTTAATATTAATGCATATATAGGAGTTTTGATCCTTTATTAGTTTATATATGTAGTGATTTGATGTCATGAATATTTTAAGAATAAACTAGTATATCTCTTCGAATCTGTCCCAAAAACCTCTTAAAATTAGTCCCAAAACCTCTTAAAATCACATGTCTCCCCTATGAAAACTAGGGTCTTTGCTTATGAAAAAGACATCTTCTTGTTGCTACTACAGTCTTAGGAATGTCACAACTTTGTTTTCTTTTGACAGGGATACTGATGGTTTAAATGCTCAACAACATTACCCTCCACTCATGATGCCCTCATGGTATCTTTACAATGCTTTCAGTTAGGTCCCATAGGGTGAAGAATGCAAAATATGGCTCTTGGCACCTTTACACTAAATGACACTGAGGCATTTTTCAAGAATACCTCAACCATTGGCACTGTCAAATGATGTTGAGTTAGTGAAAAATGAGAGAGGTTATTGTGGAGGGACCTGACATCCAGTCATAGGTCCAAATAGATCATTCGTAGGTGCCACAAAGTCCAAGGACTACTCTGTCAAAGTCTGGTAATTTTTTGCTCTTAAGTCTCTTAAGAGACTTTGCCTAGACACTGTAGCTAGATTCAATTGGGACACATGGGGAATCAAACATGGCATCCACTAGAAAAAACCCACCCACCTTGACCTATTGGCACCTTTGATTAGGTCCCATGAGGTGAATAACGTAAAATATGGCTCTTGGCAACTTTACACTAAATGTCACTGAGGCATTTTTCAAGAATGCATCCATCATTGGCACAGCCAAACATGTTGAGTTGGTCAAAACTAAGAGAGGTTTTTATTGAGGGACTCGATATCCAATTGTAGGTCCAAATAGATTATTCGTAGGTGCCACAAAGTGCGAGAACTACACCGTCAAAGTTTGGCAATTTTTTGCTCTTAGGTTTCTTAAGAGACTTTGTCGGTACACTGTAACCTGATTCAATTGGGACACATGGGGAATGAAAAAGTTACTCTACTAGAATTAACCCACCCACCCTGACCTATCATCACCATTGATTAGGTCACACGGGGATGAAGAACATAAAATATGGCTCTTGGCACCTTTACACTAAATGTCACTAAGGCATCTTGCAAGAATGCATCCATCATTTGCACGATCAAGTGATGTTGAGTTGGTCAAAATTGAGAGAGGTTATTGTGGAGGGGCTCGACATCCAGCTGTAGGTCCAAAAAAATCATTTGTAGGTCCCATGATGTGCAAGAACTACGATGTCAAAGTTAGGCAATTTTTTGCTCTTAGGTCTCTTAAGAGACTTTGCCGGTACACTATAGCCTGATTCGATTGGGACACCTGGGGAACAAAACAAGGTCTCCACTAGTATGAACCCACCCACTCTAACCTATCAGCGCCATTGGTTAGGTCCCATGGGGTGAAGAACACAAAATATGGCTCTTGGCACCTTTACACTATATGTCACTAGGGCATTTTTCAAGAATGCATCTATCGTTGGCATGATCAATTGATGTTGAGTTGGTCAAAACCGGGAGAGGTTATTTTAGAGGAGCCCAACATCTAGCAGTAAGTTTAAACAAATCATTTGTAGGTGCCACAAATTGAGAGAAATACTACATCAAATTCAGGCAATTTTTTGCTCTTAGGTCTCTTAAGAGACATTTTTGGTACACTGCAACCCAATTCGATTGGGACACCTAGGGAACAAAACATGGCCTCAACTAGCATAAACCCACCCACCTTGACCTATTGGCTTCATAGGCTAGGTCCCATGGGGTGAAGAACACAAAATATGGCTCTTGACACCTTTACACTAAATGTCATTAAGGCATTTTGCAAGAATGCATCCGTTGTTTGTACAGTCAAATGATGTTGAGTTCGTCGAAAATGAGAGAGGTTATTGTGGAGGGACCTAACATCCATTTGTATGTCCAAATGGATTATTCGTAGGTGCCATGAAGTCTAAGGACTACTCCGTCAAAGTGTAGCAATTTTTAATCTTAGGTCTCTTAAGAGACTTTATTGGTACATTGTAGCTGGATTTGATTGGGGCACATGTGGAATGAAACATAGCCTCCACTACCATAAACCCACATAGACTAACCTGTCAGTACCGTTGATTAGGTCCCATGGGATGAAGAACGGGAAATATAGCTCTTGGCAACTTTATACTAAATGTCACTGAGGCATTTTTCAAGAATGCATCCGCCGTTGGAACAGTCAAATGATGTTGAGTTGGTCAAAACTGAGAGCGGTTATTGTGGAGGGACCTGACATCTAGTAGTAGGTCCAAACAGATCATTTGTAGGTTCCATGAAGTGTGAGAACTACTCTAATGTATTGAAATTTTTTGCTCTTAGGTCTCTTAAGAGACTTTGTCGGTACACTGTAGCCCGATTCGATTGGGACACATGGGGAATGAATCAAGGCCTCCACTAGCATAAACCCACCCACCTTGACCTATCAACACCATTGATTAGGTCTCATGGGGTGAAGAACACAAAATATGGCTCTTGGCACCTTTGCACTAAATGTCATTGAGGCATTTTTGCAAGAATGCATCCATTGTTGGCACGGTCAAACGATGTTGAGTTGGTCAAAACTGAGAGAGGTTATTGTGGAGGGACCTGACATCCAGATGTAGGTCCAAATAGATCATTCTTAGGTTTCATGAAGTGCGATAAATACTCTGTCAAATTCAGGCATTTTTTGCTCTTAGGTCTCTTAAGAGACTTTGTTGATACACTGTAGCCCGATTCGATTGGGACACCTGGGGAATGAAACATGACCTCCACTAGTATAAACCCACCCACCCTAACCTATTGGTACTATTGGTTAGGTCCCACAGGGTGGAGAACATAAAATATGGCTCCTGGCACCTTTACACTAAATGTTACTGAGGCATTTTTCAAGAATGCATCCACCATTGGAACGGTCAAATGATGTTGAGTTGGTCAAAAGCGAGAGACACTATTGTGGAGGCGCTTTATATATAGTTGTAGGTCCAAATGGATCATTTGTAGGTGCCATGTAGTGAGAGAACTACTTCATTAAAGTCAAGCAATTTTTTGCTCTTAGGTCTCTTAAGAGACTTTGTCAATACACTATAGCCCGATTCGATTGGGACACCTGGGGAATGAAATAGGACCTCCACTAGCATAAACCCATCCACCCTAACCTATTGATGTCATTAGTTAGGTCCCACGAGGTGAAGAATGTAAAATATGGCTGTTGGCAATTTTACACTAAATTTCACTGAGGCATTTTGCAAGAATGCATCTGCCGTTGGCACAATCAAATGATGTTGAGTTGGTCAAAACTAAGAGAGGTTATTGTGGAGGGACCTGGCATCTAGCTATAGGTCCAAATAGATCATTCATAGGTGCCACGATGTCCAAGGGATACTCTATCAAATTCTAGCAATTTTTTGCTCTTAGGTCTTTTAAGAGACTTTGCTGATACACTGTAGCCCAATTCAATTAGGACACCTGGGGAATGAAACACAGCCTCCACTAGCATAAAGCCACCTACCCTAACCTATTGGTGTCATCAGGTGGGTCCCATGGGGTGAAGAATGCAAAGTATGGCTCTTGGCACCTTTACACTAAATGTCACTTAGGCATTTTTCAAGAATGCATTCACCATTGGCATGGTCAAACAATGTTGAGTTCGTCAAATTTGAGAGAGGTTATTGTGGTGGGACTTGAAATCCAACCATAGGTCCAAACAAATCATTTATAAGTGCCACGAAGTTTGAGGAGTACTCCATCAAAGTCTAGGAATTTTTTGCTCTTAGGTCTCTTAAGAGACTTTACCGATACACTATAGCCAGATTTGATTGGGACACATGGGGAATGAAACATGGCCTCCAATAGAATAAACCCACCCACCCTGGCTTGCTGGCACTGTCAGTTAGGTTCCACAGGGTAAAGAACACAAAATATGGCTCTTGACACCTTTACACTAAATGCCACTGAGGCATTTTTCAAGAATGCATCCACCGTTGGCATGTTCAAATGATGTTGAGTTGGTAAAAAATGAGAGAAATTATTGTGGAGGGACATGAAATCTAGATGTAGGTCCAAACAGATTATTCATAGGTGCCACAAAGTGTGAGAACTACTCTGTCAAAGTCTGGCAATTTTTTGCTCTTAGGTCTCTTAAGAGACTTTGCCGGTAAACTAAAGCCCGATTCGATTTGGACACATGGGGAATGAAATAGGGCCTCCACTAGCATAAAATTACCCACCCTAACCTATCGACATCATTAGTTAGGTCCCACGGGGTGAAGAATGCAAAATATGGCTCTTGGCACCTTTACACTAAATGTCACTAAGGCATTTTGCAAGAATGCATCTGCCATTGGCACAGTCAAATGATCTTGAGTTGGCCAAAACTTAGAGAGGTTATTATGGAAGGGCCCGACATCTAGCTGTAGGTCCAAATAGATCATTCATAGGTGCCCTGAAGTACGAGAACTACTCCGTCAAAGTCAAGGTATTTTTTGCTCTTAGGTCTCTTAAGAGACTTTGTCGATACACTATAGCCTGATTCGATTGGGACACCTAGGGAGTGAAACAGGGCCTCCACTAGCATAAATACACCCACCCTGACCTATCGATGCCATCAGTTAGGTCTAACGGGGTGAAGAACACAAAATATGGCTCTTGGCACCTTTACACTATATGTCACTGAGGTATTTTTCAAGAATGCATCCGTAGTTGACACGGTCAAACGATGTTGAGTTGGTCAAAACTGAGAGAGGTTATTGTGGAGGGGCCCAACATTTAGCTGTAGGTCTAAACAAATAATTCATAGGTGCCACGAAGTGTGAGAACTACTCTGTCAAAGTCAGGTAATTTTTTCTCTTAGGTCTCTTAAGAGACTTTGCCAGTACACTGTAGCGCTATTCGATTGGGACACCTAGGGAACAAAACAGGGCCTCCACTAGCATAAACCCACCCATCCTGACCTATTGACATTGTCGATTAGGTCCCATGAGATGAAGAATGCAAAATGTGGCTCTTGGCACCTTTACACTAAATGTTAGTGAGACATTTTGCAAGAATGCATCCCCCATTGGCATGGTCAAACGATGTTGAGTTGGTCAAAACTGATAGAGCTTATTGTGGAGGGATTTGACATCTAATTGTTGGTCTAAATGGATCATTTGTAGGTGCCACAAAGTCTGAGGACTACTCCATCAAAGTTAGGTAATATTTTGCTCTTAGGTCTCTTAAAAGACTTTGCCGATACATTGTAGCCTAATTTGATTGGGACATCTAGGGAATGAAACAGGGTCTCCACTAGCATAAACGCACCCACCTTGACCTATGGGTGCCATCGGTTAGGTCCAAATGTGAATCATGCCAAATGTATCTCTCTCCCTATGTAGTCATCTTCGTCATTTACAAGGGAAAAATGTTCACTCCCCCACAAACATTGGAACACACCGAGGGCACAACTCATTGTGGTCTTTCCATAACCCATATAGAAGGTGAAATGAGGGAATACTAGACCTATAGACAATGAAATGATGATAGGAAAATAATGTTAAACATATAGAAGGTGAATGAGGATATGTTATAAATAAAGAAGGTGAAATGAAGATAAGCAAATCATGTCAAACATGTAGATGCGAGGAATATGAGGATATGCAATGTATGTAGACCATATAGAAGGTGAAATGAGGATTGTGAATCATGCCAAATGTACATCTCTCTCCCTATCTCTCTCTCTCTTTCTCTCTACCTCATTCTACTCTTTCTACAACCCATATAGAAGGTGAAGTGAGGGTATACTAGACCTATAGATGATGAAATGATGATAGGAAAATCATGCTAAACTTATAGAAGGTGAAATGAGGATATGTTATACATAAAGAAGATGAAATGAGGATAAGTAAATCATGTCAAACATATAGACGTGAGGAAAATGAGGATATGCAAAGTATGTAGACCATATAGAAGATGAAATGAGAATTGCAAATCTACATCTCTCCCTATCTCTCTCTCTCTTCCTCTCTACCTCATTCTGCTCTTTCCATAACCCATATAGAAGGTGAAATGAGGGTATACTAGACCTATAGACGATGAAATGATGATAGGAAAATCATGTTAAACATATAGAAGGTGAAATGAGGATATGTTATACATAAAGAAGGTGAATTGAGGATAAGCAAATCATGTCAAACATGTAGACACGAGGAAAATGAGGATATGCAAAGTATGTAGACCATATAGAAGGTGAAATAAGGATTTCAAATCATGCCAAATGTACATCTCTCTCCCTGTGTCTCTATCTCTCTCTTCCTCTCTACCTCATTTTGCTCTTACCATAACCCATATAGAAGGTGAAATGAGGGTATACTAGGCCTAAAGACAATGAAATGATGATATGAAAATCATGTTAAACATATCGAAGGTGAAATGAGCTTAAGAAAATAACACATCAAACATATAGAAGGTGAAATGAGCATACATTATACATGTAGAAGGTGAAATGAGGATACGTTATACATATAGAAGGTGAAACAAGGATAAGTGAATCGTGTCAAACATGTGGACCTATGAAATGAGGATATGCAAAACATTGAGACCATATAGAAGGTGAAATTAGGATAAGAAAATCATGTCAAACATGTGGACTTATGAAATGAGGATATGCAAAGCATGGAGACCATATAGAAGGTGAAATGAGGATAAACAAATCATGTCAAAAATGTGGACCTATGAAATGAGGATATGTGAATCATGTCAAACATGTCTCTCTCCCTATGTCTCTCTATCTTCCTCTCTACCTCCTTAGATGCCATTTCCATAACCCATATAAAAGGTGAAATGAGGGTATGCTAGACCTACAAACCATGAAATGTGGATATGATATTTAAACATGGAGTATATATGATATTAAAACATACTTCCATTTAAGATGTACACCTATTTATATTTCCAAATGCAACGGCTGTTGAATTTGGGTTGTGGATGACATTTCTTTGCATAAAATAGATAATGAAATGGGTAAACACACAAACATGTATTTGCTCATTAATACAAAAATAACTATCTTGGATTGAATGAAAAACATCATAAGTTTTGTCATTTAAATTGACATGTATCTTGCATGTTTAACATGTAAGATGAGAAATTATCAATGATTATCATATCAAATCTAGTAGTTTCGATATCAAATCTAGTGTTCTAAGCAAAGATAACATTTCAAAGCTAATGTTCTTGAATGAAAAAAGATCACATGTCAAATGTTCTAAGAAAATCCTATATCTAACTAAAACTACAATCATGTGGAAATTAAGATCAAGTTATGTATTGAGGTATGAAACTACATATATCATCTTTCTACCAAGAAAAACAATCATATATAACAAGAAATCAATCTATAACATGTTATTGATCAAAACTCAACCATTGTAAATTGAGTATACATTAAAATTTTAAGTTTCAAAGTAGGAATACATGCACATAAGGAATTTAAATTATATTGTATATCAAGGTGTATATATATTAAAATCTAGTCCATAATGGTAGACATATACACAAATTTAGCAAATATGCTGACTCAAAACATGTTTTACAAAATATGGCATATGCCATGTCTCAAAATTTATATACAATCTACATGCCAAATAGCTACATCAAATACTAAAGGCCCACTTGACCCTATGTCTCCGGTGAATCCTCAACCTGTGATGGATCCTCAAAAAGTGTCCTCTTCATGCCATGATGTCTAATAGTTGATGGATGCAAAGTTGATTGCATTAACAATTGAAACCACAAATTTGATTACTTAGTTCAATGGTAAATATAAATAAGTTAGAGTTAGTAAATATAATATTATCTACTACAATTTAGAACTTTCATAATTTATTTACATATAAATCACTACAATAAACTATAAGACTTCTATAAACTATCAATTATTTAGAAAAATTCAACTATATTACCTCAACTCTTTCTTGTTGTTCAGATAGTCATTCTGCAAATGATTCTCTTAAGACAATCAGGGGTCGTATTAAAGCATGATGGCAAAGGTGGCACATCACTCACTTTCTCAATTGACTGTAAAAGTAAAGTAACATTGAAATAAATTAATATATAATGATTAACAAAAAAATAAATGCATATATTAGAAAAGGTTAGATGTGTTACACATAAACAATCTAGACTGCACTAAACAAAAACATAGCTACTAGAAAACAAGCACATACCACCAACGAGGCCTCCTGCATTGACTAAGGACTCATCATGGATGAACCAACTAATATCTCCTGTATGAAAAATGACAAGAATGCAAGACTCTATGTATACAAATAATCATAATAACTTTTAAATTAATAGATCAATTTAAACAAAATAAGGAAGACAATGCTCACTAGCATTAGGGGAGAACAGCTATTAGTTATTAGAGATAACTTTACAATCATGTAGAAGTTACATGGAATGTTATAGGACCTCTATTTTTTTAGAAATGTGATATGGGCTCTTATCTATCTACAACTAAGGTTTAGAGATGTGACTCATCATGCAACTCTCCACATCAACACATCTAGTGAGAAGTGTCCTTAAAATGAATTTTTAAAGATTCAACGAAAACGAGATATCATAGAATTTTTTACAACCTCTTACATTTCATGAGAAAATACAAGGTATTTATTGTACTCACCTTTTACATTTGTCATAGGATAAACATATAATATGAAGTATTCCAATGCATGTATATTACCATCTTAGTAGCTCTACACATAATAATAGTATTTGTCTACATATTTGGAGTGTTTTCATTATAAGTAGATCCTCCAATAGTTTTTTTATCTAGTAGGATGTTCCCCTCAAATTAGAAATATATAGGAGGCACCAAAACTCACCACTTAGGCCTTGGGATATAGATAGATCACCATTTTCCACTCACGAATTTACTAATGACGATGATGGAGATGAGCCAATTAAAGTTGTAGTTGAGGATGATGTAGGGTCACAAATGCATAGAGATTATTGGTAGAAGATGTGTCCCCACTATTATATCCATTAGATGTAGGAAGAAGAGTGGGTTCAAGAGGATCAAAATTATATGTGCCTGATCATGTTATGATTTTTGTTATGTTGATGACATTTGGTATTGGACACTATGATATGTATGGTTGGTCTTCATATTTATTGGTTTATGGCATGGGAATCTATATGATCTATATTTTTCTATGGAATTTTAGTTTCCTTGTATGTTTATATGTTTTCTATATGTTGATGTGTGTATGTAAATGATATAGCATCAATTTATCAATACGCACAATTATCTTGGCAATCGATGAACATTGTATGTCATAATGGAATCTACATAAGATGAATCAATCAATGCAATAAAATGGATCACATAATCATTAGTTTCAAATCAATTGAAAAATCTGTATGAATATTTAAACGAATAGTAAAAGATCAAATTTATATTATGAATAATGGATCATACATGTTTCTTTCTTTCTTTCTCATTTTCATTCTTTTAACCATTATTTTAAATGATCAAACATGTAACAAACACCATGATTCTCTATTTTATTATTTATATAAATGATTATAATCAAATATTTAAGTTTTCTAAATTATCAATTAAAGTACAGTTCAATTGAATTACCTCCACCTTTGTTGGTGTTCAGAAATTTGTTCTGCGAATGATGGTCCCTTAGGTCGATCAGGAGTTTGACTAAAGACTATTGGAAAAGATGCCACATCATTCACATTTTGGATTGACTAGAAAAGTAACATCAAGATATAAATTAATATATAGTTACTCACAAATAATTAAATGCATACAATAAAAAATTTGATGTGTAGAAAAAATTGTACCAATAAGTCCAAGCCAAATTAGATGGCAGAAAGAGTACCATGATGAACTTCTGTCAACTCCTTCTTTGTCATCAACTGTTATCTCCCTTAGATACATTAGTTTTAATCTTTGTTTATATTATTCAAATGGAATACACCATGAAATTTAATTTTAAATTTTACCTCTATAAAATATTGGCCATGCTCCTCTCCTTCTCTACCCACTGATGTCTGTACTTTTGCTCTTGTCCTCGACCCCTCAACTTGAGTTCTAGACCTCGCTGCCTCATCTCGTGAAGGCGATGTATGAGGGACATCATACTCTTAAGTGGTCAGGGGTGGCTCATTACTCTCTGTAAGAGGACCTAAGCACAACTGATTGCAAAAAATGCAATGATGAGGCACACAAAACATGTGTGGCCGAGGAGGGTTTAGTAATATCAGGTGATCCAATATGATGGCCAATATCATGTGATGCAAGGACTTTCGAAGGTCATAACTTTTGACTCGGATGTGGGTTTTCTATGAAATTTTACAGGTGGATGCGTTATGAGGTGGCCAATGGTTTCCCAACCTGCACTAGCAGGTTGGACCTTGTCTTGGCACTTTTTCGGGGCTTGAAACTTTCATCTTGGCCCTCAAAATGACAATTTAGTATTTTTTTCTAGATTTTTAAAAAGTTGCTTTTGTAATAACTCGAAACTCATGTTTCGAATTTAGAATATTAGTTGGTCTTTTGTCCTACCTTAGTTTTAGGAAGCTTTTGGGAAAAAACTGGATTCTCAAGATATGATTGTAAAATTACCTAAAATGGCAAAATCTGACAATTATCGAAATCTGCCAAAAAAGGTAATTTTTTATTTTTTTGTTTTTTTGTTTTCTTTGATATAAGAGACTTTTCTCTCATTGTAGCAACAGAGTTGATGAATCAAGGTTTTTTTATGTTCCAGTTTCAAAATCTTTGGCTCTCATATGTTTAATGGCACAATTCTATTGA
Source organism: Cunninghamia lanceolata (assembly GCA_027924645.1). Lineage (NCBI taxonomy): Eukaryota > Viridiplantae > Streptophyta > Pinopsida > Cupressales > Cupressaceae > Cunninghamia > Cunninghamia lanceolata. The sequence continues at coordinate 1,742,331 of BSBN01000680.1, read as the reverse complement.
GTGTATGTTATGTGCTGCATCATCTGGTATTAGAGCAGGAAGATGGCTGGGAGAGGAAGAGGAAGAGGCGGTCTTGCCTAGATGCATAGAGAAATGCAAAATCTGCAAAGGTAAATAGAAGAACTTACAACACATATGGAAAACCAAAGACTGGGTAGAGGAGGAGACGAATCTGATGAAGAGATAGGTCGAGGAGGTGCAAATCAAGATACAGAACATGAAGAAGAAGAATTAGAATGCATGAGTTTTGAAGAGAGGATGCTCAGGGCCTTAGAAGGGAAAAATGAAGGGATCAAGGTAGATGTTTCAGATTATGCATGTAGTCTTAAACCAGAGGAGTTGATAGACTGGTTGAATGACATGAGAATTTTTTTTGAATGGAAATCCATGACAGATGAGAAGAAGATAAAATTTGCATGCACCAAATTAAAGGGTCATGCAATGATTTGGTGGGATCATCTTCAAAAGGAATGAATAAGGAAAGGCAAGGATAAGATCAAGACATGGAATAAAATGGAGAAGCTGAGAGAAATTTTTTTGCCCATAGATTATGTGCAAACCCTTTTTCGTAGGTTTCAAAATTTAAAGCAGAACCTCTCTTCTATGCAAGATTATACAAATGAGTTTTATATACTGTCTATACATATAGAGCATCAAGAAACTGATGAACAGATGGCTGCTAGATATGTGAATGGCCTGAAATTTTCTATTCAAGATGAATTGAGCATGCATCGACTGAACAATATGGAAGAGGCTTACCAATTGGCTCTAAAGGTTGAAGAAAAACAAAATAGATAGTACCATCAGAGGAATAGAGGAGGAAGAAGGGGTACATCAACCCCATTTCAAGGAGGTTTGAATTATGGTAGGGGAGAGTCATCCCATGGATTGGAAAAATAAGTAGACACTCAACAAGATCCTCTGAATCAAGAACGAGGAAGGGGATTTCAAAGAGGTAGAGGTTATGGTAGTGGTAGAGGATGGGAAAACCAGAGAAGGCCTTTCACTTGTTTCAGATGTGGAGAAGAAGGTCATAGGGCATTTGAATGCTCAAATTATAACATGCAAGAAAGAAATCAAGGAGGACAACCTAGGGTGAACCTGATTCAAACGCAACATGAAGTGGAAGGGATAGAACTAGAGGTTCCACCAAATGTGGGAGAAAGTCTCATGATGAGAAGAGCAATGGTGATTCCAGAGAAGGAGAAAACACAAGCCAAAAGCTTTGATGGTTCATGGCTTCGAACCAATATCTTCAAAACCAGATGCACTTTAGGTGGCAAGGTATGTCAAGTTATTGTTGATGGAGGTAGTTGTGAAAATATGGTTTCTAAAGAAATGGTAGAAAAATTGAATTTGCACTGTGAATAACATCCTCATCCATACTGCATTGCATGGTTTAAAAAGGGAAATGAAGTCACTGTTGATAAAAGATGCCTAATTAAGTTTAGCATAGGGAAGATCTATCAGGATGAGATATGGTGTGATATTGTCCCAATGGATACTTGTCATGTGTTATTGGGAAGGCCATGGCAGTATTATAGAAAAGTTATGCATGATGGAGAGAAAAACACATACACCTTTCAGAAAGATGGCTCTAAGGTGATTTTATTGCCTCTCAAGGATGAAGGAAAAGGTGAGACCATGTTGTCTGAAAGAGATCTTGTTAAAGAAATGAAGGTGACAGGGTGTTGCTATGCATTAGTAGTGAAAAAAGGTGAAGAGGAAGACATTTCAGTTCCCCCAGAAGTAGCAGAGCTATTGAAAGAATTTGTTAATGTTTTGCCTGATGAATTGCCTGATGGTCTACCGCCAAAGAGCGATATTCAACATCATATTGATTTGATTCCAGGAGCAACTCTACCCAACCAAGTAGCTTACAGGATGAATCCAACACAACATGCAGAGATGAATAAGCAAGTAACAAAACTCATAAGTAAAGGTGTGGTGAGAGAGAGCATGAGCCCATGTGTTGTACCTGCATTGTTGACCCCAAAAAAAGATGAAACATGGAGGATGTGCACTGATAGAAGAGCAATTAATAAGATTACCATCAAGTATTGGTTTCCTATACCTCGTATGGAGGACATGATGGATGTCCTTGTAGGGGCCAAATGTTTCAGCAAGATCGACCTACAAAGTGGCTACCACCAAATCTGGATTCGAGAAAGGGATGAGTGGAAGACAACCTTTAAGACTGGAGATGGATTATATGAGTGGATGGTTATGCCATTCAGGTTATCAAATGCACCTAGCACATTTATGAGATTGATGAACACTATACTACACCCTTACATTGGTAAGTTTGTGGTAGTTTATTTTGATGATATTTTGGTATTTAGTAATAGCAAAGAAGAGCACCTACAACACTTGAGAATCATCTTTGGTGTGTTAAGGAAGGAGAAGCTCTATGCCAATTTGAAGAAGTGTAGGTTCATGCAGGACAGTTTGGTTTTTTTAGGCTTTGTCATTTCTAAAGATGGTGTCAGAATGGATCCAGAAAAGGTCAAAGCAATTCTAGAATGGCTTAGTCCAAGCAGCATCACAGAGGTAAAATGTTTTCATGGCTTGGCCACTTTCTATTGAAAGTTTATTCAAAATTTTAGTAGTATTGTAGCTCCTATAACAAATTGCACCAAAGGAAGGGAGTTTGTATGGACCAAGGATGCTGAGGAGAGCTTTAAGCACTTGAAGCACAAGGTAACAGAAGCACCTATACTTGCATTGCCAAATTTTGATAAGTTATTTGAAGTAGAATGTGATGCCTCCCATGTGGGAATAGGTGTTGTGCTTAGCCAAGATGGAAAACCTATAGCTTTCTTTAGTGAAAAGCTGAATGAAGTCAGAAAGAATTATTCTACTCATGATTTAGAATTTTATGCAATTGTTCAAGCATTGAGGCATTGGAGACATTATCTAGTTCCCTAGGAGTTTGTATTGTTTACAGATCATATTGCATTAAGATACTTGAACACACAGAAAAAGTTGAATAGTAGGCATGCCAAATGGGTCTCTTTCTTGCAAGGTTACAATTTTGTGTTGAAGCATAAGTCTGGAAAACAAAATCAGGTTGCAGATTCATTAAGTAGGCATGTTGCACTTTTGACCACAATGGAAACTGAGGTGATTGGTTTTGATGCCATCAAGCATTTGTATGAGTCTGATGATGATTTTTGGGAGATTGTGGAACAATTGAAGGCACCAGTATCTGGTAACTTGGATCACTTTAGGGGTGAATATTTTATGCAAGATGGGTATCTATTTAAAGGAAAACAACTATGCATACCAGCTGGCTCTATGAGGGAAAACATTATCAGAGAATTTCATAGTAGTGGGTTGGCTGGACATTTTGGCAAGGACAAGATAATAGCCTTGATAGAAGATAAATATTACTGGCCAAAGATGAAAAGGGATATAACTAAGTATGTAACAAGGTGTAGAATCTGCTAAGTGGCTAAGGGACATTCATAGAATACAGGGTTGTAATGCCATTACTAGTACCAGCTGCACCATGGACAGATTTGAGCATGAACTTTGTGTTGGGACTTCCACATACTCAACGAGGTAATGACTCCATTTTTGTAGTTGTTGATAGGTTCTCCAAGATGGTTCATTTTATTGCCTATAAGAAAACTAATGATGCAATGAGGGTAGCAGAGTTATTTTTTTCAAAAGTTGTTTGACTGCATGGTGTTCCAAAGACTATTACCTCTGATAGGGATACCAAATTACTCAGTCATTTCTGGAGGACTTTATGGAAGAAGATGGGGACCAAGTTACAGTTTAGTAGTACCTATCATCCTCAAACAGATGGGCAAACAGAGGTAGTCAATCAGAGTCTAGGAGATTTGTTGAGGTGTATTGTTGGAGAAAAGCCAAAACAATGGGACTTGGCCTTACCCCAGGCCGGATTTGCCTATAATAGTTCTGTTAAAAGATCAATAGGAAAGTCCCCTTTCTAGATTGTGTATGGCAGGAATCCTCAGGGTGTTCTATATTTGGTACAGATACCAATGAAAGATAGGGTCAGTGATGATGGGGAAGCATTTGCAGAACACTTCAACAGTTGTAGAACGAAGTGAGACAGAAGTTGCAAGACAGTAATGAGAGGTACAAGAATACAATGGATGCTAGTAGGTGACATCAAACATTCAATGAAAGTGACTTAGTGATGGTATATTTGAGAAAAGAGCAGTTTCCTATTGGAACATACCACAAGTTGAAGTACAAGAAAATTGGTCCTTGCAAAATTACAAAGAAGATCAACGATAATGCATATGAGGTTAGTTTACCAGATGATCTCGATATTTCTTCTGTGTTTAATGTTTCTGATTTATATGCACTCCATGGTGAGGATGATGCTGAAGATAGTCAACCAGAAGTGGCATCGCACCACCACATTCCCTATAAGAAGGAAAAGATTTCACAGGTTCTTGATAAGAACACTATCTACACTCGGCAAGGGCAGTACAACAAGTATTTAGTACAGTGGGAAGGATTGCCACCAACAGATAGCACGTGGATTACAGAGTGGGAAGTGCAGTGGTTGGATCTAGTCAAGTGGCAGTAGTTCAAAGACACTCACTTGCAAGAGTTGCATTCTTTTCAACCAGATGCAGGGACTTCCGAAGGTCATAACTTTTGACTCGGATGTGGGTTTTCTACGAAATTTTATAGGTGGATGTGTTATGAGGTGGCCAGTGATTTCCCAATTTGCCCTAGTGGGTTGGACCCTGTCTTGGCACTTTTTTGGGGCTTGAAACTTTCATCTTTGCCCTCAAAATGGCAATTTAGTGTTTTTTTCTAGATTTTTAAAAAGTTGCTTTTGTAATAACTCGAAACTCATGTTTCAAATTTAGAATATTAGTTGGTCTTTTGTCCTACCTTAGTTTTAGGAAGCTTTTGGGAAAAAACTGGATTCTCAAGATATGATTGTAAAATTACCTAAAATGGCAAAATCTTACAATTGTCAAAATCTACCAAAAAAGGTAATTTTTTATTTTTTTTATTTTTTTGTTTTCTTTGATATAAGAGAGTTTTCTCTCATTGTAGTAGCAGAGTTGATGAATCAAAGTTTTTTTTATGTTCCAGTTTTAAAATCTTTGGCTCTCATATGTTTAATGGCACAATTTTATTGAGTGTATGTTGTGTGCTGCATCATCATGTGGCTATGCAAACTGAGAGGTTTGTGTAATCAAGTGCTCAGTCAAAGAGTGTATGGCAATGAGGCCCTACTGTGTTGCATTTGTAACAATGTCTGGGTGCTGAATTGGAGATGGAGAAGGGATAGCAGGAGGGGGAATAAAAGGACCTTGCACTTGTCTCATTGCCCTATGCCTATCTTGAGGCATTCCCTTACCTACTCCCTGGAACTCTCTAAAATAAAAATAATTCACATGGTGATTGTTATCACTTAGAATTGCACCATACTTGAAGCTTGTTCAAGCATTCCAATGACACAATGGGACTGATCTCAAGGTGTGGGACCTTACAGATGAGATCAAACCTCTAGATGAGGGTGGTTCCTCTTTCTAGACTTAAGGTCTAGAGAATTCAACTAAACCTATGCTAATGATCACTAGAGAAAAGGGAGAGAGAGTATAGAAAGGGAAACAATGATACATTAAGATTTAGGGTGTTTGAATGCAATTGACATAACACAGTAATGATCTCAAATGCTTAAGGGAAATTGCACAGACTCATGGGGATTCGAACAGAGGTTAAGGTAGAGAGATGAAAGTATGAAGGGACCATTTTATCCACAATACACATCTCACATCTATCAAATAAACATAATACAAGAACAATGAGAGAAAAAATTTAGTTTATATTAATCATAGAGGCTAAATAGCCATTACAAATGAAGAAAAATTCATTAGAGACATGAAATGATAGACTCTCCTTCATTGGTGAACTGGTACAGAGACATGATAGGATCAACAAAAGAGCACAGTCCATCAAATCTGCCTAGTTCTAGAGAAAACCACAAGGTCTAAGCCTACAAAGAACTTTCTACCTTTGAAAGTGACCAAGCGCAACCAACCAACAATTTTTACATCTTACTTTCATGTATATATAACATGTTTAGTTCATCGTGCATCTATAGGCACAACTATGGGCATTGAAAATTTGTCAATCCATTCAATTGAGTCATTCATGCTACCCTTAATCTGGTTCAAAAGCACATCAGGAAATTAACAAAAAAGGGACGGCGACCATGCTTGGTGTGTTGAAGAATCTGTAGCCTGGAAGGCCGTCCATATCCTATGTAGATTTATCCTTGGAAGGACTTGTAGAAGCATGGGCCATTTAAAAGACCTCATCCTCTTCATTAATATTTGGTACCTACACATTGATGCTTCCCCACTGTTCTAGCTACCCGCATCTAACTGATTTGTAACATTGGTGTCACCTAGAGAAACACATTTTTTAGGCACTCAGAAAATAGTGTTATTAAATCTTTTACAACACTTTAAAAGTGTTGATCTTTTAATTTCATTTTTGGCGCTCTTTGATTTTCCTCATTTTCGGTGAATTTGCCTCTAGCCAAACTCTGCTTCTTATCACTTTTCATCTATTTTCCTTTCTACAAACCAATCCTCTTCCTTTGTTGGTAAAATTTAAATTTCATGAACCTATTTGATTATTGTCTTTTGGTTCTTTATCTCTACTTTTGCCTTATCGACAAAGTCTTCATTTGGCAAACTTAGCTCTCCTTATAGTTCCTCACCTTATCGATGAAATTCACCTTTCATGAACCAACCGCGCCTTTGGCCTTCCCTTTCTCTTTTTTTCCTTATCGATGATTTTTGCATTTCACAAACTTGTTGGCAAGTTCGTCCCTTTTCTGATTTCCCGACCAACCGAGCTTTATCACCTTTTTCACCTAGTGAGCGAAATTCACATTTCATGAACTACCTTGCTCTTTACATGTCTTTGGCTCACTCCTTTGCCCTTTGGTCAGCAAAACTTTCATTTCACGAACCAAAGTCTTCACCACAACATCCTCTTTCTTTTCCATTTCCTTTAGTCAGAAATTCGCCCGGTCAACGAACCTTTGAAAACCCAAACCATGTAGTGAGTTTGAATTTCCTCCAATGTTCTGATGGAGCCTTTGCTTTCCTCTTTTCCTTATCCGTCTAAGCCTTTGATGAAGACCTTCCCACTGCCTTTCTTTCCTTAGTCGACAAATTTGCCGATCGGCGAACCTAAGGTTCACAAAACCAAAATTTTGCTGATAAGGCAAAATTCTTCCTTAGTGAAATCTTTTGCTCACCTGTGTTTCCTCTACCTTTCCCTGCTTACACAGTATTTAGTTGGTAAACTCACAAACCGCCAAACCACCGAACCAAAGGTTCACCAAATGGAAACTTTGCCAACTAAGGCAAAATAAAAGATAAAAACTTAGAATTTTTGGGGATTTTTCTGGGCTTTTCTAAGGGAAATATCCTTCCATTTGGGCTCTCTCAGATTAGATTTCTCTAAATATGACAATAGCAAACCATTACAAACTCTGCATATAGTTTACGAAGTAAATACAAGGGTACATCTAAATTGTTGTTGGGTGGTTTATCAAAAACCATCCACCAATGATCCCAAAATTCTGACTAATACCCTCATGTGTACACCATTTGATTGAATACTTAGGATTACGAACATCAACATGCGATCTTGTTTTAGGATTGACAAAATATTGGGCTAACATAGCTTTGGTAATGTCTAACTCTTTTACTTGATCGTATGATAAACTATTAGCATATTTCACCTTCTTGATTTCTTGCCATTGCCTAAATGATTCATGTTGCCTTGTGAGGGTTCGAACACGAGTAATAATCCCCTCTAAATTCAATTTCATTGAAGACAATCGAGGGTGGAGGCGATAAATTTCTATAATCCTACTTATTTGATCAATATTTATTTCAACTTTCTCTTAGATTATTGGAGGTAGAGGGTTTGGTGGGGGAGTGTTTGAGTTTTCATGTTCTTAATCTATTTTACCTATTTAAAATATAAAACATACCCTTTTAGGATTAAAAAAAAAAATTCATTTCATTTAAAAAAAAATAAAAAAAGTGGTGCAAGACTAAATTCAAGGGTCTTATCAGACTATTAAATTAAGTAGCAAATACAAACAATAACACAAACACCATGCCACCACAAAAATGAATATATTATTAGCAACAACAAAATGATTACATGAGTACAAAATGCATTACACAGTCATCAAGATATATCAATTGTTGTTTATAGAAATTTTGCCAACATCTCTTTCCTCCAAGCGATCAAACCAGGACAAAATCTTACTCAACCAACAAACCAACAATCGAGCCCCTTCTTAGAAGTAGAAGAAAGTATTTATGGCACTTGGCCAAAAATAATGCAACCACTGTGAATCGTTATACAACTGAAGAAACCACCAAGCGGTTATAACATTTACAAAACTAAGCCCCTGCCATTAAACCTCCTCGTAAGCACCACAATCACCATTGTATATATTCACCAGTTTATATGTATTTAGGCTCTAGGAAGTTATCGAAAAAATGATGATTTCACAAACTAGTCACTTACCAGTGTAATTCTTTGGCTATTAGTAAATTATAACTTCCTCGAACCTTGGAGTGGACTTTATTAGCAGAAACATACTTTTCAAAACTTTAATGCCATTGACAAATGTTCAATTTCTCGAACCTCAGCTATAAAGGCCTATCGGAGAATGTTATGTTTTCTAAACCTATCAGTGAATGTTGTGTTTTCTATACCAATATCTATTTGGTCGATAAAACCCAATTTGTGAAACTCGGCCTTATCACTTCAATTGACAAATTGGTCCATTTGCAAACCATTTCTTTGAATGCCTTGTTGGTAAAAATATGTTTCCACAAACTAAGACTTAACGATGCAGTCACTTTAGTCATCATGCCCTTTGTCCTCAAAATCTAACTTTCCTGAACCCAGTTGGCAAATTGACAAATGTTGGAACTCACAAAGCAATTAGAAAATACAATAGCTTGTCAACTAAGTGATTCTCCCACATCGGCAAGAATGACTCCTTCCTTCTATTAGAAATTTCATTTCTCCACAAACCAAAGGATTGTGCCTCAAACTTGGAAAGTCTTGTCGGCGAAGTTGCCCATCATCGAACTAAGCCATCGGTGAACTGAGCCTTCGACAAACTAAAAAGTTTGTGAACTCAGGATTTTCCTTACTGGCTATCAAATTTTGTCCAATCAACACCAAAACTAAACTGGAGATACCCATTTGGGTCTTCTATAAGATGATGTCATAAAATTGACCAAATAAATCCAAATTGCTCTTGAAACATAAAAATCAACTTGCAAAGAAACAAAGCCAAAAACAACCCAGGAAATAAGATATATATTTTTTGGTGACATAGGATTGCCAGTGAACCAGGATGATCCTGCATCAGACAACCAGGTAAGAGAAATGGTTCTTGAGGCTGCAACTCAAGAATATTTTGGTAAGTATGGAATATAAATCCCATACTTAGCCAATTCAAAAGCTTCCATCCAAGAGGCTTCATCAGCTAGTTTACCCTTCCACCAGACAAGATACTCCATGTATTATTTGCCTCTTGTTCATTTAGCCACATGAGAGTCAATCACTTGATCAACTTGTTCAAACTATTTTTCAGGCAACTGATCTATCCATTCACATTTATCCTGAAATCTAAACTCAATTCTGCTGGTGTGTGCGATTCCCCTTCATAATAGTGATACGAATCTACCACATTGAAAATGGGTGAAATATCTACACCTGGTGGAAGTTCTATATCATAAGCATTGGATGAAAACTTATGCAAAACCTTACAAGGCCCAATTTTCTTCCGTTTCAGTTTATTGTATGTTCCTTGCAGGAACCTCTCCTTCCACAAGTGTGCCAAAACCAAATCTCCAACCTAAAACTCTTGTTCTCTCCTATGAATATTAGCATGCTCCTTGTATTTGGTGGCACTTTTCTCCAAATCTTCTCTCACCTATTTATGCAAATCATGGATATATTTTGCAAAATCTTTAGCTACAACACTCTTATGAGTCAAATCAGCACTATCTCACAATTTCTCCACCCCTCTTGGACTGTAACCATACATAATGTGAAAAGGACTTTTCCCTACACTCCTATTGATTGAATTGTTATAGGCAAATTCTTCTTGAGCCAAAACCAAGTCCCACTGGTTAGGCTTATTCCCTACCAAACATCTCAATAAATTTCCCAAACTTCTATTTACAATCTCAGTCTGACCATCACTTTGAGGATGCTACTGTGAACTAAAACCCAACTGTGTACCCATTTTCTTCCATAAGGTACGCCAAAAATGACCAACAAATTTTACATCCCGATCTGAAACTATGCTCTTAGGCAAACCATGTAATCTAACTACCTCCTTGAAAAATAATGTAGCAATGTGGGAAGCATTGATTACTCTTTTGACATGGAATAAAATGAACCATTTTAGAAAATATGTCAACAAAAACAAAGATAGAACTAAATTACCTCTCTGTGTTTGAGGCAACCCCAAAACAAAATCCATACTTATATGTTCCCATGATCTCTCTAGTAAAGGTAATGGTTGATATAAACTAGTGTTTTGTCTAAATCTTTTAGCATATTGACAAAATCTACAACCTTGTACCAACTTCTTCACATCTGCAACCATACCAGGCTAGAAATAACCTTCATTCAATAGTGCCAATGTTTTATCAAATCCAAAGTGTCCACCTAAACCACCACTATGCTTTTATTTCAACAAATTATCCCTCATTGACCCTTGAGGTATACACAAATTTTGCCCTTTGAACAATAAAACTTCCCGAATAAAATATTCCAACCAGGGTGTTCTATCTATCTCTACTTGATTCACACAAGAAACCCATGTTTTTATGAAATCAACATCATCCTTATACAATTCTCTCATAGAATCAAAGCTAACTACACTCACCTGCATTTTATTCAACAATAGACATCTCGTACTGAAATGCATCAACTACCCTATTAGATTTTCCACTTTTATGTTTCAAAACAAAAGAATAACTCTACAGAAAATTTACCCATTTTATGTGTCTCTGATTTAACTTACCTTGGCTATTAATGAATTGCAAAGCATGATGATCAATATAGAATACAAATTCCTTCGGTAGAAAATAATGTCTCCACTTCTTGAGTGCCTGTACAATTGCATACAATTCTTGATCATACATAGAATATTTCTTCTTTGCTTTATTCAACTTCTCATTGAAGTATGCAATTGGTTTCCCCTCCTAACTAAGGACCCTTCTAAGCGTTGTTCCACTTCCATCACAATCTACTTGAAAAACCTTCCCAAAATTAGGGAGTGCCAAAACTGGCTGTTCAGTTACTTTACTCTTCAAAATGTTGAAACTCTTCTCAGTTATTGTTGTCCACACAAACTCCTTCCTACACTAGTAGAATTTTGGCAAATAAATGACTATGTGACTAAAACTTTTAGTCACGATAACTAAAAATGACTAAATTCTAGTCATTTTTTGCAACACAACTATAAATGACTAAATAAATGACTAATTCAAGATTGTCAGGTAAAAAACACAACGAAATTAGTCATTTATAGCTGTCACACAATAATTAGTCACACAAATAAAATTACTAGTATTAGAAATATATAATTACTAGTATATATACAAAAACACACCACTTGTATGAAAATTATTGCATAAAGGATAACCTAGTTAAATCAAGCCTAAAATTAAGGGGGAAAATATAAGGTTTAAAATTTATTCCCGTGATCCTTTGTTCCCACCCGACATAAAATAAAAAACCATAAACCTCCCTTGTCTTCATTTGGCGAGTAGAAAAAAATGCTCTATTTTCTCGTCTTTCCTGTCAACAATGGAAAAAGATGAAGATGAATTTCATGGTGAAATGGAAGAATGCCTAGTGAACGAGGAGTACAAAATATGGAATAAAAATATGCCTTTTTGTATGATTTGGTAATCACCCACGCCCTAGAATGGCCTTCTCTTATGGTGCGGTGGTTGCCTGAGCAGGACGAGCCATCCGAAAAAGATTATTCCATTCAGAAAATGATATTAGGGACTCACACTTCCAACAATGAGCCCAACAATCTGATGCTGGTGCAGGTATAGCTTTCGCTCAAGGATGCTGAGAACAACGCCAGGCAATATGATGAGGAGCGCGATGAGATTGGAGGATTTGGCTGTGCTAATGGCAAGGTAGGGTTTTCATTTACTTCTCTTTTGAGTTCTATGTGGGTGTTTTTTTCCTTTTCTCTCGGGTGATATGTGGGTTAGTGTTTTTAGACATAGCATATTCATAAGGTGCATGGACTAGTGAAGTCAATTGTATCTAGAACATGTCGTGGAGATGGCTTTACATGTATATAATCTAGTTGCAGCTTGGCAAGTATACTAGATTAAAAAAATACGAGTCCAAAATAATTGAAGGCGCCCCTATTAGTTTCTTTGTATTGCATGTCTATTTTGAGTTCAAGAGACATGAAATGGTGAGCTAAATAGTACACTCTCATGGAAGTCACTAATGTTGAATTCTTCTGGAGATGCGGTGTATAATTAATCTGTTCTTCTTTGCATCCCTTCCCCACTCCTCGCTCCCCTCCCCAACCCTCAATATCGTGGTTACAAGTTAGGATGTATCATAGTACTCAACGTGCAGGTGGATTGTAAGGTTGGGTATACTGCCAAACTTAGTGTGAGGTCAAAATCCAGGGGTTAAAAATTTGGACAACGCATAAGTAAATCCAGAAAAAAAATCTCCCTACAGGCTTCCACATGGTGGCCAAATTGATGTCTGGCTTGACTGTGACCTAAAAAACTAGCTATTAAGGCATTTGTGGGAGGAATGGAATCTAACCATGTCTTGTTAATGCTACGTTGCTTTTGCATAGATGGACTAGTTGATAGAATGAAATCTGAAGATGGAAATAAAATAGAATTCTGAAACTTTATTTGATTGGTATAGTGATAAAAAGTCTGCCCATGTGGGTGGTGTATTGTGAGGGTTCATTTTGAATTTGTGAAGCTTAGCACTCAACCACCAACTAACCCTTGCATTATTATAATTCCCAAGTTCAAATCTCACTATAGTAGGAATTACACCTACTGGTCAGATGTTCCTAGTGACTAGAGGATCACACCTATTGTAGTAGGAATCACCTCTGCTCTCCTAAAAATAAAAACCCAATATTCTCATCCCTTTGTACATTGGAAGAGAGTTAACCCAAAACTTTTCAATTAAATTCAAGGTATTTAAAATTAACATAACATGTGCTTACGACTTGAAATGTTGGTTGTGCCAGTTAGCCCTAATTTCCTTTAGAAACTAGGGATCCCCTTGTTTATGGAATGTTGTTAATTTTCCAAGTTTGTCCTAGTTTCAACTTGTGTTCTTTGAGTTGACTATGGTTTATTTCTTTGGTCTAGTTTATTTCCAAAATTCCTCTAGTTTCAAATAAATTTTCTATCAAATTTCCAATTTACTTTGTGTCAGGTTTGCTACGTAATTTCTCTAGTTTCATTTGACCTCTCCTTTTGTTTTATTTTTTTGGGCTTTTTATTTGCTTTGTTTCCTGGGATAAGTTTGTTTGAATTCAAAACCAAGTGTTGTAGCTAGTTTTTATTATTTTTCATCCTTTGTAATCTTGAATTTCACCAAGTATTAAGCTATATTTAAATAAACATTGCCCCTGGTTTAGCTTCACAGGGAAATCCTTCATTTTTTATGTTTTGTCTTCATTGCCTTTTTGGACATCAAGGATCTCATGAGCTTACCTAGGTTTCTTTATTTTTAGATCTGAAATTGTTATAAGTCTGATTTTTATATTTTTTCCAGACCCAAACCTTGGTTTAACCTGATCAAGCATGTTGGCTTGACATCCAATTTAGCCTCGCACCTAAGTTTCTCAAAATTTTAGCTTTCTTTTCTGTGAGTGCTGTTTGGACCTGATGGGTGTTTGAAATTTAGTTTAGTAAGTTTTACATTTGTCTTTTCCCTTTGTTTTTCTTTGTCTTAGCAGAGGGTGTAAAATGTTGTCACATGTCCTTCTTGGAGATAGTGAGATCTTTACATTTGCTGTCTTCAAATCCTTTCTAAGCCTTAAAGCTGGACTAGTCTAGCAAAAGACTAGGCCCAAAGTTTTATACACCATGATTATCTGAAGTTCTCATCTAATTCCATCTTGCACCACAAAAGATCTTCAGAGATCAATTTTGAGTGTGAAAACCCTAGGGATGAGAAATGCAAACACGTCACCTCAATGATCTCTTGGACTTAACAAGATTTTTCCAAATGTCAGCACCAGACTTCACTTGTATCTTAAGCCTTTTGCTTGATGTAAATCCTAGGTCTGAAATGAAAATTAAACTTAGATTTTGAACAGTTTCACATCTAGATTTGCTCAGACCCCCCTGATGACTTTTTTTGACCATTTTCTCTTTCAAGCTCTCCTGGATCCAAAGTAGATTTTAAACCAGATTTATCATAAAAAATTTGCATCCAATTTTAAAGGCCATGTTTAACCAATTTGTGGACCATGATTGTGCATCATAACCTAACAACTTTGACTAACCAAAGACTGCCACTGAGAACCTAGACTTTGCAAAGGAGTGAAAAATTAGAAGCAATTTCTTGTCATCTAGAACACGTAGGATTACTTGGGGGTAAATTTGATGGCTAATTTCATAAGAAAATTAGGTGATAAGCCTAGTATAGATTAATAATCTACCTTATTTATCTCCATAATTTTAAACTTGGATGAATTCTTAACTCTAGGGAGATGAAAAAATATGGAAATGATAATTAGAGTTTCATTCTAATTATTAAAAGGCTTATCTCTATTTCGAAGGGCTTGACTCTGTTATGGTAGGGAAGGATTATTTTTTCTATTGATAAAAGTTGGGGAGGCCACAATACCCCATCTCATCTCTGCTTTGAAAAGGATTTGAATAAACATCTTAGATGATAATTTATGGCTACACTGCACTAATGTGGACTGGAAAGGGTTTATTTTGTGTTTTGGTTCTTAATGCTGATGTATTATATGGGGGAGGCTATGTATTTGGTTTGGATTAGGATTTAATGAGTTAAGATGAACTAATTAGGTTGTTGCCTGTGGGGGATAGGGTTATAGGTAAGGTTAGTGGAATATGATATTCTTTTATGCATATTTTGTTTGAGATAAATTATGAACAAGAGATATTTGGGTGTAGTTTTATGTCTTTTGCGGATAAATTTTATAGTCTTGATTTTGTTTGCAACAGTTAATGTAATAGTTTGGTTTGTGGAATATGGTTTTGTTGTCGATTAGTTTTGCTGGAAAGAAATGATTATAACCATATCTATTGGCCATTTTTAAATGTTATGGTCTGGGTCTTTGCTTGGGTCCAAATGGTGCAGTCTTTTTTAAATGTGGAATAGGTATGTAAGGTTTGAAACTTTTATATAAGTTTATCTAAGACAAATAGTTGACATGGTTTTCTTTGGGGTTGGTTTTGCATCTGTTCTAAGTAAATGTTTGTAACTTTTCTTAGTATGGATTTTGATTTTTGTTATTGGCATTGATGAGAACTTATGACATTGCTGCCTAATATTATGGTTTTCATTTTCATTGAGATTAAAGTATTTTGGTAGATTTGATCTAGTTTTGCTAGGAGAGGTTAGGTTTTTAAGTCTAATTTAAATCAAAATTGTCTTATTATTTACTGTTCTTTCAACCAAAGAAGGGATTTTGATTGGCGAGGACTTTTGGGACTGGTTTTGTGTTATCTGGAGTTGTGTTATCTGGAGTTGAAATTTGTAACATTTTTGTATTATAAGACCATCAAGTGTAGAGTTTAGGATTTTAGCTTCTACATTGGTGAATTGAGAATTGTTTTTCTATTTCTATTTTGGCATTTCGTGTTTATTTGAGTTAAAGGTCAAGTGTGTCCCAGGTTTCTATTGGGCTTTTGTTCTAATGTTTCTATAAGTCAGACTGTTGTTTCATTTTTCATTAAGCAAGTCTTACTTCTCCTTTCTTCACACAAGGTCGATGTTTAAGAAGAGTTTTGAGTAAGAAGTTGACAACCTTCTCTTAAGGAGCTTAATCGATGATAGTTACCTAGAATTAGCATGTTTGGAAGAGCCTCATCCTACAATTAAGAGTGAATGAAGTGTTAAAAAGAAGATATCTCTACATGGGTTGATGCCATCATAGTTACCATTTCTGCAGCATAGGGTCCTACTATGATTTTTATTTTGAATAAAGCTCTATTTTCTAGAAAAGAGGATAGGAATTGAAGGGCTTGATAAGCTCAAGGCATGTTTTGCTTTAATCTATGTGTGTTTCCATTTGGTATTTCTTTTGATCTTTCAAAAATCTTTTTATCAGTTTTTGATGATTCCTTTTTGGTTAATTATTAATATTGGTCTATGATGTAATTCTTGATAAAATGATACAAGTTACTCCATTTAATTGTTACACTCTCCTCCTGCATTTACTTTAGATTCAATGCACCTCTATTCTAGGATTACTATCATTTGCTAAGAATTGGAGGCTTCATAGTATTATGTCTTACAAATCTTAATGAGAATCAAGGCTATTGGACTAGAATACATTTTTCAACATTCGATGAAGAACATTTCACAACTCTACAAAATTAATAGCTGTTATCTTTCCTATGTTGTTAGTATAGATTTTTTTTGCATCTCGTCTACAAAGATTTACACATTTTAGATATATGGAAATGCATCTGGATTGACCTGCACTTTTAGTATAGTGCAATATTGAGTAATGATAGATAGTTTGTTCTAGAAATACTATGCCATGGTAGGTGCAAAATACTCTCTTCAATTAGTAATTTAAAATTTTCCTATTGCATGTTTTAGATTCATTGCGCCTCTCTTCTAGAAATAGTATGCTATGAATGGGAGTCAGGAAACATGTAATTGTGCCTTATGATCTTATCTTGAAGCCACAATTTCTTTAATGTGAGTCAAGTCTATTAGATTGGAATGCATTTTCCAATAATTAATGTAAAACATTTGAGAATTTCAAATACTACTATTAACATTCTTACATCATTATTTATGAACCATTGCACATCTTCTAGTAAGTGTTTGTATATACATGCACAAAATTGCACAGTATGGGGCTTGTAGATCCATTCCTCATATTTGGGAATGGATCTATACCATTTTGAACTTGTAGTTTAGGTGCAATTGTGATTCAAAATAGGTAGCTTTGTAGAGATACAATTGTTATATAATTTATGATAATTTCATTAATGTGATTTATAGCTATCAAAATAGTATATATTTCTAAATAATTGATGTAGAAACTTGTATCAATTATTAACCTTCGTACTACATTGTATTTGATTCATTACACCTCTTCTTGAATTACTATCTCTCTCATTGTTCTTAGTTGTTTACCTAAACATTTATCTGCTAGAATGTTGGTTCTAATAACATTCAAAATTTTAAGAAATATAAGCTTCTTGTTGTTTTATACAGGTAACCGCAACACCAAATAGTGGAGGTGGAAATAACATTCAAAATCCAACGTCATCTTTAAATTGATAGAAATCAGGTGGCAAACGTGTTGCTTTTGCTAATGGCATGCCTCACCTAGTATCTACACTGTCATTCTATCTAGTTCCAATTGTCCCTCCTCTACTAGGTCATGATTACATCTTGCCTGGTGGACTAAATCATCTGATTCCTAACCCAGAAGTCTACCCTGATCCTACTTTCAAGGGTCTTGGTGGCATGGAATCTGGATTTAAAGTGTTAATGCCAGGTCCTGGAAATACAGATCATGCTAGAAATTTTCAGCAGTAGAGAGTTGATGGATCCTTTCCATGAGGTGATACAAATCCATTTCCCAACATTTTTGGTAGTAGACACAACAATATGCAAGATCCAGGAGGGAGGTTCAATAACCATTGGCATTCTCAACGAGCGTATAATGAAAGAGATAATATTAGTATGGAATCAAGAGTTGGACCAAGAAATTTTGCAAGGCTAACACCACTGCTGCCACCTTTTATTGGTTCAGCTCCAAGTTATATAAACACTTCAGGATTTCATGGTAAAACAGTTGTTAATAATGGTTGTAGATTTATTTATCCATTTAATTTTTCTTAGTTGTTCATTTTCTCAAACTTGATTTATATTGAATCTAAAGAGAGTAATTTGTTTCTTATAGTGATAAATCCTTAAATATCTATTACTTCTTTATTTTATTTTTCAACTTATAAATTTGTATCAATTTAGGTCTAGCTGCACTGATGTACTATGTCCAAGCATTGCCTCCAAAGCCTATAAGAGCTGCACCTTACTTTACACATCCTCCTCTTCCTACTAGTGTTATTACGTGTGATCAAACAAATTGATTAATATCTCAGGTGGTTAATTTTGATCTTATGTTAACGATCCATTTATAGGAGTCATTTGAATGTTATGTGCTTAATTTTGTGTATTCTCTTGGAACTTCTTTTACTATAGCTTTGAATTGTAACTTTTGTTGTTTTGTTACAGTGTTGAGAATTTATGTAAAGACCTTTATTTGCACTCTCATATGGATGTACAAGGATGGGTGCCCATCTCAATTGTTGCAAATTTCAACCGGGTAAGGGCTTTTGGGATAATAATATTACTTTGTTGTATCAACTATTTTACATGATTGTTAAAGTTGTACTATTGGATATAATAGTTTTCTCAATCAGCTAGCTATAAAAACAAATCACTTAATTAGGGCTTGGATTGAACCTCTTGCTCTTTTCTTTCAGTTTAGATAGGAACTATGGATTATCAAGGCAAAAAAGATTTATACTTTAATTAAACTGGATGTCTATGTTCCTGGGACTATGTGCATCAAAATATGGATCATAAAATTAAATTTAAATGTAACAAAGACGTTTCCTTTACATTTGATATGTGGTGATGCATCCCTGACAATCTAAGCATGATGTCATAATATCTTAATTATCAATATTATGGATATGAGTTGTGCACCATATATTCTAGTAATGGACAAATTGTTTATGAATGAAAAGTCTAAAGGCAATTGTTGTCATGTTTGATAAGAGCCCATTTTGAAATGGATTAGTTTCTAGGTAGGGCACATGCAGATGTAGAATTAGACATGTTAAGTTCCTGTGTTTTGAGCCATTATTTGATTAGCTGTGAATAAGAATTTGAAGCTATAGATAGCAGGGATTAGCCATCCTAGTTGATAAGTTGCACCCAAAAAAATATTGCAGTGCTCATAGAGGAAGAGCTGCTTATAAGTGCATACCAAGTGGAAGTAGTATTTAATTTCTTATCAAGGTAGGACATTTTATACTAACATGGTCACATGGTTGAAGTGCTTAGTCTTTACCTTTAAACTGATTGAGATGATGTAGTAATCAGGGATAACTTTAAGAACCCCCCTGGAGAAGGTGTATAAACCTAGCGAATCGGGTATACTTCTTGAGAAAAATATTAATTTTATTGGCAAATTTTTTCTTTTTCCAGGGAAAAAAATATCTTATTTGGCGAATCTTTTGTAATCGCTAGAGGTCTATGGAAAATCCTGGCGAATTGTAATTGTTTTAAAACCAATAAAATATTTTCATTGGCAATTAAAACCTATTTTCAAACCAATTAAATATTTTCATTGGTGAATTAAAACCTATTTTCAAACCAGTAAAATATTTCTATGGGTGAATTAAACCTATTTTCTAAATAAGAAAATATTTTTGCTGGCGATTAAAATCTAATTTCAAACCAAAAAATATATTTTCATTGGTGAATTAAATCAATTTTCAAAGCAATAAAAAAATCATTGGCGAATTTAAATATAGTTTCAAACCAATAAAAATAGTGTGGCGAAAATATCATTTGTTCTATTCCGATACAAATTTTACACACATCAAAATTCCTTCATAAAGTGTCCGGAATGGGGACAAGTGTCAACATATTTATTATGTCTATAGCAAGATGTCAATGCAAAATAATATAACAGATGATCGTTCAATGAATTTTTGATGGACGACTGTAGTTGCATTCCGGAAGAAAATGTCTGAAACACTAGACCGACGACTTCAAGCCTTCGGAATAACACTTGAACCATTAGATTTCAAAATATCAATGGTTGACATTTCATACGAGAAACCCTCCGCGTAATCTTATGTTGACTTGCTACCTCCGGTTGCCGGTTGTCTAAGTTGAAACCTGAGCCATCAAAACCATGTTGTTTACCGACCCCTTATACCTAATCTTGTCGGTCACCTCGTGGTGGGGAACAGGTTAACCTAGCAGGCTAGTAGGGTCCACTTTTTAAATGCTTTAGCAAATATTTCAAAGCGGCCCTAAGAGACTTAAAGGGTGAGCTATTATAGATTTAATTAAGACACATGGGAAATTCCTCATCAAGATGTTTTAATCTTAGCCATCCAATGTTGAAGAATTTAAGTAGACATTGGATGGCTTGAGAAGTTAATATGCGAGTAGGTTGTTGGTCAGTTAAGTCATGACTTCATGTCCTAATATTTGTAAGCTGACCGACCCCTTAATCTAGGATTCTACAGGTTACCCGCTGTCGTCGGTTGTAGGAAGGGTGAAATCTAATGGTTGCACAAGGGTGCATGAGGAATTTGTTAGGAAAGAATATTTGCTGCGCTGATGCGATAGAATGACACATGTCAAAGAATCTAAGCTGGCATCCTATCCCACTAAAGACCCTGCATCAACTAAAGACTTGATCCAATGGTTGCGCATCGTTGCAAGGAGAATCTCACAGGATAGAATCTGCACTGCATGGTCACGAGACATGTGGCATTCTCTTGTTTGAGAAGTGAAAGGCAGGCACACGGAGGCTAAGGTGCACTGACGCAAGGTAGGTAAGAGGTGGGCCATCACAAGCTATTACACTGTGAGGTGCTGCCACGTATCTGACTTGTACAAAAGGTGACATGTTCTGATTGGTGACGAAGATTGTCAAATCCAGTCATCCAATCAAGACCATGGATTTTAGAATGTAAGGAAAAGATCAATGGCCCAGATTCAAACTTTCAAAAGAGAAAGATTTCCAAGTGCTTGCGGCATGAAGTTCAAACCGAGCAATGACTACCTCGACTTTCATTAATATAGAGAATTGTGCAAGAATTCAAGAATTAAGGTATTCTCAAGAGTGCGACTGCATTCAGAGTGAAGAAATCATCAGAACAAGTAGGAAAAAGTGATCTCAAGCTTCTGCAAGCACCGAAAACTAGTAAGTAATTGTTCCTCTTCTGTGCCTAGTTTTTCCAATTGTAGGTTAATTCTGAAGCTTTTAGGGCCATTGTCAACCATAAAAACCCTAAGCTACCTTCATAAAAGTAAAATGAGTGAATCAGGCCAGCCTTCCACTTCAAATTGAAGCTTAGATGAGGATCTTATGATCCAACTCCCTGGTTCTACTAGAACACCTTTGAAATTGCATGGCCCAGGCAGACCTGAAGATAAATTTATTGACTATTGCTATAATTGTTCAGACACCAAAATACCTGTCCCAGGTTGGATCCTCTTTGAACATTGGCATAAGAGGATGAACTATAAGGCCCCTATCTGTCATGCCTGGAGTTATGATTTAGCCAAGCTCATTTATTCCAATGTTTTCCCCAACCTTGACTTAATTAGGTCAACAACATTAAGGTATGATCCAGCCACTAAGACAGTAAAAGCTGGAAGTGGTATAAAATTTATTGAGCTTACCAAAGAATACATTACCACTATATTTAACTTGGACCCTGTAGCCAGCAAACAAATTGACCTCATGGCTTTCAAGAAAAAATACCAGATTGTGAAACGAGCTTACAGGGAATATAACTTACCAAAGCACATGCCAAGGGGTGTTGGTGCGAAATTGGTAAAGATTTCAGATGATGAGAAGGAGCCTTTTCATTGTAGTATGTTTAATGAATATTTTGTCAGAACCTATCACAGTGTATGTCAAGTATTAGGCAGAGATGCTTCAGATAGAATGTTTGTTTCTTTGATGACGATTGCTGTTGATATTCAGAACCCAGATGTCAAGGAACCATATGATTATGCCACTTTCATAGCTAACCATATGAATAATCATATGACAAAGATAAAAAATAATTTGTCTAAACTAAATGTCCATGTTGAATTCACATGGCACTCCTTGTTGTGCCATATGTACTTATTTGCTTTAGCAGGGATGTGGCACCAGAATCTGCATGTCAAGGTTTTAGATACTCAAGGGAACAAGCTGCTAGTGCAAGTATAGACATGTATGCTAGATATGCACTGTGTCATAGCAGATTATGTCATCTTTGAAGAATATTTGGTGAGGAGAATCCTTGGATTTTTGGAGCTAGAGGGTGAAAGGTTGCATCCTGATGTATTGGATTTCTTATGACCTCTAGACATGACTCCCCACCTTAGAATTGATCACAATTGGGGTGATTGGTTCTATCATAAGAATACTACTTGCATAAGGGTCTATGGATGCCAGACTGTACCTCACATACTGCCCAAATATGTGCCAAAGAGGGTGGCATTTTTAGAAGTTATAAGGTAGTTAAATGATTCTGACAAGGAGCACTTTAGGAACTACAAGAAAGGTTCATTCTTCCCTTCTTCCATCAAATTTTGTAATTTCTTGATCCCTGATAAGAGTGGGTTGGACCAAATTTATTCAGTTATGCAATGTTTTGGAATGTATTTGGAACAACCAAGGTATTTTGACCCTGAGGGCTTCATCAACAAAATCAGAGTCAGCAAGGGAAGGCTTAAGTACTTTCATTAGGTGGATTACAATGAGGACATTGCCAGGAATTGTTTTACAATGAATGATGTCCGCCACTTGAGGATAAAGTGGGATACTATCAAGGCCAGTGAGAAGATGAAGATAAACATGAATCCTGCATATCCGAGTGCATTTGTAGAAGTGCAAGACCCCATCATGAGAATTGAGAAAATGTTGGATAATGTAGAACAGTTGATTGCCTCTGCCCTTGCAGGAGAACAAAGATATGCTTATGAGCCTGGCAATTCAAGTGGAGATTATGATGTAAAGAGGGAATTAGTTGGCCCCTCCCCTGCCAAAAGGGCCCAAATTATTGATTTGGAGAACCCAGAGCAGATAGAGGTGGTTGACCTAGAGGGGGAGGAGGAACATGTAGAAGAAACTGGCCCTCATTCACCAAATAGACTGAGACCTTATTCATCCCTAGAGAATAGGGCAGTGAGAGTAATGAGGAACCCTACTGTTGATATTGAAGATGTTAGGGCGATGGCCTATGACAAGTTTATGGAGGATGATGAATTTGTCAACACTCTTGAATTTAGGAGTTATGTTTTGAAAGTGAGGAGTGAGGAATTTCAGAAGAAAATTGAAGATGCCAAGGCTGGAACAGACCCAAAGGAGTATGATTCTATTACTCAGAGGGTCCTAAAGGAAGTACATCAGTCTATAAGTGCAATGACTCCAGAGGAAGGGAGAGAACTGGTGGCAAAAAGTAATATTCTGCTTCTCCCTCACTGGACTCTATCAGATTCCATTGCATTTGATACAATCACCAGAGATGATTCAGATGTGACAAGGGAACAGATTGAAAAGGCCCTCTCTAGTGTAGCCTTCAACCCTAAATTCAAAACATTGGCAATATGGGCTCTAGCCCCAAACAACAAAAAGCCTAGGGTTGAATTAGGAGAGCTAATAGGGGATGTAATAATAAAAAAGAGTATCTGATAACCCTGCTCCTTAGGCTGCAAGCCTAAATGTACAGACTACACAATTTGTAGAAGCAACTACTAACAAATTGCAAAAGGATTACAACCAGCTGCAACTTGATTATTCTCAGGTAGTTGTAGAGAAAAACATGTTGAATCAGCAACTGTCATTGGGAGCCAGTACTTCAGCCCCTCCTCTAGTGATCCCCAATGCAGAATCTCTTCTAGTGGATACATAGCCTCTCCTTGCAGAGATTAGAGAGTTGAAGAAGGATAACAGGAGATTGAGGGAGGAAAAGGATTACAAGGTTAAAGAGGTGGTCACCAACTTGATCAAGAATAGGGTGGCAAACATTTTGACCAGAGTTGAGGAGACTTGGAAATCCTACTCACAATTGAGACCAGCCTATGAAAATCACAAGTCTGACAAGTAGAGACTATTGAACTTAAAAACAAAGTGGTTACATAGAACTGGACAAGTCAAAGAATTTCTGAGATGTGCCAGGTATGATACCAATGCACCTCCTGAACTACAATCGGTGTTTAACATGTTGAAGTATTTTCAGGATGTGGCCAATTTCTAGTTGAAATTTGATTCAGTTGTGAAAGAGAGGTTGCAGGGTTTTGAAAGGTTGGACACTAAGTGGTCACCTCCCATCTTGGAGGGTGATGGAAAAACAAAAGACTTGGACAAGTGGAGAAAGGAGATGGTAGACAATATTTATCAATTAATTCCCACTTGTTGTGATGCAATTGCAAGTGATCCAACTATGCAAGTACTGAGCTTATCGTTGGACAAACTGCACTCTCTTGAAAGGAGTTTTGATATGTTCTATAACCAAGTAAAAAGTATCCTGGATGCTAGGTATGTCTGCCATAATGGCAAGATTGCAGAGATACTTTCATTCCCTTAGCCGACAGAGGAGATATACAGTGAGTGGAAGGACAGATATGGATCTAAGGATTGACAAGCTTTTGTTCTTTGTATCTGTAACAATTTGAAGTACAATGTATTCAATGCTGAGAGCATGTTCTTGATCTATAAAGGAACTGTCTTGCTCATTTCATAGGAAGACTTGGCAAATTTTGGAGGAGTAATAAGATACAATCTTGCTGGTTGGCATAAATTTACCAGTTTCATGTTTAATTTAAATAAGTAATGCTTTGTTGTATGTATTTGGTTATCTATCTCCAAGTTGTGTGTGTTTTTCTTCTGAATCTAAATAGCTAAGGGTTATTTATGATTCTAGAACATGTGCTCTTTGTGTTGAATGTTTAATCTTCTACTTAAAAATTTTGTTCAAGGAACAAATTAAATGTTTTGGATTAAACATTGGGAAAAAATATATTGGAACAAGGATATATGTAATTATAGGTGACTAAATACTCAGTCTTGAGAAGTATTTGTAAGGCAGATACTAGAAAATCTCATTGAAATCTGATTATTGATTTAAAATTTATGGTAAGCATTCACATATGTATGTTTGTTGACTCCAAACCCTAACTCTGAGATAGGCACTAGTCTATTATGGTATTGAGGTTATGACCCAAGATCCTAGTCTTGCATCCAAATACAAAACAAAAATCAAAATCTTATTCATAAACTTTTAGGATTTATGAGTAGTTTTATAACCAATTTGATGCAGACTAGGGGTAATCAAACTCAAAACAACCTTAAAATAATTCCCTTGATCATCAAAATGTGGGTTTTCCTTCACAAACCCTTGGTCTTCCTTGTAGCCTTTCAAAAAGGCAAAATTGGCATAACTCCTGATGCAAACCTGATCTCTAGGAAAAGAAACATGTTTAGGATACCCATTTGGCCATATTTCAACATATCTCAAAACCAGATAGAGTTATTTTGTATGGAAAGGCTCATAACATTTTGATGATTATTGTACTATTCATTTATTGAATATATTTGATCTGAGATAACTTTTGTTGAAATTAGAATAAAAAGAATTACTCCCTCTTTTTATAGTATTTATTATTAGTTAAAAGTTTAAACTTTATTGTATATAAAATTGGTCGGATCTTACACATCAATTTACAAATATTGTGCTCCTGTTAATTCAAAATTGGTGACACGTGTCATGGATTGCATACGACGTACGACTACATGGAACATAGTTTGGAAACACTATTAAGTATTATCTATATACTTATTACTTATGTCAAATCAAGTATAAATATTTTCATGTAGATTAAATTCACTTGAAAAGATATATCATATCACTTAAATATTGGCACGCTTGGAAAGATATCCCAAAGCTTTTTAACCAAGTGTCATTAATGAAGCCCAACTCTATTTAATGGAGCCCAACAATGCCTCATAGTCATACCAAAGTTTGAATATAGCTTGTTTCTTAACAAAGAAAATGAATACGCCAATTTGCCTTATAGAACTGCGAAGGCAAATTGCTTTCTTGGGTTACATAACAGACTCGAGGCTTAGAGCTATAATGAACCCTCACAGAATTGTTTGTTTGTGCTTCCTGGAGTTGGAAGCCATTAAAATGGTGCTTGGGAAGGACTTTTTAATAGATAGGAACAGATACAGAGTGAATTCTGACATAGCCTCTTGGTTCTTGGCATCATTACTGGACCTTGGAGGTGTGAAGATATATATTCTCATTCTGTTGTGAGATATTTTCAAGGTAGTTTTTCTAGGTAATGATTTTGAGGTGGTTGTTGGGTCAGAGATGGGTGTGGGGATTCCGCGGTCTTCTAACCTATCAATGGTGTTATTTGGGGGAGAGATGGGTGTGGGGATTCAACAGTTTCCCTTTCTACTCAAAATGATAAATAGGGCTATCACCCGCCACCGTCACTGGGCCACCATCAGTTTGAATTTTTTAAAGTGCTCTTGAGGTCTTGACATGGAGCCGAATCTGGAATGGGTGTTGTGCTTCACAGACCTTGTGGAAATAGGAAATTTTTATGGTTTCCCTTAGCCAGTGGCCAAGTGTTTTGAACTTTTGATTTTTGCTATGTAATATTGATGTAATATATTATATTATCATGGGAAAGAATATGTATGGGAAATTTTCATAACATAATGATATGCTAGGGGTGTAGCTATCCCCCAGCTGTAACAATTTTTTGAATTAAAATCAATGAATGAATGAATAAAAGTTTTTATTGATGTCCACGAGACCAAAAACTATGAATAAATTTTTTATTAATATTAAATAGAATGTAATTAAATGATAAGTGTGACTGTAATTAAATGATAAGTGTGAATACCCGTTTTGCTGATGTAAATTATGTTTATTGTTTATATCATAAATTACTCGACCCAAACAATTGGATGAACAATTTGATGGATGGTTGTAGTTGCATTCTAGAATAAAATGCATAGAATGCTAGGCTTGTGAACTTAAATCTTCAGAATCACCCTATAACCGTTAGATTTACAAAGATCAATGGTTTAGAAATTGTTGTGAGCTGTCAATGCAGGACAACTATTAGACATGTACTAATTGCATAGTTTGGAAGCAACACGTTGACTTGACATTTCATTCACTAAAAAATTCACTTTATAAAAAAAGCAAACTTTTTAGTTTCTACTTTTTACTGCTAAGTGATTTTATTTTTAAGTGAGAGTTGAGAGGGTCAGAACACGGGGAGATTTCATATTTCTCATTGCAGTGCACCAGAGAGATTTCAGATTGCTCATTGCAGTGCCATTTCCAACATAGCCAGTAAGACAAAACATAGAAGCCCTAGGCTATGTTTCATTGTTTCTTAAAATCTTATTTTGTCAAACTTTTTTCTTAAAAACTTATTTTGTCAAACTTTGCATTTAGGGTTGAGAGACTTAAGAAAAATTAAGGACTTAAGAGGGAATTCACAATTTCACACTGTATAAGCATGTCTACCACCACTAGCAGACCAGACAAAGTTTTTGGGAAAGGCAGAACAAGTATGGATAGAAAAATAGATTATTCTAAATTTCTTAAAACCTCATGTTTGACTGATGAATACCATGCTATTTATGATCCTAACATGTTTGGTAAATTTACCTCAGAACTTAGATTTTCATGTGATAATAAGGCTGCCAAGAAAAATGAAAAGAAATTTGATAGTATAAATGTACTGTGGGTAACTGCAAATTAGGGCGCATGATGTTACATGGGTTTTCCCTTGCCCAGAATTTATCATGGTCTATGCCCACAATTATGATGGTAACAAAAGAGCAATTGTAAATAAGGATACCAAACAAGAAATTTTATCCATTAATGCAGAAGAATTTGAAAAAGTGTTGGGTTTTACAACTAAAGAATTTGGAGATGTCCACATTAACCTAGAAAAGCTTGCTAGTGATTATATGAAGCAGTGAATGAAAGGGGTAAAGAAGCTTTCCTAAATAAAATAGTTCAAGAAAAAAAAAACTTGAAAGATAACCATAAGCCTCCTTATCCTTTGAAAATTTTTAAATCATGGGCTCAAGATACTATTTCCATGCTAGCATTTTCCCTCGGACTGGATAACAATTAGGAAGTGGATGCAAGTCTCCTTGAAATGGTATATAATATCCATTATGGTATTAGTGTACATGTCAAATATAAATTTATTGAGCACATTGTAGAATCCATGCATAAACAATTTTTAATGATTAAAGGAAGTTCCACCAAGACATTTAGGTTCACAACCTACTTGTGCTATTTTTTCTATTCAAATTTAGTGGAATGTTTCAGACCAACAAGCTTCAGATTCAGCCCTATAGTAATGTCGAGGAAAATAAAATGGCTCCAGTATATGATTGGACCACTAAGATAAGGATGCATGATTCTCGAAGGAACTACAATCATTTTGTAGACTACTTTTTGGCTCCATTGCATCAAGCAATTACAAATAGTCCAATGCCTAGATTACCTATATCATGTAGAGATTTCATTCAACTAGGAAAAGAAATACAATTGGCTAATTGGTATTTATTGGAAGAATATATTGTGCTAAGATTTTATGGATTAGGAGTATAGCCATACAAACTTCCAATACATGTGACAGGAAGGGTTTTTGCATTGGAATATGTAAGGCAGATGCAAAGTACTAATGAACTACACTTTGCTGGTCAGCAAAAGAAGACCTTATTTCCTTCTTTACCTTTTTCATGTGGAGGGTTTACATTTGAGAGAAAAGCATTTAAGGTGGCACGAGATCTTTTGAATTTTTTTTATTTTGATGCTGTCTATCACTGGCAGTATGATCTACGTGACACCATTAAAATAATGATTGTGGCCAATAGGAATGCTGCAAGTAGAATTCAACATCATACTAAACGCTTGCTTGAAAAATTGAGAAACAAGGATTCCTGGGATGAGGTCAAAATAGAAATGGAGAAAACTGTTGCTAAGAAAGGTATTTCTTTTGAATAGTTGTCAGTAGAAATTATGGCATTGCACCAAGTCCAAATTATAGGAGCACTAGCAGAGAATGAAATCAGGAGGAACAATAATTTTTATAGAAAAAGTGATAAACCATCTATTAGAGTAAAAATATCAGATTCTCTAAATGAGTCTTAAAAAAAAATATTGGTCACAATAAAAAATTAATGCATTTTGGTCTATGAAGAAGGAGCTAGGTGAACCAAGAACTGATGCAGGCTATGGAGAAATCGATGAAGATGAAGAGTTTAGCAAATTGTGGAATATAAAGCATCCCAATGAATGTTAAGATGAAGAAAATAAAACCAATAGTGATGATGAACTTGATGATGATAGGGATGAACAAAGCAATTTCAACCTTGGTTTAAGTCAGGGCACAAAAAAATCATATACTTTAGGAGTAGTCATAGTTGAAAAGTTAGGTTATCGAGGTGGTGGTTTCAGGTCCCAAGGACAAGGCATTTGGACCCCAATAGATGTAGTCACCACTGCTAGAAAACCATTTGATAAATGAGGCCTTGGAGCTGAATCAACTGATAAAATACACCAAGGTCATACAAGTAGAACTGAAAAAATTGATTATGTTACAACTTCAAATCTTAATCCTCATGGTTAGATGCAATCACAACTTGGACATGCCCATGGTGGAGAGCCTAGTGCAACTGGCACTGCCACTGGTGGAGAACTTACTCAACATGTGCTACAACAACAGGTCCAACAACAAATTACACACAAGAGGACACCAATACAAGATACCACACAAACACTCAGTGATCAAGGGACACAAAAGAGACAAAGGATTATGATAGGTCCAAGTCCAACTACCAGTTCTTCTACAAAGGAATTATTTCCAGGCACTCCCCCAGTTAGTGTGGTTGTAACGAAAATTGCAAGTACTCCTATTCCTTCACCATTCAAGCATTCTCTTATTCCTACATCCTTGAGTTTTTATTACATTCAAGAGTTTAAAAAGAAATCAGAATTGTATAAAAGGAAAAGAAGCAACTGATGGAGAGTGTGTCTATTGTAACTTCAGATCTTGCAACAACCATGATATTACCCACATTTGACACAAATACAGAAATCATGGAGTACACAATTGTTGTTACCACAGTTCAAAATAAACCAAAAAATTAGATGGATCGATCTAAATTTCAGGTGAGCAGTTTGCAATTTGATTTTTATGGATTAAAAAATACTGACAAAATTAATATATCAAAGAAGAACAATGAATTGGTGTACACATCATTGTTAAAGCATGATAGAGAGAAAAAAAAGTTGTAGAAGCAAATAGAAAAATTACAGGCAGACTTAGTAAATGAGAAATCAAAGAGGAAAGCAACAAATAACAAGAGCAATGAATTACAAAAAAAATTAAAAATTATGCCTCTACATCAACAAGCAGAGAGGATAAACAAACAGAGGTGGAAGTGAATGGACTGAAGAAAAGGTTAGATGAGATCAAAAAGAAATATGATGAGGAAAAATCCACTTCAGAAAAATTAAGACAAAGCATTGGGAAAGCAAATGAACAGTAGGAACAAAAATTGGAGAAAGAGAGGCAAAAAAATGAAACATTGGCTATAGAGCTAATGGAAGCAAAAAATGAAATAAAATCTTGTCAAAAAAAGTTAGCTAGATTTTGTAGACAAACAATGAGGCACATGAAATAGAAGATATGGGAGGAAATAATGTAGAGGATTGATCATTTGTGTGAATTCTTTCAATTGATTGATGCCATGAGACTACATCATAATAAGTTGAGCAAATATTTGATGGACAACACAAATGTGCAACTGCAGGCATAAAAGAAAACTAGAAATCATGTTCTAGAAATAGTCTACAAAGCCAGTGACAATGAATTGATTTCAAAAGGCATTACTAATCGGATTGAAGCCTCAATGAAGGTGACATCTATCATTCAAAAGTGTTCAAGAATGCGTGAAACAATAGAATTTATGATTGAGGTTGCAACAAAGATTAAGGAGGATGAAAAGGTAAGGAACTTGACAAAGCTTGGTTTGCAATAGGGTTTTGACACAAATGACTGATTCATTGGAAAGGATAATTTTAGAAAGAAGATGGAGGATGCAACGAAGATGGATTTGGACTAGTTTCCTCATAACCCAAATAAGGCAAACTTTTTGGATTTCATCAAACAAATGATAATCTTGAATGTATCTTTGGCTGAAACATTTAAGTCAGACCCAAGATCCAAATTGAAATTTGATCATACATTGTTAACAAAAATTCAAGTCAGACAACATCAGCTAGAAGAAATGACAATTCCACCACCTGAACAGTGGAATTTGCTAAAAAAGTTGTTAGAAAGATTCGATATTGATAATATGAGTTTCCAAGTTCCAACTCAGCCCTGTGCAGAGTTGTCTTTGAGCAAGATTTTACATTGCCTCTATGTATTCCTTCATTTGAAAACCAATAGAAAATTCAAATTCAGTAATGTGTTGATGTTCAATTATCTGTATTATTTATTTTATCAATTGAATATAAACTCTGGTTTCAACTAATAAATACATATTCAACGATTGTTGATGTTCATTGTTCTATATCCTACTATTGTTAATATGTTAAGCTAATGTTATTTACCATTTCAAATGTTTTATTCACATGCCATTGAGACCGCCCGCTATCCCTTTAGCTTCACCAGTGTTTAGAGCTTAACTTTTTTTCTAGCATAATGTTCCCAACCAAGTGGTGACCGATGAGACAAGGCAAGGGGGCTGATAATACTGATGGGTTTGATGGCTTAAGTGTGAACTTGGATGACTTAGTTGCGGATAAGGCACTGATCAAAATAATTCATAAACTGTGAACAATGATGTAGAATCACATATCAAATCAAAAACCAAAATTCTACTTTACTGCAAATTTTATGTTTTATGCACAAATCAACTTTAGCAAGGAAATATTAAGCATTGAGTTGAATGATGAATCACTGAGTACATGTAAAACTTATCAGTATGACACAATTAAAATATAAAATAATTAATAATATGTTAATGTATTCAATTTGATTCACAATTTCAAGGAATACAATATAAAATATCATCAACTACAATTTTGGAATATAATTCATAAAATGCAGTATAAATACCTAAAAACTGCTAATTCACTTCCATTTCCCAAATTGAGTCAGGGTCCTCAAACTGACGTTCAGATAAAGAAAAAGAGTCATCTTGATTCTGAGTCTCGTCTTCATTTTCTTCGTCTTGATTCTGAGTCTCAAAGTTAAATTTGTCAGTCATTGTGTTGATGTCATTTGTCCCACCACTACCAGTGTTTGACCTTGAAGTGTTGTACAACCCTCTTCTTTCGTATATGGACTTCTAGATTGTAAGTGCCCTTTCATAAGGAAATTTTTTGACATTATATGCACTTCCTAACACCCTCAAGCAATTTTCCAAATTCTTATCCAGTTTGTTTCTTATCTTTGATTTCAAAAACCCCAATGCACTAAAAACTCTCTCATCTTCCATTGAACCCAATATCATTGTTTGACATAAATCAACAAGTTTAAAATATTTTGATATCGAATCACACAATATTTCACTCTGACCCAAGTTTTTCTAGGCCTTTGTTATTGATCCCGCTTCGAAGGGATTCTCCGTGGCATTAAACTGGTCTATCATACTTCTTGCAAACCGACTACATTGTCCTTTAAGCTTATTTCCATCTATAATTCCTTCTATTTTTTGTCCATTGCATTCTACACTTTTCGAAAAGTATGTGGTCAAGGTAGTTACTTTTTGATGAAAAAAGCTTGGGCTATCTCGGTGGCCTTGAACCCAAAATTGAAGATACACAATAGACATGGCATCAAGTATTTCATCTCGAGGGAATTGATTATAAATCTCTATTAAAAGATTGCTTTCAATTTCCTTCAAGTTACTACTAACAAATTCAACAATGCCATCAAAATCTTCCTTTCTAACAGGTACTTCTCTGATAGAGCACCTGACTGTCTTACAATGGTGCATTGGGTATCTCAAATCCACATACAAAGACACATAACTCCCCGCTTGCATTAAACTGTAAATAATTTTTAGGATGATTCAAATCTGTAATTATCTGCCACCTATAAAAATTTGGGCTTTGAGAAGTTAGATCTAGATATAGATTATCGAGGGCCATGCATGTCATTCTACGTAGTTTGGTATACGCATAGATATGCATAGTTCTGTCTTGGGATTTCTTCACAAGATTATTCATTTCATCCAACATGGGGAGAAGACTAGTTAAAGTTAAGAGTGTCACTATATCGCTTAACCTATGTAAGAGGTCAGGAGCTTTGTCTACTGTGTTGCGATGCTCGTACATTAATCCAATCAAGGATGGATATTCTGAAAGAACTCGTTGTGCTAGTCCATGCAAGGAGATCCATTTGGTATCAACATCCTTAAGAAGCTTGTTTCATGTTGTTATTCCCTCAGCAAAATTTTGAAATTCCACAAAACATTTGGGACTTCGGTGGAAGTATACGTGGAGCTTGCGGACTAGATTTTCAACTTTTGATACTGTAAGAAACTTGCTTACAATTTTAAATGCTAAATTCATTATGTGGGCCATGTAGTGATTGACAAGCATGTATGGTGCACAAGTAGTTTGTAATTTTGGGCAAAGACTGGTCCTCTGACCTTGCATTACTGCAGCTCCATTAGCTCCTACACACACCAACTTTTTGGCAATTGTCAAGTCATCCATACTTGCAATTTCATTCAAAGACTTCTTAACTAGTTCAAATAGATTTTGCGATGTTGAACTGTCCTTCATTTTATGAACACATAGTAGATGAGCTTGGTGGACATGTTCTTTTACAGTATACACATGCATACAGACCCAAGAAGTATTATCAACCGCAGTAACTTCATCTAAAGATAATGCAAGGAAGTTTGACTCTTTTACATTCTCCTTTAAATCTTGCTTTTCCACCACAGCGAGACAGTTTACCCATTCCCATCCAGTGTTTATTGACCAATGTGTGCTAGGATAGTGAGGAACACTCAAAAAATATAATAAATTACTATACTCTGGGTAGTCTGTCATAGGACACCTTCTGGATAAAATATGAAAAACAACACTCATCTGAATAGTTTTTGCCATTTGTGCTTCTTCCATTACTTTTCCAAATTGAGCCTTGATTGTACCTCCACTTGCAGCAAGATTCATCATTCTTTTCTTATGCTCATCATATTCTGTGGCATAATTCACATGAAGACATTCTTCCTTTGATTTCCATCTTACGACTAATGTTTCCTTTCTATCTATGATTTGTTTTTCATAAACTTTACCTATATGCTTTTCTATAGTGTCAAGCTTTAGCTGCAATTTCTTGTCTCTTTTACATTTCCAACTACAAATCACACACTTGCATTCTGTTGGTTGTTCATCTTTGTTTGCTTTCTCCACTAGTTCAATGAATGGGTACTTTGACACCCAATCAAACTGGAAATTCCTTGACATTTCCCACTCACGCCCCAGTTTGGAATCTTTTGATTTGTCTTTTGAATCTTTTGATTTTCCTTTTGAATCTTTTGATTTGCCTTTTCTTTTCTTCTTGCCAACATCATCTATAGTGCCAACATTTTCTTTTTCATCCAAGTCAATTATCTCAATCTAGCTAACCGGGGTATCCCTTGGAACATCTTCTATGGTATTGCCATCCACATTCTGGCTAACTAGGGTTTCCCTTGGAACATCTTCTGTGGTATTGCCATCCTCAGTCTGGCTAACCAAGGTATCCCTTATAACATCTTCTGCGGTATTGCCATCCTCATTCTAGCTAACCAGGGTATCCCTTGGAACATCTTCTGCGGTATTGCCATCCTCATTCTGGCTAACTAGGGTATCCCTTGGAACATCTTCTACGGTATTACCATCATCATTTGACTTAATGGTAATCCCACCTTCTGGTGGTGGTGAGGTATTGCGAATGGCTTCTTCATTATTATTTGGTGCAAGAGTTGATGGTGTAGCTCCTTCTTGATTTGATGGATTAGAAACATTGCTAGTTCCAAAGTAAGACTGTATACTAACTCCACCTTTTTGGCGTTTTGATGGCCTCCTAGTCCCTTCACCACCCTAAGGAGTCTTACCCTTGTCGCACTTGCAGCTCAACATCTTGATCTCCCACTTCGAATAAAAGTTGGAAAAAAATGTCTTCTTGTTTAAGGACATACTCATAGAATATAGATCTCATTCCCTACTAAATATCTTCTTTAAGATTGAATCAAGAATGGAAGAGAGATAAAGAAATCTTAAAACACTAATACTATGAAGAAATGATTACTCATCTTTAAGTTTAGGTTTTCACTGACTTGCTATTCATTAATGCAGGAATACCTGTGTTGTAATTTTGTAACTTTTCCTACAATCAATTTCAAGGTGCCAACTCCAACTTCTGAAATCTAAATCAAGAGCTCACAAGTACAGAACTGAACAAAATGTGTAAGAATAAATCAAAGTTTTGATTGTATTTATATCAATCCATATTTGGTGAATTCCGCAGGAATTCTATATGGCATATTAAAAAGATTTGGTGAATCCTGCGTGATTATATAAGGAATACGTTTAAGTGTCAGCAAATCAAACCTCGACGGACTACATACATTGTAATTTCCAAGGCAAATATGGCCCTACGATTAGCACGAAGGTGTAATGGAAATTGTTGGATGCGATTTATTTGCCAATTACGACTTGGTCAATCTGCGATATTCGCCAATTGGTGAATATTTGCCACTAAAAACATCTATGGTAGTAATACTATTATTGAACACAGGTATGCAAGCTAAAGTTATCTTTTCATAAAATTCTAATTTATTCAAGTATAATTATTTTCTTATAGCTGCTCAAATATGAGTTGGACTTTTGCAAGAAAGGTGTAGAGACCATACTCAGTAGTCATCTACTTGACAATCCAGTGGAGTGCATCAGTGTTGTATATTTAATCTTATTTCTACAATAAATGGAATGCAGTCAAAAGATTCAAACACGATCCTTTAACCAAGATTTTTATCTTGATAAAAATCTTTCTAAAATTCAATCACTTTAACCAAGGTTGATAAGGAATTCACTAAAAAAGGAATGAATGATGATTGTTGTTCTAGTGGTTTGATGAAAAATGCACCTTCTTTGTTGTTGCACATCAAAAATGACTCCTATTATGACAAAATCCTACTTATGCAATTGAAGTTATCATTCTCTTGATGACATGTGATGGGCAAATAATGGAGTGTAGAGGTCTATTTTAAACATGAATCAATGCTACTTCCAGTGCCCCTGTATTCTAAATATAATTTTCTTTACTCTTCTTCTAAGTTGGCTATTTAAAACTGATTGCCATCTGTATTGGACACAATTCTATTCATAGAAAATTTGTTCTTTGAAAGGTCATGACTTCTATAAGTATATTGGTAGCTTTTGTAACATTTTTTCAGCTATTCTATTAGAACAAACACATGTTTGTAAATATACATGCCTATACTTGACAAATTTGTAGGCTCTACTAATATTAGCACACCTAATATAGATGTTTTGACAAATAGCATCTTCCACATGACTAGGTACACATGTGTACATGTATATTAGGAATTTTAAGTTTAAAAATCCATCCTATGGGTGTGTACTTTATACATGCTTTAGGGTTTGCAAAATCATCCTTCCTTTTCTAAGTATGTATGTTTACCCTGTCATGCAATATCTGACTCAAAAACTACATTTGTGACTTTGAAGAAAATGTCCGAGCCATTTATAGGCACATAATAGTGTTATAGAAATGAGATTTTTCACTTAGAAAATTTGTTATGATTCCCTTGGGAGCATGTGGGACAATAGGAAGTGCAAATTTCTCATGACTTTAAAAATCAGCTATCACCCTCATAGGCACACGCCGCATCCTATATTTTTATAGCACAACTATGTCACATGACCAATAGAGTTATAGATCACATAATCACAGTCACAAGAATTTGTTCCTCAGTTGTGCTCTTATGGTGATTCCATTATCGTTACAACATAACCCTTTGGACTTATATTGCTCAAATCCTTACATTGTTTATTTTCTCTTTGGATGGATGGCAATTCAATGGCATGGATTTGTATGTAGGTCATGCTCATATAAGTTCCTTCATCACCATTACACAATAGTACATTGGATTTTCCTTTCTTGAACCTTTACTTTGCTTTTTATTGGTAGGGTTTCTTAGTTATTATTCCATTTCCACATGGCATATTGATAAAAGAAACCAAGAAAAAAATCATTTTGGTTTTAGTGAACACCTTCTAACATACTTTTGGAATAAATTTTTGACTGCATTAACTATAAACTTCACAGGATATATTACACATGCAAATATTTTTTAACAAATGCTTGTATTAAAATATGATGCAAGGAAACTAGAGATATGTGTGCCATCAAAGAAGTTCCTCTTATCCCTGATGATTCCCAATCTTTTGTGAGCATCAAACAACTTGGACAAGTTTGTTTCCCTAAGAATGGGGTACCCATGCATGTGAAAAGATTCAATGCATCACATATTTGCACATACACATTTTTATGCATATTGCATTGCATGTGTATAACAAAATTACTTTGTGGTTATTTCCCTATAATGTTGGGTAAAATTGTCTTTTTACAATTATGCATTGTGGAACTAAAAATTCTTCCCAATACTTTATAAGTTGAAAAAGGCAAACTGAAAAATAAAAATAGAGGTTATTCCTAGTCTGGAAGGGAAGAAGGATTGACACTTTTTCTAGGAAAATGAAAATAATCAAACTGTTGTCTTCTATGTTTCGGAAGTTTGCCCACAACTTATAAACTTATTTGACCATATACATCAGGAGTATTAGAATACATCATTCATTTGAAGGAAAATATAAGATAGCTTATCTCCTTTCCTCTACATTCTTTATTAATTTTTCTTGTATACTTTAGTTGCATTGATTTCCCTCACTTTTGTGTGTGAGTTTTGGAATTTTTCTAAAGAAAGATAAGTAGATTTATGCTATATTTATGTAACAAAATTCCTAGATTTGGTAGCTTGTGAAAAGGTGTATGAAATATATTTTTCATTGGCCCTGATATGAAGTTTAGAAAAATTACCAAATTTATGAGTCAAATATGGTAATTTTTCTAAAATTTAGGATTCAAAAGTTTTCAACAATAAACATGTGTGTTCACGAGGAAATGTAGATGATGAAAATATGTGGAGAATGGATGATGAGATAGTATTTTGTGGACTCTTATTTCATAATTCCTAATTTTATTATAGTATGGATAATTGGACCATCGACATGCCCATAGGCTACAATGATAATCGTAAATCATCAAGTTGTGAAAATATTTTTGTCTACAAGCCCTAATCCCAAGATCTTAAATGTTATTTGTCATAGTCTTTGTCCAATAGATCATATAGGTCAATATAATTTAAGTTTTGTCCAACCTGATGATGATGGTAAGAACTATTACCAAAAGTAGAGCCAAATGATAGATGTAAAATGAGTCTAGCCACTTTCTTTTTTAACTTATTACATTCTTTAAAAAAATACTTAAAACAAGTTTTCAAGTTCTATTTACGATTTGGTGATCTACAGGCATTAGAGTATAAAATTCAATCTTTGAGTATTGTATTCCATAGCTTCAAAAGTCCATACTTTACTCTAATTTTGAATGTGATAGCAGTTGAAGATTTACATGAACATATAAAATAGTTTCTACAATATCCTTTAATAAGTTGTGCCCAACCCAATGATAAGAGCCATTACAAAAGCAGAACCAAAAGTAGAATTAGTATTATCACCTCTGATTTAAAAAAATGCTGAAGTCCTTCGAAGTCACGGAGCTTCTAGGTATGGAAGGGATATGCATGTTATCTTTGTTTTATTGATATGGTAGAATGAGTATGTAGCATGACAAATATTCTTATATGGGAGTTTATTTTATGTGCAATATGGTTTGCCAAGTTTATAGCCCAAAAAAAGTGGGTTGTGGGTGGTGCAGATGACATGATTATTCGAGTCTACAATTATAACAACATGGACTATGTAAAAGTATTTGAAGAACATACAGACTATATCAGGGGTGTGACAGTTCATCTGTCCTTGACCTATGTTCTGTCATCATTTGATGACATGCTAGTCAAGCTTTGGGACTAGGATAAAGGTTGGCAATGCACACAAATATTTGAAGGTCATTCACATTATGTGATGCAAGTTACCTTTAATCCCAAGGACACAAATACATTTGTGAGTGCCTCACTGGATTGCACTATAAAGGTGGGAATTGGTGCTATTTCTGATTTTAAAATCCATATATTGGGCTTGGTTTGACAGACATTATATATGTTTGACAAGTTTCTTTGTATCTCTTGTAAGCCGAATTTGGAATTATTTACCAAGTATTATGTTTCTTTTCAACTAATTTGTTTATCTTGATTATATCATCCAGATAGGGAGTCTTAGATTACTAGAACCAAATTTTACACTTGATGCCCAACAAATGGTGTAAATTGTGTTGATTACTTTATAGGAGGTGACAAACCATATTTGATTTTAGGTTCAGATGATCATATAACAAAGGTGCTCTTTACAAATTCATTTTTTATTCATGTCTGTTACTTTTTGTATGAATCCTTTTGAATACTAGTCCAATCATTTTCTTGCTGTACTTGTATCAAGTGTGGGACTACTAGACAAAAAGTTGTATCCAGACTCTTGAAGGACATACACATAATGTCTCAGCAGTTTGTTTTCATCCTGAACTTCCTATCATTATCATTGGCTTTGAAGATGGTATTGTACGCATTTGGCATTCAACAACATACAGGCAAGTTTAATTGAATTATTTTTTACTAGAGTTTGTAAACATGAAATATGTTCTCAATGGTAGTGTCATTAGCTTTTGTAGCACTTTTGATGATGTATCCATAGTGTCTTCAGTCCTTTGCTAACAGTATTGGACAAATTTTATAGGTTCCTGTATATGGGCTGCTTTAGGGCCATACTGTTGTGGGACTTGTATCATTGTTTGACTTGATATTGTTGTTCTTCCTATTTGTGAAAGAAAGGAAATTGGAATACAATGATTAAATTTTGGATGGATTACAATAATGCCATATCTTGTTAGCCATTATCCTTCATTGTACCTGATAAACAATTATCAATATTTAGATATGATGGTTGAAGATGTTTAGTGACATGTGTGACAACTATGATTTACTCTTGAATGATTCCTTTGCAAGCTAGAAAACACATTGAATTATGGGATAGAACATGTATGGGTCATTGGCTATTCAAAAGGATCAAATCGGTTAGGATATATTACCTTGTTAACACTTTTTTTTTTGTTTGCCAGGTCTTGTCACTATCTAAATATTTACAGTTTACATGTATTCAACAATCTAAGAGTCTAAGACAAAACATCCCTTATGACCAAGTACAAGATCCATCAATCAACCTAAGATGTTGCCAAAAATGTTTATTTATGTCATTGCATCTCTCAATATGCTTTGATTGTGTGTGTTTTTCACATATTTATAAACCCATATTAGTAGCAATAGCTGAACCGCAAGGTCTATCTGGTTAGTTTGTTGAGCAATAAGTGAAATCATTATTTTTTCCTTTAAAGTAATTCTTATTACAACTTTGATAATTGTTTTTTTAATTTTATTTATTTTGAAAAAAATATACCCTTTCCATAACTATCCATTTGGTGATGGTGATATTAATAATGGTTGTCATCATGATTATGAAAGATGAGTTAAATAGTGTCTTCTATGAAAACCACCATCACTATCTTTTGTGAGTGTTCTTCTTCCTTAAAACAATCCTATAACTGCCCTCTGTTACTATCATCATGTCATTACAATGCTCTTAATTTCACCTTTGTTCTTTGCTCTTATTGTTGCTGCAAGTAATTGCTGTGTTGCACTTTCCAATGTCACATGCCATGTAACATCATATCCCTACACTATGAAAAGACTATTAACTATCCATTGATCTTGTTCACCCTCATTATCCTCATCTTCTTTGTCTTTTACTTTGACATGATCCTCTTGATTGTCCACTAGAGTGATATTTTCTAAGCATTAAAACCCCTTTTGGAGCACTTTCACTATCATTTCTAAAAGGTGGTTGTCCTCTTCAATCTTCATAATCATGATCTTCCTTAGAGTCTTGTTGTCTCATTTTGCTCCTCTATAAGGTCTTGCCCCTTTATTGTACAAGTTTCATTATCTATTATGTGCATACTATCATGAGTCATCTTGTATATAGCACCGTGTTTGAATCTTTGCTCCTCTTTATAGATGGTCTTGAAAAGAAAGTCTTTAAAGATCTAATTGAAATCCTCTTGCTACATGTTGAATAAATGTATACAAGAGCAATTATTATTCCTACAAGAACCACAACACTTATTGCACCTCAAACTATCACTCAATCTTGGATTTTGGCCTCCCTTAACCTCTATTTTGATGAATGTTTGGGGAAGTTAATGTTAATGCAACCTAATATATCCATGAACCTTGAAAGAGTTTCATCAAAGGGCAAAAATCTCCCGGCTGATTGTTCAACAAGATAGTTCCTATAATCTCCAAAGTAGTGCAAGACTTGTAGATAATCCTCCATTCAAAATCACTATTTGACTACTAGTTGCCCCTTTCTTGGCATTGTGCCTCTTGAGGTATGGCTATGGCCTTGATAACTCTATCCTAAAAGATGCTCTGCTCATTAAAGGACAATCCCTCTCATCACTATATGCATTTAATCACTATCATCTAAGGTTTGAAAACTATCCTTGCATTAGAGGACTTCAAAACTTGTGCTCTTGTTGACTATCCTTTTTAGCAACCCTTATGGCTATGACTCCTCATCTCAATGTGATTTGACTGTCTATCCTAGGGCTTGGTAAACAATAAAATTTATTTATGTTATTTGACCAATCACATTGGGTATTTAAACATATCGAATATTACTTCTATTTATAAATTATCAATATAGTATAAAACATACTAACAATTGCTCATTTCAAGAAGGAAGGCCAAGATACTCAAGATGAACTCCGTAAAAGAAACCTTTAAAGAGAGGAACTTGAAGAATGAGAACGTAGGCACTTTTCAAAGGATAAGCAATATGTTGGTAAGCATTATATAACCACTTTGAATTTGTCATGCTTGTGTAAATACATGTTAAATTTATTGCCTCTGTATCTGATGCACATGCTTGCATTGTGATTTTTGTTTGCAGATGATAGGTGCAAATTTGTAAGATGAGTTTTTTGTATTCATCTGTATGGTCCAAAGAAGCTATTGCAAGTGGAGAAGGCTGTGAGAACCATGATAGTGTCAAGTGAAAACCATCAAAGTGCATGATGTGAAAAGTGTTATTAATCAAAGTTTGCATGGACAGTCATGGGGGCAGTTTATGCATTGTAGAGGACAGACTTCCATTGAAGTCTATTCAATGAATGAAGACTCTCATGAAACATGTGCATACAATACCAAAAGTGCATATATCATAGTTTTGGAATGGCAAGTTGTATACCTCAAAAAGCCTAAATTTCTTTGCAGAGAGTACAATCCTCACACTTTGTAACTTAATTTTCTCAGTCACAGCACTGAGAAACACACTTTGTAACACATTTTTCAAAGCAAAGATACATATTTAAGTCTTGTATCTGCTATAAGAACACCTTTTCTCAATAAAATTTAGTATTTTGCCTTCTTAATAGCTGTTTCATTATGTGTAAATGAATGATTGATTATATTTTTCTGTGTTTTATGTTTAAACCTCAAAAGTATTGTCTCATTTCCAACACTTTTAGGCAAAAATTAGTGAACAAAATGAATAAATGACTAAAAACTAGTGAATAAATGACTAAAAATGGTTTAGTCATAAATTTGGTCGCATTATAAATGACCGGAAATAGACTACTAATGGTCATGTGACTAAGCTTGGTGAATAAATATGACTAAATATATGACTAAATCAATGACTAAATTAACGACTAAATATACTACCAAATTGATCAATCAAAATAACCAAATAAATGACTAAAAATGTAATCTTGATAGCTTCTGGATTTAATTGTGTGTAGTTTTTTAACTCAACGTTTCGGATCACACTCTATGATCCATCATTAGGAGAGCTAGAAAAGATCACGGAGTGTGATCCGAAATGTTGAGTTAAAAAACAACACACAATTAAATCCAGAAGCTATCAAGATTACTATCACGGGCTGTGGAAATCTAATGTCTATTATTGACTAAAAATGGTTTAGTCATAAATTTGGTTACGTTATAAATGATTGACAATAAACTACTAATGGTCACGTGACCAAGTTTAGTCATTTATATGCAATTTTTAGTAGTTTTTTAGTCATTTATTGTTGTTTTTCTACTAGTGGCAAGCACAAGTCCAGCTTCAAATTTCCAATCAAGATAGAGGAGTGCAGTTGCCAAAACATGATAAATGCAAAGAATGCAGAGGCAGAGTTGACCTTCTTATCTTGGAGTTCCTTTGATAACATCAGGAGTAGATTTGACCCCATTAGGTGGGTCAACCCCTTGATAGGAAGCTGGTATGTGCATGAATATGCTATTGAGGATCACTGGGAGAATTGTGCTGATGACCACGAGGTAAGAAAGAGGGACTACTACCAAATTAGCCTCCATCTATTGAACAGACTAGACTGCCCTGGATTACCCAAAGTTCCTGGTGCAGGAGCACCTTCTCTATGGTGCAGGAGTCATGTTTTGTTTATGTTTTCAATAAGGCTTTTTAAGCCACATCATGTTTGTAATAAGGTTTTTTTGTCAATTTGGTCACTAGACCTATGTAGACCATGTTTGGTCAAGTTTGATGTAATCACATAATGAAAACATGTAGTTTTCTTGTGAGAGGAGAAACCCAATGGCTAACTGACTTTCAAAATTAGTTTGTACGGTTGGGAGGGATGTAAACAAAGGTCTCAAGCCTTTTATAGGTGAGGAGTTGGATTTAATGAAGGAATGAATGAATGAAGATCTAGATTTTTGGGTGTGTTGAAACATTATTCTTTCTGAGTATTTCTTTGTAACAGTCTTCCTGTATGGCCTATATGGGTAGTTGAATGCCTGAAACCAATTGGAGATGTT
The DNA here is from genome assembly GCA_027924645.1 of Cunninghamia lanceolata. Classification (NCBI taxonomy): domain Eukaryota; kingdom Viridiplantae; phylum Streptophyta; class Pinopsida; order Cupressales; family Cupressaceae; genus Cunninghamia; species Cunninghamia lanceolata. The sequence goes on along the minus strand of BSBN01000680.1, from coordinate 1,698,056 downwards.
CATGTAGTGAGGTAGATTTCATTTGGAAGTAGTCCGGTGTCTTGAAGTGTTATAGTTTGTGAGATATTGTTCTTTTTGTAGAGACTAGTCTGAAAACCTAGAAACAAGGGTTTGGTGAATAAATGGACTGTTATTCCTCTGTCCACTGAAAGCAAGATTCTCATTTTCAGTGTGATGGAGGAATACAGTGTATATTTTTTGTATTTTGTAGTTCTGGGTCAAGCACTCAAGGATCCAAGGAGTTTGGCATGAGTTGACTAGGCATCTCTATGTGACTAGTCATCGAAACAATAGGAGAAGTGTTGTTGTGGAGTGGCCAAATTGACTGGTGATCAAGTGTTTAGAAAGGATTATAGACCCCCTTCCATGTTGTCGAGTCTTTGTTTCTATTTCTAGTTTAGTATTTGCATAGTTGCAAAGTAGCAGAGGTCGCCATCGACGTAACACAGCCATCAGAGAAACTTTTTGGAAGTTACACCAATCAACAGTGTTAGGCCGATAGAAAGGGCATCGGTGAAGAATAAAGGGAGTCTCACTAAAGAACATATATTGGTGTAAGTTTCATATCGTTTCACCGAATGTATATTGTGTATGCATATTGCAAAACCATGTTGAGAATGTATGTTGAGAATGTATCTTTCATCGGATACAAACGGTGACTAGTCGTAATGATGAAATCAGGGTAAAGAAACTTTAGTCCATCGGTAATAGCAAGTCACGCCAAGCATATACTAAGTTGATACATCAGTGCATCGGAAGGAGAGTAAAAGATCCCATGGATGAAGTAAGTCTGGCTGACAAGGTTACAACTAACCACCATGGTTAAGGTGAGTGGAAACTTAACCGCCATCGGCGTATCGGCAGGAGGCCAGAAGACGTCGCCGATGGAAGAAGTCTCTTTGAAGACAAGGTGAAGTCAAGCTGTCAGGGAGAGTTGGGAGATCAGGGAGATAAATAGTAAGGTGGCCGATGAGGTATGTTTGGCCGATAGGAGTAGATCGCCAAGACATAGGCCACCCTCTCACCGATCATAAGTTTGATCAATTGTTCACTTCCACTGTGCGCTCTGCATCAATTCCCAAAGGGATGAAGGAAGATGGTGCAGTATTAGACCCCTCATATGAGAACCAAAAGGTGTATAACCTCCACTTAGCCCCAATCTGATGGGATCAAAATGAAGATATGTTAGTGGACAATAGTGCTAAGGAGGTGCTGAAGAGAACTAATGCTTGGATAAAAAACCATATCCTATGCTCAATACCAAGCCATCCAAGGAGGCAAAAAGATTTAAGGGACCCAAGTAGAAAGAGAAAAAGAAAGGAAAGCAAATACTTGCTACTCAGGCTATTGAACAAACTGAAACTACTATAGTTCAAGGGAAACAAAAGGTAGTGGTAGTCAATGTAGAATCAGAAGAAGAAGAAAATGTGGTGCCCCTAGCCAGGAGAGCTACTACAAGGGCTTCAAACCATGCTTTTGAGGGTGTCTCCATAGCATCAGCTCTTAAACCTGCTGTTGCAACCACTCCTCCTCATGTGTTTATCTCTACTGTTGTTCTACCGAAGTAAGGGTTGAGAGTCATTCCACTACACCACCTTCATATCTTCCTCACACAGCTCCATTACCAACTCCCTCCATTTCATCACAGCCTTCCATTCCCTAGTCTCCAACCCTTCCTCAATCCCCTCCTTCCCTCTCCACCCCTCTTAGCACTCAAATTCCAGTGGCTCCTAGCCAAACAGTTGAGGAACAATAGGAGAGGGAAGATACTACTACTCCTGGGAAAGGGAAGGAAAGAACTACCCCTCTGGCTACAATACAAGGCCAAGAAGACATCCTAGAGGGAGTAAAAGACATCCCAAAAGGAGTAAAAGCCCCATCATCTAAAGGGCCAATTACCATGGAAGGATAGTAAATAGAAGTACCTATAGAAGAACCTAAAGACAAAGCAGAGGAAGTGCTTGAAGAGCTTCTGGGCAGCCAATGGCCCACTTTGGAGGAGTTGGTCAAAAACATATCTATTGAGCAACATGAAGAAGAAGGTGGAGAGTCTGATCATTTAGAGAAAACACAAGTACTGATCCCCTCTTCAACAAGATCACCATCTCCACCTCCATCTCCTTCTCCACCACATGATGCTACTACTGAGTCAGGCTTCCCTGTTTGGCTAAACAAAATAGTGGAGAAGAGGAAGAGAACATATATTAAGGAGGAAGATTTAGCCATTGTAGCTCAAGTATTAGGGGCACCTCCAAAGAGCAAGAGAGCTAGGACCCTCTCACACATAGCAACCAATGAGCAAGGAATCATGATTGCCCACATAGCAACTCCATTGGTTGACAAAGAAGAAGCTGCAATGACCTCTAAAGATTACAACACACAAAAAGTCATATTAGGTTCAAGGACCTAAGAAGGAGATAAGAATACCCTAACTGATGTTGTACAAGTAGTTTTGAATAGAATATGAAAGGAAGAGGTGACTAAGGAGGAACTAAAGAAGTAGGTTGCATAGCTATCAGCTTATGTCACTCATTTAGTGGGGCCAATTGATTCCTCGGCTCCTACTCCTACCTTGATGGAAGCAATGAACAAATAAAGTATAGCTCCTAATCCCTTGGATATCTTGCTTGCAACCACTGCCTGGAAAGACTCATTGGAGACCCTTGGGAATACCACCATTAGGGAAGCCTTGAAAATGTATCATAGTATAGAGCATGAATGAGAGGCTTCTAATGGGCTAATGCACAGTGTTGATGATGAGGCCCTAGTTTGGGAAGAATATCTTCCAATTTTGGAAAAGATGGAGGCTACACCTCCAAATACAATTTTGCAATTAGGGATATTAGATAAAGGAAACCCAGGAATAATATTGGAGTGGATTGAAGCTAGGAAGCTTTGAGTTAAATTGTTACAGAAATGCAAAGGTAAGATGAAAAAGAGGATTGGTGCAGCCAAGCAGGGCACCAACATGGTAGAGGCCTTAATAAATTTCATTCTTTGCCAGCTCAAGGATAGATCTTCAGTGATTCTGCCTGCAGCAAGGATAATAAAGGAATTCTCAGGGATCTTTCATTAGTAACTCACAGAGCCAAGCATTGACAATTTGATGAGTCTGAAGACTCTCTTCATTGAATTTCAAGAACAATTGGTTGGATTAGTAGGGATCCAGGATAAGCTCAAAAAGTCATCATACTCCCAGCAAATCAAATCAAATATCACAATGGACCCAGTATGAATGATGTTCAAGAGGCCACGACCAATTTCAAGGGTCATTTTGGAGAAGAGACATAATATCCTTTTTCTTCATAGCAATCTATACTTTGATTCTTTCTTTCTTTCATTCGTTGATGAGGCCGATGCCATTTGTATCTAATGGCACTATTCTGGTCAATAGGGGCTAATTTGTGCATTGTAATTTGTGTGTAAAGGCACTTTCAGGCCGTCTGGAGCCAAAATGTGTAAATGTAGGCAATAGAAATCTCATATATATAGAGCATGATTTTGAACATTTGTAAAGGGGGAAAACATAGAGAACTTGTGTGAGCGCAAGTTATGCTTATATTTTATCTTGTAAGTGGCATATCTCATTTGCATACAGGGTGTGTGAATACTGCTCTTTTGTAATCTTCCAACATTTTTCCTATTAATGAAAAGATAGTATTTTGAGAATTATTCTTGTGTTTTTGCCCTATGGTAATAATGTACTTGCATTTCCTTTCCTTGCATATTATTTTACATTAGTCGGTGTTGTGCTTAAATTGACAAATCTCAAGTGTGATAAGTGAATAAGGGTTTGGATTCTGTGTAGATGAAATGATGTCTCCAAGTTCCTTGTTCTCTTACTATTTTCCTTAGAATCTTGCACTTGCATTGGCTATGATTGTGTGGAATACTAGTCACCCAGTGCTTGTTTAATCGATCCTACTAATGCTCATTATATGAAGTGAAAAGCCAGGTGTAGAGGCTGTCCAGGATTTTTTTATTTTCTTTCTTAAACCCTAAATCCCCATTTTCCTCTTTTTTTTACATAACTTAGGATTAGATTAGTTTCTTGCACTCCATTGAAGAATTTGCCTATTAGAGGACTCACCAGTTTTCCAGATTGTATATCACCAGTACAGGCCCCTTAAGGCCTTAAACAAACACTCACATTGTCCACTTTGCTATTCTAACACTGTTGTGACCCAGCGAAATAGGGACCTTGGGGTAAACCTTTACATTTGTATACCTTTCAGGAGAAGTAGAGTGAACCTTTCATTCTACTTGAGTTGATGTGTCAAAACAACCATCAACATGACTTTGTCCTAATTGTAAATGGTTGTAGAATCATTGTATTTTTAAAAAATGTAGTCAATTGTTTGACTTTTTTATTTTTTTGGATAAACATTTTATTTATTTAAATTATTATTTGAATATTTGATTATCTTATTTTATTAATTAAATTTTAATATTTTATTTTTTTAATTTTTTGATTTTGGTTGGATCTTAAATGGATAGTCAAAGGTCAACTAGTAGCTATGTGTTCTCTCTATTTGGTGGTGCAGTTAGTTGGATGATTAAGATGCAACCCATAGTTACTTTGTCTACCAATGAAGTAGAGTATGTGGGTACTACACATCATGCCTATAAAGAGGTAGTCTGGTTACAGAGATTGTTCTTTAGAGTGAGTTTTAATCATAGGGTGATTTAGATTGGTTGTGATAGTTAGAGTGCTATTCATTTGGCTAGGAATCCCATCTACCATGTTTGTACTAAACACATTGATGTACAATATCATTTTGTTCAAGATAAGGTAGATAATGGTAAGGTCTTGTTGTAGAAGGTTGACACTTGAGAAAATGTTATAGCTTTCCTAACTAAATAGTGAACATGGAAAAGTTCTCATGGTGCAAGGAGGTCATGGGCCTTGATTCATGTACTTGATCCATTTTATGTTTCCTATGGATGCTATTGCAATGTATAATATCAAGTGGGAGAATGTTCGGATACTGTGCTATTTAATTGCAATCCTAATGTATAATGCATGTCATGTATCCAAACATCTTAGAGAGGGTATAGAGATGCCCTCTTAGGTGGATGAGTGATAACATTATTGTTAGAAATGAAGGTGAACAACTATAGAATGGAAATTTGGTTACAACTTGTAATGTAGGAAAGGGGGGATAGGGTTGATTTGATGTATAGTTTAAATCCTCCTTTCACTACACATTCAAGGATAGTTAACTGAGTTGAATCACAACTTTTGCAAGAGGATTCACCTACAGGTTGGTTACATCACTTGTAATGATAGGGAAATTTGGAAATTAATTATTATTGTGTTAATTTAAGCCCAATTATGCTCAAAGCCCTCAATATTGCAAAATCGTAAATAAACAGATGAATTTTGACAAATGCTCACACACAGAGATACTAGATGAAGATTAGATTCATACCAGATTTTGAAGTTCAAGATTCATAAATGTCAAGGACAGAGGGACTCCCACCAAAGTCCAAGGTAGTATTTTTTATCAAGGTTTTCTGAACCTTTTATGATGCTGATTATCATTATTCTACTAATTTCTAACTCTGCAAACTTGGAGGACAAGGGACTAGCGCCCTTGTCCTGATTGTGCTCTTTTCTACTCTTTCCTTCAGATCTAGAATCATTACGCTCTGTAATGCTCCTCTACAACTCCACTCCATAGAATACAACACCTGTCACCTGTAATCACAAGAGAGGGGTTGGGTGGTTGTGGTGTTTAGGAGCTTGCCTCGGTCAAGCCCTAGAATGGCATTCAAGCCTTCGAACATTGTTGTTAGATAGAGAGTGTGTATCCTTGTAGGACAGAGGCAAAAACAAATGATAAATGATTGATTGAAAGAACAAATAGATATCACCTCAGAGGTGTATCTCTCACATAGATTAAGATCCTTCACAACATGAGAAGATGAAGCCAAATCTACAATAACAAACACAACAATATTCTACTCTGCAACACAATGAATGGCTTGAATGCTCTAAAATTCTAAGTTTGCCAAAATCTCATAATCATCTTCTAGTTTACAAATGAAACCCTAAACATGCTTATATATGCATTCCTACTACAAATTTCATAATTCAAACTTAAGATGTCAGCAACAGACACTTTTTAATGGCCACTTTACCAATATTGAAATTTGGGACCTCGCCAAAATAGGGTAGGACAAGGGCATGAGTGCCCTTGTCCCAAGACCTATTTTGGGTTAGGGTTCAGGCTCAGTGATGCAGAGAGCACAATGGAAGTCACACAATTGAAACCTCCTTCACAATAATGGGCTTCAATTCCTAATTATTGTTTAGTCAGCTTTAGCAACCCTTCGCCAAGACTTACTCTGTCGGTGTAACTTAAAACTCTTTTGCCGATCTGCATCTCTTCCTGATATGCCTAACACCGAGCTTTGTCTTCGGCTAGACAAGTCACTATTGGCAAAGCCTGACTAAGGTCTGCCGACACACTGTTTCCTCTCGACGCTTCGGTGAGACACTAATCATCGGCAAAGCTTTAAACTCTTTCACTGATAAGTCAATATATTGTCTACTTGTATATGCATTAGTTGACTTGCTATCACCGATAATCTAATGAATCTCCAACCCGGTACACCGATACGGCCGGTCATCCCTTGTATCTGACACAATGTATCTTCTCAATGTACATTTGCAACATACATTCTCAATATGCCTCTGCAATACACACACTCAACATGCTTTTGTGAGATACACACGAAATGTCCTCAACATGTATTTGTGATATACACATGAAATGTATATTCAGTGAAGCAACACAAGTCGTACGCTAATTCACTTGATCACCCTGACTACTCTTCGAGCAGACTACTACCTTCGCCCAGAATACTAAATACTCTGCCGATAACCTCCAGTCTCGCCGATGATACTCCAATGCTTAGGCAAAAATTCACTTCGCCTAATTTTTGACTGAACCCTAGCACATAGAAATGCTAGGCTCAACTAGCACATCCCACACTTGATCCCAACACTGAACATGAACAAAACAAAAAGAACACAAACTATATAGACAGACCCATTCCACCGATTTTGAAGAAATCTCATCAGTGGAATGGCTTAGTAATCCATCCGAATGACAAAATGGAAACTAATTACAGTGACACGGTGAAAGAACACAAAACAAAATAGGATCTTTTATTTATTTTGGGAACTTCTGCACTGAAAACAATTCTTCTATCTTCTCACTTGTTGTTCTACAAAACCACACACTTCCTATACTACTCTTCTTCTCTCCCCTTTCCTTCTGTTCACTGAACTGTTTATACATGTTCTTGTTCGTGACAGTTTGCATCACTGGGAATGCCAACCATTCTGCAACTATCAACCCATTCAGTTACAATGCATTTGCTCTTCCACTACCAGACACTACGACTTGTCCTATTCCACTCGGACTCACACATGGCACTAGGCCTTACAATTGGTCACGTGGACCTTATACAACATCAAAATGAACATAAAATTAATTAAAGTAACTAGGTACCCCTGCACCATACTCCCGGGGCTCAAACGAACTCAAGTCCCTTGAGGAACCAAGTCTGAAATATTAACCCCATGCTTGATGATGTCTTCCTCGCTCATCTAGGTAGCATCTTCATCAGGCAAACCACGCCATTTGACCAGATACTACTTGTAGGTCTTATGTCGAGTCTTCCTTTGAACCTTTGTGTCCAAAATACATTCCAGCTATACTGGCTGACTCGGTGGAAGATCATAAATCCATTCTGCATCCCCTGCTTCTATCACATTTGAACCAGCAACATTGTCTCCTCTGAATGGAAACAGGTCGGACACATTGAAAATGGGCGATATTGCTAAACCTGGAGGAAGTTCAATTTCATATGCATTAGGCCCAAACTTGTGTACAATCTTGCATGGACCTATCTTCTTCATAAGAAGCTTTGGTGGGTTGCCCCTTCGAAAGTCTTTCTTTCTTCAGATATGCCATTACCAGATCTCCAACTTTGTATTGGACATCCCTTTTCTTCTGATCAGCTTTCTCTTTATACTTCCCTGTGTTCTTCTGGATAGTTTCCCTTATAGCATCATGGATATCCTTCATGCTAACTACAAAATCTTCTCCTTGTGCACTTCTTTTCTCCATATTCTGCAGATCTCTCAACTCCAAAATTCTCCTTGGGTGAATCCCATATACAACTTCGAAAGGACTCTTTCCTGTGCTCCGATTGATAGAGTCATTATATGCAAATTTCGCTTATGGGATGACCATATCCCATGCTTCTCAATGTTGTTTAGACAAACACCTCAAAAGATTACCCAATGATCTGTTCACCACCTCAGTTTGTCCATCTGTCTGAGGGTGATATGTAAATGTGAAAGATAATTGGGTGCCCAATTTATTCCACAATGTGCACCAAAAATGTCCCACAAACTTGGGATCTCTGTCAGTGACAATTTCAATGGAAAACCATGAATTCGAAAATCTCCTTAAAGAATAGACCAGCAATGTGTGAAGCATCATCAGTACATTTACATGGCACAAAATGATCCATTTTACTAAACCTGTCAACAATCACAAACACACTGTCAAATCTTCTTTGAGTCCGGAGAAGACCCAAAACAAAATCCATACTGATGCACTCCCATGGCCTTTGTGGAATTGGAAGTGATTGATATAGACCTGCATTTGATGAAGTCCCTTTTTCCCTCTGGCAAATGCTGCAACTTTCCACAAATTTCCTGACATTTGTTTGCATTTTAGGCTAGAAGTAAAGCCTTCTCACTTGTTCCAATGTCTTGTCTAGTCCAAAATGACCTCCAAGACTACCGCAATGCTTCTCTTTTATGATGTTCTCCCTCATGGAACACCTAGGTACACACAACTGGTTGCCTTTAAACAGTAACCCCTGCTGTTGCAAAAATTTAGAAAAATTAGAATGATAGGAATCTGAAAATTGTGAACAAACTGCATATATCTCCTTGAAGTTCTCATCATCCTGGTACATATTCTTGAGAGAATCCACTCCCACACTTTGCAACTGGATTTCCTGTATAGTGCACAGTCTTCTGCTTAGAGCATCTACCACCTTGTTGGCTTGTCCCTTCTTAGGTTTGATGGAAACAGTATACACCTAGAGTTGTTCGATCCACTTCATATGCCTGTGATTTAGTTTCTCCTGCAAATTTAGAAAACTCAAAGCATGGTTGTCAGTATAAACAATGAATTCCTTGGGCAAGAGATAATGTCTATATTTTTTGAATGCTTGCACCATTGCATACAATTCTAGACCATATGTGGAATACTTTCTTTTAGCATCATTCAGCTTTTCACTAAAGAAAGCAACAGGTCTACCTTCCCCACTCAAGACAGCACCAATGGCAAGGTTACTGGCATCACATTCCATAGTAAACAACTTATTAAAATTAGGCAAAACCAAAATGGGTTTATCTACTATTTTCTGTTTGAGAATCTCAAAAGACTCATCAACTTCTCTATTCCAAACAAATTTACATTTCTGTCCTCCTTTTATGGTATCCAGAATTGGTGCACAAACATGACTGAATCCTCTTATGAATTTCCTATAAAAAGTTGCCAACCCATGAAAACTTCTCACATCACTTACTATTCTAGGTGTTGGCCAAGACATAATAGCATTTACCTTTTCCGGATCCATTTTCAAACTACCCTGGGATATCACAAATCCAAGGTATGTGAGTTCTTCCTTCATGAAGACACTCTTCTCCATATTGATCATCAGTTTCTCCTCATGCAGCTTCTTCAACACCTGTTCCAAATGTTGCAAATGTTCTTCCTTTGTCCTGCTAAAAATTAGAATATCGTCAAGATAGACAACAACAAATTTGCCAATAAAATCTTTCAATACCTCATTCATTAGATGCATGAAAGTGCTTGGAGCATTGGACAATCCAAATGGCATCACCACCCACTCATAAAGACCCTCATTAGTCTTAAAGGTTGTCTTCCATTCATCCCCTTGTCTAATCCTGATCTGATGGTATCCACTTTTGAGATCAATTTTAGAAAAGTATCGTGCTCCTCCCAAACAATCCATGAGGTCTTCTCTTCTGGGCATAGGAAACCTATATCTAATGGTGATCTTATTTATGGCTCTTGAATCAGTACATAACCTCCATTTTCCATCCTTCTTGGGAGCTAAAACTATAGGTACAGCACACGGACTAAGACTTTTCTTCACCAAGCCCTTATCCAACAGTTCTTGTACTTGTTTAGCAATCTCCTCATTCTGATTAGGTGTCATTTTATAAGCTGGTTTATTTGGCAATGTGGATCCTAGGATGAAGTCAATCTGATGACTTATGTCTCTCATAGGGGGTAGTGTATTGGGCATATCCTCCACCATGATACTCTTATACTTGTCTAACAATTCCTGCACTTCCTTAGGGATTTTTTCCTTGCTATTTTTAGACAAATCAGAATTGTCTTTAGGTTTCAAAATCAGAGCATACCCCTGGGTTCCCTCTTCTTTTAGAGTATGGAGAAACTCTTTCCCACTCACTAACATGACACTTGATCCTACATTCTTGTCTACACCATCTTTTGGTAAATGATCCATCTTATATTGTCTACCATTCTTGGTGATAACAAAGGAATTGGATTTACCATCATGCTGGGATTGTACATCATACTACCAAGGTCTACCTAATAGTAAATGGCATGCATCCATGGGAATTATATCACACAACAATTTGTCCCTATATTCCCCTATCTAATATTCTACTCAAGCTTGTTCATCAACCAAAACTTGTTGCCCTTTGTTCAGCCAGGACACTTTGTATGGACTAACATGTGGTAATCTTTTTAAATTCAACTTCTCTACCATTTCTACTGAAACTAAATTCTCAATTGAGCTAGAATCAACAATTACCTTACACCTTTTGCTGGAAACTTTACACAGAGTTCTAAATAGTGTCTTCCTTTGGGGCGGTTCCTTGTTCTATGGCACTTTCAGCATTGTTCTTCTCATCATGAGATTCTCTCCATCTTGTGCTGGAGCTGCACTTCCCATGGGTGAAGTCACACTTTGACAGTCTTCTTCTTGAATCAGCTAGCTCCTTCTCTCTCCTCCATGAGAGCTTGAGGCTTTCTCTAGACACTTGCCTGCTATGTGCCCAATTTGGTTACAGTTATAACATCTTTCCATGAAGACATTAGGACCTTTGCCTGGTCCACCAAATCTACCTCTTCCATTGGCTCTCCTTCCTCTGAAACCCCCTCTGGAACCAGATTCTCCACTATGTTCTTGTTGACTAGACTCCCCTTGATTCTTTTGGAACTGATTTCTACACCGAAATTATTTCTGCCTCTGTTTTGCTGTTCTCCTTTTCTTTTCTGCTTCTCTTCTACTCTTAGTGCCACTTGGAAACACTTGTCCATAGTTTCTGGTGTCAAGATGGTAATCTCATCTTGTATGCTATATTTCAGGCCATTAATATACCTGACAATTCTTCCCTTTTCATCTTTAGCAAGCCCACACCTTAGAGACAATTTGTGAAATTCCTCTGTATAGGTGGATACATCCATATCTTTCTGTCTGAGGTTCTACATTTTCCTATATATCTACACTTCATAGTCCGCTGGTAGGAACTGAGCCTTAATCCTCTCTACTATCCGACTCCAGGATGAGATCATGCTCTTGCCACTCTTCACCCTTTCTCCTTGGGTGTAGTTCCACCATGTGAGTGCAGCACCCTTTAATTTCATCTTTGCAAACTTGACTCTTCTATTCTCCTGTACCTCCTTGTACTTGAAGTAATTGTTCAAAGCCTCAACCCATTCGATGACTTCTTTTGTGTCCATCTTTCCACTAAACATCAGAATCTCCATTTTCGCCTTGGACGACTCCTTACTAAGTGATTTTATGGCCTCCAGAAATTGTTTCTGGTCTGCAGATATTTTTGCCTTATCTAGGGACGTTTCCTCATCCCCTTCTTCCTCTTCTCCATTAGACTCCTCGTCTGATCTTGGTCCTTTTCTCAATGTCTTCAATTCAGCCTGGAGTGCTTCCTTGACTCCAGTCTTGATCATCTCCTCCATCTCCTTGAATTTCTTAACCACTTCGGTGGTCATCCCCTTTGGAGGCATGGCACTGGCCTCTCTTGTGCTCTCTTTGTCTGACATAAACATTCACAGACAATGCCAAACACCAACTCGCCCAAATCTTAACTTGTCTTTGATACCAAAATGATGCAGAGAGCACAGTGGAAGTTAGGCAATTGAAACCTCCTTCACAACTATGGGCTTCAATTCCTAATTACTGTTTAGTCGGCTTTAGCAACCCTTCACCAAGACTTACTCCATCGACGTAACTTAAAACTCTTCCACCGATCTCCATCTCTTCCTGATATGCCTAACACTGAGTTTTGTCTTTGGCCAGACAAGTCACTATCGGCGAAGCCTAACTAAGGTCTGTCGACACACTGTTTCCTCTCGACGCTTCGGTGAGACACTAATCATTGGCGAGGCTTTAAACTCTTTCACTGATAAACTGATGTGTTGTCTACTTGTATATGCATTAGTTGACCTGCTATCACTAGTAATCTAATGTATCTCCAACCCGGTACACCGATACGGCTGGTCATCCCTTGTATCCGACACAATGTATCTTCTCAATGTACATTCACAACATACATTTTCAATATGCCTTTGCAATATACACACTCAACATGCTTTTGCGAGATACACATGAAATATCCTCAACATGTATTTGCAATATACACACAAAATGTATATTTGATGAAGCAACACAAGTCTTATGTCGATTCACTTGATCACCCGACTACTCTTCGGGCAGACTACTACCTTCACCCAGAATACTAAATACTCTGCTGATAGCCTCTAGTCTTGCCGATGATACTCCAACGCTTAGGCAAAACTTCACTTTGCCTAATTTTTGACTGAACCCTAGCACATAGAAATGTTAGGCTCGACTAGCACATCCCACGCTTGATCCCAACACTGAACATGAACAAAAAAAAAGAACACAAATTGTACAGACATACCCATTCCACTGATTTCGAAGAAATCTTGTCAGTGGAATGGCTCAGTAATCCATCCGAATGATAAAATGGAAACTAATTATAGTGACACGGTGAAAGAACACAAAACAAAACAAGATCTTTTATTTATTTTGGGAACTTCTGCACTGAAAACAACTCTTCTATCTTCTCACTTGTTGTTCTACAAAACCACACACTTCCTATACTACTCTTCTTCTCTCCCCTTTCCTTCTGTTCACTGAACTGTTTATACATGTTCATGTTCATGACAGTTTGCATCGGTGGGAATGCCAATCGTTCTGCAACTGTCAACCCATTCAGTTACAATGTGTTTGCTCTTCCACTACTAGACACTATGACTTGTCCTATTCCACTCAGACTCACACATGGCACTAGGCCTTACAATTGGTCACGTGGACCTTATACAAGACCAAAACATCAAAATGAACATGAAATTAATTAAAGTAACTAGGTGCCCCTGCACCACTCAACAATGTCCCTCAAGCCCCATTTGACATGGGTTTCAGGCCATTTTGGCTCAGGAGTTAATTCTAACATGTATGTTGAAAAAAAGGGACATGGGAGCTAAATTTAGGAAGTAAAAGTCCTAGGGGGACATTTTACGACATAACATAACTATAACTATTAATCCAGTGCAAGACCAAAATAGAGATAGTATCAAATTAACACAAAGAAATAATGAAATAGAAGATCAAACACATAATACAGTGTTTACGTGGAGAAACCCTTTCAAGAAAAAACTCCACACAAGAAGAGATGCACCAGTTTGTATTAACTTCAATAGAGTTTACAATACAACACTATTAATATCCTCTTTAGTATTCAATCCAACATCACCTGTAATTCTCATCCATAGCTATAATACAATATCCTCTTAAAAGAGTGTTGCCTTCTAGGGAAAAAACCCTAACATAACTTTTACCATTAGATCTATGACCTAATGATGATCAGTCCAAATTGACTATGAAATTATAATATTTTACAAGGCAATTTTCTAAAAAAAATCTCTTTGGGGGCACTACCCTCGAACCCTTACCAGGTGGTATAGGAAGTTGTTGCTGACTCCCTAGACCCCCTGGTGATAGTAATGGGGGAGAAATCCCCCCACACCCCCCATCAGGTACAAGGAACAAGGCCCTAGGAACAAGGCCCTTGGCCTTCCTGCACCACATAAACTTTTTTGTGCTCACAGGTTTAGTAAGCGAATCTGCAACATTCTCTTGAGTGTCAACCTTCTTTAGCTCAATATGACTATTAACAATTATTTCACAAACAAAATGGTATTGAACATCCACATGCTTAGTTAGTGCATGATACATGGGGTTCTTGGACAAACATATTGCAATCTGGCTATCACAACCAACCTCAATAATCTTGTAATCAAAACCAATACCTATACATAATCTTTGTAACCAAACTACCTCCTTAGAGACATGAGTAGCAACCATATACTCTACTTTGGTGGTGGATAAAACAAAGGTTGGCTGCCTTTTACTCATCCAACTCACAGCTCCTCCCAATAAAATAAACACAGCCACTAGTGGACCTCTGACTATCCAAGTCACCTACCTAATAGATACATCAATAAAACCCTATATGTCCAATGTCTTATCCACACTGTTAGTACCAAAATAAACCAAACAGTAATTAGAAGTACCATGCAAATATCTTAACACCATCTTTGCATAATTCCAATGTTGTCTACCAGTGTTAGACATAAACTTGCTCAAAACTCCCACTACTTAATGGGCAATATTTGGTCTAGTGCAAACCATTGGATACATAAAAATTCCTACATCACTAGTATATGGTACATTAGATATATCCTCTAAATCATCTTCATTCTTAGGAAATATATCTAATTAAAGCTCAGTACCAATGGGTAAAGGAATTCTAACTGGATTGCAATCCTACATGCTAAATCTATGCAAAATAGTATTCACATACTTAGTGATAACCAAATCTTTTTGTTTACTCGATCCTTTTTGATCTCCATTCCCAAAATATACCTAGCTACCCCTAGATCCTTCATGTCAAATGCACCTAAAAGTTGAGCTTTCAATTCACTGATCATACCCTTGGTGTTACTAAAAATAACATATCATCCACATACAAGGCAATAATCAAAATATGATCATCAATACATCAAATATAGACATAGTGATCCTCTTCATTTCTAACAAAGCCCAATTTCAAAATAAATAAATCAAACTTCTGGTACCACATTCTAGGGGATTGTTTTAAACCATAAAGAGATATTTTTAACTTGCATACCTAGTGTTCTTTCACTTTTACCTCAAAACTTACAGGTTGTTGCATATAAATTTTGTCTTCCTAATCTCCATGCAAAAATGTAGTCTTAACATCCATTTGATCAATTTCAAAATCATAAGTTGTAGCAATGGATAAAAGAAATATAATAGAAGATAATTTAGCAACGGGAGAGAAAATTTCACCAAAATTGAGTCCGTCTCTCTGGGGGTAGCCCTTCACTACCAGTCTAGCCTTGTACTTCTGTAGTGAACCATCTACTCCAAACTTCTTCTTGAATACTCACTTACATCTTATGGCCTTTCTTCCTTTGGGAAAACATGCAAGATCCCAAGTCTCACATGAGTCTAAAGCCATCATCTCCTCCTGCATGGATAGCTACCAAGACTCACAATCATCTACATGAATAGCTTCCTTGTAGGATCTGGGTTCATCGTTAGTACTCAATAAAGCAAATACACAATAAAAATTTGGTGGGCTATACCTATCAACTAGATTATGTTGTCTTATGGATCTTCTCAAAGGTGGAGTAAGATATTCTTCATGTTCTTCTGTATGTTCAACTTCTTCTATAACAATAGAGTCTTCCTCATCTGAACTATCACTTGAATCTTCTTCTCCAGCCCCTAATCCATCATTTTGTTCTTCTTGATGTGTATTTTCTTGTTGTAAATCAAATGCACTATCCTCTTCCTTTCTTTTTCTTCTGGTTGTACATGATCAGAAATAGCTCTAAGTTCCCTGAAAACCACATTTCTAGAAAAGATAACCTTTCTAGTTAAAGGATCCCAAACATTATAACCTTTTTCATTCTCACCATATCCAATGAAGATGCATTTCTATGCTTTTGGATCCAACTTAGATCGATTTTCCTTAGGAACATGAAAAATAGCCTCACAGCCAAAAACCCTTAAAACATGTGAAATAGAAGGTTTCTTACCCTTCCACACTTCAAAAGGTGTCGAATCAAGAGCCTTACAAGGAGATCTATTTAACAAGTAACAAGTAGTATTCACATCTTCTACCCAAAAGTATTTATCCAATTGTGCATCACTTAACATACTTCAGACTCTTTCCATTATTGTTTGGTTCATTCTTTCTACAACACCATTTTGTTGTGGTGTATATGGAGTTGTCTTTTTTCTTATAATACTTGCATGCTTACAGAACTCATCAAATTCCTTAGAGAAATATTCCTCTCCATTGTCAGATCTTAATATTTTTATTTTAAACCCTAATTGGTTCTCTACTAAGACTTTAAACTTTTTAACCTTAGTGAAAACTTCAGATTTATACTTCATAAAATAAATCCATGTGAATTTGGATACATCATCAATGAAGGTAATGAAATATGAGATTTTCCAATAGAATCATTATCCACAAGTCCAAACACATCTAAACGAATAATTTCTAATTTCTCTTTCACTCTATTGCTTCCTAAAGGAAAATATTTTTTTTCTATTTACCAAACACACAATGCTCACAGAAATCAAAGTGCTCATCAAAATAGGAGAAACCATCCAACAACTTTTTATTCATAAATTTTCAGCATTTTATCAACAACTAAATTATAGTGTCAATTTATTAAAAACTATATTCAAATAATTTTTTAAATTTTTTTAAAAAATACGAACATAAAATATACTAAAAAATAAATATTTTATTAGCTTACATCATTTCAAAATTCAAAACATATATGTCACTTTTTAGTGATTCAAGTTTAAAAGTTAGATCAATGTTGGTCATATCCTTTATAAAAGTGTGACACAACTTTGTGCTTTTACCCACCATCCAACAACTTTTTATTCATAATTTTTTAATACATTTTCACTTGTGTGGCTCAATCTACGATGCCACAACATACATGTATTTTGAACAATTTCAGTTACATTAGTGGCTCTACAAACTGTAGTGGACTCAAGCCTAAATAGAGCTCCCATTCTTGTTCCCCTAGCTACCACCAAGCTTCCTCTCACCAATCTACAACCATGCTTATTCAATTTTACAAGCATTCCTGAATCATCCAACTTCAAAATGGAGATAAGATTTCTAGCCAGTCAAGGAATATGTAAAACACCATGGAGGGTTTTAATTCTCCCATCACTAAAACACATGTACCTTTCTCTAGCCAACAATTGTATATGTAGATTTGTCCCCAAGTTAAATATTACCTTTATCATATTTCTCATATGTGGAGAACCATTCCTCATGAGGAGTCATATCAATCAACCACTATTCATTAGACATAACATTACATGTAGAAAGCAAAACTTCATCGCCTGCATTTGAGGACTTTTTGATAGAGGAATCCCACTATTTCTTTGGGTTTCTACATTCTTTCTTCACATGCTCCCTCTTACCACAGTTCCAACACTTAACTCTATTCTTCTTCACAGGAGTTTTAGACCAGCCTTTTGATTCCTTAGGCCCCTTTTGATCTCCTTTTGGTCCTCTTTCCTTAGACCTCCCTCTGACATTAAGAGAATCCACTGAGCTATCCATAGCCTTCTTCCTCATCTCCTCTGACAACATTCTCAGAAGCTAACTGACTCATAATCAAATTAAATGTATTCAATTTCTCAGCTATTGAATCACCCTTCTTCATTTTAAGGGAAACTAACTTTCTTTTGAGATACAATTTATTTACTAGGCTCTTGGCTTGATAGATTTCACCCAACTGCTTCTATAATGCATGTGCAATCTTCTCAGCAGAGACATTCAATATGACAAAGTCTACATGGCATAACTGGATTGTTCCTCTTACCTTTTTATCCATCTTGTCCCACTCATCCTGACTGATAGTAATGGGTTTCTTCTCTTTTTTCATAGCCAACCATTAATCTCTTTCTTCAAGGAGATCCTCCATTTTTAGCTTCCACAACTCATAACCCATTCCATTGAATTTTTTGATGTCCAATTGGGATGAGGATAAGCCATGGATTTTACACAAATACAAAAAATAAAATCAACCAGAGCTCCCACTACAACTCAAAATCCTCACACTTCCACCCAAGACACAGAACTAGCCAGACTCTAATACCTTGAATGTTAGAAATGAAAGCGAACAACTATAGAATGGAAATCTGATTACAACTGTAACTATTAATCTAGTGCAGAACCAAAATGGAGATGGCATGAAATCAACACAAAGAAATAATGAAAAAAAATATCAAACACATAACACAATGTTTACATGGAGAAACCCTTTCAAGAAAAAACTCCACACAAGAAGAGATGCACCAGTCTGTATTAACTTCAATAGAGTTTACAATACAACACTATCAATCTCCTCTTTAGTCTTCAATCCAAAAACACATGTAATTCTCATCCACAACCATAATATAATATCCTCTTAAAAGATTGTTACCTTCTAGGAAAAAACCCTAACATAACTACAAAATTACAATATTTTACAAGGTAATTTTCTAAAAAAATTCTCTTTGAGGGTGCTACCCCAAATCCCTACTAGGGGAGACTAGGAAGTTGTTGCCACCCCTTGGACCCTCCAGTGATAGTAGTGGGGGGGCAAGCCCCCACCCACACCCCCCATTGGGTACAAAGATCCAAAATGCAGCTTAAACAAGATCATTACTTAGTGAATACTTCATCCCTTATGAATGATTTACAAATAATATTAGGAGTAATTAAATACATAAGATTTACAAGGTTGGTGGCACCTTAATGCTAACAATTATTTCAATATTCTCCTAGTTGAAATGGACATTAGTTGTCATAGCATTCATTAAGGAGTTTGACCATGATGGTGGTGGTTACAAATTGATTAAAACTCACTAATTGCACTTTCCCAATTCTATGCACTAGAAGAGTTAGTAGGAAACCTTTGTATGATGAATGGGGCCAACATGAATTGTACTCTCCATAATGGAGTTTAGACTTCGAGATGTGAGTCATCAAGAGTCATTGGTCAAAGATACCTTATGAGTTATTTTTTCTATTCATGGATGCATTGATTGAGCATATGGGGATATTGGATTTTTGCCATACCATGGATTTGGTGGTACATGGTTTCAAGAATCTACAAGTGTGGTTTCTTCTCAACTCTCCTCTACAAATTGTATGCATTCAATAGAGGTTTTATGGGTTATTATGGGTACAAGAACTATTGAAATGTTATCTAATTTAAGGGAGAATTGTGTTGCATATGTACTTTTCTATTGAAGATTAATACATACTTGAACCTCTCTTTGATGGTGGAGTTTTGTCTCACAAGGGGTTCTCCATGTACATCTGGTATTATGTGTCATATTGTTATGGTGTGCTAATTTCTTATTGCTGATATAAACCTCTACACAATTTCATAATGGTTAGTCCAATGTTCACATATAAATTTTATATTTGCATACTATTTGAAGAGTTTTTATTTGTTGTAGTTTACCTTGTCTTAACAATAGTTTTGGCTTGCACTAGACCAAATATTGTCCAAGAAGTAGGAATTTTAAGTAGGTATATATGTCAACTTCATGCAAGGGGAATTGGACCTCAATGAAGAGGGTATTCAAATACCTTCATGGCACTCTAGAACATTTTATGTGCTACTAGGGAGGACTTGATTTGAGCAAGAAAAAGGATATACAAGAATTTGTGGATTTTGATTAGATAGGAGATGTGGACAACAAGAGGTCTATTAGTGGTTATGTTAATGTGTTTGTGGTGCAGTGAGTTAGATGACTAAAAGACAAGTTGTGGTTTCTCTTTTAACTACAAGAGACAAAGTATATACTAACTACTCATGCCTATAAGGAGGAAATTTAACTTCAAATATTGTCTTTGGGTATCGGTTAAGTCAAGATACAATACAAATTTAGTGTGATAGTCAAATTTTCATTAGATTAGCAAAGCACCCTACTTTCCACACATAGATTAAGCACATTGAGGTGCAATACCATTTTTTTGTAATATTGTGGAGGACAAGAGGGTTGTGATTAAGAAGGTGCATACTTCGATAAATGTTGGAGATGCCTTAACAAAGCTTGTGAGAATGGATAAATAAAAGTGGTTTAGGATGGATATGGGAATTTCATCCCTAGAAATTAGTTCACATTGTTGGAACACCTTATGATTCTTGCAATGTATACAAGTGGAAGATTTTTAGGACAAGATTTTATACACCTTGTGAGTTCTGAGTACTAATGTTGTTGCCATTATTTAATATTAGTAAAACATTGTAAATGTTGGGCCCTTGTGGAAAAGAGCACCAAACATAGAGGAAATATTGAGATTTCATTGTTGGAACTATTTGCATGTGGTATTAGTCTTATGATGGTCATAAGAAGTCAATGAATAGGGGAACTTACAAGTTGGAATAGTCAAGGCATCTTTGATTAATTATTTTTATTCATATATAAGTGTGTAAGAGACATAATTGCACCCACGTGGAGCCCTTGGGAGTTACATTTGAATCCCTTGGTCATAGGATCAAATGATCATCATTGATAGTTGCATTCTAGTTGTGGCATTACTCTTGGAGAGGAGTGCATGGGTCTAACTTGGGCTAGTTGGAGCAAGGTTTGTCTCATGGTTTTGAGGCCATTGTTTTGGGAATCCAGTTCCTAGGTCTCCTTAGATTACAAATTGAGGGCTTGGGGTGGAGATTATATGTTCACTTTTATGCAAGATTATGTTATTAGAATTCCTCCAAACACATAGTGTTGATCTCCATTAAAGTGATACAAATTAGAGAATGTATTGTAACCTTACTTGAAGATTAATGCATTGGGTGTGTTTTGGATGTTGAGTTTTTCCCTTTCAATGGTTTTCCCAAGGAATATCTTCTATCTTTTGCCATTACTTTGCTACATTTTTTAGACCTATTATAACTTGTATTCTTTCTCTCTAAGGTTAATATGGATCTAGGCATAGTTTCCTTTCATGAGCATGAGATGCTTCCTTTTTAACTTTGTAGTTTATATTGAGAAATTCTCTAATTGAAAACATACAAGAACAAATTTAAAAGAAAGAAAACTAAGGTTGTTTAACAAGTAAAAATAATGAACATAAACATAAAATATTCATGTAATATAAATCATGTAGGAATATGAAATAAAAGATGATACAAACTATAAGTGAACCTTATTTTATTTATGTTCGTGTAATGGTGAAAATTGTCAACCTTGCGCTTTTTCCCTTTTGTTTTAGACCCACTTTGACTTGGTTGGACCCTTTATGTAATAACTACTATGTACAAGAGGCATATTCTAGCATGGAAGATAGAAAATAACCTAAACTTTATTTGATTTTATTTGCATACATTCCTAGGCACCACCATGATTCTCAAAGCATCCATATATTGCCCCATGTCATTTACACACTTGTGGAGGTGAACCCTAGATTTTTAAATGCAAATGTAAAATTGAGCTATTGTCAATTCCCTCCTACTAGTAGTTATGAGTTTGAAACTAATGTGCAAAAAAATATTAACTTGTGTGCTAGGGTGTTGTATTTAAGGACAAATCCTAATTCATTTGAAATCTAGAAAGAGAAATATAAAATCTAGATGTTGGTAGGAGTGCTCCATTACTCATTTCATCATCACAAGAGCATGACATCAACATGGTATCAACACTCTAGGCATATTGCATGACAACTTTTGTCTTTAATATTTATTTTAAATATTGAATTGGCCTATCTAGGGGTTAGACCATGGGTTAATTGCCTTCCCTAGAAAACTCCCCAAGTGCATTTGTCAACGCCACTAGTTAGTTATTGTAGGTTATGGACAATGAGGTGAGTAGATACCAAGTGATCAAATCAACAATGTCCATATTTGTAGATCAGGACTAGACTATGTGCAAGGTTGGTTTTGTACTCATGGAGATCAATTTTGTATTATGGAAATAGCTTAGAATTAAAAAACAATTAATTTCTCAAGCATCTAATAGGTCCTATTGTTTTGGAATATTGGCAAATCATTTGATAGTATCTACCATAGCAAGATCAATTTCAAACCTAGTGCTAAGTATATGTTAACAGTCATTTTGGAAAGTGATAAAATGAGACTTGAAACTAGAACCACATATTACCACTTATTACCAAGAAGATAGATCTACCAATCCTCATATCACCTCATTCATATGCAAAAGTGGTAAATAGCCCTCCAATTGGGGAAAAAAATATTTCAATATTAAATAGATGCACATTAAAACAGTCAAAAAACAATGGAGATGACACACTATGAAACTATTGTAAACTTCTTTTTTTAATGGTGAAGAACTATGTAACTACAATGCAAGCATAAGAACAAATGAGATAAATAAATATGGTATGTGCTAAAAATTAAAACTAAAATTTTTAGAGCAAATCTTTTGCATTTGCAATAGTCACAAATTGTGAATCATATAAAATGTTACCATCAAGGAGGAGGGTGATAATACATTAATTCTAGACTTCTATCAAAAGGCAAGCCATGAAAGTCAAAAGTGGTCATATTATTCTTTAATTGGATAATAAATATTTTTGTAAAAAGTTAATGTTTTTTCTTTATAAAAAGTCTTGATAAGCTATTAAAGTGAAAACAAAGAAATAAGTCATGGTAGAGGTAGGATTTTATAGCTTCTAATTTGATTTCTTGTGAGCATTCCTCTACCTCATCGACCAACTGAATATAATGACACATCTGAGTCAACATTAACAGAGCTTTTTAAAGAAAGACAAGAGGGTGCAAATTCATGAAACTCCATGTTTGGGTAGTGATGTGTTTGGAATCCACTTGCTTCCTTTAATTCTAACACCACCTCATTCATTGTAGGCCTATTCTCAGAATAAGGTGAAGTACAAACCATTGCCAATTCTGCCACTTTATGCATTGCATCTTTATTATATTTTTTGAGCAAAATAGGATCTGCTATGTTCTCTATGTCTTCCTTTAAGAGGGATGCCCTTACCTGACATAAACAATAATTTATAATTTAGTGGTAACAATCAAATTTTAATATTAGATATTTTAAGTTTTCATAGTCCATAACTATTTTGGAATAATAATTGAAAATAAACTTTTAATTATTCTAATTTTAATTCAAGATTTTAAAAAATCTCTATTATAGTTACCCAACTAGCAATGTGTATGTATTCCCCACTAGAGGTTAAGTGGTCTTCAAAGTGAGGATGTCGTCCACTAATAATTTCCATCAAAACAACTCCCAAGCTATAAACATCACTCTTTTTTGTCAATCGATGAGTAGTGTAATACCTGTAGAAAACCAATTAGTAAGTTCATTTTATCATTAAATTAATAAAAAAACAAAAGAACATCAATCCTTTTGACAGAAATTATCAACTTCATGTTTAAATGATTTAGGGAATAATTGATACTCCTGTAAGAAATCCATAAGTGATCCTCCCGAAGGAATCCTCAACCTTTTCTTCGGATTTTCCAAAACATAAATGACTTGATCAAATTACTTTGGTATACAATCTAGGACATCTAGCAGCTCAACACCACCTTATTTATGCACATCCTTAATCGAGAAAATTACTATTATCAATAGACTAATATAGTGAGACTAATATACCGAGATTGTGTATGTGAGACTTTTTCCTACACGAGTTCGTTATTTGATAACTTTAGGGATCCGGTTGATTCCTTTTATAAGGGTCACTAGTTCTCTGAGATAAACAGATGGACTCTTAACAAGTTGAAAGATACGTATCAATAATTCACATATAATTGAATTGAGTATCAATAAAGAAAAAAAAGCATATTGACTCCGGATCTAGATATCCAGTGGTGCCCTTTACAACTGTAGATACGTGTGAAGCTCCATCCAAAATCTTTGACAACCCAAAATCTGCTACTTTTGCTTCCATGCGATCATTTAGCAGGATATTGGAACTCTTTACGTCTCTGTGAATAACGCCTGGCGTGGAGCCTACATGCAAATATTCCAATCCTGCTCAAAGATATGCAACAGTTAAGACCCCATCATCTTTTTCAAGATTTTGCACCAAACTTTTTAGTTGTCACGAGTATCTAACTAACCTTGGGCAACATCTAATGCAATGCTCAGTCTTCTTTCCCATCCTAGACTATTTTCTGAAGAAGTTTGACCTGAAACCAAGCAATGCAGACCATTGATTGAATGAGCAGAAAACATTCCTTTCTATCATATACAATTGAGCAACATTGTGAACTATACCATACCATCAAGACAATGTCTCAGGTCTCCGTTTGACATGTACTCATATATAAGAACCAAATTTTGCTCCTCTGTGCAGTAGCCCATGAATTTTACAAGATTCTTATGGTGTAATTTAGAGAGAATATTTACCTGCAGTTGTAGTTTGGAGAACAGTTCTCCGTGCAGCAATTGTTCTTAGTTTTGATTATGAAGAAGATCAAAGACATCAAAGATTTTAAACTTTAATAGTGCTTAGTTTTTGTTGGAGAGATTAAAGTTATCGAGTTTTAATTGTAAAATGGGTATGAATGAGTCCTTGGTTATACCTCTGTGGAAAACTGTATGGCACCCTGATGTGATTTATCAGACAAAATTTTGACGGCCAAATCCCTGCCTTGAAGACAACCGAGAAAAACAGGCCCATATCCTCCTCTTCCAATCTCTGTCTGAAAGCTGCGAGTCATAACTCTTACCTCTTCGTAACTGAATGATCGACATACATCCAATTCGACAAGATCTAAATGCCCTGTTTCAGTTGCCCTGCATTTTGCCCCTTTCAGTGTACATAAGAATCTGTTTCCTTTTATTAAAAATGAAAACCCAAAAGTACAGAGCAAATCTAAAGGCAAGATGGCATAAGATGACTTACCTTTTGGGATTTTTCTGTTTGATTTAAGTTTGATAAACATTGATATTGCAGTAATAGTTATAAGTATTCCAATCCCTGCTACTATTAACCAAACAAGAAGTGATTTGCTCATTTGTCTTTTTGGGGTATCCTTGCAAATGCCTGTTTGGCAAAGCATTTCATTGGCATCGACACTGAAAAATTAACACAAATATTAAACATATGAATCTTATCATGATCGATTTGTGTTGCAAGAAAATAAACTCGCCTCAGAATGAGTTCTCCACGTTGCTGTTTCTCATATAGACCATTTGGCACCGATCCATTCAAGTCATTGTCAATCAAATTCCTATATCTCGAAAAGAAAATTTCTCAAAATATTG
Source organism: Cunninghamia lanceolata (assembly GCA_027924645.1). NCBI lineage: Eukaryota > Viridiplantae > Streptophyta > Pinopsida > Cupressales > Cupressaceae > Cunninghamia > Cunninghamia lanceolata. The sequence continues at coordinate 1,672,580 of BSBN01000680.1, read as the reverse complement.
TACATAGTCTGAGTAATATGCTAAAAACTTATCCATATTATAAGATAGGATGACATTATTAATATGCTGAAAACTTTTATAAACTAGAAATACCCAGATGCATATGTTTCAACTCACAGTTCTTTAAGATTGGAGAGAGTAGCCAGAAGCTCTGGTATTGAACCACTCAAATTATTTCTTGCCAAATCCCTGCAAGCAGGAATAAGAAGACAGTTTTGGGTCTAGCAAGTGCGATATTGACTTTCAACAAGATAAAAATTATTAAAGAAAGTATTTAGGATTTGTTACGGACAACTTAACGAGAGCAGAGAGATTGGCGAAGGTTGGAGGTATGGTGCCATTCAGACGCTTGTCCGGGAGTGTCCTGTACATTATTGACAGCAGAGTGTAACTCGATCAAAGTATAATTTTCTTATATTTCATCCACACACAAATAATAAATAATTGGTCTAGTTTTAAAAAGAAAACATGTACGTCATAAACTAATTTAGTATAACATACAACTTTTAGATCTAGTAGTTTTATAAACTGCTATGGATGTAGTCAAACATGGCTTAAAATAATTTAAAAATGCCATGGATGTAGTCAAATACATGAATATGAAGAATATTCATTGACATTGGATCACGATTGCATTCCATTCGAAGCTCATGCCATCTTGAGGAGCTACTAGCGAGAACCATGAGTCAGAGGAGAAATTGGCACTAGGGATGAATACATATAAAGTTATCATAGTCCGTTACAGTAGTCCAATTACAATAGTTTAATAGACTAAACTATTACAAGTTAATTAAACTATAGTTTAGTCTATTATGTAAACATGTATCACTAATTACAATAGTCCATAGTCCATTAACTTCCTAACACCACTAATTAGTTAATTAACTTGCAATAGACTATTGCTAGAGTGATTGAACATAGTATAGTTTATTGATATCATATATAATCATGATAATAGAAAGGTTATTGTTGTATAATAGACTATTGTTATAGTTTATTTGAATACATATCAAATCTACTAATAAATTATAAATTACAATAGTCCATAATCCATTACAATTGTTTATTGTTAATTAACTATAGTATAATATTGTAATGGCTTCCAATAGTTTTCAAGTGATGGAGCATACTATATCTATTACAAGCCGATTTAGTATATTGATTGGACTATACTAAATTGACTTGTCTTGTAATACATATAGTATGCTGGATTACTTGCAAACTATAATAAACTATAGTTGATGGATTAAACTAAATTGACTTGTAAGATTTTAAAACTATTTACATACTTAAACTTTACGAAAAAAATATAAACATTTATTAATTTAAAAAAAAAAAAAGCTTAACAATACATAATCAATTCAACATACTGATTGTTCCGAGACCGTTAACTACAACTCTGGCTGTTTAGAGTAAAAACTGAGTAGCTTACATAAATCATACAAGGTAAATGTTTGGGGATAGACTTACACTGCAATAATCCTTGGTGACGACTCTTGATTGCATTCCACCCACTCCCAACAGTATTTCTGTGGCAGACAAGGATCACCCATCCACTCTTTTTCCATATTAAAGTGCTTTGCAATGTCAGCAACTGCATTCACTGTAAAACCGACAGATGTTTTTGTAAGCTATTCAAATTTACACATTAAAAACCAAACATTAAACAATTTTCAGCAAATACAAACCATCTTCACTGTTAGTTCCGTTACTGAGTGGACTGCTATATTGGTAGGCTTCAAAGCCATTCAGAATGGCACCCACGGTTGATCGATTGGTAGGATTAAGAGAAATTTTGACTTGTTTGGAGCCAGTAAATTTCCAGGGTACAGAGGTGACGAACGAATTGAGGTAGCCATCTAATTTAACAGTACGCAATGAATTTCCTTCGACAGTAACAGTGAACTCCCTAATTGCATTACCTCCAAGTTGCTCTACTTCGGCGAAACATATCACAAAAGAGTATTTACCAATGTCTGCAACACTCCAACTCCATGTGATATTTCCCACGCTGTTGTTGGGGGTCACCAAGGCGGTTTGTAACACAGCTGATGGTATTTCAAATTCTTTATCTGTACCAATGGAACTTGTGGTATTCCTATAAAACAAACCTTCTATTGCTCCCTTCGGCCATAACCTATCAAATGCATCCTGTGGATATCTGCACAAAACCACTTTGAAAAGGCCAAATAGATGAGATAGTTCCAATGGTTGAGATAGTATATATGCATTTAAGGCCTTTTGTAGTTTAGTACCAGTAGTTGTGACTTTAAGGTTGTTAGTGTTACTATAAGTACTAATAATTGAATGAAATGTGCCCTTTAGATTTAAAAAGCAACCAATCATGTGATGCCAAATCAGCGCACTATCAAAGGAGGTCTTAATGCACACCTATTGGTCCACCCATTTTTTGGGGGAACTAGTTGACACCTCAACAAAAAGCATGCTGATGTGGCATCATATTTGATGATGTGGCCCTGAATCCTTAGTTATAAGCAGTGGCATTGCCAAGTAAGCTACTGTAAAATTTTTGGAGTGATTCGAAATTGCCACGTATGATTTTGAGAGGCGTGAAGTTCGGGTGCACCACTACTAGGTCCTCTCCCCTAAATTAACCTTTATTTCTTTTCTTTTCCGCTCATACAAGACGTTACAGGGTTGAAGTCTATTTATTGGGGCTCTTGTGTACTGGCAATCCAGATTCATCGGCCCATACTATTTAGGTAGTTGAGAACATTAAGTTTTCCTAGTGCTCATTGATGAGGAGAAGGTTTGAGAGAAAACCCAAAACCAAAAATAAAGGTACAATTCATAGAGAAAGAAACTACCTTATTAGAGTTGACTCTGACAATCTTCCATAATCCAAGCGACCTGTAATGAGTAAAGAGAGATCTTGTCCTACAACCTCATACATAGATGACTTGATAGGGTGAAGTTCCAAGGATGAAATGAAAGGAACATCATCCGTACTTCGAGCGACACATACGTCAATAGAGGGACCCCTGGCCATATAGATTATTCCCTTTGCAATGATCTCACTAATGTTTTTTATTACAACAGTAAACCAAGGATTAGCATCAACCAGCAATTCAAATTGTGGTAGTGACTGAAGGCCGTCATAGTTACCATATAAAAAAGAGACGCGGATTATGTATTTTGTTCCCCTCACAGCAGGTAAATTGTAGCAATTTCGCTTGCCTTGAGGAAAACAGCGAAGGTTATTCAGTCGCACCTGTCCCTGTAAATGAGCAGCCGAAATGCCTTTTTTTTTCACCTGTGTTAATGTATTGTTCATCTGAGGTCCAGCTGATGCCCCGGCCATTCTCATATTGCCCTTCTCCTCCATAATCCAGGCTGATGAATCCTGCAGATATAACATCATCAAATCCATTTAGCAACATCAGCAATACTAAATTAAGAAATGAGAAGCAGCGAGCTGATGAAGATTTGAATATTTTACTTTGCTTGCTTAGTTGCAAACTAAATAAGAATACTTCACAGCTAAAGAATGGTAAACACGTTTCGGTGGTTTAAACCCTTCCATGCTTCACAGCTAAAGAATTTAGAAGAATAAGATTGTCATTATTTTCACTCTACTTCTAAACCCACCATACCAGTGAGAATGGCCTCCAAAGATATCAGATAGTCCAGAGTTTTTGGTTTCTCCATGCTCAAAAATGTTTAACAATTAAAAAGAAAAGTTAAAGTTCAGTTTGTTTTGTTTTTTTGAGTTTTGTTTTGTTTGAAATAATAGGCTTCCAAATCAATCATAACAACAACAACCAATATGAAATTGACTTCAAAGTAGTTGTAAATAAAATGTAGTTTCACTAATGCTACCGCAGACATAAACTAATCTATGATGATCAAACAAAACAGAACTGTTCAGATTATGCCCTTTGAAAAACATGTATAATTAAATGGTTTGTTTTAAATCTCTTCATGTTGAAAAGGATTGGCTGTATAGATCTTACAAATTCTGTTTGAAGTCTCTTCACGTTGCAAAGAATTGGCTGTATAGATCTTACAAATTCTGTTTTTAAGTCTTATCATGTTGAAAAGATTTGGATGTATACATCTTAAGAGAGTGCGTCTGGATTTAACTGTGTATATTTTTGCATCGATGTTTCCGATCATACTCAATAATCCATCATTAGGAAGAGGAGAGTTTGATAATTGAATATGATCCAAAATGTCAATGAAAAACATACACAGTTAAATTTAGAAACGCTCTCTCTGAAAAACTCATGCCTACTATATACATCTTACAAATTCCCAAAAATTTATAATTTTATAGAAGAATTACCTGGTTGTGCATACAGAACACCGCATATAGAAAGAGCCAACAAAAATTTGAAGGTTACTCCCTCCATCCTGATTACAATAGGAATGCCTTCCCACTGTTCCTTAAATGTTATACGCTTCTGAACAATTTGGTAAAGAATGGAGTGCAGATTACGATAAACTTTTTGAACAATCCAGTAGTCAAAAGGAAACCTAAAGTCAGTAATGCTATTGACTATTTAACATTTAAGTAAATCACTTGCAACCAGCAGGTATGTGGTTGAGAAGTGAGGGAAAAAAATCCACGACAAAATTATTTGCCCTATAAAATTATTAAATTGTTTGGCAGGAAGAGAGCAAAGACTTTTCTTTTCAAGGTGGGCCCACAATGGGTCTGAAATTTACAGAGTACGCGTCTAGAATTAAATTATTACCTGCCTCTAATGTTTGAAGGAGATAAGTTAAGACCCTAACTCCACACACTTTTTCCTTGAAACATCACTAAATCCATTGACTTCAAAAATTCAACTAACTATTTAATTAGTGTTCGGTATGGGGGAGAGCCCAATAGTGTGCCTATAATATTGACACTAAAAAATTATATCTTCGAGAAGTTAGGAATGTGGACAATTTAAATATTTTGTTTCACCACAATATACCAAAAAAAAAATGTGTCATCAAAATGTTTTTTGTTGAGGTGTCATAATAGACCCCCAAATAAAGTTAGACCAATAGTTATGCATTAAGTCATGTTTTTTAGTGTGTCAATGTGGCATCATATGATTTGTTGCTTCTTGAATCTAATGGGCACATTTTATTCAACTATTGGTTCTTCTCTTACAACTACTAATACTATCTACTTAAAGATTGGGCTTTCAATGCACCAATCCTATCACAACTATTGGTAACCACACCACTATTAGGCCCTCTCCCCTATTATTATTAATTAAGATATGGTTGTAAGGGTAAAAGTACGACACTATTGGCTATTCTCACAACAAAAGGGCATGTTTAAGATATCATGTTACCATGCCACACATGCCCATACCATACCATGAAGACGAAGGATGAGACGTCAGGTGGCATGATGGGACGAAGAAAAAATGTTAATGGGACGTTTTGGCTCATGTCGTTTCTGACGACCACTTCTGGTTATGATGGGCCCCTCGTATGCTAGAACTTTCAAAAAAAGTTGAGCTTTGAACATTCATGTCATTTTTTATTTTTTATTATCATTAATTAAGATATGGTTGTAAGGGTAAAAGTACGACACTACTGGCTATTCTCGCAACAAAAGGGCATGTTTAAGATATCATGTTACCATGCCACACATGCCCATACCAAACCATGAAGATGAAGGACGAGATATTAGGTGGCGTGATGGGACGAAGAAAAAATGTTAATGGGACGTTTTGGCTCATGTCGTTTTCGACGACCACTTCTGGTTATGATGGGCCCCACGTACGCTGGAACTTTCAAAAAAAGTTGAGCTTTGAACATTCATGTCATTTTTTATTTTTTATTATCATTAATTAAGATATGGTTGTAAGGGTAAAAGGATGACACTATTGGCTATTCTCGCAACAAAAGGGCATGTTTAAGATATCATGTTACCATGCCACACATGCCCATACCATACCATGAAGACGAAGGACGAGACGTCAGGTGGCATGATGGGACGAAGAAAAAATGTTAATGGGACGTTTTGGCTCATGTCGTTTCTGACGACCACTTCTGGTTATGATGGGCCCCTCGTATGCTGGAACTTTCAAAAAAAGTTGAGCTTTGAACATTCATGTCATTTTTTATTTTTTATTATCATTAATTAAGATATGGTTGTAAGGGTAAAAGTACGACACTACTGGCTATTCTCGCAACAAAAGGGCATGTTTAAGATATCATGTTACCATGCCACACATGCCCATACCATACCATGAAGACGAAGGACGAGACATTAGGTGGCGTGATGGGACGAAGAAAAAATGTTAATGGGACGTTCTGGCTCATGTCGTTTCCGACGACCACTTCTGGTTATGATGGGCCCCTCGTACGTTGGAACTTTCAAGAAAAGTTGAGCTTTGAACATTCATGTCATTTTTTATTTTTTATTATCATTAATTAAGATATGGTTGTAAGGGTAAAAGTACGACACTATTGGCTATTCTCGCAACAAAAGGGCATGTTTAAGATATCATGTTACCATGCCACACATGCCTAGACCCTACCATGAAGACGAAGGACAAGATGTTAGGTGGTGTGATGGGATGAAGAAAAAATGTTAATGGGACATTTTGGCTCATGTTGTTTCGGATGACCACTTCTAGTTATGATGGGCCCCTCGTACGCTAGAACTTTCAAAAAAAGTTGAGCTTTGAACATTCATGTCATTTTTTTATTTTTAGGAGCACAAAAATCATGAGATGAACTCTGTGAGGGAAATAGGCATGGATAGCTGCTACAAGGAGCTTCAAGTAGGTTCATGGTGTTGCAAACAAAACTGACATAACAAGTGTTGGGTAGGTGTTGTGGGTAACTCTAGTTCATTTTTTTGTAGAATAGGCATAAAAAATTGAGTTTTATGATCGTTTTTTGTGTTTTTACAGAGCTGGGAGGGGGTTTGAGGAGGACGACTTCCCAACATTGAGAAATGAGTGGTAGCAGTAGAAAAAAGGTATGTATGTCTACCAATTTCTCATGACATTTGCTATTCTCATCTAGAACTGTGAAGAGGGCAAGAGAGCCCAGGTTTTGTTGTGTTGAAAATGTGAACTATTGTGAAATTCTTTGAAGAAACCTTGTCATGAGTAATGTTGTGAGTCATCCAACAGAGTTTTTAATAAGTATAATTGAAAAATAAGGGTTTATGGTCATCAATGTCGTTTTGTATGAAATGGGTTTTCGTGATTTATTGACGACTATCATGGGGCCAAATGGGTAATGGAAATATGTGGATTTTTTGGTCATTTGCATTGATTGTAGGAAATGCAAGGGTTTGTTGAGTTTAGCTGCAGGTTGAATGAAATTTAAAATAAGTGATTGTCATTAAACATTTGTTTAATTTATCAAATTAAATTGTTTAAACATTGTAAGGGTTGAATGAAATCTAAAAAAAGAAAAACATATATCAAACTAAACCAACTTAATTTTCTCCAACTTTCTCTTCCTCCCAACATTTTTTCATTATCAACATTCTTCTTTATTTCTACCTCTATTTGTGTGTGATTTGATTAGTGCATTGTTTTCTTATTCCCATTGTTTGCTTTCAACCAACCCAATTAATTATTTTGGTTAGAAGTTTTATTCTCAACAAAACTACATGTTGTTTTGCAACCTAGGGTTTTGTATACAAATTTGTGAAACATTATGCTAGGTATAGGCATGCATAGCATGGTAACATGATATCTTAAGCGTGTCGACCTGGGTAAATGCATGGAAATGGGGGACCAAAAGGGGGTCAAAAGTGGCCACTTTTTCTCTGGAATCAGTAAAAACTGATCTTGGATGAGAAATTGAAGATAGCCACGCTGAAAATTAGAAGATGTGATAAAAACAAGTTTTGTAGTTCCCCAAATCTAGTTTATAAACTGCTATTATTTTTCTAAAAATGGTGGAGATTAAGAGGTTCAAATAAGGGGAGCACACAAAGTGCTCCTGTTTTTGTCAGAAAAATATAACATAATGTTTGATGTGCTCCCCCTGAAATGTCAACTTTTTTTAAGTATTTGACAAATCGCTTTAGTGGAAAATTAGCTAACACCATGTAGTTTAGGCTTGATTTTTCTATTAATTTTTTAATGAATATATGATTTTTATGAATTTTCAAAGTGGACACATCCTAAAAAATAAAAATTTGAACATGCTTCCCCCCTATTTTTTTGAAAACTAATCAAAAATGAAAAAATTCAATGTGTATAGAATTGAGTCTAGAATCTAAAAATGTAATTTGTTTCAAATTTCAATAAACGTATAAAAAATGACACCAAAAATGCTAGACATGGGTTTTTTTTAAAAGAGAACACATTAGAAAAAGAAATTGAAGATGGAAACCTTAATGTTATTAGATTTTTGAAAAAAATACATGGTTAGAAAGCTAATAAAAAAAATTGAAGTCGTCCTAGCATTTTTTCATATTGACATTCAAAAACATGTAAACCTGATGGAGAGCACACATGGTATTTGGTTGAATTTTCTAACTTTTGTTGAAAACATGTCCTTGGCATCCAAAAGGTACCTCCAACCCTTTGGGTTGGATGCCCAAGGTAAATCCAACCCTTTGAGTTGGAATTTCCCAAAGTAGTCAAAAATGTGCTTGTGTTATAACACGGGTGTGTTATAACACAAGCGTGTTTTAAAGTAGTTAAAATGCTTTCTATGCACATCTCTCTCTCTCTCTCTCTCTCTATATATATATATATATATATATACATTTCCCTCTCTATCTCTCCCTCACTCTCTATCTCCCTATCTCTCCCCTCTCTCTATCTTTATCTCTACATCCCTCTTTATCTTTCTCCCTCTGTAGATCCCTTTGTCTATCTCAACCCCCCTCTCTCCCCCTCTCCCTGTCTCTATCTCCACCTATCCCTCTCTATCTCTCTATCTACCCCTTTCTATTTCCCCCCCCCCTCTCTCTCTCTCTCTCTCTCCATCTCTTTCTATCTCCCCCTCTCTCCCTCTCCCTCTCCCTCCCGGTCCTTGTCCCTTTCCTTGTCCCTCTCTTTCTCTCTATTTGTCCCTCTCCCCCCCTTTTCTATGTCTCCCTCTCTCTAACTCTATATCTCTATGAGCTCTCTCCCTCTCTATCTCTCCCCTCTCCATCTTTTCCTCTCTCTTCAATGCTCTCTCTCTATATAGATTTTTATCCATCTATCTATCTCTCTCTCTCCCTTTCTATCTATCTCTCCCTTTATCTATTTATTTCTCTATCCTCCCTCTCTCTAACTGTATCTGCCTCACTATCTCTATATCTATCTCCCTCACATGCCAAGGGGTCGATAGAGAGAAAGATAGAGGGAGAGAGATATAGAGATAGAGAGGTAGATAGAGTTAGAGAGAGGGAGGATAGAGAAATAAAGAGATAGAGAGAGAGGGATACATGGAGAGATAGAGAGGGAGAGGAAGAGGGAGAGGAAGAGGGGGAGGGGGAGAGAGAGGGAGAGGGGGGAGATAGAAAGAGATGAAGAGATAAAGAGATAGAGTTAGAGAGGGAAAAATGTAGAAAGAGGGGCAGAGAGAGATAGAGAAGGATAGATGGAGATAGAGACAGGGAGAGGGGGAGAGAGGGGAGTTGAGATAGACAAAGGGATCTATAGAGGGAGAAAGATAGATAAAGAGGGAGATAGAGATAGAGATAGACAAATGTGAGAAATAGGGAGATAGAGAGTGAGGGAAAGATATAGAGATAGAGAGAGAGGTAGAGAAGAATATATTAAGAGATAGGGATATGGGGAGAGATGGAGATAGGGAAAGAGATGAAGAGATGTCCAGAGGCATAGGGAGAGAGATTGAGAGGTAGAGGGATGGGGAGAGAGATAGAAAGGGAGAGAGTTAGAGGGATAATAGAGATAGAGAGATAGAAAGAGTCTCTCTCATGTAGATACAAGGTTGCATTTGTCCCTCCTAGTACAGACAAGTTCTATTTCACCAACCACATGGAGATTTGAGTCTAGAGATTCTCTTGGACCATCATTTGATTACCTATTTGATGAATTACATACATAGAACTACAATAGATCTTATGTGATAGCATGACATCCTAGACCATGAGTTTGACACCAACATTAAGAAGGTTATGAATTATAGGAGTCTAATATCAATTTCCTCCTTTCACTTTTGTTCAAATGTAGTTATATAGTTATTTATTCTAGGACATGCTCTCCAATCTCTCCTTAGAATTGAATGGTGATTTGTAGAGAGATGATTCATAATAAAATTATAATATCAAGGTAGGAAAGAGTTTTCCTTGAATTAAAGCCAAGTAGAAATCAAAGCTCTCCACAACATTATGGAAGATGCTCCAATTTCCAAGACTAACCCTAGAAACTAACACTAGATGTGAAAACAAGATAGTGGTCATTATTGTGACCCAATCAATAAAAGAGAATCCTCTTTTAGGGGATTACCACTTCCACTTCTACAAGATGAAAGAAGACTACAACTTGGGCCATAAATTTGATCATAAGCTTCACACCAAGAAGATTGAGCTAAGGAAACAGTGACATGGTCTAATACAAATATTCAAGCATGGTGGTGTTACCAATGTAAAATCAAATAGTAATGACTCTTATCTATGAATATGTGATAGATGAATAGATCAATAACCTCTTTGATTAGTAGGCCAAAGAAAAAGAAGCATAAGGGATCTCAACTCTACACATCAATGCACAAGAGACACCTATGGGATCTAGGCATGTCGCATCACACTTCCTAACTAAGCATGAGACACAATCAAGGTAGGGGAATAAACATGTAAACCAATAATAGTTGATGAAGAATTCTCTAAGGAACTTCAAAAAAAATATACCTCTAATGCACACATCATGGTGTAGGCTTCACACCAAGTTCTAGTCTTGGAAAACACAACTAGGTATAACAGAACTAGTTCACCTGAGAGTTTCCTATGACCTAGTTCATTTTGAAGGGATGTCTCATCCATTATATTATGCAACCAATAATTGAATCTATATCCCTTTGGTCACATCTTCTATTCTATTTAGAAATTTTGGAACAATTCTTTCTAGTCACAATCCAAGAGGTTGAGGCTCAAGTGTAATGACTTATTGGTTGGGTCCTTAAAAATGTAAGGAACCATCCTTTGAATCTAAACCCATAGGAAACACCAATAAAAACACAACCAATCATCTCTAGATTTGTAAGGAGAAGTAAGTTCCAAATTACCTAAAACTTGCCTTACAAGGGTTGCTTTTGCAGCAACTATAATTGACCTATGAGTACCCCAATCAAAAAGTACCCCTAAATTAGAACCCCACTCCCTTATCTAAGTTTCCCCATCCATGAAATTTTTCCCTCATCGAGCCCCTTTCTATCTCATTGGATTCTAAGACCAACATCACTCCATACTAGATATAAGTTTCCCCATCCATGAATTCTTGGCATGAATGTGCCAATGAGTTGGTCCATAAAGGCTAATGTGCCTCTTGGGATCACACAAGTAGTTTTATGCTATCTGTTAATGCTTACCAAGAACCACTAGAACCCATGAAGCATAGGATGTAGTTCCTCTACAAAACCTTCATAGTTTTTTGAAGGGGAAAGACTTCACCAACATCATCTATCCTTTGGCATCATTTGAAGTAGAGATCAGTGTCACTTTTAGTTGATGTTAAGATTTGTCATTCTCTATCTCTATCAATCTCATTATCAAGATCAATTTTCTTAAGCAATTGCCTCTCTATGTTTAGTTGGGAGAGAGAAAGAGAGTTTGTGAAAAAGTAGAAGAGAGGATTCTAGTTAGCATTTTAACTAGTTTAAAATGCATTCGCGTTATAACATGCTCGTGTTATAACATGGGCACATTTTAAACTAGCTAAAATAATGACTAATGGCTTGCAAAAAGGAATATCACGTGATTTTCATTGCACATGCTCTATTTTATTCCCTGTTCTATGGTTTTTTTGACATTGAAAGAGACTTTTGATGATTTTGAGGTTCTCCTATCATTGGTTGACAAAATTGGTGCAATTTTTGTTCTTGTTTCAATATACAAGATTCTAATTACATGTTTTAAATTCAAATTTGATATTGGAAATTTGTTTTTCATGTTTTGAGGGATTGCAACACTTGATTGAACAAATTAACTAGTTTTTTGTCTTACATTGACAAAAAACATTGTAATTATGCATGTTTTGTATTAAATAACTTGATAAATTATCACATATTTTTTGTGTTCTTTTGACCATTATTTTAGATTGATATAGAATTCAATACAATGCTAAGGAAACAACCAAGGATTCTAAGACCGGAGGAGCGTGAAGTTGAGAATGCAAAGAAAAGAGAACGAATGAAACAACTTTGTGACAATAAGAAACTGAACTCCACAAATGAACGTCAACCATATTTGCCAATTGAATTGGATGATGAAGCATCCAAGAGAGAAAGATTTTGAGAAACAAAGAAAATGAATGAAAAAACTTTGTGCAAGTAAGAAATCGAATGTGGGAGTTGAAGGTATGTCATCTTTGTCATCTCAAATTGATATTGTAGAAAATGTTCAATCACCAATTGAAAATGATGATGCATTTGTAAATGTGAATATAGATGATACACCATTGATCAAGTCTTGAGTGACCAAAATTTATCTTGTGATTCAGGTTTTCCATTGAGAATGCCTCCTATAATTTTGTGTAAAAAGACTAAGTTTTTTATTGAAATCGATGAGAATATTCTAAAACCAATGGTTGGTAAGATTCTTGAACATACTTGTAGAAGAATTGTGAATAAGATATGGGACATGTTTTTTAAAAAACATAAGTGAAACTGGAAGATGTCAATTGTTTGTTGAGATGATGAAAAATCTTAAGTTTAGGCTAATCATGAATATTCTTGGCCTAATAACATCAAGTGGTAATAGTGAAAAATCTATTGTAAGAAATATAATAAATGCATATCAAAGCATTGGTTCCACCTCATGTACCAAAGATAGTAAAACTACACGACTTGTCATTACATCAACTATTGTGAACAATCAAACAAAGAAATCTCACTTGATAAGAAAAACAAGTCAATAACTAAAGATAAATAGAAAACATTGATGAAAATTGTTGGTAGGCGTAAAAGAATTGATGACCCGAATAGTAATGAACTATGGGAATTTTTCGGTAGACTCCCACAAAAAGATAAAGCCATAGTTGAAGCCTTAAAATCCATCATTGAGGATTTTTGGAGAAATAACACAAGAGTATCTCCTAATCAAAGGGATGTTGTAAGAAGGAGAATTGGTTGTCAAAATTATGAGCCATTGATGAAATCCATTGGGAGGTGTGAAAGATTTGAGGACCCAAATAGCAATGAACTATGGAAATTTTCCGGTAGACTCCCATGGAAAGATAAAGCCATAGTTGAAGCCTTAAAATCCATAATTGAGGAGTTTTGGAGAAATAACAAAAGAGTGTCTCCTAATCAAAGGGATGGTGTAAGAAGGAGAATTGGTTGTCAAAACCATGAGCCACATCCAAAGCATTTTTTAGATATGACTCAAACACAATTTTTTTCCAAGTTTGTAGCTACTTATCCTCAAATTCAAATTAGTCAAAAGTATTTTGAAATGGGAAAAAAAAATTATATCAAAATAAATCACACACGCACAACTTGTTGTTGTAGAGTTCACATGGAATTTTCTATGCATTATGATGTTTATTGACAAATATGTGTATCTTTGCATACTAATGATGTTGTGTAGGAGTGTATGATAGAGTCTCCACCTAAATCAACAAGAGATTTCATTTCAAGCATTTTTGTGAAATAGTAGATGGAAAAATGTTTTATAAGACATCATGTTTGGATGGAACATGTGATAGTTGCAGTGGTTTGCAATGCTTGATCTAACTCATGTACACATGGAGAATGCACATTCAATTGGAAATGAATTAGTACCTTTTATGAAATATAATACAATGGCATACAATTTACAAGATGGTAAAGAAGAAAAAATGTGTGAATTGGTGAGTGAAGAAATACCAGTATCTGTATTTATGCATATTTTTCAAGAAAAGATAGTTTATGAGTATGCAAGGCATACACACAGAGCTCAATGGTTGGAATTGCAATTCAAGTTATGCAAGGACACATTTCTTGTTCATACAATAATGTCAATTGTAGACTTTGCAAAGAATTATACACTACAAAAGTAGAATGAGGTTCAATCACAGTGCTACAACTCCACTCAGGTTTCTATATTTGTGTATATAGCATTCATTCATGCACCCAACAATATAGAGGAAGATAGAAAGATATTGAGGCAGTATCATTTTTATATTAGTGATGATCATACACATTCTATAGAGTTTGTGCAAGGTTGCTTTTAGATGTTCTATGGTCATTTGAGTAGCAGGAACATCATGTTTGATCAGCATATCATATGGTCAGATAATTTGCATCACAATTTAAGAATTCATGAATATTCTATTGGTTTAGTAGGATGCATATATTTAGTACTGTTCAACATAAATGGAATTTATTTGAGGATAGGCATGGAAAAGGGGAGCATGATGGTGCTAAAGCATGTATTAAAAGAGCCTTAGCATGAGAAGAGTTGAAGTACAAGGATAATGCAAATTTGATAGATGCAGCATCCATCATCGAATGATGCAACTCTACAATTTGTTGGGAATTAAGGTGTCTCAACCTTTACAAATTCCTAGTATTTATTATTTGATTATCTATTTATTTATTTGTCTATGTTGTATTTAATTTTGCTCATCTGGATTTGTCATTTAGTGTAAGGTGGCATGTTGAGATGTCATCCCACTTGGAAGATGACTTGGATGGATAAGTCAAAACTTGAGAATGTAGGTGTCTCATTTGAGGTGCACAAATATGCCATGTGTTTGCATCTTGTGGCTTGTGTAAGAGGTTATGACATATGACATAATCTATGACATGTAAGAGCTAGAAATAGAGATTCCTGTGATAGGTGAGACAAGTTTCATGAAGCATCTTTGCATGTGAGAAGGCAATCCTAGGCGTCCAAGTTTGACTATGACAAGTTGTAAGAGGAATATGCTATTATTAGTCAGATATGATAGATTCTCTTATAGCTATAACTATTGTCATGTGTGATAGATTCTATGACAGTTGTAAGATAGTCTATTCTTGGATGGAGCACCCCAACTTGGGAAATTCAAAATTATAGGTTATGATGGATGTAAGAGGGTCAAGTGCATGTTGAACAATTGTCACTATAGGGACAAAGGAATTGGGAAATGGGCCATGAGGTAGAATTGGATGCCCATCTCCAGAAGCTTCCTATGTTAGCCTTGTAACTCTATAAATATAGATGCTTGGAGTAGTGTATGTATGGTTCATTTATAGGTATAGTCATGCTGCTAAAATTACTCCAGGAATCAGCATTTGTGAACTCCAGAAAGAACTTGTGTTGCAAGTGTGTTGTAATCTTCTTTGGATTTGATTTAATACATTGTGCAAGTTTTAGAGTGTGGGGTTTTTCACCCGAAAGGGTTTTCCCCATGTATATCTTGTGTTGTGAACATTGTACTTGTTTTTTTATGTATTGCTACCTTTTTGTAAATGTGCATCTCATAATTTGTAACTATAAAAGATTAAAATTTACATAACTTTCCTCATTAGATCAGTGTAGGAAGCTATTCCACATAGCTTGCTTCCTTTCAATTGGTATCAAAGCCTGATCACCTTTGGTTCTAGTTGTTGGGTAGAGGATTTTTTGAGATGATCTTCATTTGAGTGGGAGATTGTGCAAAGGATTTTTATATCTTTGTTGCATGAAAGAGATGGCAAGCACATCTGGGAGGTTTGAGATGGAGAATTTCAATGGAGGCAACTTTGAGTTGTGGAAACTCAAGATGGAGGACTTATTGGTGGATAGAGATCTATCGCTTGCAGTATCCAGAACTATTCCATCATGCATGAAACAAGAAGATTGGGATCTGATGGATCAGAAGGCTAAGGGTTTGATAAGACTCTATTTGGCTGATTCAATGCTCCTAAATATTGATGAAGAGAAGAATGCAAAAGATCTTTGGAAGAAACTTGGAGATGTTTATCAGGGTAAATCCCTAGTGAATAAGTTATTCCTGTGAAAGAAATTATTTTCTCTGAGGATGGAGCATGGAGGAACTGTCATTGATCACTTGAATACATTCAATATGCTTATTGCCTAGTTGACCTTTGTTGGTGTGAAGATGGAGGAGGATCGATGTATGACATTATTGTGTTCCTTACCAAATTCATGGGACCACCTTATTATGGCCATTGGGAGTACCACTACCACATTCAATATGGATGGAGTGGTTGCATCATTGTTGTCTGAAGAGATGCAGAGAAAATATTTTGAATTGGCTAACGAGGCTCTTGTAGTTCATGGTAGATCTAAAGAGAAAGGAAAGAAAAAGGATAAGAAGGAAGAAAAAGGAAGATCCAAATCCCATGGGAGATCTAAGTTTCCTAGAAAGTCCAAGTCTCTATGTTGGAACTGCAACAAACCTGGTTATTTCTGCAAGGAATACAAAGAGGAAAAGAAGAAGAAAAATAAGAACTATGATTTAGATTCTGGCAAGTCCTCTCAGGATGAAGGAGAAGTGTTTGTCATTTCCTTGGAAACTCATGCATTTGAGGATGCGTGGCTTAGTGACTCCAGTACATCTTTCCACATGACCTTGCAGCGGGGTTGGTTCACTAAGTATGAAGAATATGATGGTGGAAAGGTGTACTTGGGTGATGATTCTCACCTGAAGATTGTTGGTCATGGAAGAGTTTTGATTCAATTCCCTGATGGACAAGAGAAGAGGATCAATGGTGTTCTACATATCCCTAGTTCGGCATGAATCTATTTTTTGTAAGTAAATTGAATGATGTGGGTGTGCGGGTTGTTTTCTCAAATGGAGGATGCAAGGAGCTATGGTGCTAGCCAAGGGTGTTTAGATTGGAACTCTGTTTTAGCTTGATGTATGTGCAATTTAGTGCAATAGTGACTTTTTTTTTTAAGAAGAGAACTTCAGAGTCTTCATCCTCACCATTGGAACCAACTTTGAAGAGGATTGTTGGATCTACTTCCGATGGTTATGCTTTCTGGGTACCTAAGGGTGCTCATTCGATAGAGATGAGACTTCCAATTGAGAAGACAATGTTATGACACCAAAGGCTTGGTCATATTGGTGAAAAGGGTTTGAGAACCCTAAAAAATAAAAACCTCATTGAGGGGGTGAATGGTTGTTTAATCTTGAGTTTGATTTGTGCAAACATTACATTTATGGAAAATAAAACCATGTTCAGTTTTATTCTAGTTCACACAAATCTTTTGAGGTGTTAGACTTGATTTATTTTGATGTGTTTGGTCCTGTTAATGTTCCTTCGATTTCAAAATCTTTTTACTTTGTTTCATTCATTAAAGATTACAGTAGAAGGACATGGGTGTATTTTCTTAGAAGCAAATCTGAAGTCTTTAGTAGATTCAAAGAGTTCAAATCTCTTATAGAGAATCAAAAGGATAGAAAGATTAAATGTTTGAGGATTGACAATGGTGGTGAGTTTTGTTTAGTAGATTTCGACAAGTTATGTAAAGAACATGGGATTGAGAGGCACAAGACAACTTCATATACCCCTCAACAAAATGGAGTTGTAGAGAGGATGAATAGAATGTTGATGGAGAGGGCTAGGAGTATGCTAAGTGGAGCTAGCTTTGAACAAATGTTTTGGGCTGAAGCTGTTGCTACCATTTGTTACTTGGTTAATAGGTATCCTACATCAGTGCTTGTTGATAAGACACCTATGGAGGTGTGGTCTAGTAAAAATCCTTCATTGAGACACATTTGAGTATTTGGTTATGAGAATATGCACATGTGCCTAAGGAGAAGAGGTCTAAGTTGGAGAACAAGGCTATGAAGTGTATCATCATCAGTTATGGCATCAGTGTGAAAGGGTACTAGATTTGGGATCTAATGGCTAAGACAATTATGTATAGAAGAAGTGTGATCTTCAAAGAGCTCAATCCTTCTTCTATTGTTCTACAACTAGAGAAAGAAGAGAGTAAAGAGGATGTTATTCAGCTTCATTCTACCCCTGAGAAAGTTAAACATAAACATTTGTTGGACCTAATTATGAGGATACCTCTAGAAGCTCTAAAATCTCAGAAGAAGATGAGGAACCTCAAACTCAACTTTTAAGGAGGTCCACGTGGATAAGGTGGAAACCTGATAGGTTTGTTTATTCATTGCATGATTCCAGTTGTATTTTTTTGGTCACAACCCTAGGAAATCATTTATTGTGTACTTCTAGATCCAAGCAAAACTTTGGCTTTGGACATGATTAAGTGCCTTTTGAATGTTGTTCTAACATTCTTATATGTCATCTTCCATCCTAGTCAAGTTTTGCACTCTTTCTTTAAAGATGTTATTTTAGTTGTTCAATATCAAATTTGACACTAGTCTACACTGTTCACACTCATCATGGATTATACCCTTCATGGAGGCCAGCTAAGTAACAACTCCATGGATGACGCATAAGACAAAATGCCCTCAACCTCTACTTTCTTAATCTCTACTTCTCAATTTCATGGAGACAACAACCAACAAATCAACCAAACTCAAATGCATAAAAGGCATGGCCTCCAATATCATATCTACATTGATTAAGATATGCTTAGAATGGCTAACTACATCAAGTATGCCATGATCAGTAGATGTATAACCACCATGAGTAACTGAGGCAACTGAAATAATTAACTTTGTCATTTTCCTTACAACATTATATGTGTGATAGGATTGCACTTTTGTCCATTTACAAACCATTGAAAACCCCAAATATATAGCCATTTGCATTTACTTGGTCTTCTCAAATTTACATTCATTTCAATAGGAAAAATCTATTTGTTGAAAATGGGAAATTTTAACTTTAATGTATTTCAATTCAAAAGGATAGAGCTTTGCCATTATAGAAATAGATTCTAGTGAGTTATGTATTTACATTTATTTGAATAAAACTTGGATTTTTATTCAAGATTTGTTCAATCTAACTACATTATTAGTTTGAAAATCTAAAGTTGGCTAGATGTATTTGAAATATGTGCACATACTTGAAACCTATTTGCCTTGGTGTATATGACCCACAATTTAACTAATTTAGTATAAATAAGAACACGTAGGTTGTTTCATGTTTTACACTCCTTGTTGCATGTCTTGATTTAATATAAATGTTTAGCTTGAATGTATTTAATTTTTAAATTTTAAACGTTTATATAGTTTTGTAAATTTAATTTAAATGTGTGGATTGTTCATGTGTATTTAATTAGATTAGATTTTAAATGTTTTTAGTTTTGTTAATTTAAATGTAAAAATTGAATGTACATATAAATTCATTAAATTATAAATTAAATGTATGTTAAATGTTTTAAAATGTAGAAATTTGCACATACATGTCATCTGACATGGCATCTCATCATAGTGATGGCCATGATAGTGAGCATAATAGTGGTGATGCACATAGTGTAAGTAGAAGTGAGTTATGTGTTGCCACTCTTGATAGACTCAATAATGCTTTGACACATTTAGAACAAACGATCCATAATACACCTAACCTATGTAATAGAGACAGGTTGGTGGGGACTAGAGCAGAGTTTTCCCGTATGATTGACATAGAGCAGAGTTTTCCCGTATGATTGACATAGTCAAATCATACAATCCCTATGATGATTTGAGTATTGAGGATTTTTATGTGTCACTTGCTAGCACTGTTACTGGGACAATGAAATGGCCAGAAGTTAATAGGGTCGTTTCATTTAATATGGTGCATAGTATGTTTCCACATTATCATAGACATGAGAGAGTTTGGGGCTATTTTGTCACCAGGTGTACAGATGTTGTTGCTACACCACTTATATATCCTAAGTGGTTAGAAGCACATCATAGATGGCCACACAATGATGAGTTGCCTTTATATTTTTGCAAACAACTATTTGTTGTTGTTCATTTACGACTTGATGTTAATTTCACATATATCCCTCGACATGTAGGATAGTGTTATGGGAGGTTTTTAGAGAAATTCTAATGTCTTGATCAGGATCCGCCTGAAAATAAGAGGGTATTAGTGGGTCCCAACCTTTTGGTACTTCCCAAAAGGTTGAATCTAGGACAGTTAGCTAAGGCGGTAGTTACATCATCGAGACAACATATTTTTGAGAGTTTAGGTTCTATTCCCAGTGACATTGACCATTTGGCATCAGATCGTGTTGGTAAATATATGCTGCATCTACATGCCAACATAGGATCAGTTGATTTGACTTCCACCAGTTATGATCCTTACATATGTGCTAACATAGTTTGACCACGTGATGTGGCGTAGACTTCTAGAGAGAGTGCTTTACATAGATTAAGTACATGTCTAGCGTAGGATCTACTTTTTGTATATCAGTTTGTCAGTTCTAAGTACGACATCCTCTCGAGACCGTGTCCACATTTTTCATTCAATGTAGTGATCAGCAAGCTACACATATGACTGACACAATGCCTTCACAGCAAACTCCATCACAACTTGATGCTAATATTGTACCACATTACACACCAGGATCATTCCATGGGGATTGGGAGGGTCATCTATGGAGCTACATAGGTTATTGATGATGAGGTACATACATTTTAAATTTTGTGTTTAATCTCTAGTGTAATTTACTTGTTAAATAAATAATTTATATATTTTTAAATTTTATAAAATTTAGTCTTGTGCATCACACACGTGTTGAATCTTATAATTTAACCAATCTAAAATTAGGGACCGACGAGAGAGGTGCTAGTACATGACACTATGTAGTAGACAGCGGATGCAGATGAGGTTGGATGCGATGTATTTAGTATTTAATTGTAAATTTAAAAATTTTAGAACATGTGTACTTGAGATTCCATATTTTTAATATATATTTAAATTCAATTTAATAGAGATAATTTTTATGTTCAGGGATCTACACATCACTCAGATGTTCATAAATGGACGAGATTAGATACACATGGTTCAGGACAGGGCTCAGGACAAGGATCAGTATTGGGATTAGTACAGGGCTTGGGACGAGGATCAGTAAAGGGCTCGGGATGAGGATCAGTACAGGGCTCAGCTCATCATTCTAGTCCTAGGTTGAGTGAGGCTCGTTCGGCCCATAGGAGGTGGGAGTCATGATGTTGTGCACAATTAGATGTATTCATGTGTTCTTTGTTATGTTTTCCTGAACTCTCATGTGATGTTGCAGTTAGACTTGATGTTATATTGAGTTTACATGTTATATTGTAGTTAGACTTGATGTTATGTTGTTGCATTTACATGTTGCAGTTAGACTTTATGTTATTTAGACTTTATATATATGATATGTATATATGCACATTTAGATGTTTAGTTATATAGAACTGTATGGATATTTTTCTTTGAATATATGGGTCTTAATTTGGATAAAATCAAGTTTTAACTTAAATAGTTTAAATGTGTATATATGTTAAATACTTGTAGATGCATATTAATTTACTTGTAGATGTGATGAACTATTAATGATTGAGAAATGATGTCAACACCCTAGTCATTGATAGGAGTAGTTTTTATAAAATATTTGGGAATGTAAATTTAATTTAATTTATATCTATTGAATCTTGTGAATTAAAATATATAGTTTTTTATAGATTTTTTATAATATATAGTCAAGCTTATTGGATGTGTCCACTACATTGAATTTGATAGTTTTGTCACATGTTTCTATATGGCTAATAAAATTTAAGAAAACTTTGAATTAATTTGTGAAAACAATCCTATACAATGATCTAGAATTAATGTCTAGCCCAATTTTTTTCTAAAACCACATCTCCATTAAAATTTTTTTAAGATTTGAACCCTTGAAGCAATATGCACTTGAATATCTTAGTTCATGCATGACAAATCAAGAAAGCAACTTAACATAACCATTTGTAGAATTATCTAGTATTGGCTCTCATAAGATACAAAAGATTTAGATTTATCAAGCTATGTAAGTTGTCAACACAAGTAAAAATACTTGCATAAAGTTAAATGAGTTTTGATTTCTAATTTTTTGGTGTGTTGTGGTGGGAAAAGTGGTCACAATATGACCAATGCCTTAATTTGATATGGGTGATAGGGTCAAACCTTTAACCAACTACTCATGTAGAGTAAACTTTTTTCCTTCCTAGCATAATGTTACTCAAGTAATAATTGAGAAACCAAGATTGCATCTAACTTGGCATAAGCCCTTCTATATATTTGTCTTCATATATATAACTGGTTTAAAACCTCCATGGCTAGCATTTTAATTTTCAAACATTGTGAGCTTCCTTAAAACATTTAGGGAAAAATACCTTTTATGGGAACCATTTATGACATGGTATCAAAATTTAAAAGATGTTTATAAATCTCCTACCTTATAAACTTGATGTCAGTTATAAAGTTATCATTTTATAAGTTTTTATGTCATATAATTTGTAAATAGTTATCATGTGGGAAAATGACTTTACCTTAAAAGTCCTTTGATGTCATCTTCAAATAAAGCTCATATCTTTTGAGAGACTTGAGGAGAAAACTAATTTTAATACTTTTATATTATTTTGTAGCCTCCAAGTTGAGCCCACTGCTAACTCAACCTTGAGTGGTTAATAGCGCATACTTTTGATCTGACACAATGGAAATCCTTCCTTAAAATTATGAAGTTTATTGACATGTTTTTAAAGATCTAATGGTGTGAAAGGTATCATGGTGTCCTCATTAAACGATCAAACCATTTAGACACCTTTATTCTAACTAGCTATTGTCTCTAACTTAAAATCTAATTTATAAAAATTCTTTCAAAATTAAAATAATATTCTTAACTAATCAAATTGTCTTAATATATAAAGTATATAAAATGAAAGATAAACACACTAAATCAAAGGCACAACCTAATCTGAAGCATCATAAAGTTCAAAATATATTTGTCTTAAATTTTTAATCACTATCAAGTACCAACTTTTAATTCCCAACTCTCTCCCAATTCCCAACTAATCACTATAGTCAAAGTTTCTATGGTATCATATTATGACTTAACATTAATTTCAATATATAGTAGCAAACTGACTAGGTAATTCCTATATGAGATTTTCATTTTTAACTTTTATTCTAATTATTTATAAAAATATGCATTCTATTGTCTATCTTATTAGTTCCTTTCATGCTACCTTTCAACTAATTAAAATTTTAAAAAAAATTAGTAATGTGATTATTTGTTTTCCTAATGTCAACATGTAAATTTTTTAATCAAATAATTTTTAAAAATTAAAGTTGTGAATTGTGCTTGGTTAAATACTATGAAGTGACATAAGATATTTGTTAGATAACATAAGATATATCCTTTTAAGAGACACCTTGGATAGGGATGATCCATTAGTCCATCTTATATCATCCAATATTTTAGTATTGAACCTTATCTTGATAGGAAATTTCACATTGTATAAAACTTTACAAAGAATATAAAAGGTTCTTTTCTAAGAGTGAAGGATTGAATATCTAGATTCTTTTCTAAGATAGAAAAAAAAAAGTTTCTTCTTTCTTAAGGTGTGTGAAAAATAGTTGTGCTAATACTAGGGTAGGGGCTCACCTGCCCTAGGGTAAATGCACTATTGCTAGTATATGGGAAATATCTTTCCATGACCTATAATAAACTATTATTAGATTCTTAGATTTGTTAGACACAATGTCAAAGATACAAGACCATTGGGTTTAGATGCTAAGGTAGGGATGCTAGTTTAGTGACCCTAGAGGCACTGGGGATTTAGTTTTCTGAATTACTTAAAAAATTTAAGAATTGAGTGTCTTGACCTCTTGATCACTTCTTATAACTATTCTAATGGGCTCAAATGCTCAAAACGTTTTGCAAGTGACCTAAAAAAATGTATGTTATATAGACTTGAACAATGTATAACATGAGTGTTTTTTTTTGGTTTATAATGACTTATAATATGTCATTGACAAGATTGTTCAAGTCTATATAATAACTTTATGCCAATAATGCATTATCCAATATAACCCTTCAAAATTTTAAATAAACACATTTCATATAACCTCATAAAACTCAACAAGCTAGAAACCAACATAAATGTTCATCGAGCTACTCAAAACAAAATCACCAGACTTGCACACACAAGTCTCCTATCCACATACCAAGAAAAAAATAATACACTTGAACAATTCACAAAATGATACACGTAAGTAACATACCAAATCATGGTTGCTACTCTAAATGAAAGAAAAGAAATTACAACATGCCTAGATACATTCCAATACCTGGATAATGTCAAGGATTGGCTGCAAGTGATAGCTTCTAATAAGGATCGCAATGTATATGAGCTATGCTATTTCAACATTGTTGAGAATGAGGTAGAAGATGAAAATTAGATTTAAGTTTTGTCAGTATTTAGGTATAAGTGATATTGATTTTTTAAACTATAAAGAGTTAGCTACTGCAATTCTCTTATAAATGTCATACATAGAAAATCATACTTGCTACTCTAAATGAAAGAAAAGAAATTACATGCCTAGACACATTCCAATACTTGGATAATGTCAGGGATTGATTGCAAGTGATAGCTTCCAATAAGGATCACAATGTATACGAGCTACACTATTTCAACATTGTTGAGAATGAGGCAGAAGATGAAGATTAGATTTAAGTTTTGTCAGTATTTAGGTATGAGTTATACTAATTTTTAAAAGGAATTTAAAGGCAAAATATATGATCTAAAGTCACTAGGTTTTGTATTGAAATCATATATATTCAATCTAACATGTATATTATGAATTCCACATGGAACAAATTTAAATACAATTGGACAGAAATAAATGACCAAGCATTTAAAAAAACACATTCTAAATCATGTCACATGTCCAATCAATATAGATATCTAGATAGATCTATAAAAAGATTGAGTACATACATATATCCAGTCATATGTATGTACATATGACCAAAAAACAACTTAAAATTCCTGGTACATATAATCTGGATCCTCTCTATCTTTAATTATCTCTAAAATATTTTCATGATCTTCAATAGGAAAACTCCACTTTTGTTTGGCACGTCCTCTTTTAGGTAAAGTTTCTAAATTTATTTTTATTGCTATAACTAAGTGACTATAATGTAGAAGCTTTTGTCGTGGCATATAATCAACAAATATAATACCATGTCTATCTAGATATTTAATTTTTGATAATATGTGCCTTCAATAATGATCAATCCAATGGGATACTCATGTCCATCACCATCTGTCATCGATTCCACCAATTTACTTTTTGGTTGCGTACATCTTAGTAGATAGTAATCTACACCTTCCACATTGTCAGGATCTGCAACAACAAAAATATCTCCTGTACACACACCATGTAGAGTTTAGGAAATCTATAAATATATATTTTTAATATATATAAATTTAAATATATATAAACATGCTTCAATCAAACTTACTTGTACATAGAATATATAAATCAATTTTAAGTTAATCAATTAAATACATACCTGTAACAACTAAATCAGATACACGTTCATAATCAACTGAATATAGAGGATCGTAGACATTGACATTATCATTTTCTTCAAAAGAAGGGCATTGATATTAATTGTTTTATTTCCCATCGTGAAACATACCCATCTCTAATATTCTCACATTGAACAATATTTGCATTGTCCTCAATGCAATCAACACAAAAACATGATTTTTCTCTCATATTAATTACATAAGGCTTGCTACCTCCCGTTGTCATGATTTGATGCATGCTTCTAATACCATTAATTATTTGACAATTAATAGCATTTGATTGATCAATATTTGTAAATTATGTAAACATCCAAGTGATTAATATATATATATATATATAATATATATATATATATATGTTTAAAAATTCAATTAAAAATCATGTGTACACAAACTTTGAAATTCAAATTTAACAAATTTTGACTAGATGTACTTGTAACTTCCCAAAAATACCATGTTATATGTTGAGTCCTGAGCGAAAAAATGACTTTTGCACCATTCAACAATTTCATTTGCATTCAGTATGGTATTACCTACAAGTACACATGTTGGTAATTTATTTGTCACCTATTACTTTCAAAGTTTATTTAAGAATTTAAAATTAAAAGTTTAAATATAGATATGCATGAACTACCTGCAAGTTCATGTTGACGAAGTGAGCGCTTCACACATGCTCCTGCTCCATCGTACTCTCCTTTTCCATGTCCACTCTCATAAAAATTCCACAAGAATTTGGTGTTGCATCTAGCATGTTGATGGCTTAACTAAAAAAAAACTTTTGCAGACTTAAATTGTCCTATGAAGTTAGAAATAATTACACTCAAACCAAATTAGCTTCAAAAAACTTGACATATTAAATATATTATAAGTAATTGAAAAATTTAAGTCTCAAAGTTAAAAGTAAATAAAAATTTAAAATTAAACCCTAAACAATGTACTTACTAGCACATACATTAGACCATATCCAGTGTTGTTCTTGATTTATGCCATGCCATCTCAGGTCTTCAAAAAATATTTTTATACAATGAGCTACATAACTTCTATCATGACCCGTATCATCACTAATATAAAAGTGAACCTCTTTGATGATAATTTGATCATCTTTGCTACTTTGTATACCAGCTACCTAAAACTCGGCATGTCTATAGCAAACTTGCACAAAGATCGCAACTTGCTCTGAATAATAATATTGACTTTGAATCTCAGTTTGAGGACTAAATGTATAGTTCTCAGAGAAATCTACAATAGAGAGAATACAACCTAGTGGAAAGCAATTCTTTGAATCACAAAATTGCTTAGCTTGCCATCTTGCACCATGACAATGCTAGATATGTGGATATATGATATTGCGAAATTTATTCATAAATGCATTGTAAGGAAATCCACTCTCTTTGAGAAAAATTTTTCTAGCCTCGACTCCTGACTTCGTTAAGCATGTCTCATATTCAAATCTCTTCCAAATAACTTGCATTTCAATGTTGTCAACTTGTAATTTAATATTCTTCAAATTTCTACAATCATTACATATATTTTTTATACACCGAACATTGAATTCATCTAAATCTTCTAATTTTTTTTTGCATAAAAGAGACTTCACAAATTGTGTTGTGCTTCCAGGGATGGCTATATTTTGATCAATTACTGCCATAGCTTTTTTATATGATTGTAGATGTAGATCAAATTTAACATGATTTCGACAATAACAAGTTTCACATACTTTGTTTATATGTACAAATGATGGTCGTAGTGTCTCAAACATTCTTAGACAAATCTTCACATTTGAAAATTCTTACTTGAATGCTTCAAAAAGTTTACTTTGTGTTGTATCTATAAAATATTTTGGATGAGAAATTTTTGTACCATCTTCACATATTATTTGTATAGTATCCCTTCTATTGGAAGAAATACGAGAGTGATTGGTCCAATATTCAACCACCTATTTCTTTACCTCTTCTGAAATTCTATCTTTTCAGGGAACCCTACAAATATTTACCCAATTTTTCTTAATTTTTTCATCTATTTTATTTCTCTTTTCAATATACCTTTGAACAATTCTCCTAGAAACATTTAGTAATTGAGAAATTTCTTGAACTTATCTTCTATGTGATAATTTCTTACTAGAAATTACAGTCATCAATGCTCTATGTGCAACAATTTGATCACTATCTTGACTCTTGTTATCAATACAATTCAATGCTTCTTGCAAGTTTTCAACAATTATTTGTTTTAATAAACCTGATGACTTTTTCCTATTATCAACCCATAACAACTCCAAAACAGGGGTTATTTCTTTTCGTCTAAATAACTTTGCAACTAACTGGGCTCTTCCAATTAGAGATTTTTCTTCAAAAAATTCATCCCATATTCTTTTAGAGTTTAATTTTACTGTGCTTTCAGGTAACATATCTTCAGATGAAATATTATTGAAAAGAGAATCCTCATCCATCTCCATCAGATTTTTCATACCATAGAAAAAATTTCTATTACTAGGTTCAGTTTGTTCTTGTACCTGTATGTCACTTTGGTCATCAATATTTTCCATGGGTTCTTTAGTAGATGTTCCTTCACCCACGTTTCTCTTCCTCTCTCTTGTTTGATCATACCTCCTCGATCAAGTCCTTCGATTCCCCATCACAAATTACACTCAAATTTGAAATCACCTACATACAAGTGTACACACGTGTGCTTTCAATGAATGCATGTAGTTAATATTGCATAAATAGAATACTATATTATAAATTGTTCATTTGTTAAAGCTAAAGTAAAAACAACATTCAAATTACAAACATATCATGAGCAAATTTGGTATCATAAGCATATTTGGTATATCATGATACCTCTAATTTAAATATATCGTATTAAAAGACTTATATGATGTGAAAGAGAGAAAACATGATATATAGATCCTATGAAAAGGCATATAGCAATGAAATGATAAGATTACAAAGGGGAAGACCTATGATTCCTTAAATGCAAGGATGTGATGTAAATAAAATCACACTATGTAATTGATTTCATTTGTTAAATACTAATTTGTAACAAGAGATGGAACCCACATGAGAAATAAATGAAAAGTAGAGAAGAGAAGAGGTGCAAGGGAAAACATGATTGTGAACATACATAAAGCTAGTTTTCCCTAGATGCCTAGGATAGTATATATAATAATTTATTCATGACGAGGGAAAGACATGATGCCTCTATTTTAAATATATATCATAATAAAAGACTTATATGATGTGAAAGAGAGAAAACATGATATGAAATAAACCTTTTTTTGTTGAAAATAAGTCTTCTTTTGTTGAAATAAACCTTCTTTTGCCGAAATTTGTCTTCTTTTGTATTTAATTGAATTTTCTTGAATTGAAAAATAATTAATTTTTTTTTGTATATATATGAACTATTTTTGGCTGATACATTATCAACCGACTATGTACCGATCGATAACTTATTAGGTGATAAATTATCGCCTAATAAAGTTACACGTGAAACACAGTCGGCCATAAAGTACTTGACTGAGTATGTCTAGTTGGCTGCCTACATGGCAACCAACTCACTTTTTTTCACAAATTTATGAAACATTGAACTTTAACAAGGTATTTCTCCTATCAGAATGAATTTTCTGTAACAAAGAAAAATACCCTTTTGTAGAGCTCAGAGTGGAGAATCCAAATATGTAATTTTTTTCATATTTTGATTAGTTTTAATATATTTTATTTTAAAATACTGCAAGTAGGTTGTTAAAGTTAAAAAAGAGGCTGATTAGAAATTAAAAAAATAGTAAAACATATTTATTTTTTTTAAAAAAATATGATGCACTAGATGAGAGAGTCCTCTTCAAAAGGGTATAATTTGTTTTTTGAAAATCATTAAAAAAATAGACAATAGTTGACGTCCCATGAAAACTGTCAAATTCTGACAAATTTGACTTTAAAATGTTATTACGAGAAAAATATATATCAAAATTTGATTTTTTTTTTCCATGCACTAGATATTGAAGTTACCTATTTGGAAAAAAACAATTTAGGGAGAAATGAAGTTTGTTTTAATTTGCTTCTTGATGTCCCATGAATGTCACTTTTTCTTGAAATTTTCAGGATTCCAAAATTTGTTCTTAAATTGATAAAAAAAATTGAAAACAATTTTTAAAAAATCTAAAAAATTATAGGAATAAACTTCATCAAAACATCTACATTTCATTAGTTTACATATTTTAAAATTCAAAACATAAAGACCACTTTTATGTGATCGAAGTTCAGAAATGTTTTTGTTGTTGGCCGATTCCTTTTTAAAGTGACACATGTTTGTGCTTTT
The DNA here is from genome assembly GCA_027924645.1 of Cunninghamia lanceolata. Lineage (NCBI taxonomy): Eukaryota > Viridiplantae > Streptophyta > Pinopsida > Cupressales > Cupressaceae > Cunninghamia > Cunninghamia lanceolata. The sequence continues at coordinate 1,642,728 of BSBN01000680.1, read as the reverse complement.
ACTTGTCAATCTGTTTTCTTGTCCCAGATACGCACCTAGTCAGAGGTCATGCTAGTTATGAGTTGCCTATAGTGTATGACCGACTAGGGATTATGTAGGGTCAAACACCAGATTCATATGGCAATTTATAGGGTAGGACCACTTCTAGTCAGAAAGTGTGCGGAGAACCGCTTAAGCCTGTGGTTGATGATGATTTCCTACTCATCAGTGGCATGCCAAGTCTTGGAGGACAGTTGAATCAGATAAGGAATTCTTATCCTTTCTCTTGTATCTACTTAACAACTTATTTAAATGATGCATGAAAGGAATGAAATTTGTACTCAATGAATAACATTTTCAGCTAGAAAAGTGAAAGTTGATGTTACTCTTTGTATCTTACATGATGAATAGTGGTACAATACTTGCTTAATGTTATTAACCTTTGGTAAAATTTCTCTTGGTAAACCAGTGTTAGAAGTGGTAGGTTGCTACACGTGGAAAGGGTATCCAAGTCTTATGGAGTTTGTTTATAACAACTTCTATAATTTTGCTACCAAGATGACTCCATTTAAAACATTGGACATAAGAAGATGCTGAACTCCTATAAGCTGGGTGAGCTAGAAGATAGGATTAGCATTAGTCCAGAAATGTTGTTAGAAATGGATGAACAAATCAAACCGATCAGAAAATATTAGTGGAAGCTAATAATAAATAAAAAAGTTTCATAAAGTATGGAATGTATTCCAAATCAATTCCTAGATATGAGGGACTCCTCGAAGCTCTCCAAGTTATTAATTCAGTTGATTACAAAGTCATTTTATTTTTCTAGGAGGCATATACTCTTTATGATTATATTTGAAAAGTATATAACAAATGACGGATTATAGTCTTAAAATGTTTTACAGGAACAGGAACTAGGAGTGGTCATGATCAAGCTTTTTAAAAGTTTGAGGATTCCAAGCTCTGCTTGTGAAACAAAGAGGTTACTCATGGCAAGGTTTGGTGGGATAGCATGCAGAGGGTAATATGACATGGAAAGTTTACCATGATTTTATAGCAATGATTTTCTCAATTGTTTACGCTTTTGCAGGTTAAACAATTTTTTTATCTTATTAATTATTTAGATACATTGGATCATCGAGGATGATGATTCTTATGGAGAGAGATATGTTACATCCCTAATTTTGACTATGTTTTACATTTTACTTTTGAAGTAACTAGTAGATTATTACACATAATTCAATGATTTAACATTTAGTAAAAATGTTTTGAAAAATCAATGTTTTCATGAATATGTTTATTTGACCATAATTGACATGTGTTTATAAGTTGTCAAGATGTTATGATTTCATAATGATTATGAAATAATTATTGATACACTAATCTCGAGTTGGTGATTGCAAGTTGTATTTAGGGAACAGGTTTCCGCCCCTCCAAGAAAGGGAGAGAGAGTATCATCAGAGAGAAGTGAATAGATACAAGGAAAAGAACAGTTGTCACCATCTTAAGTCTTGTGTTGGTGCAAATTAGTGCATCCATGTCGATTGAGGTAAGTCATGTTATTCAAGTGGTTTTACCTTGATGATTGACTCGACAAGTTGTCGATGTATCTAGTATCTGTTGATGTCTTGAAAATGACAACCTTGTCATTTTGTGAAATTGACGTCGTCAACATTGAACATTAGTCATTTTGCAACTAAGACGACTTTATGTCAAACACGTTGTTCCTTACATCGTAAATGAGACTGTGTTTACATCCTCAATGGCATAATTGGTATAATTGATAATATGTTTTTTGTTCGTAGTTCTTAACATTGAATTTCATATTTAGTTAAATTGAAATTGACATGATTTTTATTTTGAACGTGTAAGGGAGAATATCTAGACCCAGCCACATATGTGCATAAGTTTTCATCACAGTATTATAAACCATATTGTTATTAATAATTATGTTTGTCTTAGACTATTATATTACATAAATGTCTCGAGAAGTTAGTACGAGGTTGATAAGAGGTTTTCTTTCCCTAAATCTTTTCGATGACATAGGATCCTTTAAGGAGGTCACCGTTAAGTCAAAATAAAGTGGAGATTATAATCCACTATCCCATCTCCTTGTATACTAACTTCTGCATGAAATTTGGCTATTTGGTCGACATTAGGAGAGGGAGTAGTCATTAAGACCAACTATCCCACTAACATTGCATGATGTAAAGCTTGTTTGCAAGCTTAAATTATGGAGATAACTGCGGCATGGAGGTTTTTGTATCAACTAGATTCCCAAGCTGATAACTACCGTAGTGGAGTCTTTCTATGGAGAGGCTTGAATCGATGAAGGGAGAGAGATTTTCGATTATCACATGGTAGGATAGAGTATCAGACAAGGGAGTGAATGGGCAAGTGATAGGCACTTTAGATTCAACCTATGTTGCCATTGAAGCACATTATTCTCTGAAACACACATCTCATTTCTGGCAGGCAATAAACCCAGTTTCATTCGTGAACATACCCAACACAGTAGGATCTCAAGCGGTGACACTGCACATCATAGGATCTTGGGTAGACTATTGGTGTATTCCTTGAACCTTCCACGAGTGCATGACCATGACCCACTCAGGAAAATAGCATGGTATGATGGATAGAAACAACAAGGTGGGTCATTAGAGAGGAGAATGACTTTCCATAGGAAGAATACTCTTCAAGCACCAACTCAACAAAAAAAGAAGTTTATCCTTCAAATGGTGTAAGCTAAACAACGTATGAGGTAGGAGGTTCCACTTCCAAAATACCTATTTGTTTTAATTTTGTATTATATTTATTCCTATTACGTATCATGGAAGATCTTACATAGATTATTTGAGAGCTATTCAATAGAAGATTATGTTGTAGCCACTGAGAACCCTAGAATGAATGAAGTAAAGTGGTATTCTTTTAGGATGTTTTGTTTGACACTTGATGTGTAAGTAAATTATGGCCAAACTGTGTTTTTGATGAGGCCGCTATATATATATAAAAACTTTCAATATATATATTTAGAAACTCGTTGTATCTTTGTAAGAACTCAGAGCTTGAAAAATAATAGGCTCAATATCATGTAAGACTATTAAACTATGCTAGTTTAGCTTAGAGATGACCGATAGAACTCAAGCTTATCAACGTATTATGAACGATGGTATGAAATTACTTCTATGAGGTTGAAAGCCTATTCGAACCTCTATGTTTCTGATAAGGTCATGATGAATAGGAATGGCTTGCAACTTTAATATTAGAAAAAATTGACGTTAAAATATGCTTTGATGGATGTGCTTACCTTTTCTAAATCCCCAATTTGAGCACCAGTAAGGAGGATGGTAGCAATGGTTGTGGAATCTGGTTTTACATCCACCCACTGCATTTACTTAAAAGTTTTTAGAAACTTTTCAACATGTGCATTTTGTGTGTATCATGTAATCATTGCATTTCTTGACAGGACGTTACATGGAATCTTTCTTTTAAACAGCTCACGTGCTTTGAGTAGGCTTGTACATTTTACATACACGTCTAGCAGGCCCGCTAGACTACAATTCCTTTATTGGTTATACTTTTATATATGTTTATAAGTTTCCCAAGAGCTTCCATATTGGCCTGGGTTAGGAACGTACTAGAAAATGTGAATTAAATGGCTTATAGACTCATTTATTGCATTTGGTGAAATTCTCAAAGAGATGTTATCAAATGTGAAACACCCAAAGAAGCTATATATAATAAGATATATATGTGTATGCTTAATTATGAAAGTATAGGACGATAAGCATTATCTTGTTAAGCATAAGATGTTAAACATTAGTTCCTATATCTTCTTTAGCGTCAGTCAGTGGACTTGGGAAGACCTAGAAGGTCATCAATTTTATTGAAGACGATAACTTATCAAGGATTCAACAAGGTTGTAGAATACCTTATGAGAAATAGATTTTATTTTTGTTATACTGTATTATAAATCTAGGGGAATAGGTAATCTAGGAATGCAGAAACCTTGATAGCCCTTGATTAGAAACTATTTCTTATGATATTTAATCCCAAAAAGAGTATACTAGGAGACTTAATTAACTTCTCCAGTGTTCAAGATTAAAATTAGAAAACCAACCTTAGGGTATAGGCATACTAAGAGATGGGAAGTTATAATTCTTATCATATGATCAATAGAACTTATTTTAGTGTCATTTACATAGAAGACAAAGTTAATCAATGTTGGGTATTCCTAACAAGATTTATACTACGTTGGGTATGATGGGAGATTCGAGACTCAATCCCACATGATTATTGTACTCAAGATTGTTGATAAAGGTATTGACATATTTTTGAAGGATGAATATACATATGGTTTCATAACCAATCATAATGGAAATTTAGTAGACTTAAGTAGACTAGGTTATCGATAGTATTTTATTATCTTTTATGATCCAAATGTATTAGGGTTGATAGATTGAACTTAGTCAAAAGACTAGTTTTGAAATGAAAGTATCTATTAAAGTATTATATTGATGGGGATATACCTCATATACTATGTTTACTCGTGTTATGTGAAATGTGAATTCAAACAATGCCAAGTGGTCTAGGAAAGACCAGAGGTATTTGTTCTCATGTTCTGTTATATTTATGTTATTATCTTTGGAAAACAAGGATGTTTGATGTTTTGGTTTAGAGAAGTTAAACCCTACTATTAAAACCATTGTGGTCAACATTGAAAGGTCGAGATAACCATTTTGGTTGACACTGTAAAGTTGAGAAAACTATAGAGAAAAATAGGAAGCTCGTCTTAGTAGTACTTTATCAAAATTTAAATGATTCTATGATAGAGTCAGAACTTGTTATAATGCACCAAAGATGTGTGACATATGAATCAGATAGAAGAGTGATAGAAGGTCATATACCCTAGTCGAAGTTGTAAGTATGCAAAGGGGGAAACTCTGAAAAATTAGAATTACCTAAACATTTATTTATTGCATGTAAATCCTAGGCTAAGGATTAGTTCTAAGTCAGATTGACTAGAATGGATTTACAGTATAGACAAGTTGTGTCTAGAATTACTAAATGAAGAAAGTCAAACTGAGGGACTCAACACTAGGACTTGGATGGTAAAACTTGTTGGTTCCTTATATCTATACCCTTCGTCAAGGGTAGGGTCACTTCCAGGAAGGAAGGTGTATGGGGGACCGCTAGTCTGTGGTTGGAGGAAAAGCACTTGGATGATGCTCTCCCTCTAAAGCATAAGACTTGCCGAGGCTTGTGAAGATGGATATTAATATTTCATATGCACTGTACTACATGATATGGCTTATGACAATCAATTTATGAGGTAAAACTATTCTTTATGCCAAGTGCAATTTATTCATTGTAAATGAAAAGTGAAAGGATTTCACTATGTTTCTAGCTTCGAATATGTTATGATTTCAAGGATGAAATTATTTGGATAGTTGTACTCTATTTCTCATGATTATGCAAATGTCATTTATAAAAAGAAATTGTCTCTCATGTTTACCAAGTTTGGTTACTTTCTTGTAAATATTTGATTTTAGTCTTGTTGAAGAAACGGTATGTTACAGAGAAGGTGGATACTTCGATAAATGTTGTAGATGCCTTAACAAATATTTTGAGCATGGGTAAATACAAATGTTGTAGAATGGCTATGCACATTTCATCCCTAGAAATTAGTTCACATTGTTGGAACACCTAATGATTCTTGCAATGTATACAAGTGGGAGATTGTTAGGACTAGATTTTATATACCTTGTGAGTACTAATGTTGTTGCCATTATTTAATATTTGTAAAACATTATAAATGTTGGGCCCTTGTGGAAAAGAGCACCAAACATAGAGGAATCTTGATATTTCATTGTTGGAACTCTTTACATGTGGTATTAGTCTTATTATGGTCTTAAGAAGTCTTTGAATAAGGGTTACAAGTTGGATTAGTCAAGGCATCTTTGATCAATTATTTTTAGTCATATATAAGTGTGTAAGATATATAATTGCACCCATGTGGAGATCTTGGGAGATGATCATCATCGATAGTTGCATTCTAGTTGTGGCATTACTCTTGGAGATAGGTGCATGGGTCTGACTTGGGCTAGTTGGAGTAAGGTTTGTCTCATGGTTTTGAGGCCATTGTTTTAGGAATCTATTTCCTAGGTCTCCTTGGAATACAAATTGAGGGCTTGGGATAGAGATTATATGTTCACTTTTATGCAAGATTATATTATCAAAATTCTTCCCAACACATAGTGTTGATCTCCATTGAAGAGCTACAAATTAGAGAGTGTATTACATAACCTTACTTGAAGATTAATGCATTAGGCGTGTTTTGGAGGTTGAGTTTTTCCCTTTCAATGGTTTTCCCAAGGTATATCTTTTGTCTCTTGCCATTACTTTGCTATATTTTTTTAGACCTATTATTACTTGCATTCTTTCTCTCTAAGGTTAATATGGATCTAGGCATAGTTTCCTTTCATGAGCATGAGATGCTTACTTTTTAACTTTGTAGTTTATATTGAGAAAATATCTAATTGAAAACATACGAGAACAAATCTAAAAGAAAGATAACTAAGGTTGTTTAACAAGTAAAAATATTATAGATCATATACAAAAGTTTTTTCAAAATGCCTCCAACCACTCCCTCTCTTGCCTATGCAATGGTAGCTTCTGTGCCTGTCTCCTCTGATCTCTTGGTGGGTACACCCGCACATGGGCTCGTGGGCATTTCTGCTGCTGGTTTTTCCCCTGCCACACTGTTCCCTAAGGTTGCTAATGACGGGGTGTCTCCAGTTGATGCTCAGGTTTGTTTTGCTACTATGGTGGGGGTGAAGGGTCATCCTACTAAGAATATTAAGACCCATTCTCACCATCTTCCGTGCTCCCGTACCTCCCTTGTGGTGGTATGTGGAGAGGAAGTCTCTAAGAATGAAGAACACTACATCAAACTTGCCTTGATTGGCAGATTTAATGGTCTTTGGCCATCCCTCCTAGACCTGAACAAGTGGATTTCTGAATCTTGGAGTCCCCTGGTTTAGGGTAATATTAACATTTTTCCCTGTGCAAGGGGTTTTTTCATTTTTGTTTTTTATTCTGCAAAGGCTAGGGATATTGTGCTTGATGATAGGGTGTGGTTGTGGGGTGAGCATTCCCTTCTGCTCAAACCTTCAATTCCTGAGTTCAATCTCATCTCTAAAAAACTTAATATTAGGCCTATTTGGGTCAGGATGCCTAATCTTCCCCTTCATTTCTAGGATGTTTCCTGCTATGAGTCGATTGGAAACTCTATTGGTCGATTCCTCATGGTGGACAGATCTACAATTTTGATGGGACTCTGCACTTATGTTTGCATTCTTATGGATATTGATATTTCCAAGCCTCTATCTGGTGAGGTTGTCTTGTTGGTGGGTGATCGTTCTCGATCCCAACTACTGGATTATGAGGGTTTTCCCTTCCATTGTCGTTGCTGCTTCACAGTTGGACACCTGGCTTCAAACTACCATCACTCCTGTCGTAAGGCTTCGTCATGGTGGTGAGATGCTCATTTGGAACATTTGTTTGTTTCTAACTCAGACGCTGGGTCGGTTGAGGAGTCCCCGGTGGATTCTTCTCCTTCGCATACTCTTGTGGCCTCGAGAGCCTCGATGGGGACTCTTGCTCATGTTCTAGGTATGCCTGGGGGTGGTTTGGAGGTGATTGCCCCTTTGTCACCTTTTGTTGCGGCTCCTCCAAACTGTGATATGATTGCTCCATCTGCTCTTGTTGTTTCTCCAGTGGATTCTGCGGTTGCGGCTTCAGCTGAAGACTCTCCCCTCTCACCTTGCTCCAAGGATTTTGATGCAGAGTTTTCTTGGACGGTTTTCCAGCGTTGGAAGAAAGGGCTGCCCAAATCTATGGCAACTCTATGCGCTAGGGCCAAGGCAGTATGTTTTGTTGGTCCTTGTTCTAGGGTTGTGTAGTTGGTCTTTCTTTCAGCAGGTTGTTACTGTTGTGTTGTTAGAGCACTGTGGCTGGCCTGTTTGGGGCATGTTTTTGTCTTTTGCCCTACCTCTTGGGCTGGTTTGTAAAGGGTTTTGGACCCTCTTTTCTAGTTGAATTTATCAAAAACAAGTAAAAATCTTGAACACAAAATATTCATGTAATAAAAATCATGTAGGCATATGAAACAAAGATGATAAAATCTATAATTGATCCCTATTTTATTTATGTTTGTGTAATGGTGAAAATTGTCAACCTTGCACTTTTCACCTTTTGTTTTAGACTCACTTTGACCAGGTTGAACCCTTTATGTAATAAATAATGTGTACAAGAGGCATATTTTAGCATGGAAACTAAAAAATAACCTAAATCTTATTTGCTTTTATTTGCATACATTCCTAGGCTCCGCCATGATTCTCAAAGCATCCATATATTGCCCCATGTCATTTCCACACTTGTGCAAGTGACCCCTAGATTTTCAAATGCAAATGTAAAATTTGGCTATTGTAAACTCCCTCCTACTAGTAGTTATGAGTTTTAGACTAATGTGCAAAAAAATGTTAACTTGTGTGCTAGGGTGTTATATTTAAGAACAAACCCTGATTCATTTTAAATCTAGAAAGAGAGATATAAAATCTAGAGATTAGTAGGAGTGCTGGACATTACTTATTGCATCATCACAAGAGCATGACATCAACACATGGTATCAACACTCTAGGCATATTGGATGATGGCTTCTTGTTTTTAATATTTATTTTAAATATTGAATTGGCCTATCTAAGGGTTAGACCATGGGTTAATCCCCTTGCCTAGAAAACTCCCCAAGTGCATTTGTCAACACCACTAGTTAGTTATTGTAGGTTATGGACAATGAGGTGAGTAGATTCCATGTGACCAAATCATGAATGTCCATATTTGTAGATCATGACTGGATATATGTGCAAGGTTGGTTTTGTACTCATGGAGATCAATTTTGTAGTTATAGAAGTGGCCTAGAATTTAAAAAACAATTATTTTCTCAAGCATCTAATAGGTCCTAATTTTTTGGAATATTGACAAATCATTTGATAGTATCTATCATAGCAAGATTAGTTTCAAACCTAGTGCTAAGTACATGTTAACAGTCATTTTGGAAAGTCGATCCTCATATCACCCCATCCACATGCAAAAGTGGTAAATAGCCCTCCAGTTGGAAAAAAAAGTTTCACTATTAGGTAGATGCACATTAAAATAGCCAAAAAAACAATGGAGATGACAAGCTATGAAACTATTGCAAACTTTTTTTTAATGGTGAAGAACTATGTAACTACAATGCAAGCATAAGAACAAATGAGATCAATAAATATGGTGTAACATTAATTCTAGACTTCTATCAAAAGGCAAGCCATGAAAGTCAAAAGTGGTCATATTATTCTTTAATTGGATAATAAATATTTTTGTAAAATGTTAATGTTTTTTCTTTAAAAAAGTTTTGATAAGCTATTAAAGTGAAAACAAAGAAAGTCATGGTAGAGGTAGGATTTTATAGCTTCTAATTTGATTTCTTGTGAGTGTTCCTCTACCTCATCGACCAACTAAATATAATGACACATCTAAGTCAACATTAACAGAGCTTTTTAAAGAAACACAAGAGGGTGCAAATTCATGGAACTCCATGTTTGGGTAGTGATGTGTTTGGAATCCACTTGCTTCCTTCAATTCTAACACCACCTCATTCATTGTAGGCCTATTATCAGAATAAGGTGAAGTACAAACCATTGCCAATTCTGCCACTTTCTGCATTGCATCTTTATTATAATTTTTGAGCAAAATAGGATCTGCTATGTTCTCTATGTCTTCCTTTATCAAGGACGCCCTTACCTGACACAAACAACAATTTATAATTTAGTGGTAACAATCAAATTTTAATATTAGATATTTTAAGTATTCATAGTCCATAACTATTTTGGAATAATAATTGAAAATAAACTTTTAATTATTCTAATTTTAATTAAATATTTTAAAAATCTCTATTATAATTACCCAACTAGCAATGTGTATGTATTCCCCAATAAAGGTTGAGTGGTCTACAAAGTGAGGATGTCTTCCACTAATAATTTCCATCAGAACAACTCCAAAGCTATAAACATCACTCTTTTTTGTCAATCGATGATTAGTATAATACCTGTAGAAAACCAACTAGTAAGTTCATGTTATCATTAAATTAATAAAAAACAAAATAGTAAATTCATGTTATCATTAAATTAATAAAAAACAAAAGGACATCAATCCTTTTGAGAGAAATTCTGAATCTCTTCTTTAAATAATATAGAGAATAACTGATGCTCTTGTACGAAATCCTCAAACTCCTTTTTAAATGGTTAAGAGCATAAGTGATCCTCTTGAAGGACGTCTTCAACCTCTTGTTGGGATTGTCCAAATTACTTTAATATAAGATCTAGGACATCTAACAACTCAACACCTCCTTATTTATACACATCCTTAATGAAGAAGAATTACTATTATCAATAGACTAATATATTGAGATTATGTATTGATAATGTAGCTAATTAATGTTTTTTCCTACACAATTTCGTTATTTGATAACTTCAGGGATCCGGTTGATTCCTTTTTTAAGGGTAACAGAGCAGGGGCAGGGTTATCTACATCATACTTGACATGATGGACTCTACGAAGTTGAAGGACTAAGACCCTTAAATAATTCACGTATCAATACAGAAAAGAAAAGCATATTTACTCTGGATATCCAGTGGTACCCTTTACAAGGGTAGATACGTGTGAAGCTCCATCCAAAGGTCCCATCTTTGACAACCCAAAATCTGCTATTTTTGCTTCCATCTGATCATTCAGCAGGATATTGGAGCTCTTTACGTCTCTGCTAATAACCCCTGGCGTGCAGCCTACATGCAAATATTCCAATCCTGCTCAAAGATAAGCAACAGTTAGACCCCATCATCTTTTTAAGATTTGCACCGAGCTTTTTAGTTGCCACAAGTATCTGACTAACCTTGGGCAGCATCTAATGCAATACTCAGTCTTCTTTCCCATTCTAGAGTAATTTTTGAAGAAGTTTGACCTGAAACCAAGCAATGCAGACCTTTGATTAAATGAGCAGAAAACATTCCTCTCTATTAAATGGGCACAAGAAAAGAAAAGAGCTTTGTATCATAAACTAGTAAAAGGAATACGTGTTTAGTCTACTGTGTCACTAAACACGTGTACAAATTTCATGTACCTAAAATACAAAACGCTTGTATTTCTAGTTTACAGGAGCTCTTTATATGGTAGACAAGTTAAAAGAAAACGCATTTACATTTATAATAGTAGGTTATATGAATGAATGTGTGGTTCGTCTTCTGGTCATTTAAGTTACACATCATACGAACACTCTGTAGCCACAACACAATCCTTTTGCATTTCTAATTTGCAGGAGCCCGTTCTATAGTGAACAAGTTAAAGAAAAGGGCTTCATATAGTAAACAGGTTAAAGGAATGTCAGCTTAAGATACTGTTTCATTTAATTACTCGCCTTACAGATTCTATGTACTTGAAATACAAAACATTTGTGTGTCTAATTTACAGAAGCTCAGAGCTTACTTGAGTTATACAATTCCTCTCTATTAAATGAGTTATTCAATTGAGCAACGTTGTGAACCATACCATCAAGACAATGTCTCAGGTCTCCGTTAGACAGGTATTCATATATAAGAACCAGATTTTGCTCCTATGTGCAGTAGCCCATGAATTTTACCAGATTCTTATGGTGTAATTTGGAGAGAATATTTACCTGCAGTTGTAGTTTTGATTATGAAGAAGATCAAAACATCAAAGATTTTAAACTTTAATAGTGCTTAGTTTTTGTTGGAGAGATTAAAGTTCTCAAGTTTTAATTGTAAAATGGGTATGAATGCCTTCTTGGTTATACCTCTGTGGAAAACTGTACGGCACCCTGATGTGATTTTTCAGAAAAAATTTTGACGGTCACATCCCTGCCTTGAAGACAACCGATAAAAATAGGACCAAATCCTCCTCTTCCAATCTCTGTCTGAAAGCTGCGAGTCATAACTCTTACCTCTTTGTAACTGAATGATCGACGTACATCCAATTCGACAAGATCTAAATGCTCTGTTTCAGTTTGCCCCTTTCAGTGTACATAAGAATCTGTTTCCTTTTATTAAAAATGAAAACCCAAAAGTACAGAGCAAATGTAAAGGCAAGAGGGCTTAAGATGACTTACCTTTTAGGATTTTTTTGTTTGATTTAAGTTTGATATACATTAATATTGCAGTAATAGTTATAAGTATTCCAATCCCTGCTACTATTAACCAAACAAGAAGTGATTTGCTCTTCTGTCTTTTTGGGGTATCCTTTCTTTTTGGGGTATCCTTGCAAATGCCAGTTTGGCAAAGCATTTCATTGCCATCTACACTGAAAAATTAACACAAATATTAAACATATGAATCTTATCATACCGACAACATAATTACTGATCGATTTGAGTTGCAAGAAAAGAAACTCACCTCAGATTGAGTTGTCCACGTTGCTGTTTCTCAGATAGACCATTTGGCACCGATCCATTTAAGTCATTGTCTGTCAAATTCCTGTATCTCGAAAAGAAAATTTCTCAAAATACTGTACATAGTCTGAGTAATATAGCATACTTCAAGGTAAATTACGTATCCATTTTATAAGATAGAATGACATTATTAATATGCTGAAAAGTTTTATAAACTATAACTACCCAGATGCATATGTTTCAACTCACAGTTCGGTAAGATTGGAGAGAGCAGCCAGAAGCTCTGGTATTGAACCACTCAAATTATTGCTTGCCAAATCCCTGCAAGCAGGAATAAGAAGACAGTTTTGGGTCTAGCAAGTGCGATGTTGGCTTTCAACAAGCTAAAAATTATAAAAGTATTTAGGATTTGTTACGGACAACTTAACGAGAGCAGAGAGATTGCCGAAGCTTGGAGGTATGGTACCATTCAGAACCTTGTCCGGGAGTGTCCTGTACATCATATATCTTCATCCTTAGTTGAAATTGACAGTAGAGTGTAAGTCGATCAAATTATACAAAGTACATTAATGTTCACATTATGTTACCTAATTGGTCAATGGGATTGTAAAAAGTACAGCTAGTCTAGGATGGCTTACTTAAATATGCAAGAGTTCGAGCAATTTTGGAAGTGGTAAAATTTGATAAAATTAATAATATGAGATTTGAAGTTATTACTGGTATATTTATATTTTAAAAAAAACATCTACAATATGTTTAGAGATATTTTTTCAAGGTTTTGTGGTGTTCTTTGCATTTTCCATTTTTTCTCACTTTTTTTTCTTTCAATTGTTTGCATTATTTTGGTTTTTTGGTATTTTCTCTATTTTTAATTTATTTTTTGGTTTTTGGTTTTTATTTTTTCTAATTTCTTTTTTTTTATTATTTTTTAATTATTTTTTGGCTATATATTTACACAGAAAATAAGTGCTCTCATCTCCACCCCATTGTGATTGTAGAATGCCTCTCAACATAATTATTTGGTTTCAAAAAGATACTTCATCAACACAAAAATAATAAATAATCGTTTTATTTTTATTAACAAAAAATATATGTTATAAATTAATTTAGTTGAACATAGCAGTTTTAGTTTTAATAGTTTTGTAAACTATTATGGATGTAGTTAAACATTGATTAGAATAATTTAAAAATGCAATGGGTGTAGTCAAATACATGAATATAAAGAATATTCATTGGCATTAGATCACGATTATGTTTCATTCAAAGCCCATGCCATCTTGAGGAGGAGCTACCAGCAAGAATCACAAGTCACAAGAGCAATTGGCACCAAGCATGAGTCACATGAATCCCAAGGTGGTCTTGCATAGTTATCGAACCTAACAACAAAAAAGCTTAGTAGCCTAGGAGGGTTACTACCATTTGGGTAGATAATAGCTACAATAGTTCCCAATTCCCCATTGACAAGTCTAATGGTAAACCACAAATTTGAAGTGAGCATCACCTTTTTCTGTGCATGTTGAGTTAGCCTATGTAATGCTAGACTCATCAATGGAGCATTGGGAACTATTGTAGCTATTGTCTACATAAATGATAGCAACCCTCTTGGGTTGTTGAGCTTCGTCGTGGTTAGGTTTGATAACTATGTAGGATTGTCTTGGGATTCACATGACCCATGCTTAGTGCCAGCTACTCCTATGACTAATGCTTATTGTCGGCAGCTCCCCCACAAAATGGCATGGGCTTTGGCCATCCAGAAATCCCAAGGACTTACACTTGAGAAGGTCATGATAGACATTAGGCCTACCAAATGCTAAAGTTTACTCTTCAATATTGTCTCTTGTGTTTGGCATTTGCTAGATGTTCGCATCTCACCTAACTTTTACCTTCCAGTGATATACTCACATGCAATATCTATTGTCTATGCATATTTGGCATTTTTGTTTTGCTTACTTTTGTTAAGCACTATTTTTTTGGTGTATTATCTTTCAAAAGAATGTTTATTAGTGCCTACCTTGTAGAGACTATATTTTTCTCTATGTGCTATCTTTTCCCTTATGATACTATTGGAAGCAAAATATCAAATAAGAATCCTATGGGTTGTAAAATTTGTGGTTTTTTAAAGATAGATAATTGTGGAATGCAAGAGAATTTTCCTATGTATGTCAAGCAAGGAAAAACTTGAGGAATTTAAAAATACTTGAATGGTTGAATTTTAGGCATCTGGGATGAAATGGATGCAAACATGTTTAGAAGTTTCATGCATGTTGAATTATGATAATTTAGTAAGGTTCACACCATCCTAAATTTACATAGTTTCCAATTATGTTGAATTATCGTACTATACCTAATTAGCTAATTAACATGCAATAGTCCAATTAGCCATAGTTTCCAAGCATGACTAATTAGATAATTAACTTGCAATGGACTATTGTTATAGTTTATATGAATACATATAAAGTTATCATAGTCCAATTACAATTTAGTTATGCACTTGGACTTACAATAGTTTAATGGACTAAACTGTTACATGTTAATTAAACTATAGTTAACTGAGGATATTAGATATGCTTGATCACTATAGGTTAATAGTATACTAAACTATAGTTTAGTCTATTACAAACATCACTAATTACAATAGTCCATAGTCTGTTAACTTCCAAATATCACTAATTAGCTAATTAACTTGCAGTGGACTATTGCTAGAGTGATTGAGCATAGTATATTTTATTGATATCATATATAATCATGATAATAGCAAAGTTATTGATGTGTAATGGACTATTTTATAGTTTATTTGAATACATATCAAGTATGCTAATTAAATTGCAATGGACTATAGCTACAACAAGCTATGGATTACAATAGTCCATAGTCCATTACAATTGTTTATTGTTAATTAACTATATTATAGCATTGTAATTGTTATGGAACTTTTTCCCCAAATTAGAAAAGAAAGCTATTTTATGAATAACCCATTAAAATTATAAGACGACAAAGTTTATTTAACCCTTTATAATTAAGAGGGAGATGAAAAAGTAAAAGATATATTATAATCCTTTGGTTAAAATGGAGATAAATAAAAAATATTTATAAAAGCCCTTTTAAAAGGGAGTAATAATTATGTTTATTGAAGACAACCTTTGTGAAAGGGTGTGATGGGTTAGAAATCACCCCCTAAAAGGTTATATAAGGCATTTTATGAGACTTGAAAAGGGCATGGAGAACACTCAAGGATGAAGAAGGTGGTTTGGTGGGATATGGGTCCTGTAGAAGGGGATGTACTGAGTACATCCAACCTGGGATTATGTACACCTAGGATTGTCCTAACCAGAGCTTTGAACACTATGTGAGTAGGCACATGAAGTTGGTGTGAGTACGCACATACTATGTTTTTACACAGGTTCTCCAAAATGCGCCATAGCTATGAGGACCAAAACCACTGAAATCTTCTTAGAGTGAGAGTGGCCTTTCCAAGTTCTCTGATTCAAATAAGTATTGAACTTATTATTGATAAAAGATATTCAAGTTATATATATGAGTTAGAGTTAATCTAATTGAATGCTCTAAAAGATGTTCTTTGTTCCATTATACTAATATCCAAAATTTTGAATGAAAATACATATTATTATTGATGTTGGATTTAATGTACTTAAGTCATAAATTGATTAATTTTGATTAACAAGCATATTGGTGCATTACTTCTAAATTACATATATGCTTTGTAATCTTTAAACTCATATGGTAATAATAATAAATCTGTTGCCATGCAAAATTAATTCCAATGTATTAAGTCTTTCCAATTTTATGCTATGGAGAAAAATAGCATTATAGTAATGGTTTCCAATTGTTTGCAAGAGATTGATCATGCTATATCTATTACAAGCCAATTTAGTATACTAATTGGACTATTGATATATTACCTTAGTTTAGTATATCAATAGTCCATTTAGTATACTATATTGCAACTATTGAAAACAATAACAACTTTGTAATATATATTGTATAGTATCGTAAAGGCTTCTAATAGCTTGCAAGTTAATATATATACAAGCCAATTAACTATGAAGTTATTAATGCATAGTATATTGTAGGTATACTCCATTGCAAGTTAATTAACATAGATATTAACTTGCAAACTATTAGAAGCCATTATAATAGTTTAGTTTAGTGGATTGGATAGTATACTTATTGAACTATTGATATGTTGTAATTAGCAATGTTTATAATGGACTAGATGGACTATTGCAAGTTTGTTAAAATAACTTCCTACTAAATTGGCTTCTAATAGATATAGTATGTTTGATACTTTCCAAACTATTGGAAGCCATTGCAATACTATACTATAGTTAATTAGCAACAAATTATTGTAATAGACTATAAACTGTTGTAATTAGTGATGTTTATTTGGGAGAGGGACTTACACTGCAATAATCCTTGGTGACGAGTCTTGATTGCAATCCACCCAATCCCAAGAGTATTTCTGTGGCAGACATGGATCACCCGTCCACTCTTTTTCCAGATTAAAGTGCCTTGCAATGTCAGCAACTGCATTCACTGTAAAATTGACAGATGTTTTAGTAAGCCATTCAAATTTACCCATTTTCCCTAAAAACAACCACCATAAAACAATTTTAAGCAAATACAAACTATCTTCACTGTTAGTTCGTTAATGAGTGGGCTGCTATATTTGTAGACATCAACGCCATTCAGAATGGCACCCACGTTCGATCGATTGGTGGGATTAACAGAAATTTTGACTTGTTTTGGGTCACTAATTTCCCAGGTTACAGGCGTGACGAATGAACTGAGGTAGCCATCTAATTTAACAGTAAGCATTGAATTTCCATCGAAAGTAACAGTGAACTCCCTAATTGCATTAGCTCCAAGTTGCTCTACTTCGGTGAAGCACATCCCTCCAACTCCATGTGATATTTCTCACGCTCTTGTTGGGGGTCGCCAAGGCGGTTTGTAATGCTGATGGTATTTCAAATTCTTTATCTGTATCGATGGAATTTGTGGTATTCCTTTCAACCAAATCTTTTAATCCTTCGTTTAGCCATATTCTATCACCCAAAAATTTGGTTTCTCCGTCCCGCCATAACCTATCAAATGGATCGTCTGGATATCTGCACAAAACCACTTTGAAATCAATAGCTTAACCTTTATTTATTTTCTTTTCCGCTCATACAAGATGTTCCATAGTAGATGTCTACTTATGTAGTGGCAATTTTCACAGTCCTCATTGATGAGGAGGTAGTCTGGGGAAAACAAAGCTCAGTATATTTTTATCATCAATTTTACCCCTCATTATTGGAGGAGTGTGCATGCTCAACGAACAGCAGTTTGCTGTTTGCTTTTATTTTTAGACTTATTGCATGAGATTTATTGTTTTTTTCAGAACTGTTTTTTTAGATTATCATAGTTGCATGAAACTACATGTATATGCAGTACACAATTTTTTATTTTTTAGGTTTTCGATTTTTTTAACAGCATTGCTTTTTAAGCTTTTAGACTGCTGTAAGAAACTCTATATTTACTGTATTGTATTCCCTGTTTGATCAGAGTGAATGAACAAGAGATTCAGCTTTTTTTTTTTAATATTATTCATTGTGCTTCTTCTTTTCTTTTTTTTTTTTGGTCAATAAGCAGCATTGTGTAATTTTTATTCAATTCAGTATTTTTCCTTCTGATATTCATCTCAGTATAGTATAAGGGTTGTTTTTATTTACCTTCAATTATGTTTATAGATGTAATTACAGTGGCACTAATTTTTCTGTCATTATGTTTATAGGGGTTGTAATAGAAAGAATGAATAAGCAAAACTCCTTAATATAAATTCTACAATTATTTATATGTTATATATATATAGAAACTTTTTAAACTAGTATAGATATTTTAAATATATAATCAATTTTCAAAATAAATATCTCTAACATCTTTTAATTCAAAAATTTAAAATATCTATATTATGAAAGAACAAGCCCAATAAACAACAAAACATAACAGCAAATGAAAACAGGGCAAAACAGAGTTAATAAACTCAGAAAAATATTTATCTAACTTGAATTATATTTCATCCAACATGTCGTATACAATAGCTTTGTTCAATCATATATAATTACAAAAAAACTTGAAGCCTGGAAGCTTCCATCTTTCTAGATTATTCTATATTTTAATTCTATAAAAGCTAGAATGTTCTATTAGTTTGATGGAAAACTCTAGATAAATCCTAACTTTCTATTGTGGAAAAATCTAGACAACACTTGCTATTTCCTAGACAATCTTACTTTCCTTAACATCCCCCCTTAAGATTGGCTAGAATAATACAAAGAAAATACAAAAGAGAGGGGAAATACAAAGAGAGGAGAACATTATATTACTATCCCCCCTTAATGTTCACCTCTAATAGACCAAGCATTCCTCGTAATTTTAAGAATTTGGCTTTAGTCATACTCTTAGTGAAGATATCAGCTACTTGTTCTGCACTTGGACAAAATTGAAGATTGACAATAGATGCTTGAACAAGATCCCGAATGTAGTGAACATCAATTTCAATATGCTTTGTTTTAGCATGAAGAACTGGATTATTGGCAACCTGTATGGTACTTTGATTGTCACAATACATAGTGCTGGCTGAACTTTGTAGAAAACCAATTTCAAATAGAAGATTCCGAATCCAAACTGCTTCCTTGCCTGCTTCTTTTGCTGCTCTATATTCTGCTTCACATGAAGATAATGATGTAGTTGTTTGTTTCTTGCTGCTCCATGTAATAGGTCCTAATCCAAGATTGAAAACATAACCACCAGTAGATTTCCTATCATCTATATCACCACCCCAATCTGAATTAGTAAATCCAACCAAAGAAATTGAAGATTTATAGTCATAGAAGATGCCAAAGTGTATGGTTCCACGGATATATCGTAAAATTCTCTTAGCAGCCAACCAATGACTTTCTTTAGGTGCCTGCATAAATTTGGATACAAGATTGACTGCAAAACAAATATCTAGTCGAGTATGAGTTAGATAAACTAAGCTACCAACAAGCTATCTATATAAAGTGGCATCTACACTCTTAGAAGTACATTCTTTAGTAAGCTTGACTCCAGATTGAAATGGGGTAGATGCTAGCTTGCATTCAAGCATGTTAAACTTTTCTAAAAGGTCCAAAGCATATTTTGATTGTGAGATGAACAATCCATCATGTAATCTACAAACTTGTAATCCAAGAAAATAGTTTAGTTCACCCAAATCACTCATATGAAATGTCTTTTTAAGATCTAATTTTAAATCATTGATGAGCCCAATATTTGGTCCAGCAATGAGTAAATCATCTACATAAAGCGCAACAAGAAGAATCTCATCTTGAACTTTCTTCACATAAAGATTTGGATCTGACTTACATCTCTTAAATCCATGAAGCTGAAAATACCTATCAATTTTCTCATTCCATGCTCGTGGTGCTTGTTTAAGACCATAAAGTGACTTCTTTAATCTGCAAACAAGATTAGGATGTTGCTGATCTACAAAACCTGGTGGTTGATCCATATAGATTTCTTCATATAAATCTCCATTTAAGAAAGCATTTTTAACATCCATTTGATGGATATGCCACCCAAGACTTGCAGCCAAAGAAAAAATAATTCTAACTGTATTCATCTTAATGACAGGAGCAAATGTTTCTTCATAATCAACACCCTCCTTTTGATTGAACCCCTTAACAACCAATCTAGCCTTGAATTTTTCTATAGCACCATTTGATTTAAATTTTGTTTTATAAACCCATTTGCAACCAATAACATTCTTACCTTGGGGGCGGGGTACAAGTTCCCAAGTGTTATTCTCTATCAATGCATCATATTCTTCTTTCATGGCTTTCTCCCACTCTTTCTTTCCTCTAGCTTGCTCATATGAGATTGGATCATTTACTTGTAAGACTTTGGCCATGAGAGCACTACCATTCCTTCCTTAGATCTTTGAGCCTTGTCTATATATTTCTTCAACACTCCTTGTCTTTTGTCTAGCTGAAATGATATCTTCTTCATCATCACTACCTGCAGAAAATGGCTGAGTACAAGCATTAGTAGTTTCATTTTCAATAGTATTATCGTCATCAGTAGTGCTATCCTCATCAATATTGGCTTCATTTCTTTCTAAAATATCTGAAAAATTAGAAACATTTGCTATTGTAGAGTGAGAGGAAGTGGCTGTAAGTTGTGAATACTCATCAAACTTTACATCTCTACTAACAAAGACCTTTTTTGTTGTCAAATCATATAACTTGTAAGCCTTTGATTCTTCACTATAACCCACAAACAAACACTTATGACTCTTTGGTTCTAACTTTTCTCTCTTTTCATCAGGAATGTGTGCCCAAGCAGTACACCCAAATACTTTAAAACACCCAATGTGAGGCTTTCTACCACTCCATGCTTCTTCAGGGGTGATATTTGTGAGAGCTTTAGTGGGAATTCTATTCACAATATATGCAGCACAAGAAACAGCCAAACCCCAGAATTTGTTATGCAAACTTTTAAAATGCAACATACAACGAGCCATTTCTAAAAGAGTTCTATTCATTCATTTAGCCACCCCATTTTGTTGAGGAGTATAAGGAACTGTTCTTTGCACCTTAATACCACAATTTTCACAAAATGACTCAAATGCATAATTGCAATATTCACCCCCATTATCTGTCCTTAAACACTTAATTCTTTTTCCATTTTGATTTTCAACTAATGCCTTAAACTTTTGAAAGATTTTAAATACTTCATTTTTCCTTTCCAAAAAATAAACCCATACTCTCCTGCTGTAATCATCAATAAAAGTGAGAAGATACCTGGCACTTGAAAGTGAAGGATACCCTAGTTCACATAGATCACTATGAATGAGTTGCAACGGATAATTAGCTCTCCATACTTTGCCTGAATCAAAAGGATCTCGATGATGTTTGCCTAACACACATCCTTCACACACACCTTCAGAAGCTAAAATTTTTGTTAATCCTCTAACCATATCCATTCTAACCATGTCTTGTAATTTTCTATAATTTATATGTCCAAGTCTAGCATGCCAAAGTTTTGACATATCATCAGTCTGAGCAATAAAAGCATGAGAGATTGTGTATTCATTATCAACAAACCCCACAAATTTAAATAGACTCTCTTTATGATCAACTCTACCAATAGCAATTATATTGCTTGGGTCTTTTCTATCTCTAACAATAACTTGATCAGCGGTGACAACAAACTCGTATCCAGCTTGAACAATTTTATATACTGAAATAAGATTCACCCCTAATCCTTCAACCAGCAGAACATTTTTCAAAGACCCATTCGTTACATTAACAGTCCCCATTCCTAAAACTGGAAGTTTCATTTTATTGCCAATAGTAATTTCTTGATCTGAATTCTTCCCTTCATAAAAATCATTAAACAAAGATCTATCTCCAGTCATGTGATATGATGCCCTGATCTAAAATCCATTCTTTATTAGAATCTGAAGCAAAGTATCCCCCCTTAACACTACTTTCAGGTCTAGCTATTACCTCCTTATTTGATTTCTCTGGCTTTTTTAGAGAGATGGCTACGAAGCTATGCCTATCCTTCTTGCCATCCTTGAACCTTTCTTGCTTGGGCTTGTATTGCTGCCTTTCGTTGTCCCTCTTCTTCAAACAAAATTTCTCCATGTGATTTTCACCTCCACAATACCTGCAAATAATCGATTTCCTTCCAACTTGCTTTTCTGCAGTCATTTCTAGAGAAATGGTTAGAACTGTCATTTCGAAATTTATAATTTCCTTTCCAATTCTTCTTTCCATCATATCTAGAAAATTTACTCTTGGCTAAATATGCATGATTCTTCTTAATATGCCCTTCTTTAATAAGCTGTACCTCTTCATCTAAAACAGACTTACAAAATTGATCAAAAGTTTGCTGGGGGGCATTGGGAGTTAGTTGGAGAACCCTTTTCCTTGATTCCTTAAATACCTTGTATGGCTGGGGAAGCTTACTTTCAACCATTGCAATCAACTGAAAATCTTTTTTTGCATATTCAGCACCTATTTTTTTCAGCTGAGCATTTAAAAATGTAACTTCATTAAAATAATCAGACATTTTTTCAAAATCAGAAGGATCTAAATTCACCAATCTTTCTTCTATGCTAAACATGCTAGCAATATCTGCATCTTTATAATTTTTTTCTAAACTCTCCCATAGCTCTATTGGATTATCAGTATCAACAAATCTTCTATTGAGATTGGGGCTTAAAGCTTTACCAATAATACCTCTAGCTTGTTCCAGCTTGCATTTCCATAGCTCCTTTTCTTTTTCACTTTGAGGTTCTCCAATTTCTTTATTCACTATCCTCCATAGAGCCTTTTCTCTCAAAGCATTCTTGACTGCAATCTTCCAATCTGCAAAACCACTTCCATCAAATATTGGCAACACTTCATTTGTTGAGCCCATGTTAGCCAAAACAAAATCAATCTTCAAACAAATATCACTCCAGCAATAATGCAGCCCTGCAAACAAATATTACTTCCAACAATCTAGATGCCCTGCAGCTGAATCTGGAAAAAAAATCTAGCTGAACCTGGCTCTAATACCATGAAAGAACAGGCCCAATAAACAACAAAACATAACAGCAAATGAAAACAGGGCAAAACAGAGTTAATAAATTCAGAAAAATATTTATCTAACTTGAATTATATTTCATCCAACATGTCGTATACAATAGTTTTGTTCAATCATATATAATTACAAAAAAACTTGAAGCCTGGAAGCTTCCATCTTTCTAGATTAATCTATATTTTAATTCTATAAAAGCTGGAATGTTCTATTAGTTTGATGGAAAACTCTAGATAAATCCTAACTTTCTATTGTGGAAAACTCTAGACAACACTTGCTATTTCTTAGACAATCTTACTTTCCTTAACATATTAATCATTTCAAAAATTTAAAATATCTACATTAATTCATATTATACTAATAATTATTAATAAGTGACCAAAAAAAAAGAAAATAAAAAATTTAAAATCTCTGGCTCTCCTTACAAGTTGTGATGCTATGCCAGATTGATCTTCCACAGAAAAACCCAAAAACCAAAAATAATGGTACAGATCGTAGAGAAAGAAACTACCTTAGAGTGTCTGTAAAGCTTCCATAATTTATGCGTTTTACACTGAGTAAACAGAAATCTTGTCCTACAGTCTCATACATAGCTGGCTTGAGAGGGCGAATCTTGTCCTACAGTCTCATACATAGCTGGCTTGAGAGGGCGAAGTTCCAAAGATGAAATGAAAGGAACACTATCCGTACTTCGAGCAAGACACACATCAATAGAGGGACCCTGGCCATATAGAATATTCCCTTGGAAATGATCTCACTACTATTTTTTACTACAACAGTAATCCAAGGATTAGCATCAACCAGCAATTCAAATTGTGGTAGTGACTGAAGGCCGTCGTACTTACCATATAAAAACCGACGCGGATTATGTATTTTGTTCCCCTCACAGCAGGTAAATTGTAGCAATTTCGCTTGCCTTGAGGAAAACAGCGAAGGTCTTTCAGTGGCAACTCTTTTTCTGTTTGCCTTGAGGAAAACTGAGCAGCCAAAATGCTTTTTTTTTCACCCGTCTTAATGTATTGTTCATCTGAGGTCCAGCTAATGCCCACGGTATCCTCATATTTCCCTTCTCCTCCACAATCCAGGCTGATGAATCCTGCAAATATAACATCATCACATCCATTTAGTAATAGCAGTAATCCCAAATAAATCACATCCATTTAGTAATAGTAGTAATCCCAAATAAATCAAATCTTGCTGAGTGCAAACCCCAATATCATAAGGATGAGTCCATAATACCCTCAATCTTTGGCTCTTCGTGATTCCACTAATACTACTACAGAAAAATTAATCTATGATGATCAAACAAAATAGGACTGTTCAGACTATACCCCTTTAAAAATATGTATAATAAAATGGTTTGTTTTAAATCTCTTCATATTGAAAAGGATTGGCTGTATAAATCTTACAAATTCCCAATTTCTAGTTCTATAGAAGAATAAGAATATCTTACCTGGTTGTGCATACAGAACTCCGCATATAGAAAGAGCCAACAAAAAATTGAAGATTAGTGTTTCTAAGTTTGCTCCCTCCATTGTTCCAACTGTTTCTTAAATGTTATCTTACACTTCTCAAGATTTTGGTAAAAAAATTGAGTGCAGATTACGATAAACCTTTTAAGTAAATTAATTACAACCGGCACGTATGGCTAAGAAGGAGATACGTTAAGACCCTCACCCCACACACTTCTTCCATGAAACAATGTTATATATTATTTGATTAAGACATGGTTGTAAGGGTAAAAGCACATCCATACAAATTATTTAGGTTAATTAAATAATTTAAATAAATATATGTCACATTCTTATCGAAGCAAGCTTACATGTTGAATCTACTTGAAAAACTAGATGATGGTAAATTTACCAACCACATCGATATGACTGCAGGAAAGAACTGCAAAGATAAAAGCGGTCAACAAGCACTCCCATTAAAATTTAAAAAAAAAAAAAGAAGAAGGAGAGTATGACATACCACTTCTAACAATGTCAAAAGATGTTTTTTTCTTCTCGATAATACTATGAGAAAACTCTAGGTTGGAGCTAGCCACTTTACTTAAATATTATCCATTTCAATGGTCAAACATTCAATAGCAATTTTATACCTCATTCACAACAAAATGTGGTAAATATTTGTCCTATTTTATTGGCTAAAATTGACCTTTGACTATTAAAGTGGATGATATTTAAGAACAGCCGGAGCTAGCATGCATAGCCAAGACCAAGTAAAAGAAAGAAATTACAGGCAATCTGGAAGAAATAAAGGTAGAGGAGAATATGCATTTTTACTGGTTTGGCAGTGGCTAATAACTCAACATTTATAGTAAAAATTAAAATCTATTTTAAAATATTTATATATTGTTGTTATAATTGTATACTTTGCTTACAATAGTTTTACCCATATAACTCTTTATATATTAGTAAGAAGATTTATTATGATCCTTGCACTCAGGTGGGTATAAATCTTGTTATATTTCCGAATCAAATTAAATGATTGTTACTTTCCAAATCAAATTAAATAAGCAAGAGCTAACTGTATGATGTTTTAATTGAAAACAAATACTTAGTACAAGATGCTAGCTAATATATTCCATATGCCAATGCCATATTAGTATGGTGCTACCTAAATTTATTATCAACTCTAACAAAAAGAAAAACCCAAGTAGAACACTATAACAGTAATCGTAGCTTGAGCAATAAGATTTAATAATACACAAATTAGTTTAATGGTCTACATAGGCTAAAGTGCTCTTCTTAAATTATTGGTTACTGTTCGATGCTTATAACTGCCAAGTTAATTTATCTTTTCAAAATTTATTCTGATAAAGTGAGAATATGGCATGGCTTAACAAGACACCTCACCAATTCCTACTAAAAAAGTTGTCTGTGCTTTAAGATATCTTAGTATTGATTTATCCATGGGTAGCATAATAATTGGGAAATATGGTATACTAGATAGTGATGCTCAGGGTAACTTGAGTTTAGCTTTTGTTATATATGTAGTATTTGACCACGGGCATGGTACTATTACTAAAATATTATAACTAGTGTAAGGCTTAAATATGGATAGTTGTTTTGGATAGTTAAATAATTCACTTTCTTTTCCTTATGATAAATTATATGGAAATAATATATTGAACTATATTTTAAGATTATGTAGCTCTCTTCTAGCAATATTTATGATATGGTAAACATTATACCCATGAGATTGCAATTAATGTGAGACCCTCACAATCAATCTCTTTGATGTTAATTGATGCTCAAAGTCAACACTATTTTTAGTGGGAGTTGGTAGTGATTACCACGAGAAACTAGAACGGTTGATACAAGGTGTGGGTCATGCAAATCCCAATCTACCAGTTGTGTACAGACTAGATTCTCTCTTGTTGATTCCTTCCAAGATTGCAAACAATGAATTTCCATTTAACAAATACTTGAATTGAAGAAAACATTTGTTGATTGCTAAATATTTCAGAAATGCAATACTGGAGGTCATTTCAAAGGAGTTCATGTAGGATATAGATTTCCATTGTGGGGATGTGACTAGCACCATGCTTGAAGACACCATTATCATTTTAATTAATTTGAAGAGAGGCAACCACCATAGCCCTACACTCAAGGCTAGGCTTTAAGAGCTTATCAACAAATAGTAGATTAAATAGATTCCTCTACCTTTTAATATTGACCCTTGTTTGCAAGATGACATAAAGCACATTAAACACTAGACTTTAATTTCTTAACTTACATACATGAGAATTAGATTTTTTGTGACATATTTACATTCTTCGGTCCAAGAAGATGACTTGAGATTAAATTTTGGACATGAGAGTTTGAGTGATGTAGACAATTTATAAAAACTTCAGGCCCAAGCTACATTTATGTTGGTATATGTGAAAGCGTCCCTCGATTGGATTTCAATACACACCTTGAGTTCAAAGTTGGAACATGCTTAGTGGATGTGAAGGCTCTAGTTAATTGTATTTTAGTGGATGCATTGGGTCTAGGAATGTAAGACATGATATAAATTTAGATGCAATAGAGAAAACAAAGTATGATTTCAAATAATTGAGTTTAGGATAGGTCATAGGTAGACAAAGACATGACACATGGTTGACACATTGAAGAATGAATTGTTGTGCAAGTAGAGGTAGACGAGCTTGCTACACCATATGAAAATCATGTGGAAAGATTCAAAGGGCATTAGATACTGTTATGGTTATTCAAATGATACCTTTAATTGTTTCCTCATGTGTTTTAATCTAGGACGAGGTTATAGGCTACCTCATTTGCATAGTTGTGGTTCATGTCTCTATATTAAAAAGTGTTTTATGTTTGAACTTTAGTATTGTGAGTCCATCACTTAGAATAGCCACACATCTTCCTTGCAATCAACTACTAGGGGTATGCCTGCATGCAAGACAATGTGTATGTTTCCCTTAGGAAGAGGGCAGAGGGAGGGGTGTGTCATTTAATGCAATCATAGCCTCATATTGCTAGACATTTCAAGAAACAATATGCTCCAACCCCTTCCAAACTATACTTCATACCTCATTTCTTGTTGCCAAATTTTACATAAACTTACATTTCTTTTAGATTTCATATTTATTTACATAATACACTCATTATAAATACCTATTGACATATCCAATACATAGATTATAATTTAACGCACTTAAAATTCCTAATTATTATTAATATATTTACTTAAATTAACCATATCTTAATTAATGATAATGATTAAATAGTTGAGATTTCAAAGTCATTGAATTTAGTGATGTTTCAAGGAAAACATGTGATACACATCTCCATCATATTTGAAAGAAAACATGTAATTCTCACTTGGGATTCAAGTTTTTCTTTAACACATGACTTTTTCTTTGCTATAACTTTATTATTTATTTAATTGTAGAGGCGTACCATGTCAATTTCAGCCTTTTGTGGGCCCACTTGAAAAGATAAGTCTTTGCATTCTTTAATAATTTAGGATATTATCAAGACTTTTTGTTGACTTTTATACGCAAATAATTTTTTGCGTTTTTCACTTCTAAACTACTTTTGTTGTTATCTATTGACTTTATTAATTTTGTGAGAAGATTTGAATTTTTAAATTATTGATTTCTCATGATTTATTGAAAGATTTGATTTTTTCACATTATTGATTTGAAGATTTGCTGAGAGCCCCTTCTTATTTTTATGAATGGATTCAGTAAATTTTTTAGTTTTATCATATAATTTAAGAGTAAATCTATATTTATTTGAAAAAACTAATAATTAAAAAATTTGTTCAAAGATAACTAAAATACCAATAAAAAATATGGACGCCTCTCAAATCTAAACTCTTTAATTTAATTTTACAATTCTTACTTCACAAATCTCATATCATTCATTTATTTTATTTAAAATAAATGGAAAACACAACTTTACTTATCTAAATTCAATTATATATTTAATTTTAATTTATGTATTAATATCTATTGAATTAAAACTGATCTATAAAACTGTAACAGATTGAATAAAGGAAAATATAATCCATAAACTATTGATAAAAAAATAGAGCTCTTTTAGTGTCAAAATATAATCTAGATTAGGTGATGAAAAAACATAATCTAAACTATTGATGAAAACAAACACAAAACTCTTACCGTTAGAATATAATCTAGACTAGTAGATGAAAAATATAATCTAAACTGTTGATGAAAACAAACACAAAGCTCCTTTCTTAACAAAATCTAATGAATAGATTTCATTTACATCATAATTGACACAAATTTCTACAATCTCAAAGAAAAAAATAACAAACACGTTACTGAAGTCACCACATAACAATATTTTATATGCAGTGAAAGTCACCACATAACAATGTGTAGATTCAATTCCAAAACAATGGGTTATAAGAAAACAGTAATCATCAGATACCAAAACTTTCTACTATGTACTATGATTTTCCCTTACAATTCATATATCCAAATCCCCCTTCATGCCAATTTAGGTATTCTTAGTTAGGATTGGTCAACCAATTTTATAGCATTAAAAGTCTATTTAATAAATTCAATGCTAACACATTCATATTGAGCAACCAATTCAATTATAGTGATCTTGTAGTGCAAGATCATCTATTTATCCAAAGTCTATTGAGCTTTATAGGTCCAGAGTTTGAACCATGCTTTGATACCAATTTGTAATAACCACCATGGTTACTGCAATTGTTTTCATTACACATCAAGTACCAACTTAATTGACTAAGCAACTTCTATCCAATTTAGAAGTGCCGACTTGAAAGACTTACCAACCATAGCCATGGAAACAACTCTATGCCACAACTCATATACTTGCATTAGAATATGATCAGCTCCCAATGCTAGGGACACCCCTAGACCCAAACCTAAACATCGAGGGTCCATTCGTAATGGCCCTTCCTATGTATCCCCTCCTAGGAATCAACAGCTCCATAGTTCATACACCAAAAATAGAGAAAATTCCTCTCCTCCTTTGATATGAGATATCTAATCTCACTTCCAAACCATAGCCCATAAATGAATTATGATTCTAATTTAGTTCTTACACAATAGTGTGATAACAAATGTAGTCCATCCAAATGTTGACCTTCATGACCAATATCAATGTATGAACATACACCAACCATATAGTGACTAGTATATATATGCATCACATGATCACACCTAGTGATTAGCTTGATCATACATCTCATGTTTGCACAATGTGAATAACTTAAGAAAGCATCGCATATACATAGTGTGACTAACTCATGCCTATAATTTAATTAGTTTACACATACATCACATATACTTAATGTGATTAGCCCAATCAAGTGTCACATATACATAATATGACTAATTCACAAACAACATCAGATACATACAATGTGACTCACTCACACATGCACCACCCCTGCACATTATGATTATCTCATATGCACATCATAGGTACACATAGTGACTATCTAGAAAAAAAGGGAATGGTTTCTGTTAACCCATTTTCCTCTTCCCAGAGTCAATGTCATGTCTCATTTTTATGGACTATATTAATAATCTAGATTAGAGAACAATTACTATGATTGACTTTACTTTGAGTAAATTCCACATGTGTGAAGGTAATTATCATGAAGTTATATTTAAGTAAATTGGAAAAATTGATTTGAAAGTTAAACATTATCAATGTGATTAGAATGTTGCTTCGGCTATATTTTGAGGCACTAACCTATTGATGTCGAGTTGAGTGCAAATGAATGTAGGTACTCATCGAAGATAAGAACATGGTTGAGGTAGATGTGTTCTAGCCACTTGGCAAGAATTGATGGGATGGTTTACCCTGATGCAATCACACACTCACGTAGCTTCATGTTGCATTTTTGAATGGCTTATTTTATGCATCATTGTGTGAAAAATAAATGTGATTGATGATTGGATACTTAGAAAATATTGTGTTTTAATTATTACAATAAGTTTATTTCAAATGTATGATTTAGTCAAAAATATTAATGTTCTTTTAAATTATATTTAAATTTGTGTGTGTGTTTTATATTATTATTAATAAATAAATAAATAATATTTTCCTATTTATGTAAATGAAGATGTTTGGAAGACAATATCTATATTAAACTTAAAACAATTATATTAAATTGCAAATACTTGTATATAAATATATTGTTTTAATATTATTATTATATAGTTCTTGTTTTTGATTTAAATATGATTATTATTTTTTTTTATCTGTAAAATAAGAGTTTTTATTTTGATGTAGAGCAAAAAATTATAGGCAAGTGGCTATAGATTGTTTTCCTGCATTCCATACCTATATCAAACTTTCTTAGCTGTGACAAAAAGGAAAATCAGGACCGAAGTTTATACCAAAATTAGCCATTATGGCTATCTTACCATCCATGGTGTAAAACCACATAGAATAGACCTTCTTGGGCAACTTATCAACTTAGCTAGGAGACATACTAACAGAGAATTCTAAAAAGACTACATTTACATGAAACTGAGCTCCATCGCCAAAGTTTGGAGCTCACCGACCCATTCAAAGTCCCCGTTGACCTCCTCCAAGCTCAGCGATTTTTTCAGAAAAGCTGTTGCCTTCACCACTCGCTCTCGTTGTTCGATCAGAACTAGACCCTTCATGTCTAGAATGAGGGGGAAGAACTTGATGACCTCCAAGGGATCCTTTGGCATAGAGATATCTTTAGGGCGAGGGGCTCCTGCCCCTGGAATGACCACCCCTAGACTGTTGTCGAGGCCGCCAAGAAATTATGTTTTAAACAGTTTCACCATCAGCCCCTTCGCCTCTCCTTTCGAAGCCCTTGCATCTAAGACGGAGGCCAGAAATCGTGATGAGATGTGGGTATCCACCCAATAGAATTCCCCTGCACACAGGAAATCTTTACCAAGAATGATCTTTACTGTTAGTAACAAGAGACCATCATGCAGCCGCAAAACCTGCTTTAGCCTTTGATCTATGATAACACCCTTGAAAACCATCTGTCGAACATTGCTTTCCAATTGAATGGGGGTTACCATCCCTAAGTTAATCATACCTTCGACAGAGATTCAAGCAATGTAACCAAAGCCTTCTACCATTCTTACCAGTGAGCAGCCTTTGAACATGCCTATGACTATACCTTTCATTCGAATGAGATTGAATTAAGCAGTTAAAGGCAACGGAGAACATCTAGATTCTTCTTTGTTAGAAACCCTACGAAGCCATAATTAATTTGGACAGCTCAAAAAATGGAAAGACAATCCTTCGAGTAGGTTTATACATGCGAAGGTGCATCATTTGAATGTATTGGAAGTGGTCGTAGTCCAAGAAATTATTAACTGAAAACCAAAGGAGAAGATGCAAATTTGCCAAGTGTCTATCCTATGGATATGACCCTTCCATGTCCTCATGGAAAGGGTGCCCACCCTAACACCCCAAAAAATGACTCAGGGGGATTAAAAATTTAACTCTTGTTCCATCCGCCCCTTGATTAGAGAGAGAGTCAGCTTCTAAATTGGCCTCTCTATAAATGTGGTTAATTGTTACCATTTTGCACCTGTCCATCAGGCTTAAAGCTATTTCCAATTTTGCAGCAAGTTTTCAGTTTTGCAATCTCCTGGTTCGAAGCCCATTGATTACTAGAAGGGAATCTCCCTCAATAGCAACTTTCCTAAGCTTAAGTTCATGACATAGCCTTAAACCCAATATTAATGCCTCAAGCTCTACTTCGTTGTTTGTCCCGTCTGCCAATGGCTCAACAATACTACCAATAGTTTTGCCATCCCAATTCCTAATGATGCAACTTGCTCCTGATTTGCCTAGGTTCCCTCATGAAGCCCCATCAAAGTTTAGCTTGAACCACTTGAAACCTGGGGGAGACCATTTGGAGATTTTCCTTTTTAAATCTGTTTGTTGTCCACCTTCAATTCTGATGGGAGGCAAGATTAAAACCTGCCAACCTAGTCTTATCTTAGCATCCTAGTCTGAGAATGACTGCTGCGAAGGTCTTGATTCATCCATTTTAGAATTGATTACTTTGACTATGCTGATTTCAACCTTATTAAGGAAGGAGAGGAGGGGCATCTCTTTGTTCTAAAAGAGTCTTTTGTTTCTCTCTTTCCAGAGCTCCTAAATTAACATTGAGGGGAAAATGTACCAAAGTTTGTGGTAGATAGCTTTTTAATTTAATCTTGGCCAACTCATGAGCCAGTCTAACAACCCTTTTGGCAAAGCTGATTTCTAGAGCAGTTTATCCATTAACCAATTCTAGCAAAGATTGGAGAAGGGGCAATTAAGAAAAAGATGATCGCCATCTTCTAAATTTTCTTTGCATAAACAGCATCTTGAAGGGCCTTGAATTCCTAGTTTAGCTAGCCTATCTACTATTAGGGCTCTACCTTGTGAGGCTACCCACAAGAAGACCACTGCCTTTGATAGACAATCAAGATTCCAACATAACTCTCTTGGGATTGCAGAAACTTCCTCTTAGCTTTCAAACAGTTTTTTATATCCTTCTTTAACACTGTAGGATTCGTTAGGAGATCCTATCCAACGTAAGGTATCCTGCCCCTGCCTGTATCTGATCTATCTGTTTTCTAGAACTTTGCCAAAGATTTCCACTTCCACATGACTTAGACCTAGATTTTGTGGGTTTTTCCATTTGGTTGTTAATAAACCATTGTGAAAAAATGGTGTCAAGTAGTTTCTTACCTTATCCCCCCATGCTTGTTTTGTTATTCTTTTGACATTTGCCAAATCATCTCTATCAGCCAACATGGGAAAACCTTGCCAAGAGTCTTCCCAAAAATTAGCTAAATCCCCGCTCCTTATTTCCCAATAAAGATAATCTAAAATGAGATTTCTACAACAACGAATGAAGTTCCAAATTCTGGAACCAGAGGGAAGCTCCATCGATGTCAAAATGTTGTCTGCTCCTTCATCCAAGTATTTAGCCCTCACAATTTTCACCCATTTTAGCTCCTGGTTGGAAAAGATTGTCCACACCAGTTTAGCTCCAAGAGCTTTATTATGGAGTAGTAAATTTTTCAAGCCTGTTCCATCCCTTTGTTTACTTTCACATATCTGCTTCCATTTGATTAGAGGGTACTTGAACTACTCAGACGACCCTTGCTAGAAGAAGTTCTTCATCTTCTTATTCAAATCTTTACTTGCTTTACTTGATAGAGGGAGGCAGGACATTAAATAAGTTGGAAGAGCAGAGATTACTGATTTGAGTTTAGTTCGCCTGCCGGCCCAAAAGAGCCAACTATTTTTCCAAGAAGCCACCTTATTGCTAACTTTCTCTACCAGGTTATTCCAAGTGTTTCCAGGGTGAATGCCTTTAGCCAGTGGTATTCCTAGATATTTGCAAGGTAGAGATCCTTTTTTAAAGCCAAGGATTCCCAGAATCTGAGATTCCAATCTCTCTGTTGTATTAAAAAAGAAAACCTCAGATTTTTCTTGACTAACCTCTTGTCCTGAGGATACTGTATACTTTTTAAGAATTGATTTGAAGCTCTGAGCCTCCCTGGCATGAGCTTTCCGAAACAACATGGTGTCATCAACGAACTGTTGATGGGTGATATTAAGGACACCACTTGTGACTTGGACTCCAATTATCTTCCTTGCTTGCTAGGCTTTGGAGATTGATCTTCCAAGGGCTTCGGCCATTAATATAAAAAGAAAGGGGGAGATGGGGTCTCCCTATCTTAGCCCCCGGGAAACATTAAAGAACCCTTTTGGTGTTCCATTCAACAACACTGAGTATCTCAGACTTGCAATCCAAGTGAACAGCCAATCTAGCCATGTCTTGTTAAAACCAAACCCTTCCAGAACTTTAAACAGAAAATGCCAGTTGACTCGGTCATATGCCTTTTTGATGTCTAGTTTTATTAGCATTGCCTACTTGCTTAGACTTTGAATTGAATGAATGGCCTCCTGAGCAATTATTACCCCATCCAGAATTGATCTGTTCAGAACAAACCCTGTCTGTTCTTTTGAAATCAAATCTAGAAGGAGTCTTTTTAATCTGTTTTCCATTGTTTTGGCTAAGATTTTGTAGAAGGTGTTACAGAGAGATATGGGCCTAAGGTCATCCAAAAGTTCAGGCTTCTCTTTCTTTGGGGCCAAAGCTAAGAAGGTATTATTGATTTCTTTAAGTATCTATCCAAATGCTCTGGACTCCTCTAGTGCTTCCAAAATATCTTTGCTTATTATATCCCAACACTTTTGGAAAAACCCTGCTGGGAAGCCATCTAGTCCTTATGCCTTGTGTGGGTGGATTTGGAAGAGTGCAGTTTTAACTTCTTCTTCAGTGAATTTTCTGTTTAGCATGTCATTCTAATCATCTGTTACTATCTTAGGTATGCATTCCACAAGTTCCTTTTGGGCTATGAGGTTGGAGCCTTCCCAGTCATTTAACAAGTTCTAAAAATGTTCCACTATAGCCTATTTCACCTCTTCTACCTTCTCCAATAGTCTTCTATCTTCGTCTCTTACCCTTGTTATTTTGTTTGCCTCTCTTCTTGCTTTTGTAACATTATGGAAGAATTTCGTGTTTTTGTTGCCTGCAGACAACCAAACTTCCCAAGACTTTTGTCTCCAAAAAATTTCTTCCTTAGATAGTATATTATTCAATTTTCCCAGCAATGTTTTTTCTTCTAAGTAACTTTGATTGTCCATACCTTCTTTGATTATCTTTTCAGAGAGAGATTTCAATGTTGTTTCAAATTGCTTCTTCTCTTCAAAAATATTTTTGAATTTGTCTTTGTTCCATATCTTTAGATTTTGCTTGATTACTTTTAGCTTTGCTACAATGCAAAACATTTTGGATCCATTTGGTTGTGTAGCATTCCACCATTCTTTAATCATATCTAAAAAATTCTTATGTTTAAACCACATATTTTCAAATTTGAAAGGACATCTTACTGGACCCCTTTCACCCATTATTTCCAAACATACTGAGTAATGATCTGATCCTGGTAAAGGTAGTAGCTAGCTATCAAGAGTGAAGGGAAATCGGCTTAAATCTCCCTTGAACAAAAACCTATCCAGCTTCTCAGCTATGTTGCAGAAACCCATCCTTCTGTTTATCCAGGTAAATTGCCCTCCCCCCATCTGAATGTCACATAGCAAGTTTCTATCCACAAAATTTTTAAAATCTAGCTGTGATTGAAGTTTCCTACCAACTCCCCCTTTTTTATCAGCTCCTTTTAAAATAGCATTGAAATCCCCTCCCAGAATACACACCTCAAAATCTGGGATCTTGCACACTTTATCCAGTTCGTTCCATAAAATTCTTTTTTGGATGCAATTATTTGGACCATAAACATTTATCAAAAGAAAGCTTAAATCCGAGGGAAGGCTCCTTACCTTACATGCTTGCTAGAATTTGCTTGAAGCCACTTCTTCGACCAATGCTGATTGAGGTTTCCAAAGAGTGAGTAGACCTCCTGAGGCTCCTTCCGAGTTGACTCCTAAAATTTTCCAACTTTTCATTTCCAGGCTTAAATTTGCTCTTTCTTGTTCTCCTAATTTAGATTCCTGGATCAGACAGATATCCGGATGCTGGTTATTCAGATGCTACCGAAGCAGACATCTTTTGTTAGGGGCATTTAGGCCCCTAACACTCCATGTAATGATCCTCATTACTATTCAGGAAGGGTTTCTCCCTTCCCTACTTTCAACATTAATTCAATTTTCAATTGACTCGAAGCTTCCCCGTCCCACTTTAGCTTTTCCTTGTTTGGAATTCTACCTTTTCCTCTGTGTTCTCCACAATCTGGAGAGATTTTGACTGGCTCCTTGGTTCCCAGCCCTAGCTTCCCCTATTCTGTGAGTTTTGGAGTAGGAGTATTCATGACTTTGCTTGGAATCTCCTCTTCGTCCAAAAAGACTTCATTTCCCACTATCTCTAACTCTTGCTCTGCTAGCCAATCTTCACCTTCATAATTATCAATTTCAATCTCTCCTTTTTTAGCCGCATTTGCTATGTCTACCAGTTTGTTTCCCACATTTATGAGGGAATCTAAATCTTCTCTTCTTACATATTTTCCCATCATCTCGATTACTTGAGAAAGTTTTTTGTCTAGGGTTTTTATGCTTTGATTATAGTCCAATCTCTTGCCCATTTTGGATTCAGCTTGTAGTACCATTTCAGGAGGGAGGGGGAGGGCTTCTTCATTTGAAATTCAATTCTTTGCATCTGGTTGAAGAGACTGCTTGTTTGATGATTACTCAGAGTTTTCCCCCAATTGATTATGACTTTTCCATCCCAAAATTTTGACCAATGTATCTGTGTGGAGGGGTTGTGGATCAAGTTTTGCGTCCACACACCTAAATCTAATGAAATATTAATTTCTCTTAGGATTCTTTTGTCTAAATTGTTTGCTACACATAGCCTAAAATGTGTACCAGTTCCTTCTAAGTTTTCCCTTTCTTCTGTGCACAAAAAAGTTCCCATGCCATTTCCAATTTCTTCCAAAATCCTAGGGTCCCAATATTCAAGAGGTAGGTTGGGCATGACATACCAATCCTAAACTTTTTCGATGTGATGCGAAGTTGGATCAAAACCAGCCTTCCATCGGCAGATGTAAAAACCGCATCCGTCCAAAATCCATACCCCTTTTTCTATTTGGTCCCTAATTACTGCAGAAGGACAAATAACTACAAAAAAATCATTCGCCAGCCTCTTAAACTCCAAATCTTTTCCCCATTTTCCATACCACCAAGTTTTTAGGCTTTCCCAATTTAAATCTTTACCGAGCCATTTAATCAATAGTGCTATGTTTTCCAATTTTGAGACTTGGTTCTGAAACCAGTTTGCGCTAAGATCAATTGTCAACTCACCTTCTCTATTGTCTTCCTGCCTTCTATACATTAGATTCCTGGGTTGAGGATTTTGTCTCTGGAAACCCCTACGCTGTCCTCCTCCTCTAGGGTTTCTCCCACCTCTCCAATGCGCATTTAGATTTCTTTACTGAAAATTATTCCTTTGTCCTTGCTCCCACTACCTTGGATGACAGAATCCTCTATTTTGTTGGCGCATTCTTCCTTGTGGGGTTCGATTTCCAAATCTTCTCCATGGTTCTTCATCCGGATGTTGAAAATTCTGACCAGCTCTGTCTGCCCCTCTGTCCCATCTCTTTGGATGCCAAATGTGCTCATGCTCCTCCCAAGGATTCCTTCGCCAATCTCTCCTTTGAGTTTGCTCCTCAATTCATCCCTCCTGATCTGTATTTCACCGATTTGCATTTTGTCACTCTGCAAATTGTCACTCCATTCTTTCTGCATGAAATATTTTGATTTAAATATGATTATTGACACTATTATAATTAGATTTCTAATTTAAACAATTACAATATTATTCTATCATGCAGCTACAGCAATAAAAATTAGTTTACTATAGATATTTTATTTGGGCTTTTTTTGAATGCAATTCGCATGCAAACTAGAATTAGACTTCAGTTTTGAAAACCTATTCTCTCCACACCAATATTAGCAGAGTTTTGGTTTTAATAAAGGAGGGGACAACAAAGTATAGGGCATGCTTTTTATTTTCTTTATGAGCAACCAAGAAAGGGACAAGGCACCACATTTTGGTAGCGACAGGAGGATAGAAGGGTAGTGACATCAGCGAAGGATTCCACCTTGGGCAAGCATTTAAATGGGTATTCTTTTGGATAATATGTTGTAGTATGATAATTTAGAATAGACAAATCTTTCATGCCTAAATATTGGCTGAGAACTTGTGGAATTTCTCTTGCTGTGTAATGTAGAGAATCGACCTGTGTGTATGTCGCCTAGTCTTGTTATTCATGTCTCTCTCTCTCACTCTCTTATTCACACTAATGACTTAGTTTAGACCATTCAATATGCAATAAACTTTCTATTCGTTCGATCTGGCTACCTAAAAGCGCCTGTTTGAATTGCTTGTGATGACCTGTCTAAAAATGTGACTCTGTTGGGAATCGACCCCTTTTGCTTGGTGTTTAGCCTCTATGATTCCATGCTCGACCTATTGTATATTGTATCCCCTGTCGCTAACTTTACTCACCTCTATTTTATGCTTTTGGTTCTTTCCTTGATTTAGTGTGACCACCAGATCACTGTTTGGCTTGTTATTTGCAATGGTGGCCTGATTGAGAGCGGCCTAGCTGTGAATACGGCCTATTGTATAAATTATTCCATTGATTGAAATCAGATCATTATTGTTGAGTTGTGTTTGTTAATCCTTTTTTATTTTACCTCTGTAAAACTTCAATCTTTGCCTGTAGTTTTGATAAGCAAAACCCTGTCATCATTTTGTATTACTATAGTAGATCTATTCTTATCTCTGTAGCCTGAGAAATCAGCTTTTGTAGCTTTCTTTTATGACGGTCAACTTTATAAGTTCTTGTAGCAGAATATACAATCTTCCTGTAGCAAAAAATTAAGGATCCTGTAACTAAATAAATTACTTTTGTAACTCTGTTTAAAACTCGTTAAAAGAGTATAATGGCTTAAAACATAGACAATAGATATATATATATTTTTTTTTCTAATATTGCTGATGTTAAAACCAATTATAATTTTATTTAAATCTATTTACATAAATCAAAGCAGAGATAGATAGAAGTAGAGAAACTAAACTATATGATGTAATAATGTGAAACTAGACAACTGAATCAGATTATCAGTATTATAATTATAATCATGATTGAATAAATGAATCTCTTTTTCTTATTGAAAGTGTATTTTCCTTGCCGATGATGGCATGGTTCGGTGGTTAAGTCGCTCAAGATGTAGTGGCGGCCACCAGAGTTCAAACCCCCGCTGGGCCAACGAGCTCGCAAGGCTTTACGCCTTCGCTGGGCCAATGAGCTCGCGGGTTTGAAGTGTTCTTCCTAGGGGATGAGGTCCTCCAGTTGTGGCCTCACCGGTTCATTGCTCCGGGCAAAAGCATTCGCGTGGAGCCGGAGGGCGTGTCGCACCAGCGTCGCCGGTCACGTTAAAAAGTTTACCAGGCGCATTATCTTTAAAAAAAAAAAGTGTATTTTCCTTGATTGGTATTTTTGGGAAAGGAATTTTAATGGTTTATTGATGAACTTTGATCCTTTTATTCTATTATTTATTTGCTTGCTTCTTGCGGAAAGAAGTAGTTTTTATCTAGGAATGTATTGGGTTACTTTATGGGCTAGGATACCGAATGTGGATTTTTAGAGATGGTTTTTTCTCTTTTCGGGAATTGAACCAAGTTATTGTTTAAAGGATTAGATCTAATCGAGATGATATTGAAATAGATGTTTATTTTGTCTAGCAAACTTATTTATATATATCTCTGCCACATCTTGTTGTGAGGAAATCTGCTTTTCATTATTTAGAATTGCACATTGAGACATCAAGGTTGCATCAAGTGTTCCCTTCAGCCAGTTGTTTCCAGGTAGCTAGACATTTTGTGCAGGGATGGGTTTCCTTCATTTCATGAAGGGATCTGGGGAAATGTAATTACTTCATGGTTGGGTGGAAAAGTGCCTGGGCCATGTTCCTGTCTCTCGGCTCACATGTGGTGGACCATTTGGTTCGTGTGACTGATGAGCGTATTGATTTATTATTTCTTATTGTACATGATTATTGTAACTTGAAATTGGATGTAATATGGCATGATTGCCCATGGATGCTAAGAGATGCTAAGTTTTCCAATAAGAAACCTCAGAATAATCAGTAGAACTATCAACAAAATAACAACCAAGGTAATAGTAGGCAGATCATAAATCTGAAGAGAGGTAATAATTCTCAGGATGGAAATAGAGGAAATAAAAGAGGTGGCTAGATAACAACAGAAACAACCATCAGAGTTAAAGAGTTGAAGGACTGAGAGCACCTAAGGGTGGATGCTATAATTGTGGAGGAGAGCATTATGTAAATGCATGTCCGCTTAAGAAGGGAAACAAGAATCAACAAGGAGCACCACAACATCAGATTCATGCCGCAGTGGACAATCAGCAAGCAAGTTTTCAAGAAGCACCTATTCAGTTTCAAGGTAAGCTCTATGGACTACTTGCTTCTATTTTAATTGATATTGGTGCCACATAATGTTTGTAGATCCTA
This sequence comes from Cunninghamia lanceolata, assembly GCA_027924645.1. Taxonomy (NCBI): domain Eukaryota; kingdom Viridiplantae; phylum Streptophyta; class Pinopsida; order Cupressales; family Cupressaceae; genus Cunninghamia; species Cunninghamia lanceolata. The sequence goes on along the minus strand of BSBN01000680.1, from coordinate 1,602,042 downwards.
GAGTAGTATCTAAGTTATCAATTAGACCTAGACATATGGAAAACTCTTGGATAGTACAATATAGCAATAGAGCATAAAAGAGAGTAGATTCATGTCTAGCATTGAGTGAGTTAGAGCTTCCTAGTTTTCAGACGTAAGTTAATTTGTAAGTAGCACCTTTGGGCTCTTATGATGTAATCTTGGGGATCAATTGGTTAGCTAAACATAAGTCTCTAGTAAATTGTGAAGACAAAGTTGTTAGATGTTTGGATGACCTAGGGAATCAAGTGGAAATTAATGGATCTAAGAGACCTTTAGAACTTAGACAAATCTCGGCTATGCAATTGAAGAAAGCCAAGAGGAAAGGGTGTGCAATTTATGTTGTCCAAGTAAAGGACCTTGACAAAGAAGAACCAATGTTCAATGACTACCCAATCCTTAGAGATTTCAAATATGTATTCCCTGTAGAGTTGACAGAGTTACCACCAAAGAGAGAGTTTGACTTCTCAATTGATTTGCTACCAAGGACTGAGCCTCAATCAAAGGCACCCTATAGGATGACTACTACAGAATTGTATGAGCTTAAGGTACAATTGCAAGAGTTTCTAAATCAAGGGTTCATTAGACCTAGTGTGTCACCATGGGGCGCACTGGTCATCTTTGTAAAGAAGGATGGTACTTTGAGATTATGCATTGATTATAGGATGCTTAATAAAGCTACTATAAAGAACAAGTACCCACTCCCAAGAATAGATGAGCTCTTTGATTAGATGAAGGGAGCTATAGTGTTCTCGAAGATAGACCTTAGATCTGGCTATCACCAATTACGGATAAAGGATGAGGACATCTCTAAAATAGCTTTTAGGACTCAATATGGTCACTATGAGTTCATAGTAGTACCATTTGGGTTGACTAATGCTCTAGCAACTTTTATGAATTTAATGAATAGCATTTTCAGTGATTGTTTAGATGATTTTGTGTTGATCTTCCTTGATGACATTGATATACTCTAAATCAGTTGAAGAGCACGTAAGGCATTTGAGTATAGTTTTGCAGTGCTTGAGAGAGTGAAAGCTTTATGGTAAATTAACTAAGTGTACCTTCTTTCAAGATAAAGTGCACTATCTTGGTCATGTGATCTCAATAAAAGGGATTGCAGTTGATCCTGAGAAGATTAAAGCAATAATGGAATGGCCTGCACTGCAGAGTGTGACATAAGTCAGAAGTTTTATGGGACTTGCAAGTTACCATAGAAAGTTTGTGGAAGCTTTTTCAACTATAGCAGCACCAATTACTACACTTCAGAAGAAGGGTTAAGAAATTTGAATGGACCGAAAGGTGTGAGCAAGCTTTCCAAGTGCTAAAGGAAAAGATCACAATTGCTCCTATCTTGACCATACCAAATCCTAATGGTCACTTTAGAGTTATAACAAATGCTTTGGGAGAAGGAGTAGGAGGAGTGTTGATGCAGAATGAGCAAGTGGATGCTTATGAGTCAAGAAAGTTAAAGCAGCATGAGTTCAACTATTTGCCACATGATCTTGATTTAGCCTCCATAGTTCATGCACTTCTGATGTGGAGGCATTATCTTCTAGGTAAGCCCTTTGAGTTGAACATAGATCTTTTAGGGCTCAAGTATATATTTACTCAACCTAACCTTAATGCACGACAAAGAAGGTGGTTAGAATTCCATAGCGAGTATGACTTTGGGATTGAGTATATAAAAGGAAAGGAGAATAGAGTAGCATATGCTCTTAGTAGGAGAAGACATCTAGCTGCCATGGTTACAACTAGATCCAATTTGAAGCAGAAAGTGATTCAGAATCTTCAAGGGGATGAGCATTATGAAAGAGTAAAGAAAGATTTTGAAGTAGACCCCTTAGACCATAGGTTTGATGGTTATGTGATTGAATCAAATAGACTTCTGAGATTTCAGGGAAGGCTGTATATTCCTAACTCAGGAGAGTTGAGGAAGTTAGTGCTTGAAGAGATCCACAATGCACCATATTCAGGGCATCCTGGAGTGACCAAGATGGTCAAAGGTTTGAGACCTTTATACTTTTGGCCTAGACTTAAGAAGGATGTGACAGAATTTGTGGCTTGATGTTTGGAATGCCAGTGAGTCAAAGCTGAGCATGTGCATCCAGTAGGATTGTTGTATCCACACAATATTCCTAAGCATAAGTGGCAAATGATAAGTATGGATTTTATTCAAGGGTTACCCATGTCTAAGAATAGGCATGATGTCATCTTAGTGATTGTGGACAAGTTGACTAAGGTAGCACATTTCATTCTGGGGAATCTTTCAGATGGTTCTATGGTATTAGCTAAGAAGTTTGTTTAGGAGATTTTGGACAACTCTTAATGCAGCTTTGGGCACAAAATTGAATTTCAGTTTGGCCTATCATCCTCCAATGGATGGTCAGATAGAAAGAGTAAATCAGCGGGTAGAAGACCTTCTCAGAATATATTGTATGGATCAATAGTATAAATGGGAGGAGTAACTTCCATTGGTAGAGTTTACATACAACAATTCATACCATGCATCTTTGGGAATGGCACCATTTGAAGCTCTTTATGGGCATAGGTGTCATACACCTATTAGTTGGGATAAGGTGGAGGACAGAATAGTGATTGGTCCTGACATGTTAAGAGAAATGGATGATTAGATGAAGTTGATCAAGGAGAAGTTAAAGCAAGCTTTAGATCGTCAAAAGAGTTATGCAGATAGAAATAGAACTCCTAGACAGTTCTCAGTGGGTGATAAAGTCTTTTTGAGGGTCAAACCACATAAGAGTTCAGTTTCATTTGGCAAAGCGTCCAAACTTGCTCCTCATTTTTTAGGACTGTTCGAAGTTCTGGAAGTGATAAATCCCGTAGCTTATAGACTTGCTCTACCACATGCACTTGCCAGAATCCATAATGTTTTTCATGTGTCCTTACTTAAGCTTTATCATCCTGATGTGTCACATATTCTTGATTGGCGTTCTTTACAAGTTCAGGATCCAGGGGTGGTGCTGGTGGAGCCCACTCAAATTTTGGAGAAGTGCAACATAAGTTGCGTAGCAGAGATGTGTGCAATATAAGGTCCAATGGGATCAGTATTTAGAGGATAGTGCCACATGGGAGGATGCAGAGGAGATTGATAGATCTTTTTCTCATTTGAGGAGGCCATCGATTTCTTATTCATGCATGGATTATGATACTTTGAGTTTTATTATTGTTTTGAGATACTTTGAGTTTATGTTATTATTTTAAAGATACTTTGATACTTTAATGGTGGTTGATTGATACCTTATTGTTTGATGTGTAATAAGACATCAGGACGATGTCTCTTCCAAGTGGGAAGGATGTTATGTCTCATTTTTATGGACTATATTAATAATCTAGATTAGAGAACAATTACTATGATTGACTTTACTTTGAGTAAATTCCACATGTGTGAAGGTAATTATCATGAAGTTATATTTAAGTAAATTAGAAAAATTGATTTGACAGTTAAACATTATCAATGTGATTAGAATGTTGTTTTGACTATGTGTTGAGGTACTAACCTAGTGACGTCGAGTTGAATGCAAATGAATGTAGGTACTCATCGAAGACAAGAACATGGTTGAGGTAGAGGTGTTCTAGCCACTTGACAATAACTAATGGGATGGTTTACCTTGATGCAATCACACACTCATGTAGCTTCATGTTGCATTTTTGAATGGCTTATTTTATGCATCATTGTGTGAAAAATAAATGTGATTGATGATTGGACACTTAGAAAATATTGTGTTTTAATTATTACAATAAGTTTATTTCAAATGTATGATTCAGTCAAAAATATTAATGTTCTTTTAAATTATATTTAAATTTGTGTGTGTGTTTTATATTATTAATAAATAAATAAATAATGTTTTCCTATTTATGCAAATGAAGATGTTTGGAAGACAATATCTATATTAAACTTAAAATAATTATATTAAATTGTAAATAGTTGTATATAAATATATTATTTTCATATTATTATTATTATATAATTCTTGTTTTTTATTTAAATATGATTATTGACATTATTATAATTAGATTTCTAAATTAAACAATTAGAATTTTATTCTGTCATGCAACTATAGGAATAAAAATTAGTTTATTATAGATATTTTATTTGGGCTTTTTTGAATGCAATTCACATGCAAACTAGAATTAGACTTCAGTTTTGAAAACCTATTCTCTCGACACCAATAGTAGCAGAGTTTTGGTTTTAATAAATTAGGGGACAACAAAGGAAAGGGCATGCTTTTTATTTTTCTTTCTGAGTGACCAAGAAAGGGAGAAGGCACCACGTATTGGTAGCGACAGAAGGATAGAAGGGCAAGGACAATAGTAGAGGATTCCATCTTGGGTAAGCATTTAAACAGGTATTCTTTTGGATAATATGATGTAGTATGATAATTTAGAATAGACAAATCTTTCATGCATGAATATTGGCTAAGAACCTGTGAAATTTCTCTTGCTGTGTAATGTAGAGAATTGACCTGTGTGTATGTCACCTGGTCTTGTTATCCATGTCTCTCTTATTCACATGAAGGACTTAGTTGAGACCCTTCAATATGCAATAAACTTTCTATTCGTTCGATCTACCTGCCAAAAAGCACATGTTTGAATTAATTGTGATGGCCTGTCTAAAAATGTCAAACTCTATTGGGGGGTAAGTGCAAGAAAATGGGGGGCCAAAAAGTGGCCAAAAAAATTTCAAAAAAATTTAAGTCATAACGCGAGCGCATTATAACGCGCTCGCATTATGGCTTGGTAATGACAAGCCTCAAGCTCGTCATTACCGAGCCATAACGCGAGCGCGTTATAACGCACTCACGTTATAACCTATTATAAATAAAAAAAAGTAATTTCATTTCATTTCATTCTGATTTTCTCCTCTGCCCGCGGCTTCAAAACCCTCAAAAATGCGCTCGCATTCTACAAAACGCCAATCAACACAAAAAGCTTGTCGATTCATCGCCAAAATGTCGCTGCGATGTCGAGCACGCCAAAGATGTGAGTTATCTTTATTTTTTTGTTTGAATTTCTTTCTAAATAGGTAGGTTTTTGTTGATTTTTGATGTATATTTCGTTAATTGTAGGAAATGTTAATGCACCTCCTCCTCCTCCTCCTCCTCAAAATCCACAAAATCCTGAGGAGGAAATACCTGCAGAACAACAACCTCCTCCATTCATTCCTCGACATGCCCCTGGAACACAAGATAATATAATGGGACAAATTGAAAACAACAAAAAATAAATTAAAGATATAATTGTAAGGTTGAAAGATCCTTCCACTTCAACCTTGCATAGGTCCACGCTTGCCGAATCTCTTGAGTCTATGTTATCAAATGTAAATTCAATTAGCAAGCAAATAACTAGTTGGACCGATAAAAAGAGAGAGTTTAGAGATTACTATGCAGATAAATTGTCATACCAAGATGTCAAAAAATTACAAATTACAAAATTAGACTTGTGTTCAATTTTCATAAACCCACAAACAAATCAACCTCCACCCATTACATGCAAGAGGTTCCCTATCCATTGGTGCAACAACCAAGCGATAAGGGACAATTTCGGGCAGAGGTGGTGGATGGTTTTTTACCATCCTCCATGCAATAATAATGAGGTCCCACAATACTTTTTGAGGAAACTCTACTGCGAGTTTGTCCTCAATAAAGTGCCAAACTATTTTGATATGCGGGACTTCCAGGGTAGAGGTGGGGGCTCAGCACAGGATAGACCAGGGGCACATCTTGACCCACAGCGGGTAGTGAGACGAGTAATCAGTAGACCAGCCCACGAGCATGTTTCTATCCCTTCCATTGTGAAGGAGAGTGTTGAGGTCAATACACTGAGGTCGATTAGTGCCTTGACCCAGAGCATCATAGAGCATGCCGATCCTACAACACAGAGTGGGTTGGGAGATAGTGCGAGGAGTAGGGTCCCACCGCATACTTGCCAGGCTTGCGGGTCAGCCTGTGGTTATGACCCCATGGACAGTCAGGACATAGGTGCACAGGCTACATCTGCAGCTGAGCAGATGGTGATGACAGATACCCTCCTGAGTGAGACTTTCGGCGTTAATACTCAGGTAAATATTAGCAAGTTTATTGAATTTAATTTATTAAATTTTATTTTTGGAATACAAGATTAACTAATTTTAATTGATGATTTTAATAAAATTTCAGGGTCATAGCGTCGATGTAGTTTTCAGTGGTTCTCCACCTACATTTTTCACTAGATCATCTACTGTCGAGGTATGTAACTAGTAAACAATTATAAATATTACATGTGAATAGCATCGTTATATGAATGGTATTCTAATTTCTGATTTGGATGTTGAATAGGTTAACACTATAGATTTCATGGCAACACCTACCAGCAGTGGTGGACTTCAAAGCTTTACGGAGGTAATAAAATAAATAGTTTAATGAATGAATTGTACTTACTAAATTTTTGTATGTGATTTGTGTGTTTTATTGTGTGTACTTCCATGTTTAGATGAACGTATGTGTATGTTAGGAGCCATGATTTGCATCACTATTATAGTTTTCGTAATTAAATAATGTTGTTTTATTTCCAGATGATGCAGGCTGCGGATACACCTCCCCATGTTCATAGGGCAATGGAGCAGGGTGTGGCCTCTGTGATTCATAGCTCTATGGCATTAACAGGGGTATGAGGCAGATTAGTAAATTTCAATATACATTCATTGTTATAGTTGTCTATTTTTGAAAAATCAAAAGATTATTGATTTGAAGTTTAATTTCTATCTGGATGGTTTCTATAGGACATGACATCACCAGGTCCTATTCCTACTACTGAGGCAAGCGAGGAGATAGATTATATGTTAGCGGTAAGTGATTATTTTGTTAAATGTTTCATTTTTTTATAACATGTAATTTCTATATATTAATGTCTATACTTTTTTTTGTAACAGGTAAAGGTGCAGGAAGAACTAAATAGGAGGAGTAGCCCTCGGGTTCGTAGTAGACCACCCACATGCATGTCTCCATCCCCTAGAAGATCAAAGGTTGCTCGTGATTTATTCTCTTCACCAGCTAGAGGGGAATGACTTTTTATTGTGTTCCTCTGTTGTATGCCTATATGGCATTTGTGGACATATATTTTGTATTGTACATAGTTGACATTGTATGCCTATATGGCATTCTTGTAAGCCTATATGGCTATTTTTTATATATGTTATACTTATATCGATAGATATTGATGTATGCCTATATGGATATTTGGTTAATACAAATCTTTTTTATTGATGGCATCCATACTTGCATTATAAATCCACTTTTGAATGGATATTTGTAGATGGCTACTTCAAATATTTAAAGTCCGATTGTATTACATAGGATGTTTGCATTTTCTTTGATAGGCTTGATAGGCCATGGATTACATGATGGTGTTTGATGGAAAAGTATGGTACTAGAAGACTCTAGTTCATTCTTAATAGGCTTGTGATTGATAATATCTATGCATGATTGCACTTGATCTTGGATCATGGGCATGTTGTTAGGATTTTGATTGCATTGTGATGTTTGATGGATAGGCATGGTGTAAGATACCCAACTAGTTCTACAAAAATTTTTCCTTACTTAAACAATTTTACTTGCTATCAATTCATCAACTACTTCAACAACACAAAGATATACATCAAAGATAACTACTTGAATGAATCAACCTTATAGTTGGGTACTTGTCTAGTTATTTGACTCAATCAACTTGCAATGTCTTATTACATGGATAATGCTTTCAATAGCATGAAGTTACAACTTATTCAATGGAGATACAAAAGAAAGGCCTTGAAGCCTTGATGTTTACAATGGCGTCTACACTTGATCAACTCAATCAAACTCAATGATGTCAATTGAATGTCAACACCTCACAATATCACAAGGGAGCATCACCTTGCTTGTTGCATGGATGAACGTCATAGTTGCAAGACTCTTAGGGTTAGGCGCCAACTGAAGGTAGTAGAGACCAGACTAGGCGCCATCCTAAGCTGGGTGTTTTCTTGAGGTGGTAGAGACATGGATGAACATCTGGTGGGGTTTGATGACTCTATATTGACACTCAAATTCACTTAGGCGCAATATTAGTGTTCTTCTAACTAGGCGCCAGATAGGAGGATTCTCAGGGGTTTTGGTGCCTAGGTTACAACTTGTCAATTTCTCAAAGAATCTTTGAAACACTTGACTTCCAATGATTATCAGCTTACCCTCTGATGGAGCGCCTTGTTCCAAAATTGGTCTTGGGGACTTGCATCTCTCTTAGGCGCATGTTTGGAGTAATGTCAACTGGTATCAGTGCCTATTATCTCAATTCACACTTGACATCAAACTTTTGAAGCTCTTTTACCCTAGCACCTTTATCTTCTATCAAGCGCCTAACATTCTGGAGGTGAATTCCATCTTAATCCAAGTCTTCAAGGTACTTCCAAGTTTAGGAGCCAAAATAGGGTTATGGAGGAGCAGAACCATGCCTTAGGAGGATGACTGAACCCTAGGCGCCAATTTGAGGTTGCAAGAGCATAGGTATGCACCAAGTAGAGTTTGATGCTCAAAACATTAACATTATTCAGTGAAATCCTTTTTTGACTCTAGGCGCCATTTGGAGGCTAGAAAGAGGGAAGTTGACACCAACTGCATTAGGCGCATTTCTGAGGTGATGGAGACCAATAAGTGTGCCTTGTCCTCTGGCTCTATTCTTTGTTAACTTTACAACTTAGATTATCTAAACAACACTGAGAATGCTTCCCTTCTTCCTAATACAAGTTGAAAGATCCACTGGGCACCATTTCAGGTGTCTGGAGAGATCATTAACCAAGGGCGCTAATAGAGCCTTTGGCAAATGGAAAGAGCGCCTTACTTAGATTTGATTTCTAGATGCCAGAATTGAGGAATTTTGCGCCTTGGCTAGGAGTTTCTCATTTCAATCTTGATTATTCATCTAAGTGACTTTCCTTAGCTCCCAAGCCTTCAATCTATCCATTACCCCCTGCTAGGCACTCAAAATAGAGTGTTAACGCCTTATGAAGGTTAGGTGCATTCTGAGGGTGGGGTAGGCAAGTGAGGGTGCCAGACTAGGCCTTGAGACTTCTCTCCTCATCAAAGGCTTTCAATCCTAGGTGCCAGATCTAAGGAGTTCCAACCAACACATGCGCCTAGTGCTGTGAGTTCACCCAAAGGACATCTTTAACTTGAAAACTTTCAATCTTCATCCATCTATGCTAGGCGCTCAATTGGAGGATCCCTAGAAACATGTATAGGTGCCTTGAGGTTCTTAGGTGCTTAATTTGGATGATCCTTGTGCTAGGCACTTAGTAAGGAAAATTGGAGTGAAATGGGCGCCTAGGCTCCCAAGCTTCCATACTTAGTCAAATTTTAGGGTTTTGACCTTGTTCCTGCAAAACAAACAGATAGAGTTAGTCCGAAACCAATTCATTCCCTCATCATTTGGAATTAGCCTCCAGGAATGAGGAATAGGCTAATCCATTATACACTTGATGATCAAGCCGGGAATGGGGACATGACACATGGTACTAGGCTAATCATTTTGGGTTTTGCATGAGCCTCGGACAAGGTAGTGGGATGACTTGAATGCATATTGCCTATATCCACGGGATGACTTTGTTATTTTTCCTTGTCTATGCTCATTTGCACATTGGTATGTTGCATTGGGATGAGAGGATGGATGTTGCTTTGATAGTGATGTGTATTCGTCACCTAGTGATGGATGATCTTAGATAGTGGTTGGGTGTAATGGTTATCTTCATGTGGTTGCAGATTTTGATCCTTGGTTTAGAGGTGTTTGGTAGTGCGTCTTGGTGGACTCTTGATTCTAGATTAGAGTATTAGCATGATACAAGTTCTCTTGAGACTAGGATGTCTGTATTGGTGCATGTGATCTTCTAGGAGGAGATGTTAGATCATGATGTCATGTTTGGATACCTAATTTTGTAGTTGGATTTTTGACAGTGGTCTTGTTGGTTCTCTTGGTATTGAGTACATTGGTCATGTGCTTGGGAGCTTCATGATAATGTGGTGTTGCATTTGGAGCTTAACATGGATTGATTGGTTGTAGGTTCTCATACATACTTCAAGACTTGGGTGAGGCTAGAGTTCTCTTAGGATTAGAGACAATTGTTGAGATGGTTACCCTTTAGAGGTTTTAGCAGGAAGACCAAGGAGACTTTCACTTGGATATGGGCGTGAGTTAATTATGGACCTAGAGAAGATTCTTATTAGTTCTAGAGGGTTCATTCGAGGGGTGTCTCTAAACATGTTTTTTCTCAAGTGCTAAACTGGAGTTGTCTAGATGCACAAGTGCGCCTCCCTCAATGAAGTTCCTTTTGTTAACTTAGTTCATCCTAGTGACTGAAGGGGTTGTTATATTCTTTAGGTGCAATCTTTCATAGACTAAAACATTCACTCCATGTTAAGGCGCTCAAAGGAGGCTCTGGAGATGGAAAATGGCGCCTTAACTCACTTATGTAAATTTTGGATTTTTAGGCAATTGTAAGATGTCTTCGAAGGCTCAATTCTTCAAGGCGCCCATTTTGTTCACCACTTGTAGCATCACTTGTTCAAGGCACATGTGTGATTTGGTCAAAAATAGGTGCCTAGAGTGAATAGGCTTTCATCCTGACTTAATACACTGCCTCCTTCTGACGATTTTTGGGGCAGCAGAAAACCTTTCACCACGGGCAAATGCCTCAGAGCTATAAAAAATTGAGAGAGGTTATTGTAGAGGCACTCTACGTGATCGCATTGCCTCAGACGGAATGTTTCTAAGTGACATAGTTTTCGAGTAACATCTCATCAAAGATTGCTACCTTTTTGCACTTTGGACTCTTCAGGGATATCATCGGTACAATGTAGCTCCGACTGTTTCGACATATTTGGGTGAAAAATAGGACCATGCATAGCATAGATGTACCCATTCGAATGCGTTGGAACAGTCAGTTTGGTCACATCAGGAGCAGGACAAAAGTTACACCCCTTTGCAACTTTACACTGCCTCCTTCTGACGATTTTTGGGGCAGCAGAAAACCTTTCACCACGGGCAAATGCCTCAGAGCTATAAAAAATTGAGAGAGGTTATTGTAGAGGCACTCTATGTGATCCCGTTGCCTCAGACAAAATGTTTCTAAGTGACACAGTTTTTGAGTAACATCTCGTCAAAGATTGCTGCCTTTTTGCACTTTAGACTCTTCAGGAATATCGTCGGTACAATGTAGCTCTGACTGTTTTGACATGTTTGGGTGAAAAATAGGACCATGCCTAGCGTAAATGTACCCATTTAGATGCGTTGGAATAGTCAGTTTGGCCGCATCAGGAGCAGGACGAAAGTTACACCCCTTTGCAACTTTACACTGCCTCCTTCTGACAATTTTTGGGGTAGCAAATAACCTTTCACCACGGGCAAATGCCTCAGAGCTATAAAAAACTGAGAGAGGTTATTGTAGAGGCACTCTACGTGATCATGTTTCCTTAGACAGAATATTTTTAAGTAACACAGTTTTTGAGTAACATCTCGTCAAAGATTGCTGCCTTTTTGCACTTTGGACTCTTCAGGGATATCATCGGTACAATGTAGCTCCAACTGTTTCGACATGTTTGGGTGAAAAATAGGACCATGCCTAGCGTAAATGTACCCATTCAGATGCGTTGGAACAGTCAGTTTGGTCACATCAGGAGTAGGACGAAAGTTACACCCCTTTGCAACTTTACACTGCCTCCTTCTGACGATTTTTGAGGCAGCAGAAAACCTTTCACCACAGGCAAATGCCTCAGAGCTATAAAAAATTGAGAGAGGTTATTGTAGAGGCACTCTACGTGATAGCGTTGCCTTAGATGGAATGTTTCTAAGTGACATAGTTTTCAAGTAACATCTCGTCAAAGATTGCAGCCTTTTTGCACTTTGGACTCTTCAGGGATATCGCTGGTACAATGTAGCTCCGACTGTTTTGACATGTTTGGGTGAAAAATAGGACCATGCATAGCATAAATTTACCCATTCGGATGCGTTGGAACAGTCAGTTTGGTCGCATCAGGAGCAGGACGAAAGTTACACCCCTTTGCAACTTTACACTGCCTCCTTCTGATGATTTTTGGGGCAGCAGAAAACCTTTCACCACGGGCAAATGCCTCAAAGCTATAAAAAACTGAGAGAGGTTATTGTAGAGGCACTCTACATGATCATGTTTCCTTAGATGGAATGTTTCTAAGTGATATGGTTTTCGAGTAACATCTCGTCAAAGATTGCTGCCTTTTTGCACTTTGGACTCTTCAGGGATATTGTCGGTACAATATAGCTCTGACTGTTTCGACATGTTTGGGTGAAAAATAGGATCATGCCTAGCGTAAATGTACCCATTCGGATGCGTTGGAATAGTCAGTTTGGTCGCATCAGGAGCAAGACGAAAGTTACACCCCTTTGCAGCTTTACACTACCTCCTTCTGATGATTTTTGGGCCAGCAGAAAACCTTTCACCATGGGCAAATGCCTCAGAGCTATAAAAAATTGAGAGAGGTTATTGTAGAGGCACTCTACATGATAGCGTTGCCTCAGACAGAATGTTTCTAACTAACACATTTTTCAAGTAACATCTCGTCAAAGATTGCAGTCTTTTTGCACTTTGGACTCTTCAGGGATATCGTCGATACAATGTAGCTCTGACTGTTTCGACATATTTGGGTGACAAATAGGACCATGCCTAGCATAAATGTACCCATTTGGATGCGTTAGAATAGTCAGTTTAGTCACATCAGGAGCAGGACAAAAGTTACACCCCTTTGCAACTTTACACTGCCTCCATCTAACGATTTTTGGGGTAGCAGAAAACCTTTCACCACGGGCAAATGCCTCAGAGCTATAAAAAACTGAGAGAGGTTATTGTAGAGGCACTCTACGTGATAGCGTTGCCTCAAACAGAATGTTTCTAAGTGACACAATTTTTGAGTAACATCTCGTCAAAGATTGCAGCCTTTTTGCACTTTGGACTCTTCAGAGATATCGTCGGTACAATGTAGCTCCGACTGTTTTGACATGTTTGGGTGAAAAATAGGACCATGCCTAGTGTAAATGTACCCATTCAGACGTGTTGGAACAGTCAATTTGGTTGCATCAGGAGCAGGATGAAAGTGACACCCCTTTGCAACTTTACACTGCCTCCTTCTGACGATTTTTGGGGCAGTAGAAAACCTTTCACCAAGGGCAAATGCCTCAGAGCTATAAAAAACTGAGAGATGTTATTATAGAGGCACTCTACGTGATAGCGTTGCCTTAGACGGAATGTTTCTAAGTGACACAGTTTTCGAGTAACATCTCGTCAAAGATTGTAGCCTTTTTGCACTTTGGACTCTTTAGGGATATCGTTGGTACAATGTAGCTCAGACTGTTTCGACATGTTTTGGTGAAAAACAGGACCATGTCTAGCATAAATGTACCCATCTGGATGCGTTGGAAGAGTCAGTTTGGTCACATCACGAGCAGGACACCAAAAATACAAAAGTTGCTTTGTGCAACTTTACAACATTGACACTTTTTTGCAACATGACTCAAAGACTCAAACTGACCCCAAATGACTCAAAGTGACCTAAAATCACCTTGATTTGGTGCCCAATGTATATTATAGAGGTCGAGGTGCTCCTTATCATTCAAACATCTTAGATGAGCACATAGGAAAGGAAAAAGCTCTAAGTTTCATCATCATGAGCGCCTAATATCAAGAGACTTTAATGGCTCAAACCTTAGCATGGAGTCCTAAGGTACATTTCATGTCTGCTTTCATCCAGTTTGGCGCCCTTATGTAGATTTTTCAACTTGATTTGGTGCCCTATATGTGAAGGAAGATCTAAAGGCATGAAAGTGGATGTCATATTGCAAGAGTTTGGATCATCAAATTGAAAGAAATAAGTCTATTAAGCTTGGGTGCCCTTGGTCTTCTTTTCATTCATTATGAGTGCCTTGGGAGAATGGTATATAGGTCATCATCATGATTGGGCGCCCTGGATCCAGAGTGTTGGAGAGATCATCAAATGGTGTCTAGTAGGGTGAGTTATGAGTTTGGTCGCATCAGGAGCAGGACACCAAAAATGCATAACATGATGATGTAAAAATATGTACATATGTGTAAAAATGCAGGAGGAAATAAAAAAAGACAAACCTTACAAATTAATGTGCATACTTACAACTCAATGTAACATAACTATACAAAATCAATGTGAATACTTACAAATTAATCCAATGAACCATCCGGGTCTGCTCTACTCTTTATTGTGTCAAGTATTGCTTCATGGTCAGACTCACGCACCTTCCACAATATTTTGTTTAAAGGTCTACCCCGATACTTTATCAAATGAACATTGGATGCCACGACAAGGTTCGAGTAATGAAGAATCTTCCAATGCATGTCAAAGTCCTGAAATAGCCAAATATTAACACTCTTATGTGGGTACCTTCTAAGCCATGTTCCAGTAATAACCACTGATCCTGTAGGGTATTCGATGTTTTCTCCATCTGTAACAGGGGCCTCCAATTTCTTTTTAGCCTCAACACAACAACATAAGTAATAATATGTTCCCTCTTCATTATCTTCATCTGCAATAACTGCATATGCGTGCCCTACATTGATATGTGTAGCAAATTAGATGAAATTAGTCAACATTACAAAAACACTACAAAGTAAGATGACATTACCTGGTTGAACTAGATGAAATTAGATGCATATACGTGCCCTATATTACCTAGTTGAACTAAATCTAATATGTGGTCAAAGTCAACTGACGATTCCATCTTTGTTAGTTCCAGTGCCGTCGGGGGTCGATACATGTCAAGTGGGCTAAGATAACTTAACTGCCATTCGTCAACCCACTCCTTTGACTCGCACTCATCCCAGACTTGAATTGTACAGGAAGAACAAAAGCATGACATCTTTCGTGTATGGATACTCCATGAACCTGCAATTGAGCTTTTGAAAGAGTGTATCTCATTTGATCCTGTCAGTGTACAACAATCCTCATATGGTGCAATGTTAGTATCATCTATCAACCAAAAAAATCTACAAACTAAAAACTTACCTTCATTACCTGGACCCATGGAAGCATTACACCACTCGACAATTGATTTTGCATCTGTCAACTTTGCATTGTCTTTATACTTTAACTCTTCTCGTGCTATGGCTCTTTTGATACATGCTCCTGCACCATCATGCTCCCCCTTTCCATGCCCGGCCTCACAAAAGTTCCACATATGTTGAATACCTGTAAAATTATGCCTCCTACTCAGCCAATAGAAATTTTGTGAGTTCTTGAATTGTGACGCACAATTATCCAACCATATGATATGCTGACTGAACGATATGCCCCTTCTAGCCAAATCATTGTAGAACACCTAAAAGCAACCTTGCACGAACTCCGTAGAATGCATGCGATCATCACTAATATAGAAATTATACTCCCTTATGATCTTTCTGTCATCCTCTGTACTATCATTCGCATGAATGAATGCGATGTGCACAAATATAGAAACCTGTGTGGAGTTGTAATATTGTGATTGCACCTCACGCTGTGGCTGTAGACTGTAGTTCTCTGCAAAGCCGACGACTGAAACAATGCTACCAACCAGAAATGTGTCCTTGCATAACTTGAATTGCAAGTCCAACCATCGAGCTCTATGGGCATGTCTTGCATACTCATACACTATGTTGTCACAAAATATAGGCATAAACTGATACACTGGAATCTTTTTAATAACTAATTCGCACCTCTTTGCTTCTTTACCATCTTTTGTATTGTATGCCACTATTTTATACTTGCCAAACTCTACTAGTTCGTTTCCAACCACATGTGTTATTTCCATATGTTCACATATTGGCAAATGTTGCAAGCCACCGCAACGATGACATGTGCCATCCAAGCATAATTTCTTGTAGAATATTTGACCTTCCTCTCTTTCACATAAAATTCTTGATATGAAGTCTCTTGAAGATGTTGGTGGGGCACATAGGGCACAACCCTACAAATCATTGTTAGTATGCAGATCTAAACATATAGACCTATAAGCATCAAAATGGTTAGAAAATTCAATATGTAATCTACAACAACAAGTAGTGCGTGTGTGATTTATCTTAACATAGAAAGGTTTTAGCATTTCAAAATATCTTTGACAAATTTTAATTTGAGGATACTTCTCTAGAAATTTGCCATAAAACTGTGTTTGAGTCTCATCCAAAAAATGCTTTGAATGTGGCTCGCAGTTCTGACTACCGATTCTCCTTCTTACCACATCCCTTTGATTCGGAGATACCCTTGTGTAATTCTTCCAAAAGTCTTCAATTAGTGATCTCAATGCTTCAACAATTGGTTTATCTTTTCGTGGTAGTCTCCTCGAGAACGCCCATAATTCATTGGAATTAGTGTCCTCAATTCTTTGGCATCTTCCAACGGCTCTTGATAAAGTTTTCCTATTAATTCTCAATTCTTGACTTGTCTTTCTAATGAGATGAGCTTTCCTCGTTTGACTACTTACTATAGTCGATGTAATCACACGCCTTGTTGCATTACTATCTTTTGTGCCTGAGGTGTTACCCACACTCTCATACGCACTCATTAGATTCTTGACAATAGATTTTTCACTTGAAGCCTCTGATGTTCTCAACCCAAGAATCTTCATGATAGACCTATACTTTATACTTCGCATCATTTCAATGAATAGTTGACATCTTGCAGTCTCATTTAACTTTTCAAAGAACAATCTCCAAATCTTATTAGCATATCTTCTACAAGTGCATTTTGGAATCTTACCTTCCATTGGCTGCAAAATATTCTCATCAATATCAATCAAATACTTTGGCTTTCTATGCAAAATTCTAGGTGGTGTCAAGTTAGGTAGATTCATATCAACATTAGGAATTTCATCAATATTTAAATGAGATGGGTTAGATGGCATACCTTCGATCGAAGATGGAATAGATGACATACCTTGAGGTTGAGGTGGGAACGATGGCATACCTTCTTCATCACATGTGAGTGATGATGTACTCTCAACTTGAGATGTGGTAGATGGTGTCCCTACATGTTGACTTGCAGTAAAGGACGTGTCTCCAACTATGGTATTCAAATCTCTCGTACCATGAAGTTTTTGCATTCATTCTCTTTGTGCTGCCAATACCATATCTCTTTGTGATGGTTGTGGTTCCTCTTCAATTGGTATGTCTTCATTTATCATGTCCAATTTCCTCTTCTCACGAAGTTCCCTCATAGCCATTGCTTTCTTTGCATTCTTAGCTTCTATCTCTTCCTGTGTTGGTTTAATTCTTGATCGTTTCCTCGGCATGACGGAGAATTTGTCTGTAGCATGATAAAGAGACCAATATTAGTTCCTAAGAAATGAATACATGATAATAGTGGGATTGTATTTTTTTTATGTTGTAAGGATTTATTCTTGTATAGTTTGACATCATGGTATGAATTAAGGTTTGTTTATTACACATAATTATTAAAGAGCCCAAGTGTAGAAAATATACATGGCATCATGTGAGATTGTAGGTTGCTTTCTTGATTGGGAATGTGTCTATTTTAAACATGTATTATAAAGCATGATAAAGTAATTCAATCCGAAATAAGGAAAATGTAAAGAACATGCATGTAAAGACTTGACATACCTAAAAAATGAAGATTTGAATGGAGAGAGTACCCAATTATGTAGTGTTTTTATCTTCTTGCATCAAACTCCTCAACAATTTGAGTTTTTCACCACTTGCTTCCTTTTCAATGTTAAATTCTTAAAATTGAATCACAATTAACATTGCAACACTACAAAAATTAAAACTTGAATAGATATATATCAAACTTGGTGTGAAAACTATGTTATTTCCTCCTTCTCAAGTTGGCAAAGCAGAAAAGGTGGTGGAAAGATCATGCAAAGGTGGTACAATGTGTCAAATGTGCATGTGAACTTCCCAATAGCATGAAAGCACTTCTTTTTTGTCGAAGCACGCATAGAATCAGTAAGAAAACAGAGCATGTGGGCCTGGATCACGGGGGTAACCACTTTTTTACCATTTCAATAGAAATACAAAATGTGAGTGCGTTATAACGTGCTCGCGCTATAACGCACTCGTGTTTTGTCCTACTATAGATTCATCACATCCTTTGCATTGATCACATCTTTTTCTTGCAAGGGCTTGCCAAATGCTCATCCCTAAACCCTAAATGCTATCCCTAATCCTACACCCTCAACAAACTCGATACTATACCTTAAACTCTAATCCCTTATCCCTAAACCCTCCAACCCTATCCCTAATCCTTACAACCCTCAACCCTAATCCCTCAACCCTTAACTCTGATCCATCAACCCTCAACACTATACCTTAAACCCTAATCCCTTCAACCTCAACCCTATCCCTAAACCCTTGACCCTCGAACCTCAACCCTTAACCCTTGACGTCAAACCCTAATCCCTCAACCCTTAACTCTGATCCCTCATCTCTCAACCCTAACCCTAAACCCTTAACCCTCAACATCAAATCCTAATCCCTCAACCCTTCACTCTAATCCCTCAACCCTAAACCCTATCCCTAAACCCTCAACACTATACCTTAAACCCTAATCTCTCAGCCCTCAACCCTAAACCTTATCCCTAAACCCTAATCCCTCAACCCTCAACCCTAATCCGTCATCCCTCAACTCTAATCCCTCATCCCTAAACCCTAAATGCTATCCCTATTCCTACACCCTCAACATAATCGATACTATACCTTAAACCCTAATCCCTTATCCCTAAACCCTCGAACCCTATCCCTAATCCCTAAATGCTATCCCTAATCCTACACCCTCAACAGACTCGATACTATACCTTAAATCCTAATCCCTATCCTTCAACTCTTAACCCTTAAAACTTAAACCCTATCCCTACACCCTCAACACTTGACACTATATCTTAAGCCTTAAACCCTCATCCCTAAAGCCTCAACCCTCAATCCTTAAACCTTCAACCCTAAACCCTATCCCTAATCCCTCTACCCTTGACACTCTAACCCTAACCTCAACATTAAATGCTAATTCGTCAACCCTAAACCCTAATCCTAAACCCTCCAACCCTATCCCTAATCCTTATACCCTCCACACTCTACTTTAACCCTAATTCCTCGACCCTCAACCCTATCCCTAAACCCTTGACCCTCGAACCTCAACCCTCAACACTCAACATCAAACCCTAATCCCTCAACCCTTAACTCTAATCCCTCGACCTTCAACCCTAACCCTAAACCCTAAACCCTCAACGTCAAATTCTAATCCCTCAACCCTTCACTCTAATCCCTCAACCCTAAACCCTCAACACTATACCTTAAACCCTAATCCCTCAACCCTAACCCTAAACCTTGTCCCTAAACCCTAATGCCTCAACCCTCAACCCTAATCTGTCATCCGTCATCCCTCAACTCTAATCCCTCATTCCTAAATCTTAAATGCTATCTCTATTCCTAGACCCTCAACATGCTCGATACTATACCTTAAACCCTAATCCCTCTACCCACGACACTCTTATTTAACCCTAATCCCTTGACCATTAACCCTATCCCTCAACCTCAACCCTCAACCCTTACCCCTCAACTCTCAACATTAAACCCTAATTCATCAACCCTAAACCCTAATCCCTCAAACCTAAACCCTATCCCTAAACCATCAACCCTCAACACTATACCTTAAACCCTAATCCCTCAACCCTCAACCCTAAACCTTATCCCTAAACCCTAATCCCTCAACCCTCAACCCTAATCCCTCATCCCTCAACTCTAATCCCTCATCCCTAAACCCTAAATGCTATCCCTATTCCTAAACCCTCAACAAACTTGATACTATACCTTAAACTCTAATCCCTTATCCCTAAACCCTCCAACCCTATCCCTAATCCTTACACCCTCCACACTCTACTTTAACCCTAATCCCTTCAACCTCAACCCTATCCCTAAACCCTTGACCCTCGAACCTCAACCCTCAACCCTCAACGTCAAACCCTATTCCCTCAACCCTTAACTCTAATCCCTCATCTCTCAACCCTAACCCTAAACCCTAAACCCTCAAACCTCAATGTCAAATCCTAATCCCTCAACCCTAAACCCTATCCCTAAACCCTCAACACTATACCTTAAACCCTAATCCCTCAGCCCTCAACCCTAAACCTTATCCCTAAACCCTAATCCCTCAACCCTCAACCCTAATCCGTCATCCTTCAACTCTAATCCCTCATCCCTAAACCCTAAATGCTATCCCTATTCCTACACCCTCAACAGAATCGATACTATACCTTAAACCCTAATCCCTTATCCCTAAACCCTCAAACCCTATCCCTAATCCTTATACCCTCCACACTCTACTTTAACCCTAATTCCTCGACCCTCAACCCTATCCCTAAACCCTTGACCCTCGAACCTCAACCCTCAACCCTCAACGTCAAACCCTAATCCCTCAACCCTTAACTCTGATCCCTCAACCCTCAACACTATACCTTAAACCCTAATCCCTATCCCTCAACCCTTAACCCTTAAAACTTAAACCCTATCCCTACACCCTCAACACTTGACACTATATCTTAAGCCTTAAACCCTCATCCCTAAAGCCTCAACCCTCAATCCTTAAACCTTCAACCCTAAACCCTATCCCTAATCCCTCTACCCTCGACACTCTAACCCTAACCTCGACATTAAATGCTAATCCGTCAACCCTAAACCCTAATCCTAAACCCTCAACCCTCAACCCTCAACACTATACCTTAAACCCTAATCCCTCAACCCTCAACCCTAAACCTTATCCCTAAACCCTAATCCCTCAACCCTCAACCCTAATCCATCATCCCTCAACTATAATCCCTCATCCCTAATCCCTAAATGCTATCCCTATTCCTAAACCCTCAACAGACTCGATACTATACCTTAACCCTAATCCCTTATCCCTAAACCCTCCAACCCTATCCCTAATCCTTACACCCTCCACACTCTACTTTAACCCTAATGCCTTGACCCTAAACCCTATCCCTAAACCCTTGACCCTTGAACCTCAACCCTCAACCCTCAATATCAAACCCTAATCCCTTAACCCTTAACTTTGATCGCTCGACCCTCAACCCTATCCCTAAACCCTAAACCATAATCTGTCATCCCTCATCCCTAAACCTTAAACGCTATCCCTATTCCTAGACCCTCAACGGGCTTGATACTACACCTTAAACGCTAATCCCTTATCCCTAAACCCTCCAACTCTATCCCTTATCCCTTAACCCTCATGATTACTAGCCTTGAACGTAAAAAAATTTGAGTGGGACATAACGCGAGCGCGTTATAACGCACACGTGTTATGTCAAACATGACAAAAGACAGACTTGCGGGAAAGAAAAATGCAAGGCAAAACATAACGTGAGCGCGTTATAACGCGCTTGCGTTATTTCTTGCTTTGGGAATCCCAAGCCTTGGGCTTGGGATTTGCTTTGGATTTCCAACCCAAAGGCTTGGAGTGCCTTATGAACAGTCACAGACGTGTTTTTCTATATTCTTCAAAATTTCACATAATTTCGTTCGTGCTAACCCTCAGATTTGCACGGGTTTCAAGGTTGAACAAATCAAACACATGGGTAATGTTAGGCTTTCTCTTAGCTATTTGACGATGTGATTTTTTTCACATTTTAACAATGTTAAGCCTTTCATCTTTAATTTCTTTTGTTTGTGTCCGTTTTTAGGCAAAAACCACTGTTTGGTCTTTTTTTCATTGTAAAATAACTATTCATTCAAATTTCAAAAATAATACATATTTAGAAACTAGACTCCATTCTACAAATATTAAAAAAATAAAAAAATGATTTTCAATTAGTTTTCAAAATTTATAGGGGTAGCACGGCCAAAATTCTATTTTTTAGGATGTGTCCACTTTAAAAATTAGTAAAAAATCAAATATTCATCAAAAAATTATTAGAAAAATCTGGCATAAACTACATGCTATTAGCTAATTTCTCACTAAAGCGATTTTAAAAATACCAAAAAAAAGTTGACCTTTTGAGGGAGCCACAAAACATGCTATGTTATGTTTTTTTGACAGAAACAACACCAATTTCTGTGGCTCCCTCTTTTGAACCCCTTAATCTATGCCATTTTCAAAACAAAATAGTAGTTTAGAAAGTAGACTCAGAGCACTACGAACAATGTTTTGGTTGCATCTCCAAATTTTGATTGTAACTATGCTCAATTTCTCATCCAAGGCCAGTATTTCCTAATTTTAGAAAAAAAAAGTGGCCACTTAAGACCCCTTTTTGGCCCCCCATCTTCCTGCACTTACCCTGGGAATCGACCCCTTTTGCTAGGTGTTTAGCCTCTATGATTCCATGCTCGACCTGCTGTATATTGTATTCCCTGTCACCAACTTTTCTCACCTCTATTTTTATGCTTTTGATTTTGTCCTTGATTTAGTGTGACCACCAGATCACTGTTTGGCTTGTTATTTGCAATGGTAGCCTGATTGAGAGTGGCCTAGCTATGAATATGGCCTGCTGTATAAATTATTTCATTGACTAAAATCAGATCATTATTGTTGAGTTGTGTTTGTTAATCCTTTTTCATTTTACCTCTATAAAACTTCAATCTTTGCCTATAGTTTTGATAAGCAAAACCCTGTCATCGTTTTGTATTATTGTAGCAGATCTATTCTTATCTCTATAGCCTAAGAAATTTGCTTCTGTAGCTTTCTTTTATGACTGTCAACTTTATAAGTTCCTATAGTAGAATATACGATCTTCCTGTAGCAAAAATTTAAGGATCTTGTAGCTAAATAAATTGCTTTTGTAACTCTGTTTAAAACTCATTAAAATAGTATGATGGCTTAAAACATAGACAGTAGATATTATTATTATTATTATTCTAATATTGCTGATTTTGAAACCAATTATAATTTTATTTAAATCTATTTACATAAATCAAAGCAGAGACAGATAGAAGTAGAGAAACTAAACTATATGATGTAATAATGTGAAACTAGACAACTGAATCAGATTATCAATATTATAATTATAATCATGACTAAATGAATGAATATGTTCTCTTTTTCTTATTGAAAGTTTATTTTCATTGATTGGTATTTTTGGGAAAGGAATTTGAATAGTTTATTGATGAACTTTGATCCTTTTATTCTATTATTTATTTACTTGTTTCTTGGGGAAAGAAGTAGTTTTTATCTAGGAATGTATTGGGTTACTTTCTGGGCTAGGATGCTGAATGTGGATTTTCAGAGATGGTTTATCCTCTTTTCAAGAATTGAACCAGGTTACTGTTTAAAGGATTAGATCTAATCAAGATGACATTGAAATAGATGTTTATTTTGTCTAGAAAACTTATATCTATATATACATATATATATATATATATATATATATATATATATATATATATATATATATATATATATATATCTTTGCCACATCCTGTTATGAGGAAATATGTTTTTCATTATTTAGAATTGCACATTCAAACATCAAGGTTGCATCGGGTGTTCCCTCCTGCCAGTTGTTTCTTGGTAGCTATACATTTCGTGTAGGGCTAGGTTTCTTTTGTTTCATGAAGGGATCTGGGAAAGTGTAATTACTTCATGGTTGAGTGGAAAAGCACCTGGGCCATGTTCTCGTCTCTCGACTCATAGGTGGTGGACCATTTGGTTCGTGCGACTAATAATCATATTGATTTAGTATTTCTTGTTGTACATGATTATTGTAACTTGAAATTGGATGTGATATGGCATGATCGCCCATGGATTTTGTATATTCTTTATAGTACTTTTACCTAGATTGAGCATGTGATTTTGAAAGATTTAATGACATTTTGATTCATATTTGTGAGATGGTTTATTTTACTTATGATATTGTAATTAATCAGATTAATTACACCCTTTTATCTTTTATATTGTAATTAAGTGGATTAATTACATCTTTTTACTTTGGATATTGTGATGTTGTATTTAAGTGGATTATTTACTTCATTTACTTTTATGTTGAAATTAAGGGCTTTACAGTCAAATGGTCCACCTTGAAAATCTCCTAGATGTCCTTTGGGATATAGTCCTGCAGATCTTAAATCCTTTAAATCCCAGTGATCTACCTTGCAAAAAAACCGTAAAATCTTGTCTGGAGAATCCTTGCAAAAAACCTAGAAAAAATCTACAAGCCTTTTGTCTTCAATGTCTTCCTTTGTAGGGGTTTTCTTTCTTTATACTTGGTCTTTTGTATGGATATCTAATGTTTGGATATCTAGATCTTAGTTAATATCCAGATATTATCTTAATATCGGGACATTAACTAACATCCTGATATCTTTCAGGTATCCAAACCTTAGTTAATATCCAAATGTTTTCTTAACATCCAGATCTTAACTAATATCCTGGACCTTAGCTAAGATCCCAATATCTCTCGAGTATCCAGACCTTAATTAATATTTGGATGTTTTCTTAACATCCACATCTTAACTAACATCTAGACCTTAGCTAAAATCCAGACCTTAGCTAATATCTAAATGTCTTCTTCCCCAAATGTGCGGACCTTAGCTAATATCTGGATGTCTTCTTAACATCTAGATCTTAGTTAAGATCTAGATACTCCCCAAATGTGCAGACCTTAGCTAATATCATGATCTTTCCCAATATCCATGACCTTCACGAATGTCCCAATGATGTCATCTAGTCCCTTCCCCCAAGAAGTGCATATGACGATGATGTCATCTAGACATTTCACCATCGGCATATTATCTTGTAGTGCTAATATCCTGATGACATCATCTAGATCTCCTCTTCAATGGAGTTCTTTATGTTGATGACATCATCAGGATATATTAAAAAGGGGGGCATATTAAACTTAATGTCCTGACATCAGATATCCATGCGGATGATGGTTTCTCCATGCCATGAAGGTAAATTTGATGGGTGCATCTGGATATCAGGATATGAAGACTATTGTGTGTGGAGTAAGTGCACAAAGATGAGGGACCAAAATGGGGTCTTAAGATGCCACTTTTTTTTTATTATTCTGAAATCAGGAAACATTGATGTTGGATGAGAAATTGAAGATAGCTACACTCAAAATGTGAATATGGAACAAAAACAAGAGTCGTAGTACTCCGAATCTAGTTTCTAACCTACTAATTTCATCCAAAAATGGTTGAGATTAAGGGGTTCAGAAAGGGGGAGCACACAAATTGGTCTTGTTTTTCTTAAAAAAATATAACATAGCATCTGGTGTGCTCCCCTAAAATGTTAACTTATTTTTAGTATTTCAATAATCACTCCAGTGAGAAGTTAACTAACACCATGTAGTTTATCCCTGATTTTTTTGACAAATTTTTCATGAATAATTGATTTTTTAGTAATTTTCAAAGTGGACACATCTTGAAAAATAGAAATTTGAGCGTGCTCCCCCCTAAAATTTTTGAAAGCTAATTGAAAATCAAAATTTGTTTTTTTGAATACGTGGAGAATGGAGTCTAGTTTCTAAAAATGTAACTTATTTCAAATTTTGATGAACTGGTTTTGGACAAAAAATGGACATACTAACAAAAGAAATTAAAGATGAAACCCTTAACATACTCAAAATGTGAAAAAAATTATATGGTTAGATAGATAACAAAGAGCTTAAGATTATGGTGGTATTTTTTAAAGTTTTCATTGAAAAAAGGGCCACCCTGATGGGGAGCACGCTCCAGATTATCTTCAAATTTTTCTAAAAACTGTTAAAAACATGCCAAAGAAAGCTCAGCATAACATGAGCGCATTATAATGTGCTTGTGTTATATGAATCAATAATGCGAGTGTGTTATAACGCTCTCACATTATGCTGAGCATGTTTGGCTAGACACATGTCAATTGCATTTGCTTGAAAGTTTCTAAAGCCTTTTCAACAAATCAATTTTTTCCATATCTTGCAATCATTGCATTCCATTACAGAACATCTCTTTGAGGTGTTACATCATACAATTGACATGCCTTGTCTATGCTTCCACACATTACATACATGTCTACAAGGGCAGTTGCACTTCCTATTGTCTCTCTCACTCTCTACTTCCCTCCCCTCTACGTCGTACCCTCTCTCTGAGTCTCTGTTTCCCTCCCCTCTCTACCTCCTACCTTCTCTCTCACTCTCTTATTCCCTCCCCTCTCTACCTTCTACCCTCTCTCTCACTCTCTACTTCCCTCCCTTGTCTACCTCCTACCCTCTTCCTGAGTCTGCTTTCGTCGCCTCTCTACCTCCTACCTTCTCTCTCACTCTCTTCTCTCCCCCCTCTCTACCTCCTACTCTCTCTCTCTCTCACTCTCTACTTCCCTCCTCTATCTACTTCCTACCCTCTCTCTCTCTTCTTCCTTCCCCTCTCTACCTCCTACCTTCTCTCTCACTCTCTTCTCTCCCCCCTCTCTACCTCCTACTCTCTCTCTCTCACTCTCTACTTCCCTCCCCTATCTACTTCCTACCCTCTCTCTCTTCTTCCTTCCCCTGTCTACCTCCTACCCTCTCTCTCACTCTCTACTTCCCTCCCCTCTCTGCCTCTCCTCATCATTCTTCCCATCCAATGAAATTTCATAAATTATCTTGTTTCCATTTCATCATCCCAATTTATATCTTTGTCCCCGTTTGCATGTCTTGGTTTTCTTGTTTCCATATTCTTTGTCGACATGGAAGAGGAGAGGGAGGAAGATGGAGAGAGGATGGAGATGGAGGGGAGAGAGAGGGGATAGACAGGGTGATAAGGAGAGAGAGAGAGAGAGAGTCCTAGTTTTCAAGAACCCAAGAATCCAAGAACCCATCACATCCATCTAAGAAACCCAATAGCTACATTAAGAGCCTAGTCCAAAGCATGTGGAAACACCAACCGCCCATCCTAATCAAAATCCAAACATCCCATCTAATCCCATCCCAGATCCCTTACCATCTCATGGTCAATCCCTCTACATCAATCCCATCATTGATCCTCCAACATCTCCTAGTGAACCCTCATCACCACCTCACTCCCCAATCCAATGAATATCAATGCATCCTCACTTACCCTATCTATATCTAATATCATGCCATCCATGCTTATCCTCCCTGTGATCAAGATATTCTTTACAATCAAGATCTAATCCATTAACAAGTAACCCACATCACTCTTATCCATCATCTCATTAGCACTATCCATCATCCCACTAGTCCTATTCATTATCCATCAATATCCCATGATGAGACACTTAGTCCCAAAGAAAACATAGATAATCAAACAGATAACTCAGATCCTATCAAATCACATCCAAATGAGGGTAATGATAATCAAGATCCAAGAATTCTACATTGATTTCCCATTGATCCCCCATCATCCCCTATCAAACTATATGTTTAGGGGTTTAGCCTAGTTGCTTGAGTTTAGGGTTTAGGGGTCAGGGGCATTATTTGAGGTTTACATGAGTTTAGGGTTGCTCAAGTAAATAGGGTTTAGGGTTTAGGGGAATTATTTAGGCTTTAGGGGTTTAGGGATGCTCAAGTTTAGGGTTTAGGGTTTAGGGTTTCTCATTTTTAGGGTTGAGGGGTTAGGGGTTAGGGGCATTATTTAGGGTTTAGGGTTTATGGTTTAGGGGTTAGGGGTTATGGTTTAGAGGTTTAGGTTAGGGTTTAGTGAGAGAGGACTGATAGGGAGAGATAGAGGAGACTGAGCTTGGGAGAGATATCTCTGTCTCCTCTATCCCTCTCTCTAACTATATCTGCCTCTCTCTCTATCTCTCTATCTTGCTCTCTCTTTCAATCCCCTCTCTCTAACTCTACCTTTCTATCTCTCCCTCCCTCACTATCTCACTCCCCCTCTCTATCACTCTCCCAATCCCTCTACCTCAAATCTATCTCCCTATGTCTCTGGACATCTCTTGATCTCTTTCCCTATCTCTATCTCTCCACATATCCCTATCTCTTAATCTATCCCTCACTACCTCTCTCTCCCTCCCTCCCTATCTCTCTCCTCTCTATCTCTCTCCCCATCCCTCCACCTCTTGAAATCTCTCTCCCTATGTCTCTAGACATCTCTCCATCTCTTTCCCTATATCTATCTCTTTCCATAACCCTATCTCTTAATATATCTCTCTCTACCTCTCTCTTTGTATTTCCATATCTATCTCTCTCTCGCTAGATCTATCTCCCTATATCTCCCCTCTCTATATATATCTATCTCTATCTCCTTGTTTATCTATCTTTCTCCCTCTATAGACCCCTTTGTCTATCTCAATCCCCCTCTCTCCCTCTCCCCATCTCTATCTTCACCTATTCCTCTCTATCTCTCTATTTGCCCCTCTTTCTATATTTTTTCCTTTATCTAACTCTATCTCTATCTCTCCATCTCTTTCTATGTCCCCGGGCTTTCTCCCTATCCATGTCCATGTCCCTCTCTATCTCTCTATGTCTCCCTCTCTCTATCTCTCTCTCTATTTATCCAGGTCTCCTCCTCCCCCTTTCTATGTCTCCCTCCCTCTCTATACACATCCCTTTCTATCTATCTATTTCTCCCTTTATCTCTTTATTTATCTATCCTCTCTCTATCTAAATATATCTACCTCTCTATCTCTATATCTCCATCTCTCACATTCCAAGGGGTCGACAGAGAGAGAGAGAGATATAGAGAAAGAGAGGTAGATAGAGTTGTAGAGAGAGAGAGAGAGACTCTCCCATGTAGATACAATGTTACATTTGTCCCTCCTAGTATAGACAAGTTCTATTTCATGAACCACATGGATATTTGAGTCTAGGGATACTCTTGGATAGTCACATGATTACCTATTTGATTCACTACATGCATAGTTACACTATATTTTATGTGACAGCATGACATCCTAGACCATGATTTTGGCACCAACATTGAGAAGGTTATAATTTTTTTATGCATGAAGCTTAATGTTTTCATGCTTCCCAGAACACGCTCGCATTATAATGCACTAGCATTATGGGAAGCATGAAAAATAGGAAAAAAACATGTGGGATCCGTGATTCAGACCCCACATGACTGTTATTCCTACTTTTCATGTAGTATATCAGACAAGAAAATGTTTTTCATGTTGTTTGACATATTAAGAATCATTTTAAGATCAATCTACCACCTTTTTTGTTTTTTCAATGTAGAAAAACTGATTTTGCATGTTTTTGGAGAAAATTTGATTATTTAAACCTAAAGTTTCATGTTTCATGTGTGATATTGTTTCAAAGCTAATTACCATTGATATATAGATTGAATTTGATGATGTATGTTTGATTTTTCTAGAGTTATATAGAATTCATAGTCAAACTTGCGTAAAAGAAAAATTTGAGGATTTTGAAGCCATGTTTTGGAGAATTGGTCAACTCCAATATTGAATTCTCAGGTATGTTCAAGTTATGTCCATTTTAATTCCCTTATATATGTTCTTATGTTCTTTATTTCTTCATGTCTTTATGTTCTTTATGTTTTAAGATATGTTCTTTAAATATGTTTTCATACTTGGTCAAAAGTTGTTGACCAAAACACATGAACCGTGTATGTATGTCTTCATACATTGCAACCAAAATCAAACTATGGCTTGTGATAACAAAGACAAACCTTAGCAATTGCTTCTTATCACTTTGATACCTCAGAACATTCTCAAGAAAATATATACATGTTCTCAATTGTCATTACATGCACTCCAGCACTGCCACTTGTGCCCTTGCACTATCATACATGCTCTAGAAACTCACTTAGCTCATGATGCAATAGCAAGTTCTCACCAAGCATCTTGCAATTGCTACCATAGAAACTATTGGTTGTAATAAATCTCCATGCCATAGCACAATCTCCAACCTATCTCATCATTATATTCTTCTTCCTTCTCATCTTCTCATCTTCTCATCTTCTTGTCTTCTCATCATTATATTTTTCTTTAATAACCTATCTCACCATTTATCCTTCAATGATCTTGTGATTGTCAGGTTGTAATGTACCAATTTACTTATGAAACTCCTAGGGTTTGATCATTCTTATTTTGGACCACTGTTCGAACAATGTCATGTGATATTACTAAGGTTACAACGATTGTCCTATACATTTATGATTCCTAGAAAACCCCTTGTTTACACCTTGACAAGATATCACATTATCTTCATACCTAGTTTGATGTTCCTATTAACTGTCATGATAGTCCTAGTTGTGTTGATAGTCCATTTAAGGTGCTTGACAATTCTAATCTGTATATAAGATTAGTCATTTTCATCATGTTGTCATCTCTTACCTTGTGAATAGATGCCTTGACTACTGTTTAGAAGAAAAAGTCTATGGCGTTGTCTCGAGATTCTAAAAAAGTTCACAAACATAATTGATTCTAGAAGTTTGATACACACCATAGACTTTAAAAAGTCTTTTGTGTCAAATAAAATTACCAATCATGTCACATCATCATCTAATCTTATCATCTGAACAATATTGATTGAAGCAAAACATAATTGTGATCTAGCATAAGGGAAAGAAATTGATCATAAAAATACATTTCCTAATTTTGGATGAGTTTTTGTAGCACTAGTTATCTCCTTAAACTTATACACCTAGAGGATTTAAGAGTTTCTGTGTTGTAGACAATATCCAAAACTTTTCATTGGATGAAACAACATCACACAATTGATATCTTCTTGCTTACTACCAACTACATGGGAGATGGTGTTGCAGTAGCTTCATGTCCACTTTGATGGAATCCACATTTCCAATACTACAAATGATCAAGGGAATCATAATTGATGAACCAAAGTTGAATCTGTTCCTCAACATATTCCATAAAAAAAACAAAGTTTAATCTTAATTGGAAGGGGTTCTATAACATGTCATTATGAAATTAGTAGAACTATAAATTTACTCTTAAGTTTCTAGTCATGAAAATGATAATTAAGTCAATGGACAATCCTACAATGTCGTACTTGTGGAACCATGGATCACATACATGTGTGCTAGTATTGGTTTGCAATAAGTGTGGTTGAAAATTAACAAAAGACATAATAATATTAACATTTGTGTTGTATGACCTACTCAAACCTTCATGGGCAGGGTCTTGTGCATCTTAGGCTAATAATTTGTAAAACACAAATGAGAGTATGATTTTTCAATATTAAAGCATTTATGGTTCACCACTAGAGTTCACGTTTGTAACCACTTGTCATTGTACTCTTCAAGAATAAAATACCAAATTTGTCATTGTTGATCTTGCAACCTCTCTTTCTCCACATGAGAAAGTTCTCATTATGCTATGACAATAGTCTTCTAGATGTTTATGATGTGATAGTCTATTTGGTTGCTTGTAATAATTATATAGCGTAATTTGATAGTCTATTCCCTCAACATGACCTGCATACTTAGCAATGTGTCTAGCATTGTTTATGGTAATGTTCACATATGGGATATACTCAAAATATTATAGTTTAGGACAACTTGTCATCATGAAACAAAACTCTTCCCTGAATTTATGCACCTTGTTATTCCTAGAAAACCCCTCCTTTACACCTTGACAAGATATCAAATTATCCTCATACCTTGTTTGATGTTCCTACTGACTGTCATGATAGTCCTAGTTGTGTTGATAGTCCATTTAAGGTGCTTGACAATTCTAATCTATATATAATCAGTCCAATCATGGCCTCCAAATAGCCCTTCAAATATCTCTGTCATAAATCACACTACTTGCAATGTCCTTCCATAATCATGGTTGCTTATTACCACCCTTTCTACTATTTTTCTGCCTTCATGTAGCCTCTTGATCTCCTTCTTAGATCTTCTGTGCACCTCACAACCATGAAACCAACTTGTACCTTCTTTACACAACTAATGCACTTAATATTCCTCTTGATGTCTTAACAATTCTCTGATGACCTTCATCCACCAATATCAATCATTTAGACACTCTTTAGTCCCAGTTGACTACTCTATCATGTGAGAATAGAGTACATTGTGATGAACAACAATCCTTTTGTGCATGGGTTGGTAAGCATCTGATTGTTATAATAGTCTTCTCCAACTATTAAAATACCCCTTGTAAGCAAAGACCATAATTACCCTCTTATTAACAACACCTTCCATATTCAATGATGAGGGTTTTATTCTCTATACTAGCATTGTTTCTCCTTTTGACAGCATGGCAATCATATTCATAGGTCATGTGATAAAATCTTTTGGTAAAGGATAGCCGTAGGGTTGCTATAGCAATCATAGTACTCATGATTGTTCTTACATTTCATGTGACACCATTTCAATGTTGTTCATGATAACCTTATAGCATAAAGACATACCCAATTGTTCTTATGACTGATATGATATGATATTAAGAGGACAATCATAATCTAGTCATTTTAACATAATTTTCAGAAGTTGCATGAAGGTTGATCAGTCATTTATGACTATTATATCATTGCTGTAGTCATTTATGACTGTTATATCATTGTTGATCAGTCATTTATGACTGTTATATCATTTATGACTATTTTATCAATGTTGATTAGACAATTATGACTATTATATCAATGTTGATCAGTCATTTATAACTATTATATCATTGCTGATTAGTCATTTATGACTGTTATATCATTTATGACTCTGATATCAATGTTGATCAATGATTATAAAAGTTATTTAATTATCATTGTCTTATTCATCATGCTTGTAGAAATTATCATCATGCCGAGGAAACAAGCAAAGACTCTAACACCAGAAGAGCATGAAGTTGAGAATGAGAGGAAAAGAGAAAGAATGAGGCGAATTCAGGAAAGTAGGAAATTGTCAACCATACAAGAAGACATTCCACCATTGCCAATTGAAGAGGAACATGACACATCTAATGAAGCTAAGAGAGAGATGGAATTGGCGGTACAAAGGGAATGAATGTAAAACCTCTGTGTAATGAGGAAAGTGAATCTCCAAGTTAGAGGCACTCCATCGTCCATAGGTCAAGTTGAAGGAACACCATTATTATCTTCTTGAATTGGAGACACTCCATATTTCACAGGTGAAGTAGAAGGTACATCTTCAATTTCTTCTCAACTTGGTGGCACAACATCATTCACACGTCAAGTTGAAGGTACACCATCTTCTCCATCTCAACTTCAAGGCTTTTCATCTTTTTCATCTCCAATTGAAGGTACGTCATCTATCCCATCTCAAGTAAATATTGAAGAAATTCCTAATGTTGAGTCAACTTTACCAATTAAAACACCTTTTAGAATTTTGCATAAGAAGCCTAAGTTTCTAATCGATATCAATGAGAATGTGTTGAAGCCCATGTAGGATAAGATTCCCATGGGCACTTACCAGAGATATGCGAATAAGATATGGAAATCATTCTTTGAGAATTTAAATGAAACCAGAAGATGTCAACTATTTGTTGAATTGATGAGAAATCTAAAATTTAGGCCCACTATGAAGATTCTTGGCCTAAGAACATCAAATGCCTCAAGTGAAAATAATTGTCAAGAATCTAATGAGTGCATATGAGAGTGTGGGTTCCACCTCATGAACCAAGGATAGTAATGTCACACTACGTATCATTACATCGACAATAGTAAACCAACAAACAAAGAAATCTCATCTCATTAGAAAGACAAGTCAAGCAGTGAAAATAAGTAGAAAAACTTTAATGAGAGCCATTGGAAGACATGAAAGAGTTGATGACCCAAACACCAATGAATTGTGAGCATTCTCTGGGAGACTCCCACGGAAAGACAAAGTTGTTGTTGAAGCCTTGAGATCCCTCATCAATGAATTTTGGAAAAACAACACAAGGGTATCTCCTAATGCAAGAGATGTTGTGAGAAGGAGAATTGGTTATCGAAATCGTGAGCCACATCCAAAGCATTTTTTGGATGTGACTCAAACACAATTTTTTAAGAAATTTCAAGAGATGTGTCCTCAAGTTAAAATTTCTCAAAGATATTTTGAAATGCTAAAACCTTTCTATGTCAAAATAAATCACACACGCACTACTTGTTGTTGTAGATTACATATTGAATTTTTTAACCATTTTGATGTTTATCGGTCTATATGTTTAGATTTGCATACTAACAATGTTTTGTAGGATTGTGGCATATGTGCCCCATCAACATCTTCAAGAGACTTCATATCAACAATTTTATGTGAAAGAGAGGAAGGTCAAATATTCTATAGGAAATTATGCTTGGATGGCACATGTCAGCATTGTAGTGGCTTGCAACATATGCCACTATGTGAACATATGGAAAGCACACATGTGGTTAGAAATGAACTAGTAGTGTTCAACAAATATAAAACAGTGGCCTACAATACAAAAGATGGTAAAGAAGCAAAGAGGTGAGATTTGGTTATTCAAAAGATTCTAGTGTATCAGTTTATGTCTACATTTCATGACAGTATAGTGTATGAATATGCAAGGCACACCCATAGAGCTTGAATTCCAAGAATTGCTCTGTCAAAGTTTGGCAGTTTTGCATCTTAGGGATCTTAAGGGACTTTGCCGATAGCCTGCTGCCCCAAATGACTGGGGTGCTTGGCACATGAAACGAGACCTCCCCTAGCATTTACCTACCCATCCCGATGCGTTGGTGAAGTTCGTTTGGCCCCACGACCTATGGAATGTAAAATATCACTCCTAGCACCTTTCCACTGCATGAAACTAAAGCATTTTGCAAGAATGCGTTTGATTTTGGCACGGTCAAACAGACTGGAGTTGACCAAAACAGAGAGAGGTTATTGTGGATGGACCCCATGTGCACTTGTAGGTCCAAACAGAACATTCCCAGCTACTACAAATTCTAAGAACTGCTCCGTCAAAGTTTGGTAATTTTTTGCATCTTAGGGATCTTAAGGGACTTTGCCAGTAGCCTACTGCCCCAAACGACTGGAGCACTTTGCACACAAAAAGAGACCTCCCCTAGCATTTACCCACCCAATTCGATGCGTGGGAAAAATTTGTTTGATCCCATGACCTATGGAATGCAAAATATCACTCCTAGCACCTTTCCACTGCATGAAACTAAAGCATTTTGCAAGAATGCGTTTGATTTCGGCACAGTCAAACATACTGGAGTTGACTGAAATTAAGAGAGGTTATTGTGGAAGGACCCCACATGCACCTATAGGTCCAAATAGAACATTCCTAGTTGCCATGAATTCTGAGAATTGTTCCGTCAAAGTTTGGCAATTTTTGCGTCTTAGGGATCTTAAGGGACTTTGCCGGTAGCCTGATGCCCCAAATGACTGGGGCATTTGTCACACAAAATGAGACCTCCCCTGGCATTTACCTGCCCACCCCAATGCGTTGGCAAAGTTTGTTCGACCCCACGACCTATGGAATGCAAAATATCACTTCTAGCCTTGAGGATTCAATCAAGTAGTCCTTAGGATGATATGACCATTCTAAGCTTGACATATGACTGCTACCATTTGCATATAACTGTACATTTATAAAATGAGTGTTCTAAGATTTTTATAACAACCTTCTCTATTTTTCTAGGACAACACTATCCTAATATGTGTTGACAATGCTAAAATGTGAATAATGGTATGATGATTAATAAATACTCTTAGGACCTTGATGACTGTCTTAGCAATCATATGACTAGTTTTTTAATTACTAGATCCCCCCAAATGGAAGCTTTTATTGTCAAATGGATATATGGTTGTCCATATATTGCATGTTAATTCATGATTGCATGCTTGTCCATAAGTGTACTGTGTCATAGTTGGTCTATTGGCCTTGCTAGGATTGTCTTTATGTGGGAATGGCATGATTGACTTGATGAGGTTGTCTTCCCTTCTTAATTAAGGATTTCTACTCTCTGATTACCAACACAAGTGTCTCTGATTACTAACCAATGTAATATCATAAGGCATGGTATATAATATATAAAAATGTA
The DNA here is from genome assembly GCA_027924645.1 of Cunninghamia lanceolata. Taxonomy (NCBI): domain Eukaryota; kingdom Viridiplantae; phylum Streptophyta; class Pinopsida; order Cupressales; family Cupressaceae; genus Cunninghamia; species Cunninghamia lanceolata. Next base: position 1,566,117 of record BSBN01000680.1, on the reverse strand, counting down.
GGATCAATGATGTAAATTCTCTAAAATAGAAAAATATGTCAATATTTGATTGTAAATGCTCATAATACCTAGGTAGAAACAATGATAAGAGATGGACCATAGACAAGATGCTCAATATAATGATAGACCATGAATGTTCTAAGGAGCTAGAACCTCACTCAATGTGAGTATATATTGGATAATGCTTTAAGAAGTTATATCAAATAGTGTAAGAACATATGTAAAGCAAAGAGCCATTAGTATCATTGGATACAAAACCAAGGATCAAAATATAAGATGTAACGGATTGAGAGAAAGGACCAAAGAAAAAACATAATTAAGTAGACAAGACTATCCAATGCATGTCCTACAAGGTGTATTACAAGGTCTAGATCATTAGTATGTATGTACTCACCACTATCCATATGATCATCATTAGGCTGTTTGGATGTTTGGAACAGCGTATGGACAACCATCAAAGCATAAAGGATATAGGAAATTTGTCACATGCTGTAATTACAGCTGCCCTTGTAGACATGTATGCAAAGTGTGGAAGCATAGACAAGGCATGTGAACTATTTCCTCATGGAATGCAATGATTGCAAGATATGAACAAAATAGATTATTTGATAAGGATTTAGAAACTTTCAAGCAAATGCAATTGGCGGGTGTAAAGCCAAATTCCAAAACCTTCGAAATGGTATCTTTGGAACACAATATAGACATCCATCAAAGCTAATGTAGGAGCATAGGCTCAAAACCGATCAAGTGACTTTAGGAGATGGCAAGGAGATAGCAAACTGAGTGCTCTTGACCAGTGAGGGGGCAATTTTAGAAAATTTTGATTTTCTCCCAATTCCACCATTCAAATCCTCTAAAACTTGGTGGACACCATATGTAGGTATATACAAAGCTATAGTAAAGATTTCATAGGTTGGTCACACATGCAAGTTCCATTTTGAGAAAGCCCTACTCTTTTTGGCCTAAAAAGACCCTATTTTAGTGTATTTTTGAGATCTCTTGTATTGGGTGAGTGATATCTGTAAGGGGAGTGTTTAGACATGTTAGATATGTCCACTTACACCTTCTCTATCAATATTAGGGCCTGATCAGTCCATTTGTGGCTATGTTGTTACAAAACAGTCCCTAAAATAGGTCTAATTTGATTGTAACAGTCCAAGTTTTATCTATTCTATACAAAACAAGCCTACCTAATTTTTACATATGTTTAATAAGGGCCAAAAGGGTATCCAAATCAAGTCTTAGATCTCAATTATTAGGTGTATTAAGGTAGTTATTACATAAAAGGTCTTTGAGAAGGGCTACAAGCTCCTAGACCACTTACAAAGCAAGTACATGTTATACTTATCACAGAGCTCTACCCATGCATGGATAAGGTTGGTATAGTGAATTTAAGAATGTATGAGTGTTTTCAAACCATGGTGAATTTCTATAAGTCTTCCAATCAAGATTGGTTTTGTTCTAGACCTAGAGTGAAGGCATGTCGACTGTTTGATACAACACCACAAAGAGATGTCCTTTCATGGGATGCAATGATTGCAAGATATGCAAAAAAATCAATTTGTTGAAAAGACTAAATATCTAAAAACTTTCAAGTAAATGCAATTGGCACGTGTAAAGCAAAATTCTACAACCTTTGCTAGCATCCTCCCTATCTATACACCAAAATAGGATGTTTGGAACAGCGTATGGACAACCATCAAAGCATAAAGGATATAGGAAATTTGTCACATGTTGTAATTGCAGTTGCCCTTGTAGACATGTATGCAAAGTGTGGAAGCATAGACAAGGCACGTGAACTGTTTGGCATGATGCCCCAAAGAAATGTTGCCTCATTGAATGCAATGATTGCAAGATATGAACAAAATGGATTTTTTGATAAGGCTTTAGAAACTTTCAAGCAAATGCAATTGGCAGGTGTAAAGCCAAATTCCAAAACCTTTCGAAATGGTATATTTGGAACATAGTATAGACATCCATCAAAGCATAAAGGATATAACAATTTTGTCAAAAGTTGTAGTTGCAACTACCTTGTGAGACATGTATGCAAAGTGTGGAAGCATAGACAATGCATGTAGACTATTTGATACAACACCACAAAGAGATGTCCTCTCATGGGATGCAATCATTGCAAGATATCCAAAAAATGGATTTGTTGAAAAGATTTTAGAAACTTTCAAGAAAATGAAATTGGCATGTGTAAAGCCAAATTACACAACCTTTGCCAGGGTCCTCCCTATTTGTACACCAAAATAGGATGTTTGGAATAGTGTATGAACAACCATCAAAGCATAAAGGATATAGGAAATTTGGCACATGTTGTAATTGCAGCTACCCTTGTAGACATGTATGCAAAGTGTGGAAGCATAGACAAGGCACGTTAACTATTTGGCATGATGCCCCAAATAAATGTCACCTCATCGAATGCAATGATTGCAAGATATGAACAAATTAGATTTTTTGATAAGGCTTTAGAAACTTTCAAGCAAATGCAATTTGCAGGTGTAAAGCCAAATTCCAAAACCTTTTGAAATGGTATCTTTGGAACATAGTATAGACATCCATCAAAGCATAAAGGATATAGCAATTTTGTCAAAAGTTGTAGTTGCAACTACCCTGCGAGACATGTATGCAAAGTGTGGAAGCATAGACAAGGCATGTGAACTGTTTGATACAACACCACAAAGAAGTGTCATGTCATGGGATGCAATGATTGAAAGATATGTAAAAAATGGATTTGTTGAAAAGACTTTAGAAACTTTCAAGTAAATGCAATTGGCACATGTAAAGCAAAATTCTACAACCTTTGCCAGCATCCTCCCTATCTGTACACCAAAATAGGATGTTTGGAATAGCGTATGGATAGCCATCAAAGCATAAAGGATATAGGAAATTTGTCACATGTTGTAATTGCAGCTACCCTTGTAGACATCTTTGCAAAGTGTGGAAGCATAGACAAGGCACGCGAACTATTTGGCATGATGCCTCAAAGAAATGTCACCTCATTAAATGCAATGATTGCAAGATATGAACAAAATAGATTTTTTGATAAGGCTTTAGAAACTTTCAAGCAAATGTAATTGGCAGGTGTAAAGCCAAATTCCAAAACCTTCAAAATGGTATCATTGGAACACAGTATAAACATCTATCAAAGCATAAAGGATATAGCAATTTTGTCAAAAGTTGTAGTTACAACTACCTTGCGAGACATGTATGCAAAGTATGGAAGCATAGACAAGGCAAATAGACTATTTGATACAACACCACAAAGAGATGTCCTCTCATGGGATGCAATGATTGCAAGATATGCAAAAAATGGATTTGTTGAAAAGACTTTAGAAACTTTCAAGTAAATGCAATTGGCATGTGTAAAGCCAAATTCCACAACCTTTGCCAGCATCCTCCCTATCTGTACACCAAAATAGAATGTTTGGAATAGCATATGGATAACCATCAAAGCACTAAGGATATAGGAAATTGTCACATGTTGTAATTGCAACTACCCTTATAGACATGTATGCAAAGTGTGGAAGCATAGACAAGGCACATGAACTGTTTGGCATGATGCCCCAAAGAAATGTTGCCTCATTGAATGCAATGATTGCAAGTTATGAACAAAATGGATTTTTTGATAAGGCTTTAGAAACATTCAAGCAAATGTGATTGGCGGGTGTAAAGCAAAATTCTACAACCTTAGCTAATATCCTCCTTGCCTATGCCAAAATGGGCATCCATAAAAGGATAAAACATATGGGAATTTTCTTAGATGTTGTAGTTGCAACTGCCCTTAGAGACATGTATGCAAAGTGTGGAAGCATAGACAAGGCACGTGAACTGTTTGGTATGATGCCTCAAAGAAATGTTGCCTTATGGAATGCAATGATTGCAAGATATGAACAAAATGGATTTTTTGACAAGCCTTTAGAAAGTTTCAAGAAAATGCAATTAGCGAGTGTAAAGCCAAATTCCAAAACCTTAGAAATGGTATCTTTGGAACATGGTATAGACATTCATCAAAGCATTAAGGATATAGGAATTTTGTTAAATGTTGTAGTTGTAAGTACCCTACAAGACATGTATGTAAAGTGTGGAAGCATATACAACGAACGTGAATTGTTTGACACGGTGCCTTAAAGAAATATTGTCTCATGGAATGCAATGATTGCAAGATATGGATGAAATGGATTTTTCATAAGGCTTTAAAAACTCTCAAGCAAATGCACAAAAGTACAAATTTCAACCAAACACAAATTTTGGCACATCTAAAACCAAATTGAATAACCTTATCCAACTTCCTCCTTGCCTATGCCAGAATGGGATCTGGGGACCATGGTGTGGACAACCATCAAAGCATAAATGATAGAGGAATTCGGTCACATGTATTGTATTTGCAGCTGCCCTTGTAGACATGTATGGAAAGTGTGGAAGCATAGACAAGGCGCGTGAACTATTTGAAATGATGGCTCAAAGAAATGCACAGTCCCACAGAATGCAATGATTGCAAGATATGCACAAAATAGATTATTTGAAAACGATTTATAAACTTTCAAGCAAATGCAATTGGCACATGTAAAACCAAATTCCTGTAACGATAATTAATCATCATATTAAATAATTAATATAAGCTATCATATACATAATGCAATGAACATAACATCTAGTTTACATACAAAGCCATATAGGCATGTCCAAACAAAGCCATATAGGCATATATACAAAAATATACATCGATAACATACAAAAGTATGTATACAAAGCCATCTAGGCATCCAAAAAATGTCCCAAAAACTAGTTTCCTATGGACTTTTATGAAATAATCGGCGGCCCTTGCTTGACCATGAAGATGGAGAGCCAATCAGTGACTCATCCTCTCTCTATCCTCGAGTAGACCTCTTTGACAGAAGTTCATCCAGCTCCACCAGTTAATACAATAAAACAATATGCACATTACTATAGAAAATGTACATGAAATATATAACATCACATATGTAATCAATCACTTACCACCATTTGATGATCACTCTCCATCATCTTGTCTCTCTCTTTGTCCATAGTTGGACGGACTGGAGTTGTGACCTCTTGTGAGAAGCATCAAGAAGCAAAATTGACTAAACATAAATATCATATATGTACATCAAATGACATGAGATAAAATAAGAAATACAAAATTATGACATTTTCATGTTATTGGCTCATACCTCGGTCAAAGGATTTGAAGACATCATGGCTGCAACAATGCCTACCTATGCTGACTCACGAAGATGAGGAGTATCCATATTTAGCATCTGAAAATCAAGTTCAAGATTATTCAACCAAAATAAATACATAATGATTAGAAATAGTTAAATTTACCTCTGTATAAGTGGTGGATTTGTGTCCAGGGGACCAAGGAAACCGTCGAGGTGCCAGTGACTATTGAAATCATCAAATTGTCACAAAATAATATTACCATTGACATATCTACAATAATTACGATCATACATGATAAATTACATACCTGCCTACTTGATCTCCTCTCATAACCCACCAATGGATGACTAACGGAGGCAGGATGAAGACTCTGACCCTAGAATTTCATTGCGTAGACAATTACATACATTATTTTTGACTTATAATATAGATAGTCATATAAAATTAATTACAAATTTCAAATAACAATATATTAAATCAAGATGAAACTTGTAAAAATTTACCTAAGAGTCAATACCAAATGTATGTTGTAAGAGATCATCGGTGAGAACAATCTCATCCAATATGGATGTCTCCATTAATGGATGTTTCCCCTGTGTCGCAACATCCTGTCGAGAGTCCCACTGTGCGTCCTGTGTCCCATAATCACACAGGTTCCCACATGAACTACACAAATGTGGGGACAAATAATGCCTACTGCTCTCATCCTCATTGGCCTGGGTAAGATCATCGGCATGCTATGATAGAGACTATGTGAGAGTAGTCAATGAATGTAATGTCTCCACCTCAACACTCTCCTTCAAAGTCAAAGGGAGTGACCTACGTTCTGGCCTTAACAGGGGTATAGGTACATAGTTTTCATCTTGCTGAGCCCCCTCTCTATCTTGGGCAGAGCCACCATCTCTACTATGGAACTCACGAATGTCAAAATAATTTGGAATCTTCTTGAGGATGAACTCGCAATGGAGTTTCCTCAAGAAATATTGTGGCATCTCATCATTGTTGCATGGGCGCTCATCGAAGACCATGTACCATCTATCCCAAAAGTTTTCAAGGTATATTTCTTCATTCCTACACTAATGAATAGGGAACCGTTTGCAAATTTCTTCTAATCTTTGACGAGTTTTGGGATTAATAAAGTGTGCACATAATTTCAAGATTTTATAATTTTTTTATTCTTCACTTATTCATATGACAATTTGTCGGCATAGTATTGCTGACACCTCTCCCTATAGTCTTGAAATTTGGTGATTTGTTTTGTCATCGAATCGGTGTGGGAAACAATCTCCTCTAGTGACTTTGTAAGCACTCTCCTACGATCAGTGCTTGCACTTGAATTGTTTAGTGTTTGAATAAGAGTTTGAATATGTTTCTTGTTTTCTTCTATTATTCGTAGGTAGTTTTCTTGACTATCCCTTACATTGTGAGGAAGTGAAGGTGGGTTTTGAGGGTTTGGAGGGTTTTGTGGGTTATTTTGACCCTCCTCAGCTAGATTTGGGTTTTATCTTGCCTCATTAACTATAAATGCAAATAAAAAACTAATTAAACATTGTAAAAGTAAAAAATTATTCTCAAACTAACAAAAATTAAACAAACCCTACCTTCTTCGGCTGCTAGGCCCTCCAAATTTGCTTCACGACATCTTTGGCAGTGAGGTGGCATCATGAAAGTGTCAATTTCTCCCTTGCACTTGGTTGGAGAGATTTTCCTTGAACGCGTTCACACTTTGAAGACTATTTTTCCACATACAAACTCCTTTGGCTACAGGTGAATGGGAGAAAATGAAGTTTTTTTGACTTTTAAAGCAAGTCAAAATGCGAGTGCATTTTTGCCTATTTTGGACCAAGAAGTCCCATGGTGGTGACTTTTTGGTCCCCCATCTTTGTGCATACACCCTGCGGTCAGGCTATATCATCCAGATATTTGCGAATATGCAGACTTTGAAGATGCTCGTGGATATCCATATGCCCATTGACCATAGCTTTGACTGTGAATATCTCCCTCATCCTGAGGAATTTCTACATGATCTAAAAGGCAAAATTGTATAATTTTTCCTCTTTCATTTGGTGGTCTTTTTAAGGAATATTATCACTTTGAAATTATATTCTAAAAATCATGATCCGGATATGAATATGCATATCCAGATATCAGGATGGTAGCCAACTAAAGATGAATACGCAGACTCAGCCAACAAGACAGATCAACAACCAACTTGAAATTTTGCAGAGTTTCCTAGGGGCAGATATTTCGCATTGATTTTTGCAGGTGAGTGATCTAGCAGCTTGCATTGAAGACCCAAAATATCTTCCAGTTGCTTGATGGATCTAGATATTTTCTGCATTGAATTCTTGTAGACAAACATCCCTTCTGGTTGGAAAATATCTCTGACAGGCCCATGAGTGCATTCATTACAGTAGTTAATGGTGCTCCATTGTAATGCTATATAAAGCATGAAATGTAATTTATTCAGGTTGGCTTTTGGTTTTAAAAACTATATCTCTTGCAATTGTAACTGTACCTCTTTGATAATAGAAATCATATTTTACCTTCTCATGAATTATTCTTGCTCTATGTATTTTCCTATTTGATCTCCATCTGTGAATGCATCTTCCTCTTGGATTTCATTTAGTTCCCTTAACTCTACAAGTAATTCATGATTTGTGTATGTCGGTCTGTTAGATATTGTTATTCTATGCATACATGGTTGTTTAGAGGGCCTTCTCATATTCAAACTAGGTGTATCACCTCCCTTTTCTTATCAGTTAATCCCTCTTACTCTTTTCATAAACAAATGGATAGATTAGGTTTAGTATTAGGATCGCTGAATCTCTCATTTAGCAAAGGAACTAGCCTCTCTCTGGAGATTTGGCCTCCTTGTGGGGTCCCACATCTAGAGGTCATCCCAATGGTTCACTAGATTATTGGAGCCCTAAAAGCCTTCAACACTGGGTGCAAATCTATGTGACAACAATTTATGGCATGTCTGGTGGGACTGTGGTCAATCGAAATCAAAGAATCAAGCTGAGAAACTGGTGTCTTCTTAGCACTCTACACCTTGGCAGGAAATTTTATGCACCTAGCGACTCTATACAAGCTACTGGTTTTGATCAATACCAACTTTTATGCCTATGCAAACTAGGGCGTCTTCAAGAGGTAACTTTCAATTCACTGAATTATTTGCTACTACTTCAAGGAGAAGGTCTAGGTTATCTAGGTCTCCTGTGAGAAGGGACAACAACCTTACTTTACCTCATTCAAGAGCTCAATCAACACCCCCTCCTGTTAGGTTTCAGTATAATAGAAGAAGCTTGCATATCCCTAGACTGGATCTGTATATCCCTAGGATGGCAAGGAAATTGCCTTTTGTAACCTTCAATGGAGGAAGACCATTATATTTGGTTGCATATAACGACATACCTGCTAGAGCCTTGAAAAGTGTTTCACCCTTCACGGGTGATGGTCCTATAACTCATGCTGAGCATATCAAAGACATATGGGTAAATGCACAAAGATGAGTCCACTTAAGGTGGAAGTTTCAGACTTAGAAAAAAACTTGAAATTGGATAAACCAAAATGGGATCCCGTTATGCTTCGGGACCCTAAGCCAGAAACAAGATCCCATTCATAAAAGGTTAAACTATTAATCTTTTATGAAACAGGATCCCGTTTCAAAATGAGATCCTATTTCATAAAAGGTTAAACTATTAATATTTTATGAAATAGGATCCTGTTTCAAAATGGGATCCCACTTTTTAGAAACGGAATCCCGTTTATAGAACGGGATCTCGTTTCATAAAATTTGAATTTTTGACTTGATTTTTGCTATGGGTTTTGGGTCCGGGATCCCATTTTTTAGAAATGGAATCCCGTTTATAGAATGGGATCTCGTTTCATAAAATTTGAATTTTTGACTCAATTTTTGCTATGGGTTTTGGGTCAGAAAAAAGGCTTGGGAACCCGACCCTTGGCTTTGGACCTGGTTTGACCTACAAGTTGAAGGTCCTATTAATGTCACAACAAAATAGTGACTTTGAGCATATGTCTGAAGGCCTTTTTTATAGAATTTTTTGACGAAATTAAAACCCATTATAGATGAGACAGTGTAGATTCCAAATATGTAATTTTTTTTTACAATTGGATTATTTTTCTATTTTTCTATTTTTCAATTATGATGAAACAGGTCCATAAACTTGAATTATCAGGGTTTTTTAATATTTTAATAACTTTTTATCAAAATAATTTTTTGTAAAAAAAATTGTACGAAAACATACTTTAGACAATTCTTTTCAATTTGAAAAAAAAAATTCAAAAAATGATAAGTTCAGGTCATATTATGCGTGACATACACGACGATTTTTTAAAACACCAAAAATGGCCAATTAAAAATTAACAAAAAAAATATTCCATAAAAAATTACAAAAAAATATGGAAAACGTGCTTCATTGAGTTACAAATCTTTTCCCAAAAGGATTTAGAAAAATATGATTATTTAGGTCAAAATATGGATGACGTGCATGTGCATGGTATAGTAAAAAAAAAGTGACTTTTAAACAATGGTTTTTAGAAATGCCTATTAAAAATCAATTTCTATCATCTGGGTATTAAAAAAAAATACATATTTAGAATCTAGAATCTGAGTACTACATTTCATATTTACTAACTTTTTTCAAGATTCCACCTTTAAGTGCTTAAAATTTTTAGGTTAAATGTGACAAATTCTGAAAATCAGGGAAAACACTTCCACTTTTTGGCCAAAAAGTGGACTCAACTTCTTGCACACATCCATTTCCAATGTGTGCTCGGTTCATCATATACAACATGAAGATGTTGCAATCCATCTCATGATTTCATCTTTCAAAGGGAGAGCCCTTCAATGGTTTAGGAGCTTGACCCCCACCTCAATACATACCTGGGATGAGATGGGAGAGTCCCTCTACAAGCAGTTTGGAGAGAGGGCAGATAATGTTTCATTGCTTGAGCAGTTGACAACTATCAAGAGGGATCCAAGTGAGGTGCTGGCAGACTTCAACTTCAGATTCCAAAGGATGTGGGAGAGGATTCTAGCTACCCTCATGCCATCCCCACAAGGTGCTTTCTTGTATTTATAAGAGCTTTGAATTTTGACATTGCAGTGATGATGCAATCAATGGGTGTTGAAACCCTACCAACTGGTTATGAGACATCTCTGAAAGCTAAAAATTATTTAATACAGGCTGGGAAAATTGCTCCCAAGCCTCCTATCCCACTTTTTCCAAACCTACCTTCCTCATCCTAGTAGCCCATTATTGCTCCCATCTGAGAGCCTAAAGCTTCAACATCCTCTCTCTCTCAAGAGGAGAGTGATTTTAAAACCCTAATGTCCAATTTGACCAACAAGGTGAATAATTTAGCTATTCAAACTGCCCCCAAACCTTATCAGAATTATAATCAGGGGTAGTCATCTAACCAGAATTGGAATCAAGGGTATAATCCTAATAGAAATAAAAAATGGAATCAGGGTCACGAACAAAATAGATATCAAAATCCTAACCATGCACAGCCTTTACAAACAATTTGGCCTATCCAATAGATACCAACTATGAATCCAGTTAGGGCTTTAGTCCCTACTCAGAATAATCTTGCCTAGAAGGCAGATTGGTGCTATCCCTGCAACCAACCTCATAATCAGTCCACCTGTGCTTTTGGAGCACAAGAGAGAGATTTAATGGTGCAGAATTTTCATACTCAGCAGGCATCACTATCTGAGGTAGTAAATAATAACCCTAAAGTGTCAAATGAGGTTTTCAATGATGCTAGTATGATGCTTTAGACTGCAGAGGACTTTTGTGTTGTTAATCAACCTATGGATAGTGTTGTTATGCGCATTGCAAACAACATCAGGTCAAAGAAGAGATAGTTGGAGGCTCATTTCATGCCTACTATATTACAAAAAGACCCTATTCCAAAGGCTAAGGTGACCAATGCCACAGTTCCAATCCAGAACAACAGACCTGCTGTTATAAAAGAAATTGCATCAAGCTCAAACATGCCTGAACAAACTGCAGAACAATCAAAAAGGGGAGCATGGATTCCCTCAATGTACAAGGCAACCACTATTCCATTAAATATTGTGGAACAAATATAGAAAATGAATATCAATGTATCCATGTGGGAAGTAATGTCCATCGCTTCCCAAAGGGATTTGTTACAAGAAGCTTTAAGGGACTTCCCATCAGTTGAGTTAGCGGCATTAGATGCATCATCGAAGCAAAAAGAGAAGACTCCTATCAGTCTTGTGCAACCAAGGACAAGTAAGTGCAGTCAAGAAACCATCTCCTTTCTACTTGTCTTTGATCATTGGCAAGTTTTTAGTGCACAATTGCATGATAGATTTTTGGGCTAGTGTTTCAGTCATGCCTAAGAAGATAGCAGATGCATTAGGAATCAAGTATACCCCTATTTCATTAGGAGTATTGCAATTGGATGGCACCTTTGTGAACACTATAGGGGTGATCAAATGATTGGATTTGACTCTACATGCATGTCCTAACCTAACTTTCAAACAAGACATTTCAGTCATTAATCTTCCTCCTTTCTTTGCCATCTATCTATCAAGAGACTTCATAGCCAAGGTAGGTGGCTACCTTTCTTCTGACTGGTCTCTTATGTTGTTGAGGACTAGGTATGGTACGCGGTTCACAATTAAGACTGAACCAATTTTAGATTATCATGTAGAAAATTATGACCACAGCCTAGTGAACCCACATGTGATGATTCAGGATGAGGAAGTGCATGATCCAGAGCCTATTGAGGTGGAGCATTCACCTCTTCCTAACCCTAACCTATTTTTAGATGAGCGGGCAAGGGTTCATGAAAATTTTGATCCCTATGACACCACCAAGGCAATTGACTTGGGCAACTACATGATCCATGAAGGGGATCCTTCAGTCCCTTTGGTACTTAGGCCAGACGATGACTCCAATGGCCCATGGAAGATGTTCTTTGACGGTGCAAAGAGCAGAAATGGAGCTAGTGCAGGTGTTTTGCTAGTCTCTCTGACTGGTAAGAGGTTGCATTTTTCTCATAGGTTGCATTTTTCTTGCACAAATAATGTAGCAGAGTATGAGGCATTGGTCCATGGCTTGTTGATTCTAGAAAATAATAAAATCAGGCATCTGGAGATTTGGTGATACTAAATTGGTGGTCTACCAAGTTAGAGAGAGATGTGCAACAAAAAATCATCTTCTAAGAGCTTACAGATAGAGTTTGGGACCTATTTGAGAGTTTTGATGCTCTCAACCTGTAGGTGGTCCCAAGGAACCTAAATGATAATGTTGATCAATTGGCAATGGTGGGGCCCTAATTTTCTCCACCTACAGACTTGTTTCAAGGTCTTGATCAACATGTGAGGGTTGTTGTCAGACCATCTATCATTGATAATGATATCCATTGGTAGGTATTTGACATCAATGAGTAGATTGTGTGGTTCATTCAGAATGAAGAAAATTTTTCTTCCATAGCACAACCTAGATTGTAGGAGTGCTATGGTGATCAGATCATCCAACTCAAATCAAACAAGTTGCCGAAGGATCTAGTCACCCTTGAGGCCATCTTCAGCCATGATGATGAGTTCAAGGGTGATAGAACTAACATGACCTTCAAGAAAGAAGATTACCAGAAGGTAACCGTTGCCCAGGACAAGGAATTACTGCTGGGAAAGGTATGTCCTGATGCAGAAGAACAAGAATTCATAAAGCTTGCCCATAAGTATAATGACATCATGTCATGGACATATGAATATTTGAAAGGATTTAATCTGGATGTGGCTTAGCATGCCATTGATCTGGATCCCAATTGCAAGCTAGTTTGCTAGAAGCAACAACCCATAAATCCAAAAATTGAGCTACTCATGAGGAAAGAGCTTGCTAAGCTCATGCAAGAAAAGATTATTTTCCCCATCAAGTGTTCTACTTGGGTTGCTAATCTAGTTCCTGTGAGAAAGAAGAATGGAGAGATTAGGCTATGTGTAGACTTCAGAGACCTGAATCGTGCTTCTTTGAAGGATCATTATCCTCTGCCTTCTATGGATCAAATTTTGCAAACAATTGTAGGGGTAGAGAGGTTTTCATTATTGGATGGCTTCTCTGGCTATAATCAAATCTTTGTCAAAGAGGATGATAGATTTAAGACAACATTCACAACCAAATGGGGGACTATGGCATATGCAAAGATACCATTTGGTTCATCTAATGTTGGTGCAATGTTTCAAAGGGCAATGGTTATTGCCTTCAAAGGATTCATCAACAGGTTCATCTTGATTTATCTGGATAATATTATGGTCTTCTCCAAGAAGGGATAGAATCATATGGAACATCTGGAAAAAGTGTTCCAAAGATGCAGAGAATTTGGGGTGTCCTTGAACCCCAAGAAATGTATTTTCGTTGTTGCCTAGAGTAAGCTTTTGGGTCACATAGTATCTAAGGATGGGATATCCATAGATCCCGATAGAACATCTGCTTTGATTTCTCTTTCCCTGATCACTCACAAAAAGGCTTTACAATAATTTTTAGGGTAGATCAACTTCATTAGGAAGTTCATTCCTAACTGTGCTGGCTTGGTGAAGCCTCTAACCCTTATGCTCAAGAAGGATGTAGTCTTCAAATGGACTAAAGAAGGGAAGGATGGTTTTGAGAGGATCAAGGAAGAGATTGCCCAAGCACCTACTCTCATGAATCCAAATTATGAGAAGGACTTTGTCCTCTATGCACATGGAGGAGAGAATAATATTGTTGTTGTCCTAATGCAGCAAACTGAGCAAGGACTGGAGCAGCCTTTGGCCTTCTTCAGTTAGACCTTAAAGGACTATGAGATTAGATACAACCCCATGGATAAATAGGTATTTGCCATTGTCAGAGCTTTGAAAAAAATTAGGTATATGTTGGCAAACAACCATATCAAAGTGTTAGTTTCTCATCCTAGTGTGAGGGATTATATAATGGGGATTGAGATTAGTGAAAAGAGAGCTAGTTGGGTCACCAAGATCCTGGAATATGATGTGATCATTAAGGCCACTAAGTTGATTAGAGGTAGAGGATTGTGTGAACAGCTAGCTTAGACATCAGTAGATGAAGTGAATTCATCCTACCACTTGAATGAGGAGGAACCTACAATTGAATCATCAGTTACGAGTTCTTGGATAGCAGACATGGCTAGTTTCCTATCCACTGGTGAGTATCCCTATGGACTGGACAGAACCAAGAGAAGACATTTCAAGCTGCAGTCTATCCCTTATGCTTTAGTAGATAGTGTTCTCTTCAAGAGAAATCTGGATGGAGTCTTACTGAGATGCATAGAAGAAGATTAGGTTGATAGACTTCTCAGTGAGTTTCATGTTGGCCCAGCTAGTGGCCATTTCTCTGCTAGAGCTACAACAATGAAGATAATGAGGGCAGGTTACTTCTAGCCTACATTATTCAATGACGCCCATGAATGGGTAAGAAGGTGCAAGGAGTGTGTTCTCTTTGCTGGAAAGAAAAGATTGGTAGCACTTCCACTCCACCCTATTCAAGTTGATCAGCCCTTTTCACAATGGGGATTAGATTTCATTAGCATGATAAACCCTGCTTCCAGTGGAGGTCACAAGTGGGTTTTGACTGCAATGGATTACTTCACCAAGTGGGTTGAAGAAATCCCACTTAAGGAAGCCACTGAGTCATCTATCATGGATTTCTTGGAAGAAATCATGATCAGGTTTGGATCTCCTCATACTATTATTTATGATAATGCAAAAGCATTCATTGGTTTTAGGATTGTTGATTGGGCTCTTAAGTACAATGTGTTTTTGAAGACTTCATCCAACTATTACCCCCAAGGTAATGGGCTGGCTCAATCCACCAATAAGAATCTAGATAATCAGGATCTTGAAGAGGACTATGGAGACAAACCAAAGGCAATGGCATAATATGATCAAACTAGCTCTTTGGGCTGATAGGATCACATACAAGAGAGCCATTGGGAATTCGCCTTTTGTTCTAGTGTATGGAAGAGAGGCTATATTACCTATATCCTTAGAGCTTCCTGCATTAGACTTGGCTCACCAATTGGAGCTAGAAGGAGAAGATGCAAGGTCTATCAGGATGGTTGAACTAACTGAATTAGAAGAACAAAGATAGTCAGCCATGATCACATTAGAAGAACATCAGATGCAAACCAAAAGATATTTTGACAAGAAGGCCAAGGTCCAGACCTTCAAGGAAGGTGACCTTGTTCTAAAATGGGATGCAAACCAAGCCAAATCTTGAGGCCACACCAAGTTTGATGCACTTTGGAGTGGGCCTTATGTCATCGTTAGCAACAAGCAAGCAAATGCATTCATTCTTTCAAGGCTGGATGGTGAAGTTCTACTAAGCTCAGTGAATGGGATCCACCTCAAACCTTACCATTAAGGTTGGTATGAGGTCTGGTATATATTGTTCTAGTTTATTTCTGCTTTAGGTTTTCTTTTCCTTAAGTGCTCTTGCATAAGCTGCATTGTCATTAGGAGAATGCATGCCTCTTCCTTTTTATGTTTTGGAGATAGGTTTGAGTTGTCTTGACCTATTTTCCTTCCTCTTATGGACTCCATGCCCAATGGATGCTTAAGACCACTGATCAAATTGTTTAGCAAGCAAACATCCCTGAGAGGTCGCCAAAATGATAACCCATTTTCCTCTTCCTAGAGTCAAATGGTCCACCTTGAAAATCTCCTAGATATCCTTTGGGATATAGCCCTACAAATCTTAAATCCTTCAAATCCCAGTGATCTACCTTGCAAAAATCTCCTAAAATCTCGTCTAGAGAATCCTTGCAAAACACCTAGAAAAATCTAGAAGCCTTTTGTCTTCAATGTCTTCCTTCACAGGGATTTTCCATCTTTATACTTGGTCTTTTGTATGAATATCTAATGTCCGGATATCCAGATCTTAGTTAATATCTGGATATTATCTTAATATCTGGACATTAACTAACATCCTGATATCTTTTAGGTATCCAGACCTTAGTTAATATCTGGTTGTTTTCTTAACATCTAGATCTTAACTAATATCTTAGACCTTAGCTAAGATTTTGATATCTCTCGAGTATCTGGACCTAAGCTAATACTTGGAGGTTTTCTTAACATCCAGATCTTAACTAACATCCAGATGTCTTCTTAACATCTAGATCTCTAGATACTCCCCAAATGTGTAGACCTTAGCTAATGTCCGGCCCTTAGTTAATATTTAGATGTCTTCTTAACATCCAGATCTTAGTTAAGATCTAGATACTCCCCAAATGTGCGGACCTTAGCTAATATCCAGATGTTTTCTTAACATCTAGATATTTCCTAATGTCTAGATCTTTCTGAATATCCATGACCTTCACGAATGTCTCGGTGACGTCATCCAGTCCCCTCCCCAAAGAAGCGCATATGACGATGATGTCATCCAGAAATTTTGCCATCGGCATATTATCCTGTAATGCTAATATCCTGATGACATCATCTAGATCTCCTCTTCAACGAAGTTCTTCATGCTCATGACATCATCAGGATATTAAAAAAGGGGCAATATTAAACTTAATATCCTGACATCGGATATCCATACGGATGACAATTTCTCCATGCTGCAAAGGTAAATTTGACGGGTGCATCTGGATATCGGGATATGAAGACTATTATGTGCAGTTGGGATATATCATTCAGATATTTGCGAATATGTAGACTTTGAAGATGCTCATGGATATCCATATGCCCATTGACCGTAGCTTTGACTTGAATATCTCCCTCATATTGAGGAATTTCTACATGATCCAAAAGGCAAAATTGCATAGTTTTTCCTCCTCTTTCATTTGGCGGGCTTTTCAAGGAATATTCTCACTTTGAAATCATGATCCAAAAAACATGATCCGAATATGAATATGCATATCCAGATATCAGGATGGTAGCCTACTAAAGATGAATATGCAGACTCAGCCGACAAGATAGATCAACAACTGACTCAAAATGTTGCAGAGTTTCCTAAGGGCAGATATTTCACATTGATTGTTGCAGGTGAGTGATCCAGTAGCTCGCATTGAAGACCCAAAATATCTTCCAGCTGCTCGATGGATCTAGATATTTTCTACATTGAATTCTTGTAGATAGACATCCCGTCTGGCTGGAAAATATCTCTGACAAGCCCATGAGCACATTCATTACAGTAGGTAATGGTGCTCCATTGTAATGCTATATAAAGCATGAAATATAATTTATTTAGGTTAGCTTTTGGTTTTAGAAACCATATATCTTGCAATTATAACCGTGCCTCTTTGATAATAGTAATCAGATTTTACCTTCTCATGAATTATTCTTGCTCTAATGCATCTTCCTCTTGGATTTCATTTAGTTCCCTTACCTCTACATGTAATTCATGATTTGTGTATGTCGGTTGATTAGATATTGTTATTCTGTGCATACATGGTTGTTTAGAGGGCCTTCTCATATTCAAACCAGGTGTATCACCTCCCTTTCATTTTCATTTCATCCCTCTTACTCTTTTCATAAATAGGTGGATAGATTAGGTTTAGTTTTAGGATCGCTAAATCTTTGATTCAACAAAGGAACCGACCTCTCTCTGGAGATTTGGCCTCCTTGTAGGGTCCCACACCTAGAGGTCATCTCAATGTTTCACTAGATTGTTGGATCTCTAAAAGCCTTCAACACTAGGTGCAAATCTATGTGACAACAGTTTCCACCTTACAACGAGCATCTTCCCCTTTTACTTGGTTCACTAACCTATAAGCCCTCAAATAAATCCCAACAAGAAAAAGTAATGTGAGTGCATCTCGTACTACACTACATGGGTCCCATCCTTTTTTCTGATTCACTGCTAATTGTGATCAATCATCCCATACTACTTGTTGTCATCAATGGCAAAGGTGTAAGTGTAACAACATACAATACACATAGATATTAATACGACTTCCATAGCCCGCTGAGCATTTGAATCATCTTGTAACTAGATAAACATAATCAACATGTCTTAAGTTTTCACTTTACCTAGGACTAGTGCCTGTACTATCAATCACTTAGACTAATTTAACAACTAGAAACATAAGAAACATACCTTAGGTAGAAACAACACAAGAAGCACACACAATCATTTTGATACTGTAATGTCGCTATTGAACTCATGAGATTGGTAGATCTTGGCATCCACTGCCTGCATACCACTAGTGAAAGCTAAACTAGTACTGGCATCTATTGCCTACATGCCTCTGGTGAAAGCCTATCTAAACCATATGAAAATGGGTAGATCCTAGCATCTATCACCTACATGCTACTGGTGAAATCCTACTAATCCCTATGAAACTAGGTAGCACTTGGAATTTAGATCACCTACATGCTAAGTTGGTGAAAGCCTACTAACCCTATGATGTAACCAAATACTTCTTGAGATATTAATAGGACTTCCATAGCCTGTCGAGCATCTGAATCATCTTGTAACTAGATAAACATAATTAGTATGTCTTAAGGTATTACCTCACCTAAGACTAGTGCCTGTACTATCAATCACTTGGACTAATTTAACAACTAGAAACATGAGAAACATACCTTAGGTAGAAACAACACAAGAAGCACACAGTCATTTTGATACCCTAATGTCACTATTGAACTCATGAGATTGGTAGATCCTGGGCATCCATCACATGCATACCACTAGCAAAAGGCAAACTAGTATTGACATCTATTGTCTGCATGCCTCTAGTGAAAGCCTATCTAAACCCTATAAAAATGGGTAGCTCCTAGCATCTATCACCTACATGCTACTGGCGAAATCCTATTAATCCCTATGAAACTGGGTAGCACATGGAATTTATCACCTACATGCTACTGGTGAAAGCCTACTAATCCTATGATACAACTGAATACTTCTTTAGGTAGAGAAAACTCCCTAACTATTATCAAGATGGAGCATCAATAAGCTTATCTTTGATGTGGGTCATAAGATTTATAATGTTGGTGATCACCACAGAAGGAGTGGAACAAGATACATTCTAGGAGGTATTGCATTCCTCCTACCTATTCTCTCATAGAACCCTTACTCCAACTATCATGTGATGTTAATAAGTCTTCTCCTGTATTGATCTTGGTTTAGCATTCTAATATTTAAAAAGTATAAGAATATTGATCTAAAACATATTGTCCTAAGGGTTTACACCTTAGACTAGTTAATCTAGTTACAATTACCTCACAAGGATCCATAAACCTATACACATTATCTTATAGGTCTTGGGGTCAAAATTACCAACATGCAAGTAACACATTGTACCCATAGGAGATGGGTCACCCATACATAACAAAACAACTCGTAGAGTAATCTCAAAGGTCAATCACATCATTTCATTTCTACTCAAAAACACAATATTTATTAAACAGAAATTCAAACCCCCTATGGTAATAATATACAACATTCTACTTCTGAGTACATAAGATTTACATATTACCAATCATAAAAATTAACATACAATTACCCACCCAAATAGATATAAAGCTAAACACCATGTACCATGTTTGGTAATACTTATTGATACTTGCCCACATTTGACATGTGCAATTATAAGGAATTCCATCCTAACTCATCACAAATCCAGACACATATTTATAATAGGTAGATCTTCCATACATATTAAGAGTTGTTCACACCATTAGATCATAATGGATTAATTCAGTGTCACCATTAAATGCAAGGTTAGCAAGTTTCCATAACTCATTCATAACCTAGTTATGGCCAAGTTTATCATGCCCTTATTTCTTAGAAGAATAGACCTCTCTAGGGTTTTGATACCTTCCTATACTTGTTGCTAAGCCCAAAAATAATGCCATAACTTGTTCAACACACTCAACTTTAATAATATTAGTTAGACAATTCCAAAGGCACTCTTATACATTCACTTTAGCTCGAGCCACGATGATAGTGACTCTAAAAGTTCATCCAAGATTGGAGCAGATTGCGGAAGCCAAACTACACAAACCTCAAAGTAGATAAGCTTGATGATAATGGTGTGCCTTTTATCAGCTAGGCGTATATTGTTAGGACATATTAATTGGAAGGTGAGTGCATGACCATCTAATGAAATTTAAACCTCAAACTAAAATGCATAAAAGAGGGAAGGTTGATCAAGTTTAGGAATATCCCAACCTTGGATAAATTCCCTAAGCTCCTCCTCTATAGACTTGGGGTCTAGGGTTATCCTTCGCCTATAAAATGCCTACATACCTACTTCCAAATGGGATCAAATTCACATGTAATTCTCATCACTTTAATCTCTCAAGGGTTATACACATAGGTTCCTACCCCCATGGTTTCATGGTCATCCCTTGATTTCATAACAACACTTATAATATTCCTATAATCCAATCTATACACAAAAATATGCATAACAACATAATCAATATAAAATAAATCAATTTATAACAAAGCACATGACACAAAAGACATAATATCTTCACAATGTGACAATTAGGCAAGCCTCAATGTGGCTACACGTGATGTCTCATCATAATATGACTCAATGGTATTAATGACATGCTTCTTGATTGAATCACAACATGCATCGACAAGGCTGTCTGACAATCATCTCAACTTCAAAAGACTTGCAACAAGAATTATAAACTTGCTCTAAACATGAACAATACTCAAGTCATACCCAAGACAATCATTCCTTAATAATTATATATCTAGGATATCATGCAACATTTAATATCCTAATGATTACACTATACATATATTTATCTCTTGTCCCATAGATCAAGAAGACATCACCTTGTGATTAAGTACTTGATACATAGTATTGATTGTAAGTAAGCTGATATCATAGCATCTTGTCCTCTTTTGAGTGACCTCATAAATATCACTAGAAGAGAGCTACATAATCTTGTTAGTGTAGGTTTTTTATTCCTTTTCATAAAGTTTTTCCTACACATATTATTAAGCTTGCTTAGGTTAATAATGTGAGTTTAATTAGCTGAGAGGGTCATTTGAGGTGTCATTGTCCTATGAAGGAGTTGCATTTACTATGTTTAGACCGTTTAGTGGTCTCTCCCTATTGGCCGGTTTTGCCACTTCCACCCCCCTCCCTAGTCTATATAAACTCACTACCTAGCTTGTATTTGGTATTCCATTCCATTCTGGTTATAATATTGCAATGTATATTTTGTTGCAACTTTATTTCTGATATCTTTTGCATCC
Source organism: Cunninghamia lanceolata (assembly GCA_027924645.1). Classification (NCBI taxonomy): domain Eukaryota; kingdom Viridiplantae; phylum Streptophyta; class Pinopsida; order Cupressales; family Cupressaceae; genus Cunninghamia; species Cunninghamia lanceolata. The sequence goes on along the minus strand of BSBN01000680.1, from coordinate 1,544,701 downwards.
TTCATTTCGATCTTCTCTTTGTGCTTGCCTTTAGCTTTCTAGATTTTGGGTTGTGATTTCCATAACAAAATCTAACATGGTATTAGAGTGGGTAAATGCCTAGGGTTAGTCATTTAGAAGATCTAAGATTTGAGATCTTGGTTCTCTTAAAGTTGAGTATGCTCTTCTCTTGCATCCAATGATGACCTGGAGAATCAGAAAAACTTGACAAAAATACCAGTTTTGGGGGAGGTGTTTGTATGTGGCTTTGTGTTGTAAGTAGATTTGGAAGATTATTGGAGTAAATATGAGCTCACCATTGAGTTCAAAGATGCTAAAAAAGTTAGAATAGCCCTTTGTTTTGTCCAAATCAGACACTGGAAGCCATTTTTATGAGGGTTTGAAGTTGGAATGTGCATGCCAAATCCAGTGTGTACCTGATCTTTTGGAGCAGTTTGAGGCCAAATGGACCTTGCCATCACATCAAGAAGGCCCAAAAAGCTTAAGATCACCTATCAAATCTTCAAAATCAGAGCAATTGATTGAAAAGGAAAAAAATTCCCAAGAAGGTCATACAACCTCCTTGCATGCAACCCGAAGTGAAAATCTTTAAAAAAAAATATCAATCGCTATTTTTTTGTGAAAATAAAAAAATATTAAAAGGTACCAGGGACTTGCACATGCTTGCGTAGGCCTTGTACCTATTATAGTTTCAACACCCCCTTCAATAAGGGAGCGACCCTCTTTAAGAGACCACAACCTCTTTAAAGAGGCTCATGACCTCTTTGGTCTTTTAGGCCCCTGCACCTTGTTTATGCATTCAACCTTTTTGCCCTTGTTCACTGCACGCCCTATCTTGGCCTTCATGCTAGAAAACACTAATTTTAGAGATTCCACCACATTTGACTGTGTTTGGAGATTCCACTGTTTTGGCGACACTTGTCAATTAGCAAAAGTCTTAATTTGGCTAGAGGAACTTTTTTTGGCAGTGCCTCTAATTGATTTGGTAGGGCTTTAAATTTAACAATTTTGCTAAAGTTGGCAGTAGTTCCACCAAATTTAGCAGAGTAAATTTTTATTTTGCATTTTCTCCCCCCTCACCATTGTAGTTTTCATTTTTGCACTTGAACTTTTGATGACTCGTTCTCGGTCTAACAGAGGTATTTTTCAATGGAATTTTTTTTCAATAGTAGAATTTCACACTTTTCATAGTGGTGTGATCAATTTTTTCTCAGGTGATCCCATTTTTCCAAAAAATTAGTTTTCTCATCAGATCTAACTGGTAGTTTCACATATGATCTTGGATTGAGGTCATTCTTTTTTTGAAAGTGGATATTTTTCTGAGAATACACATTGGTGCTAGTTTTAGGTTCTCACTCTGAGATAAATTTTGTGCTTTCAGTATCTGGTCCATTTTGGACATTGTAAAACTTTGGAAAACAACTCCAGCATTGTAAATGCACTGATCTATAAAGTGCCAAATCATATTTTGTTGGGGGGATTCTTAATTGAGTGAAAAGGGGGGGGTCTCTTAGTGTTTTTTTGATCTATTTACTTGTGTTCTTGTTTTCCTTCACATATGGATCATTTAAAGGTTCCATTGCTTACACCTTACAATTATGCAATATAGCATCAACATGCTTGGAATGCCCTAATGCAACTTGGGTATAATCCATATGTTGAACAAAAGGTAACTGAACCCACAGATGACAAGGAAAAGATAAAATGGATGGTTAAACATACAAAAGCTCTTGGATGTCTTTGTAGCCTCATTTCCCTTGATCTTTTGTTTCAAATTGAAGCATGTACAAATTTACATGATGCTTGGGAAAAATTGAAACATTGTATGGTACAACTGATGAAGTTAGAGGCTATCAAATTGATAATGAACTGATGAGCCTTGATCATAAGAACTTTGGCAACATCCATGATTATATAACTAAGGTTAATCATCTGAGAGCATAATACAAATCATGTGGTATTAAGAAAAAGAACATTCAATTAATCTATAATGTACTAAACAAACTTGGTCCTGAATTCATTGCTTTTATTTCTAGCTTTCACACTCATAGGCTAACTATGGGAACCACATACACTATGCCTTCATTTGCATCTTTTTCTAAGATGTTAATGCATGAACAACAAAAGCTTCTTTCTATGGGTATCATTAAGCCATCACAGATGTAGGCCTTGCTGGCTAGTCAGCCTAAGGGACAGAAAGAGTCAGGTCCTTTTGACAAGAAACAGAAGAAATCAAAGAAAAATCCACACAGATCAAGTACATAAAAAATCCTCTTCAAAAGAGGACTCATCTAAGAAGGATAAGACTGAAAGGAAGCTAGGTGTGCGGAAATCGTTTCCTACACTAATCTAATGAGGAGAGATGAGTGCAAATTCATTTTAATCTTTACAGCTACAACAATGTTAACCCAACAACAGAGATATTGTAGCAAACACATAGACAAGAATGTAAGATAGAAGAAAAGAGAGACAAGATATACGTGGGGAAAACCCTTGTGGGTAAAAAACCCCACACTCCAAAACACAGCTCAAATGTATTATCTAAACAATAAGGCTTACAATACAGCTACAGAGCCAATGCTCTTGTAGGAGTCTTTGACACTCGTATTTGGAGACAATCCAGTAGCATAATAGTACCTGTCAATCACATAATACATCTCCTCTCCAAAGCACCTATTTATAAAGAAAACACAAGGCAAAAATGGCTCTATCTTGGGATGGGCATCCAACATGGCCTCATGGCCCAAAACCCATGCCTATGGACACTTGTCCAACACTGTAGGATGTTCCTGACACTTGTCAAGTCACCCCATCGCAAAGAGGTCGCCTATTCCCAATTTGGGTAATGACATCTCTTACGACTATTACGATCGTCATAGAATCCGTCATAGTTGTCATATCTTACAGTTGTAAGAGAATCTTTCATACACATGCTATAAATAGCATATTCTCTTACATGTCATAACCCTCCTTGGGGTGCCCAAAGATGCCTTTTTCAAAGATGCTTCTCGACACATGTCTTCACCTGTCATAGAATCTTCCATTTATGACTCTTACATGTCATAGATTTGTCATAGGAATCTGTCATGATCGTTTTGGTCAATATTCCCTTACACACTATCCAAGATGCTGACACATGGAAAAATATTCCTACCACTAAGTGGGACACCTATCTCCTCATGTGAGGACAAATTTATATGTGGTCATCTTCCATGTAGGATGACACATCACTTTGCCAACTCCCACAAGATGACAACATAGGATTTGCATCCTAATTACACAATAGGTAATAAATAAATAAATACAATGAAATAATACAAAGAATTACCAAGGTTGAGACACCTTAATTCCCAACATTCTCCCACTTGTTGAACACCTTGTAAGAGCCAATGAAATTGATGCAGAGCGGAAACACAATGGAAACACACACACTCAAAATGTCAATCCTGTCAATATCGGCGAGAGATCATCAAATGTCTCTCCGAACTCCTCATCGGCAACATAACATCCTATCAACTGCCACTTACAGAATCTGATCGATGCACTACCCTTACACTGATGTCTTTGGCTTGCATATACATTTGTTGATCTCTTATCGTAGATAGTCTATTGTATCTCAATCCGCTTTGACCGCTACAGCCGGTCCTCTTTTGTATCTTCCAAAATGTAGATTTACAATGTACATTCCAATACACAACCCTTCGATATGCAAATGCGGGATATACAGGAATTGCTTATCAGATACAACAATGATATACCCACTCCTTGTATGTCCTCAGTGTACATTCACATGTACATTCTTCTCATGCATTCCAAATATACATTCTGAATATGCATAGGTGGGGTCCTCAGTCTTTAACTTGTCGTTGTATATTTCCCCGCATACAACTTCATATACATAACATGACTTGCTTTTCCCAGTGGACTGAAAAGTTCTTACCTGATACTATCGGTCAGCGCTTATATCTCAAGCCAATGTATGTTTCGACATACAACGAAATATACAAACAAAACATACAATTGGCGACCTTCTTTCGGCGGTTCTCATCCCCACTATTACCAATCATCCCTTGTATCTACAGACAAAATACCCTTCCAACATACAAACTAGCTACCACTTCGGCTGGTCACCATTTGTATCATCTACAACATATGTTTTCATTGTATCTTCTCAACATACAACAACAATATGCAATTGTAGTATACACACAAACTAACACTCGCATACAATAGCGATATACACATACACTGTTTGCGACATACAATTGACGTATACATAGGAAATGTATTTCCTCAGAAAATCTCGACATACACAAGGTTTAACACAACATATACTTTAGCGATATACATAGATAATGGATTTTCACATATGATTGCAGGATACACACAGAATGTACTCAAATGCATTAGCGATATACACAGACAATGAATTTTCACATACGATTGTGGGATACACACAGAATGTACTCAAATGCATTAGCGATATACACAGGAATTGTATATTCAGTGAATGATCATGAATCTTACCCAAATGGACTCTTACACATGCATTTCGTCATAGGATCTACACAAGAAGTTGCTCACATACAAATGCGATATATTCACAGACTGTCTCTGCATAAAATTGATGTATGTACATCAAATGTACATTTGAACTTCCCACCAATAACTTCTTCTGCGATGAATTCCACAATTTCTATTCTACCATGCTCATTGAACAAAAGAATGAAACAAAAATAGAAAACTATTTTACAAATCCATTCCACTGATTTCACAAAAATCCACCAGTGGAATGGATTTAATCATGTATCACGGAAACAAAATAACTAAATGAAATACAAAGTAACTCTATACAAATAATATACAAAGAATAATGTGATATACCGAGAATTTACACGGAATCCCAAAATTTTGAAACTTAATTGACAGAATTTCTATTCCTTCCTTTCAGCTACATACAATTGATCATTTTCATAGGAAAAATGGAAGAATTCTTCTTTTCGACCACCTCTCTCCGTTTTGTTCACTCCTCCCCTCTATTTTTGGGAATTTGTTTGTTTTAAGGATAACAGCAGAAACCCTAATTAATCATATGGCATCTGTTTTGCTTAAGACAGCAAAACATCAGATAATACGACACATTTGCCTTAATCCTGCACATAACCCAATTGCCTGCTGTTGTCCATGATGCCAAATACTGGCCTCGGGAAGAGAGATGTTAAAACATACAATGTCAACATAAAATGTTACATTTGCTAATGGTATACAAATGCTACATGGTAACATGAAATGTCTAAAAATATATTAAAGTCTTATTCTTCTCCCTCTTGTGCATATTTATCCTATTGAAGGCTGTTGAAGGGGTGCTCTTGCACCAGAAATTAACAAGATTTAACTGCTATAGGATGAGAGGCCCATAGACTCTGAACACCATCTAAACTTCTCTGTGCCCACTGGTTTCGTCAATGCATCTGCAACATTCTTCAAAGTGTCTACCTTCTCCAAATTCACCTTCCCATCCTCTACCATGTCTTGCATGAAATGAAACTGTACATCAATATGCTTTGTTCTGGCATGGAAAGTTGGATTCTTTGCTAGGCAAATCGCACTCTGACTATCACAACAAATCGTAATCTATCCTGCATCAATACCAATATCTAAACACAATCTCTTAAGCCAAATGGCTTCCTTACAAGCATGAGTTGCTACCATATACTCAGCTTCTATCGTGGATAAAGCAACCACAGGTTGTCGCTTACTCATCCAACTAACTTAACCACCAAACATAGTGAACACATATGTACTGGTGGATCTCCTGCTATCAATGTCACTCACCCAATCAGAATCCATGAATCCACGAATACAAGCAGAATGCGAAAGTCCTGTAGCATTACCATGATAGCATATGGAATAATCAAAAGTACCCCTCAAATATCTGAACACTCTCTTAACTGCATCCCAATGTACCCATCCAGGATTGGCCATAAATCGACTAAGGACTCCCACTGCTTGGGCAATGTTTGGTCTTGTGCAAACCATAGTATATATCAAACTGCCAACAACACTAGCATAAGGTACTCTGCTCATATCCTCCACCTCACTAGGAGATTTTGGACAATCATTAACATACAACTTTGTCCCTAATGAAACAGGAACACACAATGGTCTACAATCTGCAATGCTGAACCTCTCCAACATGATCTTCACATACTTACTCTGGCTTAACCAAAGTTTTATGTTAGCTTTGTCTCTTCTAATTTCCATTCCCAGAATGTACCTATCTACCCCTAGATTTTTCATCTCAAACTATGCTGACAACTGAGACTTCAAATCATAAATCATATTCTTACCATTCCCAATCAACAACATATCATCAACATACAATTCAATAATGAGAATGCGATCATTGTCAAACTTGTAATACACACAATGATCCGATTTCAATCTTAGATATCTAATCGACAACACAAAGGCATCAAACTTCAAGTACCACATCCTAGGAGACTGCTTCAAACCATACAAAGACTTTTTCAACTTGCAAACCAAATTTTCTTTACCTTTCTCTATGTAATGGTCTGGTTGTGACATGTAAATCTCTTCCTCCAAATCACCATGAAGGAATGTTGTTTTCACATCCATCTACTCCACCTCTAAGTCATAAGCTGCTGCAAAAGATAATAGGAACTGAATAGATGTCAAGTTTGCAATGGGAGAGAAAATTTCACCATAATCAATTCCCTCCACTTGTGAGTACCCCTTTGCAACTAGTCTGGCCTTGTACTTTTCAACACTGCCATCTACACCGAATTTCTTCTTAAACACCCATTTGTATCCAACAGGTTTCCATCCTTTAGGCAAAGGCACTAAGTCTCATGTTTTATTCTTCTCCAAAGAAGCCATCTCATCTTCCATGGCCTCCTTCCAGGAACATGCATCTTTCATGCCCATAGCCTTTTTCATAGTTCTAGGCTCATCAGTGTTAGTAAGCAAGGCAAAAGCACAACTAGAATCAAGCAATGAATAACCAAACCTATTAGGTTGCTTTCTCATTCATGTAGACCTCCTCAAAGGCTGAGGTTGAGGTTCTGCTTCTTCTTCTGACATTTTAGATCTGCTAGAGCTCTCCTCATCATCAGGCCTCATAGGGTCTATTGGTTCAGTCTTCTTAGGGGTAGAAGGAAACTGAACCACATCTTCTTTCTTTTCTGTCTGTTCTGGCTGTAGTACAACAGAAGAGGGTGTTTGCTCTCTGAAGATAACACTTCTGCTATGCAACACTTTTTCAGCCATAGGATCCCAAAGCTTGTATCCTTTCACACCGACACCATAGCCAATGAAAATACACTTAACATCCTTGTTATCCAATTTAGACCATTTCTCCCTAGGCACATGTGCATATGCCTCACAACCAAAAATATGAAGATGTCTAACTAAAGGCTTCTTACCAAACCACACCTCCATAGGTGTCTTACCAACAAGAGCTGATGTAGGAGACCTGTTTACCAGGTAGTAGGCAGTGGCTACAGCGTCAGCCCAAAACTTTTGTTCGAGGCTTGCTCCACTAAGCATACTCCTATCCTTCTCCATCAGTGTCCTATTCATCCTCTCTTCAACTCCATTTTATTGCGGGGTGTATGGAGTTGTCTTATGTCTTTCAATGTCTTTCTCTTTATAGAACTTATCGAACTCTATTGAACAAAACTCACCACCGTTATCAGTTCTCAAACACCTAAACTTTTTACTAGTCTAATTTTTAGAAAAACTTTAAACTATTTAAACCGACTAAAGACTTCAGTCTTGCTTCTAATAAAATAAACCCATGTCCTACTGTAATCATCTATGAAATATACAAAATATATAGATTTGGAGATTGAAGGAACATTAATAGGACCAAACACATCAGAATGAATAAGATCCACTACACCAGAAGACTTGTGAGAACTAGAGTAAAACTGAACACAGTTTTTCTTTCCATATACACAATGTTCACAAAAGTAAAACTCAAGATTACAATCATTTAACCCCTCAACGAGGTTTTTATTTTTCTAGGTTCTAAGACCCTTATCACCAATGTGGCCATATTTCAAATGCCATAACATAGTCTTTTCAGCAAGAAGTTTAACTTTCAAAGCATGTGCACTACCATCAGAATGTGTTACAACAGATTTCTTCACTGCTCGTTCAAATGGTGGGGATGAAGTGCCTGCAGCTCTTTTGTTCAAGTTAGAAGAACTATTGCACTATGAAGTGCATGCCTCCAATTGAAATAGAGTACCTCTCTGATTACCCTTTGCAAGCACCATAGATCCTCTAGTCATCTTGCATCCAACCTTTGAAAAGACAACCTACACACCTGCATCATTCAACATACTTACAAAAAGTAGGTTCCATGCCAAGCCTGGGATATGAATAACCCCAGTGATCCCCTTCACTTGTCCATCAAGGAATCAGATTGAGACTCTTCCACGACCAACAATCTTTAGATGAGAATCGTCACCCAAGTACACTCTTCCACCATCAAATTCTTCATACTTTGTGAACCAGCTTCGATGCAAGGTCATGTGGAATGATGCACCAGAATCTATCAACCACACATCGTCAGATGCATGGGTGGCCAAGGCTATGATGAAGGCATCACCATCATCTTGAGATTTGTCAAAATTTGAATCTGGGACATTCTTCTTCTTCTTTTTCTTTTCTTCCTTGCATTCCTTTCAGAAATGCCTAGTTTTTCCACAGTTCCAACAGAGAGCCTTGGACTTTCCAAGAGATTTGGATCTCCCATGGGATTTGGATATGCCCTTCTCAGCTTTCTTGTCCTTCTTTTTCACTTTCTCCTTGGGTCTTCCATGAACCGCAAGAGCCTCTTTGGTTGCCTCAGAAGACTTTCTTCACATCTCTTCATATAACAGAGAAGATACCACTTCATCCATTATGAAAGTGAATGTGGTGCTCCCAATAGCCATAACAAGATGATCCCACGAGTCTGGCAAAGAACAAAGTAAGGTCATACAACGATCCTCCTCCTCCATCTTCACACCAACTAATGTCAATTGTTGAATTAACATGTTGAAGGCATTCAAGGGATCTGCAACGAATCCTCCATCCTTCATTCTCAGAGAATACAACTTCTTTCTCAGAAAAAGTTTGTTCACCAAGGACTTGGCCAGATAAACATCTCCCAACTTCTTCCAAAGGTCTTTTGTGCTCTTCTCCTCATGGACATTTAACAAGACAAAATTAGCTAGACTGAGTCTTATGAGACCCTTAGCCTTCGATCTTTGAGATCCCAATCAGCTTGTGCCATTGCAGCTAGTTTTACACTAGATACAATTTCCCATAGGTCATGATCAACAAGCATGTCTTCCATCTTAAGCTTCCATAACTCAAAATTAGTGTCATTGAATTTCTCCACCTCTAATCTTCTAGATGTGCCTGCCATCTCTTTCCTACAACAAGATTTCAAAATGCTCTACACAAAGCTCCCACTCAACCTAAGATTAGCTCAAAAAATCCCTACCCAACAACTAGGACTAAAGGTGATCAAGCTCTGATAGCAACTGAAAGGAAGCTAGGTGTGCGGAAATCGCTTCCTACACTAATCTAATGAGGAGAGATGAGTGCAAATTCATTTTAATCTTTATAGTTACAACAATGTTAACCCAACAATAGAGATATTGCAACAAACACATACACAAGAATGTAAGACAGAAGAAGAGAGAGACAAGATATACGTGGGGAAAACCCTTATGGGTGAAAAACCCCACACTCCAAAACACAACTCAAAATTATTATCTAAATAATAAGGTTTACAATATAGTTACAGAGCCAATGCTCTTATAAGAGTCTTTGACACTCATATCTGGAGACAATCTAGTAGCATAATAGTACATGTCAATCACATAATACATCTCCTCCCCAAAGCACCTGTTTATAAAGAAAATACAATGCAAAAATGGCTCTATCTTGGGATGGGCATCCAACATGGCCTCATGGCCCAAAACCCATGCCTATGGACACGTGTCCAACATTGTAGAATGTTCCTAATACTTGTCAAGTCACCCCATCCCAAAGAGCTCACCTATTCCCAATTTGGGTAATGACAGATGCTCTTACAACTCTTACGACCGTCATAGAATCCATCATAGCTGTCATATCTTACAACTATAAGAGAATCTATCTTACATAGGCTATAAATAGCATATTCTCTTACAACATGTCATAACCCTCCTTGGGGCACCCAAAGATGCTTTTGTCAAAGATGCTTCTCGACACATGTCTTCACCTATCATAGAATCTTCCATTTATGACTCTTACATGTCATAGATTTGTCATAGGAATCTGTCATGACCATTTTGGTCAATATTTCCTTACACACTATCCAAAATGCTGACACATGGCAAAACATTCCTAACACTAAGTGGGACGCCTATCTCCTCATGTGAGGACAAATTTACATGTGGTCATCTTCCATGTAGGATGACACATCACCATGCCAACTCCCACAAGATGACAACATAGGATTTGCATCCTAATTACACAATAGGCAATAAATAAATAAATACAATGAAATAATACAAGGAATTACCAAGGTTGAGACACCTTAATTCCCAACAAACTCTACTTGTGCATATTGCAAGAGGACTGGACATGAACATTCTTGTTAAAAGAAGGATATTGATGAATTCAAACATCTTCTTAAGAAAAACAATATTAGTCTACCTTCTAGAATGTCTAAGTTTGATTCTTCTTCTTCACATTCTAAACAATCAGGATCTAATAAGGAAAAAGGTCATGCAGGTTTTGCTTCTAAGTCACAGAAAAATAAGGGTAGATCTCTTTGTGCTTCTACAGGTCTTGTATCAAGGAGATGGCTTCTTGATTCTAGAGCTTCTCACCATATGGCTTCTTCACAGTCCATGTTCTCTTCTTTTGAGCCTTGTGTTATGCCACCTATTCTGATGGGCAACAGTACTTACATGAATGTAATTGGGAGGGGATCCGTTGATAGTGGGGATGGCGACTTTTAATGATGTTTTGTGTGTACCTCATTTGACAAACAATCTTCTTTCCATTTATCAGATCACCCACAGTGGAGCAGGGAAGACTGGAATTTACACCTAATTCAGTTGTCATTCAAGACTTGGAAAGTGGAGAGATTTTTGCTACTGGGATGGTTGATCATGCATCTTAGTTATACTCTTTTTTAGACATTACACCTGATGATAGCTCGGATCCTTTGGTTGTTGACCACACTCCTTGTGTGTCATTTGATTTTGAGGAGAATTTTGGTTACTTGAATCTAGGTATCCTCACATCTGATCCATTTCTTGAGCATTGTATTTCTTCTCCTCCTCCTACTTATTCTGAGCTCAACATTGTAGTGGTATAGGAGGTTCATATTGGTCTTCCAGAGACAGTTCCTTGGGACACATTCCCAGACATCTCATCTTTGTTTGTAGAGTCCCACATTTCAGATTTGGGAGACACTATTGATTACATTCATCTTCTCTTTGATGGAGTTGATTCTTCTTCAAATGTCTTGAGGGCACATTCATACCCTCTTGTTCCTTCTTTACCTACATTTTCCTCTATAGTGATAGTTTTTGTAGATACTCATGAGTCCACATATCTGATTTAGTCATCACTCATGTTGACACTCTCTACAGAAGTACTAGAATATTCTATGGTACCTGATCCATATTAGTATTTGTCACATTTATGTATTAGCTTAGAGATCCTTGAGCAGCATTTGGAGGAGGCATCCTTATCTTCAGAGGAGATATCTTCTTTGGATCCTATTCTATTTCAGTTTCCACTTGGTTCTGGTTTGTCACTTTCATCAGTTAGGCTTTGGACTCCTGATTTGGTTGTGGCATCTTTCAGCATTGACATGGAGACACGTGAGAAGTTTTCAGAGATTTCATACATCTTAAGCTTTCTCACCTCATATTCCTTTTAGGAATGAGAAGACATTCTAATAAACACCTTTGGTTTTGTTTCTTCCCAAGCAGAGAGATGTTATTTGACGATCGTGGACCATCTTCTACATCCAGTTTCAAGCATCAACTATTGGCATAGCTGCTTACTTTCAGGGCGGACTTCATTGTCCTTCTCATTTCTCTCTCTATTATGGGGGTGTTGTCTCTCTATTTGTGGGGGAGCTTTTTCTCTTTTGAGGAGGACATCTTTGTACATGGGTACCTCAATAGGCTTCATTTTGCGGGGCCCATCTTTTCACCCATCTAAGCTATGCTTAAGTGGGGGTGTTAGTGTAGCTTTTTTATTCCTTTTCATAAGGTTTTTCCCACACATATTATTAAGCTTGCTTAGGTTAATAATGTTTGTTTAATTAGGTGAGTGGGTCATTTGAGGTGTCACCGTCCTATGAGGGAGTTGTATTTACTATATTTAGACCATTTGGTGGTCTCTCCCTATTGGTTGGTTTTGCCACCTCCACCCCTCCCTGGTTTGTATAAACTCACTACCTAGCTTGTATTTGGTATTCCATTCCACTCTAGTTATAATATTGCAATGCATATTTTGTTGCAACTTCATTTCTGGTCTCTTTTGCATCCTTCATTTCAATCTTCTCTTTGTGCTTGCCTTTAGCTTTTGGGTTGTGATTTCCATAACAAAATCTAACAAATCTTGGGACATAGCTCAATGTATTATTTAGCTATTCAAAACAACTATCCATATTTAACCATTGCACTAGTCATAATATTTTAGTAATAGTAGCATGCCTATGGTCAATACTACATATGTTCCAAAGCTGAAATCAAGTTAACTTGAGCATCATTATCTAGTATAGAGTATTTCCCAACTATTGTGCTAGCCATGGATAAATTAATACTAAGATATCTTAAAGCACAAGCAACATTTTTAGTAGCAACTGGTGAGGTGTCTTATTAAGCCATACCATATTCTCACTTTATCAAAATAATTGCAAAGATAAATTAACTTGCCACTTATAATCATTGAATAATAACCAATACTTTAAAAGTAGAGCACTTTAGCCTATGCAGACCCTTAAACTAGAATTTGTGTATTATTAAATCCTATTGCTTAATCCATGATTATTATAATAGTGTTTTGCTTGGGTTTTTTTTCTTAGAGAAAGAATTTGATAACAAACTTAGGTAGCGCCATACTACTATGACATTTTCATATGGAATATATTAGCTAGCATCTTCTACTAAGTAAGTATCCATTTTCACTTGAAACACCATACAATCATCTCTTGCTTGTGCATCAATTAATTTGATTTGGAAAGTCACAGGATTTATACCCACTTGAGTGCAAGGATCGTAATAAATCTTATCACTAATATTTTAAGTATAACCACTTAAGAAAGAGTTATATTGGTAAAACTATTGTAAGCAAAGTACATAATGCTTATTATCCATATAACAACAACATACACACATTTAAGATAGATTTTAACTCCAATTATAAAAGATGAGTTCATAGCCACTGCCAAACCAACAAAAATACACATTCTCCAGCAAGAAAAGAATTGACCACCTACCTTTGTTTCTTCTAGATTGCTTGCAATTTCTTTCTTTCACTTGGTTCTGGCTACGTGTGCTAGCTCCAACCTAGAGTTTCCTCATAGTGTCATAGAGTTGTTAAGAAGAGAAAACACACAACCAATGATCTCTTGAGGTGCTACTACTATAGTCCTCTTGATCCAATGAACTACACTCCTCTCTTGCCTAACTAGAAGCACTTCTTTCTAGTTGCATAAGTGTTGGCTTCATCCATGATTGCACTATGGCTAAGTTGACTATCCTCCAAAGCTTTAATTACCATTCTCATAAATATAAGTGACAACTCTCAAAACTGGTCTAGGTGGCACTCAAACACATATGCTTGTATTTCCCTCTCCTGCAATCCTAGAGCCGAAGCTAACCTTGTAGAAGGTTGTCTACCATCGCGTGTCATCCTTTAGGATATGCATCGATTAGAGTGGGGTGACAGTACATTCCTAGGGATAGTGTGCATCTTCCTCTCCTATAATAGATTCTTGAGTTTATGATATCTCCCTTGAACTTGCGCTGCACCTACTCCCACAACATCGATGGTAGCACAATAAGTGACGAGATTGGCATTCCAGATGCAACACTTCGTGAGGCTAGAGACTGAGAATGGGCTTGATGCTAAGGTCATTGTGGCTACAAGCATTGATGAGAGTAAATAAGTTGTAGACAATGGTACCTTTTGGCACTATTGGGAGTGGTATGTCATACTCTCCTTTTCATTTTTTTGTTAGCTCCTCTTGCCTATTGACCCCTTATATATTTGTAGTCCTTTCCTCCAGTCATAGTCGATGTGCAGAAGAGATGCCATGCCTTCATAATGGTGGATGGTAAATTTACCATCATCTAGCTTTTTATGTAGGTCCAATGTGTAAGCTAGCTTCCATAGGGATGTGACATATATTTAGTTAAATTATTTAATTAACTTAAATAATTTGTATGGAGTGTGCTTTTACCCTTACAATCATATCTTACTTAATGATAATATACTCAAAACTAATTAAATATTTGACTTTTCAAATGGGGGTTAGTAAATTTATCATCATCTTTTCATATAGGTCCAATGTATAAGCTGGCTTCCATAGAGATGTGACATATATTTACTTAAATTATTTAATTAACCTAAATAATTTGTATGGGGTGTAATTCTATCTTAATCAATGATAATATACTAACACTTTCAAGGAAAAAGTGTGTGGCGTGAGGATCCTAACTTATCTCCTTCAAACATTAAAGGCGGGTAATAATTTAATTCTAGACGTGTGTGCCCACCTTGAAAAGAAAAGTTTGCTCTTTTCCTACCAAACAATTTAATAATTTAAGATATTATCCAAAACTTTTATAGGGCAAATAATTTTTCCGTGGATTTTTTTCCTCACTTCTCAACCACATGCCTGCTGGTTGTAAGTGATTTACTTCAATGTTCAAAAGTTCATTGTAATCTGCACTCAATTTTTTTTCCCAATATGTTGAGAAGTGTATAAAATAGTATTTAAGAAACTGTTGGAAGGATGGAGGGAGCAAACTTAGAAACAGTAACCTTCAAATTTTTGTTGGTTCTTTCTATATGCGGAGTTCTGTATGCACAACCAGGTAAGATGTTCTTATTCTTCTATAAAACTACAAAATTAGTAAGATCTATACAGCCAATTCCTTTCAATATGAAGGGATTTAAAACAAACCATTTTATTATACATACTTTTAAAAGTGTATAATTTAAATATAATCTAAATAGGTTGTTTTGTTTGTTCATCATAAATTAGTTTGTGTATGTGGTAGTATTAATGGAACTATATTTTATTTATTTTAATTTGAAATCAATTTTATATTAATTGTAGTTTTGATTAGGATAAGTTGGTTTTGAAAGGATCATAAACTTTATACAATAATTTTATATTGATTGTAGTTATAATTGATTTGGAAGCTTATTATTTCCCTCAGAAAACCTTGAACTTTTCTTTTTAATTGTTAAACATTTTTGAGGTTTTCTTTTTAATTGTTAAACATTTTTGATAATGAGTTATTGCATACACCCTGCATCAGAAATCAAAAACTATGGACTTTCTGATATCTTTGGAGGTCATTCTCACGGGTATGGTGGGTTTAGAAGTAGTATAAAAATAATGACAATCTTATTCTTTTAAAATCTCTTTTTCAAGATACACTACTACATAGAGGGGGAGTTTAAGACAATTTCTAAGTAAATTGTTTTAACTTGAGACAAAAAAAAAACTTGTGTATTGTCTTAAATATCATCTTTAAGCGATTGTCTCAAATTATTGTCTTAAAAAATTGTCTCTATAAAGACAATATGAAACAAAAGTATTTTTGTCTCTTTAGAGACAATAGTTAAGATTAAAGACATATTGTCTCTCTAGAGACAATAAGTCTTTAATCCCAACTATTGTCTCTCTAGAGACAATATGAAAAAATATATTAAAAAAATAAATAATTTACTTTAAATATTATTTTAGTGTGGTTTTCCTGTTCAAAGGTGCTAAAATAAGACATATATTCAAGGATTCATGTATGAAATCACAAAAATAACATCAATTAACAGCTGCACACAATAGAAACAAGTCCTTGAAGGAAGAAACTGATATATTTATTGCTGAAAAGGTGTTTTACAACAGTACATGCCTGAAAATGACTGATTTGTTTTCAAAATCTAGAAAATTACATCTATTTTCAGTCACAATATGACTGATTTTTGAGTTACAATACAATGGTTTGCTAGAAGAACTTTTCAGGAGTTACAACACCACAAAAATTTGCAAGAACTAACTAACAAAGTGAGCCTAGTTTCCTTTTTGCTATCCTACATTGGAGAGAAAGTAGGACAGCATCAAAGACTATTAAATAACTCCTTCATGACTGTTGCTGACTTTTTGACTTTATCTTGGTTGCTGGAAAAAGGTCTTATCTTTGCTTGACTGCTGGAAAAGCTCCTGAATCTTCTCTCTACTTCTCTAGATACTTGCAACTATATTTCCATAAGGTCAATTGGTTGCAGCTTTGCCCATGTGAAATCAAGAGCTCGCACTCATGCTTATTCCACAACAATGAATAAACTGAAGAGATGGTGTCAATGGTATTTAGGCATGCTTCTGTAAGAGTATTCCAGAAATTAAGGGATTGGTCTGCAATACCTCCACCTAATGCCAAAAGATTGTGTTGAAAAGGGTACCATGCCTGTGAAGATATTGATTTCTAACATTAGAGGATGACATGCTATTGTCCCAGCTATGAAGCAAGTTGTCGTTGCCTCCACTCGCAAATTGCTGGCCAGATAAGGACCATCTCAATCCACAAACTTCCTGCTCATGGTCTCTATATGTCTTAACATTAGAATTACAAATACGGACATCATGGATAATTATTGAACTGTCCCTACCACCAGTTGCAAGAATAGTGTCATTCAAGGAAGTGAGCCTACACGGCCATGATGACCTTTCAAGGATCTCAGCTGCATTCAATGGCATAACACTACCATGTCAATCCAAGAATCCCACTACCAAGAATCCCACTACCAGGAAAACAAATCCCATCACCAAGAATCCCACTACCAGGAAATCAAGAAGGCCTATATGAAGCCTTTAATCAAAACTTTTCATAGTTTTGTGATTTTAATGGAGATCACAGATTCATATTGTTGTCAATATTCATGAAAATATTATGAGGTCTCTAGAGAACACAGTGACAAAAAAGCCTATATAAAATATAAAAATGATCTAATTATACAGTACTATCTACTCAACCTTGGCCATCAACCTCAAATCTACCCCACAGTATAACAGGAAAACTATATATATATACGATTTGACGTTTTCACATTCCTAGTAAGAAAAAGAGCTGCTTGAAAACACTGTGAGAAATTTTGATCAACGTTTCAATCATGGAATATACACGCCAAGTAAACAAGAAAGGCTGACTCAAATTGTTGAAGACATTGACAACAATATTGTCATTTGTCACAGAATCAATCTGAGGACCTGGGAATTGGCCATTGATGAGGATTCCCTGTCAAAAGTTAAAAATCTGATTAGCACTCATATTCTAATTTTCTTGTAAGGAACTTCATATTTAAGACTAAGAGTATGGTAAGTTATATAAAAGGATTCAAAATATGATTAGCATCACCATCTGGAAACCAATGTAATTCTTTGTATAACAATAACAAAAAGCCATACACATTGCACATGGTAGTAATAAAAAATTCAGAGATATACAGAAAATGGCATCCACATCTCACTTAGCTTGTTTGTCCTATTACGTAGAACTAAAGAAAAGAGCTAATCATCTCTATCTAGGGAGAGTTATACAAGTTTATAAATAAGGAAACAAATCACCCTAATCTCAAAGTAAGTAGTCTATCGAAAACCAATATCATCCACAATTTCAAGCTTCGTCAAATAAATTTGACAAATATGACACATATGAAGAAGAAGCATAGGCCTATTGTTGACATTGCCTATAATTCCTGTCAAAGAAGCATCATAGGCCGTTGTTGACATTGTAATGACTGGGATGCCGTTGCATGTAAAAAAATCCACTTCCTTGTTAGTTTTGTGTTCAAGATGGGCATAGTTGTTTTTGTCAAACACAGGAAAAATAGTCATGACCAAATACTTGGACTCTATCTATGTCTTTGGCTGGCAGTGCTCTTCCACACATACTTCCACTAACAAGCCAGGCCCTGATCTGGCATATTATCCCTATGACACTGTCCCTAACAAAGTAGAGCACCTCTTCTTTGCTCAGCAGTTCCATGACAAAAAATAGAAGGAAGCCAGAATGAGTATGAGCAGAGAAGAAAGAGCCAGGACACCTTATGTTGATCACCTTAAGCCCATCATTGCAGATGGGGATACTGGTTTTGGAGGTGTAGCTGCAACAATCAAATTTTGTAAGTTGTTTGTGGAGAGAGGTGCAGCAGGGGAGCACATTGAAGATCAATCCTCGGTGACAAAAAAATGTGGTCATATGGCAGGGAAGGTATTGGTTTCCACTTCAGAGCACATCAACAGACTGGTGGCTGCTAGATTGCAATTTAATATAATGGGTGTGGAGACTGTTCTGATGGCTAGAACTGATGCTGTGGCTGCTACCTTGATTCAGACTAATATTGATGGGAGTGACCATCCTTTAATTTTGGGGGTCATCAACTCCAGGCTTAAGGTTAAGCCTCTGGCTGCAGTGTTGGGAGAGGCCATGGCAAATGGCAAGACTGGTAAGTTGGTAACGACTTGCAGACTCTGGAAGACAGATGGATGGGTATGGAAAATCTAAAATTGTTCTCAGAGGTTGTAGGGGATACCCTTAGGACAATGAAAATCCAGGAGCAGGAGAAGAGTAACAGGATTAATCTGTGGTTCAACAAGGTTTATAAGCTGTCCCATTTTGAGGCCAGAGAGCTGGCTGAAAGACTGGGGGTCTCTAATGTTTTCGGGGATTGGGATCTTCCCAGAACTAGAGAAGGATTTTATAGGTTCCAAGGCTCTGTGACTGCTGCTGTTAAGAGGGGTTCGCCGTTTGCTCCCCATGCAGACTTCATTTGGATCGAGACCTCAAGCCCTGATTTGGTTATGCAAGGAGTTTGCACAAGGTGTGAAATCCAAGCATCATGAGATCATGTTGGCCTACAATCTCTCACCTTCTTTCAATTGGGATGCTGCTCGCATGAGTGATGAGCAGATGCAAAACTTCATTCCACAGATAGCCGAGATGGGATTTTGTTGGCAGTTCATCACTCTGGCTGGATTCCATGCTGATTCACTAGTTATTGATACTTTTGCTAGAGATTATGCTCAGAGTTGTATGTTGACTTATGTGTAGCAGATTCAGAGGAAGGAAAGGGTGAATAGAGTTGATACACTTGCCCATCAGAAGTGGTCTGGTTTAAAATTAAAATACAATTAAAATTTTAAGAAGATTATATCACATGCAATGGGAGATTTCAGACAAACCTTCAAGATTTTTATAAGATTATTCTTAAATATAGTGAAGGAGGCATCCCACCGAAAGAACACGAGATACACGAGGAGGTTGTGGAGTCGTTGGAAAACTAGGTAAGATCATTTAAGTCTTGTACAATGGCGCTCTGTAAAATAAAACCCACACGGGGAGGACTACTGGTTTTGAAGTAAAAGAATCGACAGATTTGGCGATATTTTTTCACTCTATCCTTCCCAGGTTTGGCTTTTACTCTGCTAACATTTGTGGGGTTCATTCATTCAGAGTCAGGATTAAATTGCCCGAGGTTGAAGTCCATTACGAGCACTTGAATGTCGACGCCAACGTCCATGTCAGGGGCAGAGCATTGCCTATGTTCGTTAACTACGCAGACGATGTGTTGGAGGCATTATTATTATTATTGATGTTATTTTTTATCAATAGTTTTCATGACGGGAAATAAAGAAATGGTTATAACATTGAAACCTCCAACAAATCCTAATGTAAACACAACTGAACTTCTTCGTTTATTTCTTAACCAGAAAACAATAATCTACCCTAACATGCAAGGAAATAGGGAAGAAGTGCGTTAATGTGAACAACACTACTGTAAACACACCTGAACCAGAATTTTAAAATCCACAAAGCCGAAACCCTAAATCTATAAAAGTTGCTCATATAAAACCCTAACTCTGAAAATTTTGCTTAGATATGATTTTAAACACAAAATACCTCAGTCAAAAGGAGAACCTCCACAGCGCAGGTTGAAAAATCCCGTAGTTTGCAAAGCAAATCAATACACTGTTGTGCCGAAATGGGCTGTGGAAAATTGATATCTTTGATGGAAAACAAAATGTAATCCCCGCCGGATAAATCAAGTGGACCGCTTGGAGGGAAAATGAAAATGTATGTTGAGGGAGGGAAATATAATAGGGAAATAAAATACAAAATTTAAGACAATTTCAAAATTAAAAATATATTGTCTTAAAACAGCCCTATATGTAGTAGTGATATTATGGACTGTGGAGGCTTAAATTCTTTAGCTGTGAAGTATGGAAGGGTTTAAACAACTGATTATATCTGCAGGATTCATCAGGATTTAAATTTGGTATTGCTGCTGTTGCTAAATGGATTTGATGATGTTATATGTGCAGGATTCATCAGCCTGGATTGTGGAGGAGAAGGGGAATATGAGGATGGCGGGGGCATTAGCTGGACCTCAGATGAACAGTACATTAAGACAGGTGAAAAAAAAAGCATTTTGGCTGCTCATTTTGGCATTCACGGAGAGGTGCCACTGAAAGACCTTCGCTGTTTTCCTCAAGGCAAGCGAAATTGCTACAATTTACCTGCTGTGAGGGGAACAAAATACATTATCCGTGCCTCTTTTTTATATGGTAACTATGACGGCCTTCAGTCACTACCACAATTTGAATTGCTGGTTGATGCTAATCCTTGGGTTACTGTTGTAATAAAAAACGTTAGTGAGATCCTTGCAATGGGAATATTCGCCATGGCCAGGGGTCCCTCTATTGATGTGTGTCTAGCTCGAAGTACAGATAGTGTTCCTTTCATTTCATCCTTGGAACTTCGCCCTCTCAAGCCAGCTATGTATGGGATTGTAGGACAACATCTCTCTTTACTCAGTGTAAAACGCATGGATTATGGAAGATCGACAGAACCACCTCTAAGGTAGTTTCTTTCTCTATGATTTCTACCATTATTTTTAGGGTTTTTGGGTTTTCCCCAAACCTTCTCCTCATCCATGAGGACTGTGAAAACTTAATGTTCTTAACTACCTAAATAGTATGGACAATGAATCTGGATTGCCAGTAGATAAGTAGACGTCTACTATAGAACATCTTATATGAGCAGGAAAGAAAAGAAATAAAGGTCAAGCTATTGATTTCAGAGTGGTTTTGTGCAGATATCCAGACGATGCATTTGATAGGTTATGGCCCAGCGGAGAAAGCAAATATTTGAGTGACACGATATGGATGAACGAAGGAATAAAAGATTTGGTTGAAAGGAATACCACAAATTTCATTGATACAGATAAAGAATTTGAAATACCATCAGCTGTGTTGCAAACCGCCTTGGTGACCCACAACAAGAGCGTGGGAAATATCACATGGAGTTTGAGTGTTGCAGACATTGGTAAATACTATTTTGTGATGTGTTTCGCTGAAGTAGAGCAACTTGGAGGTAATGCAATTAGGGAGTTCAATGTTACTCTCGATGGAAATTCATTGCGTACTGTTAAATTAGATGGCTACCTCAATTCATTTGTCACGTCTGTACCCTGGGAAATAAGTGGCTCCAAACAAGTCAATATTTCTCTCAATCCTACCAATCGATCGACCGTGGGTGCCATTCTAAATGGCGTTGATGTCTACAAATATAGCAGCCCACTCATTAACGGAACTAACAGTGAAGATGGTCTGTATTTGCTTAAAATTGTTTTATGGTGGTGGTTTTTAGAGAAAATGGGTAAATATGAATGTCTTACTAAAACATCTGTCAGTTTTACAGTGAATGCAGTTGCTGACATTGCAAGGCACTTTAATCTGGAAAAAGAGTGGATGGGTGATCCATGTCTGCCACAGAAATACTCTTGGGATTGGGTGGATTGCAATCAAGACCCATCGCCAAGGATTATTGGAGTGTAAGTCTCTTTCCCATAATATTTACCTTGGATGAGTTATGTAAGCTCCTCTTTTTTAAACTGTAAACAGCCAGAGTTGTAGTTAACGGTTGTTTATGTGAGACCGACTCTTCCACGTGAACAATCAGTATGTTGAATTGATTATGTATCGTTAAGATTTTTTTTTTTTAAAAAAAATTAATTTTTATATTTTTCACTTAGTTTAGTATAGCTTGCAAATAATGGATCATATTATATCTATTACAAGTCAATTTAGTAAATTGGTTTTTAATAGATATAGCATGTTCAATCTCTTGTAAATTATTGGAAGTCATTACAATATTATATTATAGTATACTACTGTTAATTAGTAAAAAATAATTGTAATGGACTATGGACTATTGTAATTCATAGTTTATTGCAGGTATAGTCCATTACAAGTTAATTACCATACTTGATATGTATTCAAATAAACTATAATAGTTCATTATACATCAATAACTTTGCTATTATCAAAATTACATATGATATCAATAAACTATAGTATGCTCACTCACTCTAACGATAGTCCATTACAATAGTCCATTGCAAGTTTATTAGCTAATTTGTGATGTTTGGAGGTTAATGGACTATGGACTATTGCAAGTTATTTATAGCTTAGTATAACTATGGATAATTGGACTATTGCATGTTAATTAGATAATTAGGTATAGGATGCTAATTAGTGATGTTTGGAAGCCAATAAACTACATTATGCTTGATCACTTGCAAAATATTGGACTATTGGAGTTTAAAAAGGCTTAACTATGATAATAGTATAGTTTAGTATAGCCAACCTATGATAAACTATTATAAGTCCAAGTGCATAACTATTGTAATTGGACTGTTGTAATGGACTATGCTAATTTTTTAGGTATTCAAATAAACTATAACAATAACAATAGTCCAAGATAAACTATTTGAGTTTGCAAAGGCTTACCTAACCTCCCACACTCCAAAACCTGCACAATGTATTATCAAATCAGCAAAGGACTACAATATACTTGCAATGCAAGTCTTTATAGGAATAATACACCAACATTCAAATACAGAGTAATTATGACAGCACATGTGTACCTACAAACTCTCATAATACAAACTAATCCTTTATAGTCAAACATCTTCGATAAGGCTAAAATAGTTAGTTTATCATAGATTTACAATAGTTTATGTAACCTATGGAAAGACTATGAAAGAGAAGCCAATAAACTATAATAATAATAATAATAACAACTGTCATAGTTTAGACTATGAAAGGCTTCACACATCATGAAGTCCAAGTGCCATAGTTTCCAAGTGATCGAGCATAATATAGTTCAGTATTACTGGATATAAAGGCTATAATAGTTTATCATAAGAATATGTTCAAATTATGCTATCTAGTTAAATATATTAGTTTATGTAACCCAAATAGATCATATGGATTTCTATGTGTTTCTCTATTTTCTATAACAAGTTTAGATCAGATTTTAATTTATTTGCATAACACTCTCACAGATTAGCATAGGATATTGTGATACCATATAATTATAAAATTATAAAGTTATTGCTGTTATGATATTATAGTCCAATTATCATAACTAAATTTAGTTTATAGGCTTTATAAAGTTATTTGAATAACCAAAGCTCTCGTTTAAGCACTTGGACTTACAATAGTTTATGTAACCCACACAGATCAGATGGATTTCTATGTGTTTCTCTATTTTCTATAATAAGATTAGATTATATTTGAAGTTATTTGTATAACACTCCTTTCATAGATTAGCAAAGACTATGTAAATTTAGGATGGTGTGAACCTTACTAAATTATCATAACTCAACATGCACAAAACTTCTAAACATGCTTGCATCCATTTCATCCCAAATGCCTAAAGTTCAACCACACAAGTATTTTTAAATTCCTCAAAATTTTCCTTGCTTGACATACATAAGAAAATTCTCTTGCATTCCACAATTATCTATCTTTGAAAAACCACAAATTTCACAACCCATAAGATTCCTATTTGATATTTTGCTTCCAACAGTCTTATAAGGGACAATATAGCACATAGCAAAAAATATAGTTTGTGCAAGGTAAGGACTAATAAACATTGTTTTGAAAGCTAATAAACTCAAAAAATAGTGCTTGACAAAATTAAGTGAAACAAAAATGCTAATTTATAAAGGCCATGAGCTATCTCTATATAGTTACGCTTACAAACTATTGATGTAGTTGAGATGGTCTCCACCAAAACCTGAACATAGTCCACGAAAGCACCTGCTATCAAGATACATAGACAATAGATCTTGCATGTGAGCATATTGCTAGAAGGTCAAAGCAAGTGAGATGTGAACATCTAGCAAACACTAGACGCAAGAGATAACAATGAAGAGAAAACCCTAGCATTCGGTAGGCCCAATGTCTATCGTGACCTTGTCAAGTGTAGGTCCTTGGGCTTTATGGATGGTTAAAGCCCATGCTATTATGAGGAATAGCTGCTAGCAAGAAGCACAAGTTATAGGAGCAACTGGAACTAGGCATGGGTCATGCGAATCCCAAGGTAGTCCTACATAGTTATCAAACCTAACCATGACGAAGCTCGATAACCTAGGAGGGTTGCTACCATTTGCATAGACAATAGCTACAATAGTTCCCAATGCTCCATTGACAAGTCTAGCATTACATAGACTAACTCAACATGCATAGACAAAAGGTGATGCTCACTTCAAATTTGTGGGTTAGTATTGGACTTGTCAATGGAGCATTGGGAATTGTTGTAGCTATTGTCTACCCAAATGATAGCAACCCTCCTAGGCTACTGAGCTTTGTCGTGGTTAGGTAAATGATAATTATGCAGGACCACCTTGGAATTCACGTGACTCGTGCCTGGTGCCAATTGCTCTTGTGACTCATGGTTCTTGTCGGTAGCTCCTCCTCAAGATGGCATGGGCTTTAAATGAAACATAATTGCAATCCTTGATGTCAATGAATATTCTTTATATTCATGTATTTAACTACACCTATAACAGTTCATAAAACTACTAGATCTAAAACTGCTACACTCTACTAAATTAATTTATTACGTATTTTTTTTGTTTTTAAAAATGAAATGATTACTTATTATTTTTGTTTGTGTGTATGAAGTATAAGAAATTGATAAAATAATCTTCTTGAAACCAAATAATAATAACTTCAAATCTCATATTATTAATTTTATCAAATTTTACCACTTCCAAAATTGCTTTAACTCTTGAATATTTAAGTAAGCCATCCTAGACTAGCTGTACATTTTACAATCCCATTGACCAATTAAGAACATAATTTGAACATTAATGTACTTTGTATAATTTGATCGAGTTACACTCTGCTGTCAATAATGTACAGGACACTCCCGGACAAGCGTCTGAATGGCACCATACCTCCAACCTTCGCCAATCTCTCTGCTCTCGTTAAGTTGTCCGTAACAAATCCTAAATACTTTCTTTTATAATTTTTAGCTTGTTGAAAGTCAATATCCAAAACTGTGCTCTTATTCCTGCTTGCAGGGATTTGGCAAGAAATAATTTGAGTGGTTCAATACCAGAGCTTCTGGCTACTCTCTCCAATCTTACTCAACTGTGAGTTGAAACATATGCCTCTGGGTATTTCTAGTTTATAAAAGTTTCCAGCATATTAATAATATCATTCTATCTTATAAAATGGATAGCTAATTTACCTTGAAGTATTTTATATTAATCGGACTATGTACAGTATTTTGAGAAATTTTCTTTCTGAGATACAGGAATTTGACAGACAATGACTTAAATGGACCGGTGCCAAATGGTCTATCTGAGAAACAGCAACGGGGAGAACTCATTCTGAGGCGAGTTTCTTTTCTTGCAACACAAATCGATCAATAATTATGTTGTGGGTATGATAAGATTCATATGTTTAATATTTGTGTTAATTTTTCAGTGTCGATGGCAATGAAATGCTTTGCAAAACAAGCATTTGCAAGGGTACCCCAAAAAAGGATACCCCAAAAAGACAGACGAGCAAATCACTATTTGTTTGGTTAATGGTAGCAGGGGTTGGAATACTTATAACTATTACTGTAATATTAATGTTTATCAAACTTAAATTAAGCAGAAAAATCCGTAAAGGTAAGTCATCTTAAGTCATCTTGCCTTTACATTTGCTCTGTACTTTTGGGTTTTCATTTTTAATAGAAGGAAACATAATCTTATGTACGCTAAAAGGGGCAAAATGCAGGGGAAACTGAAACAGGGCATTTAGATCTTGTGGAATTGGATGTATGTCGATCATTCAGTTACAAAGAGGTAAGAGTTATGACTCGCAACTTTCAAACTCAGATTGGAAAAGGAGGATATGGACCTGTTTTTCTCGGTTGTATTCAAGGCAGGGATGTGGCCGTCAAAATTTTGTCTGATAAATCACATCAGGGTGCCATACAGTTTTCCACAGAGGTATAACCAAGGACTCATTCATACCCATTTTACAATTAAAACCTGAGAAGTTTAGTCTCTCCAACAAAAACTAAACACTATTAAAGTTCTAAATCTTTGATGTCTTTGATCTTCATAATCGAAACTAAGTACAATTGCTGCAGGGAGATCTGTTCTCCAAACTACAACTTACAAGTCTTTGTAAAATTCATTGGCCGCTGCAGGTAAATATTCTCTCCAAATTACACCATAAGAATCTCGTAAAATTCGTGGGCTACTGCACAGAGGAGCAAAATTTGGTTCTTATATATGAATACATGTCCAATGGAGACCTGCGACATTGTCTTGATGGTATGGTTCACAACGTTGCTCAATTGTATATGATAGAGAGGAATGTTTTCTGTTTATTTAATTAAAGGTCTGCATTGCTTGGTTTCAGGTCAAACTTCTTCAAAAAATACTCTAGAATGGGAAAGAAGACTGAACATTGCATTAGATGCTGCCCAAGGTTTGTCAATACTTGTGGCATCTAAAAAGCTTAGTGCAAATCTTGAAAAAGATCATGGGTTCTAACTATTGCCTATCTTTGCGCAGGATTGGAATATTTGCATGTAGGCTGCACGCCAGGCGTTATTCACAGAGACGTAAAGAGCTCCAATATCCTGCTGAATGATCAGATGGAAGCAAAAATAGCAGATTTTGGGTTGTCAAAGATGGGACCTTTGGATGGAGCTTCACACGTATCTACCCTTGTAAAGGGCACCACTGGATATCTAGATCCGGAGTAAATATGCTTTTCTTTTCTTTATTGATACTCTGTTCAATTATATGTGAATTACTTAAGGGTATTTAGTCCTACAACCTGTATGATGTAGAGAACCCTGCCCATGTTCTATTTATCTCAGAGGACTAGTTGTCCTTAAAAAAGGAATCAACCAGATACCTGGAGTTATCAAAGAACGAACTCATATATAAAAAAAGCTCACATAAATTATTTAGCTACATTATCAATACATAATCTCAGTATATTAGTCTTAGTATATTAGTCTATTGATAATAGTATTTCTTCTTCATTAAGGATGTGCATAAATAAGGAGGTGTTGAGGTGTTAGATGTCCTAGATATTATATCAAAATAATTTGAAGAGATTGAAGACTTCCTTCAATAGGGTCACTTATTCTCTTAACCATTTAGAAAAGAATTTGAGGATTTTTTTACAGGAGTATCAATTATTCCTTAAACCATTTAAAGAGGAAGTTGAGAATTTCTTTGAAAGGATTGATGTCCTTTTGTTTTTATTAATTTAATGATAAAATAAACTTATTAGTTGGTTTTCTATAGGTATTACACTACACATCGATTGACAAAAAAGAGCGATGTTTATAGCTTTGGAGTTGTTCTGATGGAAATTATTAGTGGACGACATCCTCACTTTGTAGACCACTCAACCTCTACTGGGGAATACATACACATCGCTAGCTGGGTAATTATAATAGAGTTTTTTTTTTAAATCTTGAATTAAAATTAGAATAATTAAAAGTTTATTTCAATTATTATTCCAAAATAGTTATGGACTATGAAAAGTTAAAATATCTAATATTAAAATTTGATTGTTACCACTAAATTATAAATTGTTGCTTATGTCAGGTAAGGGAATCCCTGTTAAAGGAAGACATAGAGAACATAATAGATCCTACTTTGCTAAATAATTATAATAAAGATGCAATACAGAAAGTGGCAGAACTGGCAATGGTATGTACTTCACCTTATTCTGCGAATAGGCCTACAATGAATGAGGTAGTGTTAGAATTAAAGGAAGCAAGTGGATTCCAAACACATCACTACCCAAACATGGAGTTTCATGAACTTGCATCCTCTTGTCTTTCTTTAAAAAGCTCTGTTAATGTTGACTCAGATGTGTCATTATATTCAGTTGGTAGGTGAGGTAGAGGAACACTCACAAGCAATTAAAATGGAAGCTATAAAATCCTACCTCTACTATGGCTTATTTCATTGTTTCCACTTTAATAGCTTATCAAAACTTTATAAAAAAAATTTAACATTTTACAAAAATATTTATTATCCAATTAAAGAATAATATGACCAATTTTGACCTTCATGGCTTGCCTTTGAATAGAAGTCTAGAATTAATGTGTTATCACCCTCCTCTTTGATGCTAATGTTTAATATGATTCACAAGTTGTGACTATTGTAAATGTTGAAGATTTGCTCTAAAAATTTTAGTTTGAATTTCTGCCACATACCTATTTATTGATCTCATTTGTTCTTATACTTGTATCGTAGTTACATAGTTCTTCACCATTAAAAAAAAAGTTTGCAATAGTTTCATAGCTTGTCATCTCCATTGTTTTCTGATTGTTTTAATGTGCATATGTTTAATAGTGAAACATTCTTTTTCCCAATTGGAGTTCTATTTACCACTTTTGCATGTGGATGAGGTGATATGAGGATGACCACTGGCTCCTATGACCAAGGGATTCAAATGTAACTCCTAAGAGTTCCACGTAGGTGCAATTATATCTCTTACACACTTCTTATAGATGAATAAAATAATTGATAAAAGATGTCTTGACTACTCCAACTTGTAACACCTATTCAATGACTTCTTACAACCATCATAAGACTAATTCCACAAGTAGATAGTTCCAACAAATAAATCTCAAGATTTCCTCCATGTTTGGTGCTCTTTTCCACAAGGGCCCGACATTTATAATATTTTACAACTAGCAATCGTACTTATTGTGCAATGGGCACATCGATAGCTATATGGAATGAGTGGAATTCTTAATTAATTAGAAAATCACAATGAAATTTAAACATCATTTTTTTATGGAAATAGAAACCATTGAACATAGTGTATAGTGTGATGAGGGGAAGTACATTGTTAATTAATATTTCTAATAATTTGATATTGATATTGCATATAGATGATCCTCCTCCTTCCTTCTAAGGGAGAGATATGCACTATCTTGTATTTGGGCATATAACTTGTAGCTAAAGCTTAGGGAGGTATGTAGATTTGTTTAATGCCACACGGTCTACAATATTGTAGTGATTTCGATTCCCTAATGATCAATATATGTGATATCAATTGATTTTCATTTGAGTGTTAGACCTTGGGATTTATGTATTGCCAAAGTCCACAACATTTTGAGTGGGAGTAGGCAACGACTACCACGAGTAAATGAGACAAGTGACAAAATTTGTGACTAATCAATGGCAACAAAGAGCAAAGGATTTGACAAATTTGGCACATTACCTACATCGACATGGATGCTTAGATATTTGTAGTAATATCAAACTCCACAATAATTACATCATTGCTACATTTTCTGCCTATAAAGTCTAGTTTCAATCAATTAAAATATATTGATATAAAATGTATAAACACCAATAACTAAAAGTCTAACAAATTAACTTATTCTAAACCCATATTTTTAATTAAAATCAACATATCTATAAAATAACATAAGTTAGCACCATCCTCTCCATTAATAGTCTAACATTCTTGTAAATTAAAATTAATTAAACATAAATAATCATAAAATGTAAATATTTGTATATTCTGACATTCATGCACAATTACAAAATATACTAAAATTTAGTTTTCCATAATAGAGAAAGGTATTAGAATAACCTAATTAGTAATCTTAGGGCATGATTTCCTAGTTGCATGATCAAAGTAGACTCATATTCTAATGTAAGTAAATGCAATCATGTTTAAAAATAAAAATTCACTTTAATTGTATTACACATGTTCATCATTGTTGTATTAAGTGAAAACATTGGCATTTATAAAATATTCAACAAGTAATAATCTTTTATTAATCAATCTTTACATTTAAAATACCAAGACACAAAATGGTAAATGAACATTGACATATTTACCAAGCATGGATAACATGCATGAATGGACTAATTTTGGCCAATGGAAATGTCACAAAAATGGGAAGACAAAAAATAGTACTGAAAAAGCTTATCTACATAAAGTGCTTTTCAAGGAGAGTTCAAAAAAAATATTTAAAGTGTGATCCTCTTAGAGAGCTCCCCACCACTAGGATGATGGCACATAGAAATCATATGAGTCCACTAGGCATCCAGTTGACAAGGCTCTTTACATTAAGGTGTAGCCATGATTTCCCTTGCTGCTCTAATGCAACAAGATCACAAGTCTTGGGTGCAAATTTTCATAGTTGTCATTGATATTGTCTCCTTCAGGGCCATTCATTTGCACTTTGGAGTATTTTGCCTGTGAAATGGGTGGAAAAAGGTGGGTCTTGGCAAGTGGTATTCTCCAACTATCATTGTACATCTTGTAATGCCATATTGATATTCCTCTCATGTAGGCAGAGTTCATTCTCCTTTGTTAGATAGGTAGACCTTGGGATTTATGGAAATATTAAAGACATCATTTTGAGTGGGAGTTAGCAACAATTACGATGAGTAAATGAACAATTAGCAATTTTTTTCTAAAAAAATGAAAATAATGAGAAAATGATTTGATAGATTTGGCACATTACCCACATTAACATGGGTGCTTATATATTTGTCATTGTATTAAACCCACATAACAACATTGGAAGCATTCTTGAGCATAATGTTGCAATTGCTGATAGAAGCCTAACCGGTAGACTTTATCAAATCCAAATTTATCCCAACATGATTGTCATGTGGGTCATATTTTGGTACTACTCTTTCTAATATCAAACTCCACAACAACTATGTCATTTCTACATGTATATGTAAATGAGATATCTATTATTATGGTGATTTATTTTTACAATTGGTGTGACAAGCATCCAAGAATCGTATATATATGGAAGGGTTTTAGAGATGCTTGGCAATTCTTTTCGGTAGGTCATTGCATTATCAAAAGGTGTCTCATAATTAGTATTAGTAAACTTGCATAAGATTGTATTGCAACTACATGACCTTGATGTGATCATTGTCTCCTTTGTTAAGTGTATAAGAATTGAGATTAAGTAGGTACCCCTAGGATTATGAAGCTCTAACATAATACAAGACTATGTGGTGTGAAAAAACATAGTGATCTTTAGAGGATTTGGAACACCACTTATAAACATCCCACATCCTTTACATAGATATTTCTCAACTTTTAATACCTACCATATCACATTAATTAAATTATCCCCCTTCCCCCTAAATTGAAGCATTATATTAAATTGCATTTCAATTATTAAAAAAAAAACTCCAATATACATACACATAATAAGATATTTCTTTAGAGGTAAATCCTCCCAACTTAAAATATATCATACCCAAACATTGTAAACCATAAAATGAGGGTAATGAAACTAACCATAAAACATCTTATGAAACATTTCTTCCTAACATATTAAATCTTTGGATGTTTAATTAAAGAAACCCATCAAAAATCACAAACTCTTTGAAACATTTAAAAATTAGAAAATAATAAAAAATAGCATACTTAAACTACTAATAACATTCATCTTTTCTCAAACATCTCTTTAACATAATGTTATTAGAAATGAGAAAATTTTAATATAATATTATTAGAAATAAGAAATAAAAATAATGAATTTGGCAATGCCTCATTTGGTGCTCTACTGGGCTCTCACAAAGTTTTTTGCTTTGTATGGTGGTGTTGCGCAAGTGTTATGCCTATTGCAACAAGATTTAAGGATGTTGGGGGTGTCCTTACATTGGGTGAGGAAGTTGTGAGATATGTTGGCAAAAATGAATGCCATGGTGTGTCCAATACTGCCAATGTTGCCACGTCTATTGGAGATCTTGTTGTTGGCATTGTCCATGGCACAAGAGAACATGAATTGCTTGTGTTTCATGCCCATTTTCTTGAGGTCAATGATAAGTCCTTTTCCTATCATAGAATGATAAGCTTCAACCCCTGCCATGCCCTCATCCTTCCCTAGTTGTGGTGTGTGGCTAGGATGTCATTGAGAATGATGAGATTTATTAGCACCATGGGATGATTTGTAGGTTTAATAGCTTGTGGCCATCCCTGCCCAACCTACACAAATGGGTCTTGGATTCTTGAAAACCCCTTGTGGAGGGAACGATTGAGATCTTCCCCTATACAAGGCACTTCTTCATTGAGAATTTTATGACCCTAAGAAGTAGGATTTAGTGCTTGATGATAGGGTTTGGTTGTGGGGTGTGCACTCCCTCTCCATCAAGCCATGGTCTAGCTTCTTTAACCCACTCACTAAACCACTCAACATTAGAGCAATATGGGTTAGACTTTTGAATCTCCCTATCCAATTTTGGGAAGATTCATGCTACAAGGACATTGGCAATGCAGTCGATTGCTTCCTGAAGGAAGATCTGAAAAAATATTATCACATTCTCAAAAAGGGCTACAATTAGTTGCCTATCAATCGTCTTGGAACTCAATTCAATAAATCCATTAAGGTATGTTATCTATTGGTATGTTGGTAAATCTAAGGGTGTGTTGATTTTAAATTTAACTTATCATCTCCTACCATTGTGATAGGTGAGGGAGAAGCTAAGTGAGATAGTTAGATAATTGTAGAGAGATGATTCATGAATGTTTGACAAAGGCATTTGTTGCAATCATTAATTGGTGTACTTTTTGCAATGTAGGATACAACAACTCTTCTCTTGACATGGCTTGTTAAATTCCTCATAAAATGTCATACCTTTCTACACATTGTCATGCTCAATATGCTATACTATCTACAGCATATTAATGTCTATAAAATTATATTAGTTACAAAGTTACTAATTATTTTGTGAGGAAAATTGAAGTTGTACTTCACAGGTCGAGCAAGAGGTCATTCAATGAAGCAAATAAAACAAGCATTTCTTAATGTTGATAGATATGAAGAAAATGTTGGTGGCCATGACAAGGGTCTATATAACATAGCAAACAAGTACTAAGAGCTTTTTCAAACTAAAGCTTGGACCTTTAGCATTATTAATAGTGCATTATAATATGCATGAATCTTTTTATACAATTTAGGAAACCTTGAGGGTAGCAATAGTGTTGTCCATCACATTGAAGGAAGCAGTTGAAAATGTTAAGTATAAAGGTAACATTTCATATTATTTAATAATCCTATACTGTTTGTTTTTCCAAAAACTAAATTTCCCAATAAATCTAGTTCAACACTCTATTATTATTGTATTTCTTACTATTATGCAAGTTTCATCATTCACAAGGATTAGAAAGTAATGCCACTCTTTAGAAATATACGTCATAATCCAAAATTCTTCCCAGACCCCCAACAATTTAATCCTTCTAGATTCCTAGTGAATACCTACATAATACATATGTAGTGCCCCTAGCTAAGTTTCATCTCTAAATTATTCAGAAATATCTATTTCAAGGAAGCACTATGATTACTTGCACAGGATTGTTGTTCTTATTGCTACAAGAAAATGATAAAACTAAAATGTTGATTTTGTTCATTTAGTGTTGCATTTTTTTGTTATAAGTCAAAATTCAATTTTTAACTGGTCCATTTATTCCCATATTTTTAACAATTATCAATAATTTAATAATGACATACAATTCTATGATTTCTTTCAACTATTCCATTTTGATCAAGTCTTCACCAAATATTTTATGCATTTTGAAATGAATCCTCTCCCACCTATTACATTCTCCTCAGCCCTAGTTGAGCAAGCAGATGTTCCTCCTTTACCCATTGTCTCCAGTGTGGTTGGAGACATCCCAGTTACTAGTATTGATGGAAATATTGCATAGGAGGGTGTTGGCAATGGCATCTTGGGTTTTTTCTTACCTCCACACAATAGACATGGAGTTTTAAGTGTTGCACCTTGTCACATCTTGTTTTTGGACTTTATTATAGTTCAGATTATTGGACATTTAACTATGATTGTTTTACTATTGAGTGAATAGTGTGCGAAAAAGTAATTGTCATAATATTATAAAATGCATAAATATGATAGTTGATTTAATGATCAATTATTATTTATATGATTATGAATGTATATCTTGTCTTGCCTCAGCTATGATTATAAGGAACTAACCTATTGACAAAAATCTAAGTGCGACTGAGTGCAGGAAAAATGTCAAAGACAGGAACATGGTTGAGGTAGAAACTTTCTAGCCATTTGAAAGAGTTGGCATGATGGATAAACCCAATGCATGCACACACTCACTTAGCTTCAGGTCATATTGCATTGTTGAGTGGCTTTATTATGCATCATTATGTGGTTATGTATTCATGTTGAGCATTTATATGGTTAACAAATGTGATTCATGTATGATGATTATGTAGTATGTGATTTCCTTGCTTCAAAACATCCATTCGAATTACATAAGCTAGCCATGTATTTTACGTTCTTTCAACTTATATTTAATAGAATTGTATAATATGATTTTATTTAATTATCATTAATAAAAGTGTTTTTCTATATATATATTATACTATTGCTTGAAAGCAATATCTTTGTTAGATTAAAATAAATATGTATTAGTAAAGATAAATATATAAAATTAAGAATATATATATATACACACATTATAATAACAAATCTAAAAAAAAAAAAAAAATCTTGGCATGCAAATTCGAACGACCTCATAAGGAGTTTTAAAATATCAATAAATAAAAAATGTGGTATTTGACGCCAAAGGCATGCAGAACAAAAGATAAAAACTGGAGTTTAATAATAAAAAGTGGATCTAAAATTACAACGACATGAATAGAAGAGATATTATTGAAAAAAATAGAAGAGTATAGTAGGGGGATTATCATCTTTAATCAGTGACAAAAGGGAGACTGAGTGAAGAAAGGGCAAGATTATTCAGTGACAAAGGAGAAAAGGATGACAGTGACCAGTAGCAACAGGAGGGGAGTTTCCATCTACAGAGGAATCGTATAAAACCAGTTATTTTACTTTCTAGCTTATAATACAAAGTCTTTTATGATGTGTTTATTGTATACTGGCCGCATACTATATTTCCTCTAACCTGCGTAATAATCTTATCGACTTTTTTTTTTAATATGTGCCTAGTAAACTTTTTTTCATGTGATCGGTGACGCTGGCATGACATGCCCTCCGGTACCATAGGGACGGGGGGAGACTGGACCTCGTGACCATCTTTACCGTAATGGAATTACTTAGCCAATCGAGCCAGGGCCCCCGCCCTCTTATCAACTTGACTTCTTGTTTTCAACTATTATTTTTTTATTCCTGTTGCTCTGTGTATTAATCACCCTATGTTATTCTTGACAGTCTGCTTAAAGTTATTCTTGGATCTATTCAACGTTTGGACCATTTTGGATCATTTACCTTTATGTTCACCTTAGGTTGTGACCATTCTATTGACTATGTACTCCTTTGGCCTGTCTAAATCTTTTAAACCACCTATGATAAAGCTCTTACTAGACTATGTTTTAAGCTTAATGACACATTAAACCTTGTCGGCTTGGTTATCCTAGTTGGTCGATCAAACGGCCCTACTTCTTAGCTGATCTTGTTATTCTTATCGACCTTGCTATGATATTGTTGGCCTGTGACATCATTTTATCAGCCTGTAGAGTTTCCTTTTTGTGATCTGTGTTATCCTTATCTTTGTCCCTTGCATATTAAAGAGGTCTGTGTAAAAACATTGTTGACCTATATATTCTTTATTCACCTATGTGTCATATGTTTTGGCCTGAGATTTATTCCCAGCTTTGACTTTTCTGGCCGACCTTTCTATCTACTCAATATTGGCTTCTAAGATGGTTTTGTTGGAAACTTGACTTGTTGTTGGGGGAGATTGTTGGAAGCTTGTTTGTCATTCAGAAGATTGTTGGTTGGCAACATGAGCATGATGATGTCAAGAGATTATGAGTGAGGAGATTGATTGATAAGTATGACAGTATATGGTGTTGTCATTGATGGCAACCCATTATTAATGTCAATCCATGGCAAAGATGCAGAAGTGTTGGTCCAGAAAAGACCAGATGGTTTGGATAATTACCTAAGACCCGGAGTGTAGTTTCAGTGTTTAGTGAACCAGTTTTTGGGTCCGCATTGCTCCACTATGAGGAATCTAGTTATGTGGTTTTGAGGTAACATTAATACGTGTTGGAAGACTTTAAATCCAAAGTTTCATGACTTGATGTCTTCGGCAATCAAAGATAATTTTGACAGAGTATCGAACTCTGTAATGGCAGTGCTAGTGGTACAGAGTGTATGTTGGAATGCTCCACATTCCACCGTGGATGAATATTTTGTTATGCAGATTTGTGGAAGTGTTTATAGGTGTCAGAGGTGTGTACATTCCTAGTGGTGAGTGTTTTGGTCATCCGCATGCCAAGGTGTGGATGAACATTTGGCTTATTTTGTTATTACCTCACCAGTGGTGCCGACCTAAGCATTTTAAGATTGTGTGGAGTTGAGATAT
The DNA here is from genome assembly GCA_027924645.1 of Cunninghamia lanceolata. Taxonomy (NCBI): domain Eukaryota; kingdom Viridiplantae; phylum Streptophyta; class Pinopsida; order Cupressales; family Cupressaceae; genus Cunninghamia; species Cunninghamia lanceolata. The sequence goes on along the minus strand of BSBN01000680.1, from coordinate 1,507,695 downwards.
GTATGGAGTGGAATCATGGGAATTATTATAGGTCATGCCAACCTATATTAATGTATGATACGCTTTAGTTCCTTCCACAAGGCGTACATGTTAGTGTTTTGAGCCAACAAGTTTTGAGGATGCACGGTACATGCAATTAGGCTGACCTAATTGATGTTTTGGATTGTTGTGGTATATATACAAGGTTAATTCCTTGTGTGAAGAGATGATGAGTAGAGTTCGAATATGATAGAGCAAAGGGCAAGGTATGAAGTGTGTAAAATCAGTTTGAAGGTATGTTTTGAGCAGAGAAAGAAGACTGCATTATCAGCATAAGTCAGATGTTTCCTTTGCAGTAATCCATATATTTATCCTTGTAAATCCTAAATGCAGTGAGCAGAATATTTAGGGAGTAGTGGCTTCCTTGGGCGTTACCCTGAATCAAAGTTGTAATTGTTGTAAGCACAAAATACAGGGAGTAGTAGCTTCCTTGGGTTACAACCCAAAAACAAAGTTGTAATATTTTTGCAGTGAGCATAATATATTGTGAGATAACACTCACTGTGGTTTTTCCATGTTTTAGGGTTTTCCACATAAAAATCTCGGTGTTCTTGTGTTGCATGATTTACTTTCTTCTCTTTAAGTTATTCAGTTTAATCAGTAAATATCTCTTTAAGTTTTTGTCTGTGCTGATTCACCCCCCTCTCAGCACCTCATTGTGTTTAATAGGTTTAATTGACATGCTTTTCTCACCGTCTTGTATAATTATTGGCCTTGTTCTTTAACGGCCTCTTAATAAACTATAGTAGGTAAGTTTAAACCCTATCGCAGTTAGTAATCTCTATCGTAGATTTATTTTATTCATGTCATCATTATTATTTACTCTCAAAGTTATGAGTGGCTGTAGCATACTTAAAATTATTTCCCTATCACAGACTATTTTGTCCTGTCGCAACAGACTTTGTTTTCCTATAGCTTACTTTATTAATCTCTATAGAAGATTAATTTATCCTCTAGCTAGAATCTATTCCTGTAGCATACTAAACTATGTTTCTGTAGCATATTTAACTTATTTCCTATAGCCACTTGATTGTATTCCTATAGTAGACAACATGGTTCTTGTGATAGATTTAGGATATATTTAATGAACTTTTCTTCTTTTACCTCACTATAAATGATGTCTTATTGGTAAACATGATGTTATTAAATAGTTGTTTCTTTTTAAATCCCTATTGCAATCTTAATAAATAGTAGAATTATAACCTACTTGCGGATAGAAAATCTTAGTTCTAGATTTATATTAAATATTTATGAATTGAATATGGGTTAAAGAATACACCCAGTTTATAGTTTTCTATAGGTATCTTGAATGAATAAATGAATCTCTTTATTGATCATTGCTTGAAAGTGTACTCTCATTGATTGAGCAAAGCAAATAATTAGTTTCTATATCTTGAGATGCTTCTTGGATAGATGCATACACTTATGCATCTAATTAAAAGGAGGAGCAATAACCCCTAACTTCTGTCGAAGATACACAAAAGTATCTTTAGGAAGAGCCTTTGTAAAGATATCTGTAATTTGGTCCTTAGTAGGCACATACTCCAATTTCACTTCATTCTTTGCAAGCTTCTCTCTTAGGAAGTGATACTGGATTGAACTATGCTTTGTCCTTGAATGCATTACCGAATTCTTTGAAATGTTGATAGCACTTGTATTATCATATAATATAGGAATAGGTTCATCATATGACACTTTGATATCCTTCAATGTTTGCTTCATACACAACACCCATGTGCAGCAAGATGCTATTGCAATGTACTTTGCCTCTACGATAAATAATTTGACACTGAATCATGTTTCTTACTTAAGCATGAGACAAGTCTGCTTCCCAAAAAGAAAGCACTGGTACCACTTGTACTTCTTATGTCATCTGTACATCCTTCCCAATCTGCATCTGTATATGCACTCAAAGAGAAATTAGTATCCTTAAGATACCATAGGTGAAACTCTGGAGTGCCTTTCAAGTATCTGAATATCCTCTTTACTACTGAAACATGTGACTCTCTAGGATCAACTTGAAATCTAGCCACAAGGCAAACTACATGCATGACATCCGGTCTAGTAGCTCAGTCAAGTATAACAATCCTCCAATCATTGATTTGTACTTGCTCTAATTAGCATTAGGAGATTCATCATCTTTGCTTAACTTACAACCAGTAGACATGGGAATACACACCGGTTTGGAGTCTTCCATTCCAAACTTCTTCAACATTTCCTTAGCATACTTTGATTGTGAAATGAAAATACCTTTTTCTAATTGATTGATTGGTAACCCAAGGAAGAAATTCATTTCCCCACACATTGACATTTCAAATTCTTTCTGTATCTCTCCTGTGAATCTCTTGTACATACCTTCATTACCTCCAAAGATTATATCATCAACATACACTTCCACAATTAGAATTTGATTTTCTTCAACCTTGAAATATAGATTGCTATCTGTAGTGCCCTTTTTAAAATTTTGTTGTAGCAGGTACTTATCTAACCTTGCATACCAAGCTCTAGGAGCATGTTTGAGTCCATACCGTGCCTTCTTCAATCTGGAGACCATATTTGGATTTTCTGATAACTAAAACCCTTCTGGTTGCTCAATGTATGCTTCCTCTTCTAACTCTCCATTCAAGAATGCAGATTTCACATCCATCTGATAGACTTTGAAGTCCTTATGAGCTACAAAGGCCAAGAACATTCTAATGGCTTTCAATCTTGCCATTGGAGAAAATGTTTCCTCATGATCTATTCCTTCCACTTGTGAACTTAGCCTTTACACACAAGCCTAGCCTTATTTCTGACTACTTCTCCATTCTCATTCAATTTGTTCTAGAAGACCCATTTAGTTCCTATTACATTTTTGTCTGCTGGTCTTGGGACAACTTCCCAAGTCTAATTCTTCTCAATCTGCATCAATTCTTCTTCCATAGCCTTGATCCAATGCTCATCTTTGCATGCTTCAGTCATTGTTTTGGGTTCTACTATAGACAAAAAACACAAATTTACCTATTCATCTGCCATAGCAATTTTCCTTCTTGTTAACACACCTTTGTTCTTAATACTCCAATGATTTGATCTTCAGAATGATTCTTCTACACATACTTGGGAGTCTTAGGAACCCTTTCCGGAGCATCTTCTTCATCAAATTGCATCTCCTTTTCCTTTTCTTCTTCACATTCTTCTTTTCTGCAAGACGGCTCATCAGATTCATATTCTTCTATCAGTACTGAGCTTTGATGTGAATCCTCATCTACTTTGACATTTGCACTTTCAACCAGCTTCTTTAGCTTCTTGTTGTAACACCTATAAGCCTTTCTCTTTGTGGAATATCCAAGGAAGATTCCCTCATATGTTCTTGTATCAAATTTTCCCAAGTTTTCTTCATCTCTCCTAATGTAGCACTTGCTTCCAAATACTCCAAAGTATTTGACAGTAGGAGTTCTTCCATATCACAGTTCATATGGAGTCTTTGAACTGTTGACCCTTGCTTGCACTCTATTTTATATGTAGACTACAGTGTGAATAGATTCTCTTGAATAGATATCTAGTAGATTTGCTTGTTTCAACATTGTCTTTGCTGCCTCATGAACTGTTCTATTCTTTCTTTTCACAATTCCATTCTGTTGAGGAGTCCTAGTGGCTGACAAATGCCTCTTTATTCCACGAGCTTCACAAAAGTAGTAAAACTCATTAGAGGTGAACTCACCACCTCTGTCAGACCTCAAGCACTTGATTTTCAAATCAATTTCATTTTCAACCATAATCTTGTATGCTTTAAAATTATCTAGAGCTTCTGATTTTTCTTTGAGAAAAGTTACCCAAGTCATTCTAGAGTAATCATCAATCAACAACATAAAATACCTATCACCTTGAAAGCTTCATACTCTTGTAGGTCTGCACAGATCTGTATGCACCAACTTTAGAGGTCCAGTGGTAGAATACTCTTTGATCTTGAAAGTATTCCTTGTTTGCTTCCCAATCTGACATTCCTTGCAAGTTGCATTGATAGGCTTTGTAATTCTTAGCAGATCCCTCACAACTTGAGTAGAGTTGATCCTTACCAGGCTATCAAAATTGATGTGACACATTCTTCTATGTCATAGCCGACTTTCATTAACTTGAGTTATGAAACACATACCATTAGCACCTTTGAGCTGATATATATTTCCTTTTCTCCTTGTTCCTATAGCAATCAGAGTTCCAGAGCTTTCTTTTCTGATTTCACAACCACCATCTTGAAACACAAGGTTATATCCTCTGCTACACATTTGTCCTACACATAGCAAATTATGTCGGATACCCTTGACATAAAGAAAATCATCTGTATTATGCTTGCCATCAAAACTGATTGAACCTCTTCCACAGATTTTAGCAGATGCATCATCTCCAAACTTAACATATTCTCCATCAAACTTCTCAAGCTTAACAAACTTATTCTTATCACTTGTCATATGATTTGAACACCCACTATCAATTAACCAGTCATTCTCCTCTTCTCTTGCATGAAAAGCAGTTACCAAAGCTCCTTCGATGTTATGGCTTGTTTCTGGAGCAGTTTCCTTTATACATCTTTCAAAGTTAGTAGAATTAGTTCCAACATCCAATGCCATGAACAAGCATTCATCACTTGCATCATCTAGATAGTTAGACTCATTATCAAATATATTGTCATTTTATTTAACATAATAACTCCTCTTGAATGATTTACCTTTGTTGTCCTTATTTTTGTCATTTGAAATTTTGATTGGACATTTTGAAGCATAATGACCTTTCTTTACACAATTGAAACATTTGAAGGGTAACTTATCTCTCTATTTTATAGAGCCCTTTTTCAATCTTCTCACAAAATTTTCTTCCACTTCATCAAAGTCATCAAGATCTGATTCAACATTCTTTTCTGTCTTCGTATCCTTAAAAACAATTTATTTTCTTGACTCATATTGACCAAATTCTCTTATCTCAAAAGTAGTTAGAGTACCAAACATTTGTTCCCTAGAATACTTTTCCAAATTTTGTGTTTCTTCAATAGCACTATAAGATTTTGGAAGAGTTCTTAGTACCATCTTTACCACTTCACTTTCCTCCAGCTTCCCACCAAGACCATTGATGGAATTGACTACTTCATCCACTCTCTGCATGTAGCCTACAATATTTTCATCCTCTAACATCCTTAGGGTTTCAAACTTGGCCTTCAACATCTGCATCTTTGCTTGCTTGACCTTGTCATCTCCTTCATAGGTACTTTCTAGTTTCTTCTAGATCTCATGAGTAGTTTTGCAGCCCATTACCTTCACCAGTTTTGAATCAGAAAAACTGTTCAGAAGAGCACTCCTTGCCTTGCCATTGTTCTCATAATATTTAATCTCATCTTCATCCTTTGGACCATTTATAGGTATAGTATATTTTTTCTCAACTAACTTCCATATGCCATATCCTAATGAGATAAGAAAGCTTTCCATCCTAGTCTTCCAAAAAGCATAATTTGTTTCATCAAACATTGGAACCTCACTACCTTTCCTGTGCATCATCCAGATCTACCCCAAGCATTTAAGCTTCTTCAAGGGAACTAGCTCTGATACCAATTGTTAGAAAGCACAGGACAATTGAGAGGGGGGTGAATCATTTGTCTAGTAAAACATTAAACTCCCATAGCAATTCCAAACATCAACCTCCTATTATGCATTAGCAGAATGTAAACATATGAAGCATCAATGCAAACTAATCCAAACACATAAGAACACCATATTTATGTGGAAAACCCAAGAAGGGAAAAACCACGGTGAGGATTAGCTCACATATATATGAATACACTAAGATCAAATAGGCTCACTGCCAAGGGCTTGCTGCCCAAAAGAAAGGCTCACTGCCAAGGGCTCAGTGCCTAGAAGGACTCACTATCTAGAAGAGAGAAGAATAGAGGAAAACTGTTACAAAGAGATTCACTATCTTAGAGCAACATGAGAGATCCACCACTGCAATTTCTTTCTATCCGCAATCTTTGACTCACTACCTCTAGCAACTTTAAGCACACTAAAATGTAGACACCTTCTGCTCACTGCAATTCAGAGTGATAAGCATTTAAGCTCACACACAACTCACTACCCTTGATTCACATTCGCACCATCTTCTCTACCTTGCTCCACACAACTTTATCTTGCATTTATACCATCCACAACAAAACCTATAAATCAATTAGGTCAGTCCTAATGAAGTGTGTACACCTCAAACGTGCAACACCAATTAGGTCAGCACTAAACACTTCCACGGTGGAAAGAAGTGAAAGTGGACCATGCCAAGGGTTAACTAGGACTCAAATCTGTATCACCAAGCTGCTCATCACATCCACAATCCATGAGGCACCTCCGTAAATGGCGCCAATAAGATAGGTCAACCAAACCTAAGCTAACAACCACATCCATGCTTCTCCAAGTCCAAACACATCATGCGGACCACAAAGAGACAAGTTCCACAACATCATCAGAAACCTCTACAACACTATGACAACAATTTGACACAAAGAACATCTTCATTATGCACATTGGGATCTATTGAAAACCAACACAAGAACTAATCTTACGAAGCAACCCAACACTAGAAACTTCAAGGAAAGGTAGATATAGACTGTATAAGCACATCCCCATATCCTCAGGACAAGAAACCTTAATGCGAAGAAATGCAGAGCAATCTCATTTCTCCCATACAGTTTTCTACATAGGCAAACAATCTGTCAAACACATCTTCCATTGCCGCATGATCCAGAACCTTAAATTTTGGATATAACACCTCTGATCAACACTTCCAAACCACATGGGCATATCTTCAACTAGAAAGAATTGTGGAGCACAACACTGAGCACAACTCTATCACACTGCACACCTTCTTATTCAAATTTTCTCAAAAGCACTTAGAAACCAAGTGAACTACCTGCTAGAGGTTGACATCAATGACAACACCAACAAGTTTCCAATAGAGCATAAAGTCTTCCTCATACAACCCATCATAACACAAAATCATTTCATTTGCTATGTGTATGCTTTGTATCACTACCAATGCATGAGTGTACATTAGTCATAATTTTTATTACATAATTTATATTTCATTTACATTGCACACATTTCACCATTATAACTTCCACTAGTCATTCTATTTCCTAATGATATGGATTCATATATTCATTCCTCTCTAATGATATGGACCTATATATTAACTATAAAATTTAAAATTTATATGATTGAATTATTATTATTAATTATTGTAAAATACTAATTCTATTAAGAAAATTTGAAAGGGATGAGGAGATAGAGATCCAACTCAAGATAAGATATATAGAGAGAAAAATAGATGGAGAGATATAAATAAAGAGGGACACAGAGATATAGAGAGGGAAATTGATAGAGGAATAGAGAGATAGACTACCTTAAAGATGACACATGTAATGAGCATTCCAAATTGGAGGTTAGTACTATATTAAAGATCATTGACCTTGGTATGTGTTGGTCTACATCATCTAGCTCCACTGGACCCTCATTAAATGGTACATGTGAACGATTCAATGATAGAGGAAAGAGAATGACTTTCAATCGACTGTTTCATGCCAACAATCCAAAGATGCAATGATCTATTTTAAGAAATCAATGTGCAGTCCTTTTTTCTTCTCTTATAGAACATTTAATAGACCACTCCATTTTATTATCCATCAAATGCTTTGATAAACATCCATCCTATGTAAATACTTTTGGGAGATAATTACCTCAACTAGATAGATATTGAGCTTGTACTCATGTAAAATTGGACATGCTTGTTCTCTTCATTCCCAAGTCAAATATATCATTATTTTAAGATTATATTGTTTGTCATTTAAAAATTTGTCAGATGCTTCTGAAATCAAATACATGGGATAATTAGCAACCTACATTTGGATCTCTCCACCTGAACCTAGCTTATATATAGTAGACCTAGGTCACGGCTAATGGAATGCAAGTGAACCTAGGTGCAGTGCATGAATAAGAATCTAGAAAGGGGGTGCATACAAGTAGAGACTAGACACAAAACATGAAAGCTCAAAAATTTGAAGTGGTTAGTAAGAAAAACACGAGGATCTTGAAATCCATTAAGTTTATATACAAATTAATTCATAAGACTCGAGAAAAAAAAAAGACTTGGGCCATAGGGATACAAAACAATCATCATTCACTTAAAGGCATGACATTCAAGAACTTCCTCAACTCTTCAGCATACCCATTGCACACCAAAGTGTGATTTCTAGTTTAATTAATTATAGTGGCGTACCATGGAAATTTCAGACCCATTATGGGCCCACTTGAAAAGATAAGTCTTTGCTCTCGTCCTTCTAAACAAAGTAGTAGTTTGATACGTTTAATAATTTAATATATTATCAAAGACTTTTATACACAAATAATTGTTTCGTGGATTTTTTCCTCGCTTCTCAAGTACCTAATTGGGGATTTTAAGCGATCTACTTAAATATTAAAAGTTTAATAGTCAATAGTATTAGTAATAGTTAAATAGTCAATACTATAGTAATTTTAGGTGGTTTTAAATGATTTATTTAATAGTCAATAGTAATAGTTAAATAGTCAATTTTTTTTTAGATGAGTTGTGGTCTTTTAAGGTCACTCCGTTTGAATAAAAATTGAGTGAGCCAAAATACAAATTTTTCTCTATATGGGATAATTTTATTTATATCCATTAATCTTTACATGCTATTGTATATCATCTAGTGTTTATACATACACAATATAAGCATAAACTAGAGAAACTTGGGGTACCTAGGGTGACAACACTTCTCTCAGGGTGGCTTCATCTGTATTGGTGTCTTCCATCTCCGTCGCCTCCTCACTGGACACCTCTGAATTCAAACCTAGTGCTGAATTGAAGTCCATTGAGTCTGTTATGCCAGCAATCATCTTCATAAAGCCAACTCTAGTCTTTGCCAAAGTATGCCTTTCCTCCACGCTCCTTCCCATGACCTCTATGATGAAAGGGGCCCAAGGGCCGTTGTAGAGAAGCCGGATAGTCGGCCACACCCCCTACTAGTTCTAAAGCCAAAACCAACCACCACATTCTCCAACACTTATGAGAGGCAACAACACCATTGAGGTTTTATCCACACTCTCGCAATCTCCTTCACCACTGCAACTAGCTCCCCTAAATCCAAACATACACCTACCACCATCAAAGAGATATCGGTATTCACACAATAGCGGTGTTGGGAAGCTAAATAAAACTCTCCCAGGACCATCTCTGTTGCTTGCAAACCAAATGACAAGTTAACCATGAGAATATTTTTGAGTCTAAGATCTGTTATTGGCCCCAAGAAAGTAGCCTATCATTTCTTTGACCTTGAACAAACTGTTGTATCCATAGCTGTTAACCAAGATGGAAAAGGATAGTAAGTCTCGCTCCTGAAAGGAAACTTAAAGTGGCTTAGGGCAAAAGCTGCCAGAGGATGAAAAATGATGTAAGCACCTCCTGGAACATAATGACAATGATCATAATAGAGATTGTTCCATGCTCCCAATCTCTTTCGGACCAAGGGTATACTGCCAATTAATTAAATCTGTGTGTGCCACTCCAAGACACTCATAATTATTAGCCATGGTCGTTGTTGATGTGGAATTAAGCTTCCATATCTATGGCCACATTGGATAGGTGGTCCACATCAACATTCCCTTCACGGTAGATGTGGTCGAACTCAAAGTCTTCCAATGATCCAAGATCATCCCAATATAATTCTAATATATTACAAATCTTCCAATTTGGAGTGATCCTATGCTTAAGGGCATTGATGATGATTTGGGAGTCTCCCTCGATATGGACTTTATGGAAGCCCTGTCTATTGCACATTTGGAGACCAGTAGGAGGGCTTGCACCTCAGCCTCATTTTTGGTGCCATCTTTGAGTTTCCTTGCTGCTTCAATCAAGGTCCTTCCCTTATGGTCCCTAAGAATACAGTAAGCTCCGGATGCCCCTGGATTCCCCCTAGCCGTGACATCAAAGTTCATCTTGATCCATCCCGTCTCTAGAGGACTCTACTTGACCTCTAACCTCCCTTTCTACAGGGGATTAACCCCAAAGTCCCTTGAATGGGGGGTTAAATAGTCAATATTATAGTAATAGAAATTTTAGGTTTACTTTTGACTATTGAATTTTAAGAATTATTTTACAAGTTATACTTACATTTTTTACAAAATGTTGAGAAGTGTAATAGATAATGTTTAAAATCAATTTTAAAAACAATAGCCTTCAATTTTTGATAATATTTAAAATCATCATGATTTAGTCAGGTGGAAAGCATCCCATTGTAATTGGGATGGAAGGAGCAATTTTAAAAATAGTAGCCTTCAATTTTGGATGGAGGGATCAATTTTTAAAAAAATAGCCTTCAATTTTTATTGACACTTTCAATATGCAATGTTATTTATTAATAGTCAATATAGTAATGGTTAAATAGTCAATACTATAGTAATAGTAATTTTAGGTGGTTTTAAATGATCTATTTAAATATTAAAAGTTTAATAGTCAATACTAATGGTTAAATAATCAATATTATAGTAATAGAAGTTTTATGTTTACTTTTGACTATTGAATTTTAAGCAATTTTTTCATAAGTTGTACCTATATTTTTTTACAAAATGTTGAGAAGTGTAAAAGATGATATTTAAAATTGATCATGAGTTAGTTAGGTGGAAAGCATCCCATTGTAATTGTGATGGTGGGAGAACTTTTAAAAATAATAGCTTTCAATTTTTATTGACTCTTTCAATATGAAATGTTCTATATGCACACAAATAGGTGAAATATTGTTTTTATAGAGGTAAAAAAAGGGTTTTTAAAACATGGTGAGATATTCTTATTCTTCTATGAGACTACATTCTTTTTTGTTCTAATGGGGAGAACTTGTAAGATTTATACAACCAACCCCTTTCAACATGAAGGGATTTAAAACAAGCCATTTTATTATACATACTTTTAGAGGAACATAATCTCAATGATCTTGTTTTGTTTGATCATCATAGATTAATTTATGTCTATGGTAGTATTAGTGCAACTATGTTTTTTTTATGGGTAAGAGGCTAAGGCTAGAGATATATTTTATTAAATAAAAATTTAAAGTACACCTCTGTTCAATGCAGGCATCGGTAGGAAAGAACAGAGTGAAGAAAACCTCCGGTCTTACCCGAGACTCATGGAGTCCAGTACAGAATTAAGTTTACATAGCTTATTGTCAGTATACAAGAAAGTTCATTTTGAGGAAAATCCTCTTTTACAAAGATAAAGAATTACAATCATGGTCCTTGCTCTTCACATGAGCCAATCTTCCTGCTATTCCTTAAATTGCTCTTTTCATCCCGGGATAACTTTAAACAAAACCATGTTGTTCACTTTGGTTATCCTCCTATTCAAGTTCTTACAGGTATCTTCTCAAAAGGGATCTATTTCCTTCCCTGTTACTGCGGTACTTCTGAGGATTCCTGTCACACACACAAGTGTCTTTCCAAGCTATTTCTCATGTTAGCAAGATTCCTGCATCAAACTTGTTAGCTCTTCTTTTATCAAACTGCTGATAAATAAATCCACTTGAGAATAATTACGGATACTACCAATATTATCATCGAAAGAGGTGACTACATGAGTGTCAAAGCTTAAGAGGGTGATAGTGAATGAACATCTTACCTTTTTCTTCATTTTAAATATACCCATGCGTATGTATTTAGAAGTGAATCTATATATATATGTATTTGAATAGAAAACATGATTATTCTCTAATTAAGCGTAGCTAGCCACAGGATAGTGGCTACTGATACATTAGCTTACTAAATCATTTCTTTAAACAAAATCATAAGATAGATCCTTTACCTATCATATCAGGATAATCAATGAGCGGTAAGTAGCTGTCAATCAGGGGGAAAAAGTTGTTAAAACTTAATATTGTAGTGGGAGTTTAATAACAATGTCAGCTCACATCATAACCTCACACATGTAGGCATTGATCTTAATGATTTTACAACATGCCTTTCTGATACTGAACTACTTCTAGCCCAGAAGAGCAAATCAATATTGAAAATTACTGAAGGATAGATAATCATAATGCAATCTTCAGCTATTAGACATGATGAGGCACGTGATTGTCCCTTTGCCTTTTGCAAATATAACAATCCATCACAGATAGGGGGGCTTCGTACTGAATTGGAGTGTTAACATGACTATGACAACAAGAAGGGCTGAGTGAGAAAACTTTATATGTGTGTGTGTGTAATTAATAAGAACTTGTGTAGGTGGCACGTTTAGAGCAAGCTGGTGTAGGTAAAAGGAGCATAAGACCATCAAAATGAAAACTAGCACTCAGCAAAGGGTTAGCCATTAGATGAGAAGAGTCTAGACAAATCCATAATTTAAATACTTTAATTGTTTTCAGTTCCCATCAATTCCAATGCCAGTAAGATTCACAGTGATCTTTACTTCGGAGGCCGTCATTTACGAGGGAATGGAGACCCCAGTAAGATTGGTCAGCACCAAATGCTAGATGGCTTTTCTTGGTCCTGTGACTTTGCTTCATCTACAATGCATGCTTCGACGCTCAGATGAGCTTATGGTTGGTGCCATCAGGATGATAGTTGGGAGGAAGTATATGGAAGAGGCAGAAAGGTATCGAGTCGACATTGACGTAACTTCACGAGTGCTGGCTATGATATTAGAGCTGGGGGTTGATAAGGTGCAGATAGAAAAGATTATGAGGGATCTCTTCTATCCTAAGTATCTGGGAGATTTGGGGATAACCCTGGAAGCCGCTAGTGAAGGAATTGGGATACCCAAGCTGCGGGATATGGCTGACCTGAATGATCCAGATGCAGTGGTAAAGCTTTACCCGTTCATTCTTGACCTCAAGGGACCGGACCTAATGGTGGCCAAAGAGATGGTGGAAGTAGCTGTGAATTTTATCAAAAGAGTCTTGGGGTTGGTTACTGAAGAAGGATTTGCATGGGTGGGAGATTTTAACCGCCAGCTGCTTGTGAGGCCTACACTTTTTCATTTTTGTACATGTGACTATTTAGCTTACTGTTGTTTGTATTTTTATATTTATGTGACTATTGTTCCCAGATTTTCAAACTATTAAAATCTTATTATGTTAAAGGAAAACTAATTGGGTGATGTTAGATAGAAAATTGTCATGTGATTTCATTATGTTTATAAGAACTGTGGTATGCTTTAGAAATGCATGTATTAAATTTACTTCGGCTATGATATTTATATGTGGAATTAACTTTGAAATTGAGTGTGCAGGTATTGCTAATGAAACCACATATACAGGAGATCATCTCATACCTATGTTGTATCCCTTATGAGCTGATCTAGTTCCATGAGGAACTAAGATCAACCTCGTGTTTTGGAAAAATGTTGTAATGTTGTAATGTATTAATGTTGCATGAGGTCAAGGGAAATAGTTCTATCTTATGAATTAATTATATTGTGATAAGTGTTGTAAGAAATATTGTTTTAAATCGTGTTTAAACTTTATTTCTTTTTACCCTCTTCTTATGTTTTTACTTGACTCTGGGAGTCCTAACTAGGTTTAAAACAACCCTAGGTTATACCCCATGGGTCTAGGGACCTTTTTGACTAGGATAACCTTGTGTTAACCTCCATATGGTCACTTCAACTTCAGGGTGAAGTTAAGTGACAAATTTGGAAGCATGGGGACAATGGGATGAGTGGAATCCACACTCAGGCCCACTTCCAAGTCATGGAGCAACTCCATGATCCTCTAATAATGGAGTGCTTGTCTCCTTGTGCCTCTCTTTTGGTGGGGTTCCCCTTAATGAGGGTGGTGTGTCACCCACTCTCTTTTATTTTAGTTTACTTATTGTATTTTATTTCTACATGTGGGCTATAATGGGCGACCTCTTGAGTGGAGTTAATTATTTTAAGTCCATTAGGGATAATGGATAATGAGTGGGTTTATTTTATTAATTCCACTTGGGATAGTGGGGATATTTTTTAGTTCCACTTGGGATAGTGGGGATATTTTATTAATCCCACTTGGGATAGTGGGGTTATTTAAATATTACAATCTTAAAACAATAAATTTTTAATTCATCTACTATGAATTTAAAATTCACAGATAATGTGAGCCCTTGATCTCAACTCTTGATCCTCACCTTCCATTCACTTCTCAAAAAATCTATAAATGAGACCCTTCTCTAAGCAATTGGGAGATAGGATTTTGCAGGGGAACTTCATTTTTTGGATTTTGCAGGGGAACTTCATTTTTTGTGCAGGGGAATTTCATTCTTGCAGGAGGGGACTTCATTCTTGCAGGGGGACTTCATTCTTGCATTCTTATCATGCCTAATTTCCTCTAGGAAAATCTTCTTCTGGCATCCTCATAATGCCCAATTCTTTCTCTATTCTTCTCTTCATAGCCTCATAATGCTGAAATTATTCTAGCCATCCTATATCCTCCATTCTTTATCTCTTGCTTGTGATCATAGAGAGATTATTTTTGGGGTTGGATTATTGAGGAAAAAAGGAGAATTTTGGAGGAGGCTAGAGTGGAGCTCTTCATCAACTTTCATTCCATAATTGGGCTTTGGAAGGTTGGTGAATCAAGTCTACTCTCTTGTGTATCTATTGTTTTATATGTATGTTTGTTTCTTGCTTGTTGAATGAGTTTGCAAATATCTTCTATGAGTATTCTGTTATTGTTTTGGGGTTTTGTGTGTTGGGTGTAGAAAGAGCTCCTTCCAGTTGGAAGGAAATGTTCATCTTGTATAGGGAAGGGAAGGTGTGACCCTCCTCGGGTGTCATCTTGGTTCTTGTTGTAAGAAATGCCATGAGGGCATGTTGGTATTTTTTAGCCTAGAGGGCTTATGGCTTTGAGAGCCTATTGGGAAATCCCAGGTAATTTGATTAATTGGAAGGCTTGAGGCCTTGTGGAAAGATAAATTGTTGGCTTGAGGCCTTGTGATAAAATGTGTAAAGGATGATACCTAGAGGTAGAGATGTCTACTTCCCTACCCTCCCTGAACTCACCTAAGCTGAGTTTTTGTATTGTGAGTCAACCCTTGAGGGTATGTGTATTATTTGATTTGTTGTTGTTCAATGTTGTGATACGTTTAAGTCTATTCTACCGTGGGTATGTGGATGGTCTCCCTAGCTCAGGGGTGACCCTCTTGCGGGTCTACGGTAGGGAGGAGAGCTACTTGTGTGGTGTTTTCTTTCCTTGTGTGTCATGCAGGTTTTCATGGAGCTTAAAGTGGAGTTGAGTTTTTCTGTTTTGGGAAATATTTTATTTTCCGTTAGTCTTAAGGGAGCTTGGTCTTTTAATAGCTTCATCCTTGTTGATTTTACAAGAGGAGAACATTCTCTCTCTTTCGTTGTATAATTTGGTATTTTGAAGTTGTGAGAAAGTCCTCTCTTAATGTGTTGTTAGTTGTGATTTTACAGTTCATTAAGTTTTACCATTTAGAAATGAGAAGAGGAAAAGAAAATTTGTTTTTAATAGGATATTAAAATTGTCTAATTCCTTTTTCTCCTACTTGCAAAGTTGAGAGTTAGTTGATGTCTTAATTAAATTTGTAAAAGTATTATTTCTATGCAAGCTTAGTCGAAATATTAGTTTTAAATTTTGTTATAAGTCAAGTTGTAATTTTGTTACCATGAAATAAATGAAATTTGGGTTGCAGTATTGCTTTTGAAATTACTGCCACCTTGAGGGTCTCATCCTAGAATGGGGACCTTTTCACTTTTACTATGCACTTTTACTATTCACTATTCACTGTCACTATTCACTTTTACTTTTCACTATTTACTATTCACTTTTCACTATTCACTATTACTATTCACTTTTCACTATTCATTTGAAGGCAAACTATATGTAGTTTAAAATAGTTGACTTGAAATAGAAATCTTAAATCAAGGAAAGTGGAATTTATTTATGCATAATGTATAATACGAATTGAATAGATGCTTAAACTCAGAGTTGCAATTCAGAAATACAATGTTTATGTTTGCAAAAACAAAATTAACTCATTGCTCTGTTTTTAAATTATTCTATACTTTCTTTATAGTTAAGGAATGAAATTGAGAGTTAAGTGAACTGAGATAATGGCGGTATATATATATATATATATATATATATATATATATATATATATATATATATATATATATATATAATTTAATTAAATTTCAAAGAAACGGTAAAATGAACATGATAGAAATACAAGAAAAATTAAATTTCAAGAAAAGGAAGAGAGGGCAATTGAACGGGCTTGGTTGAAAATGCTAAGTCTGAAGGAGAAGAAATTAGTATTAAATTCTAGAAAATGGAAAGAAGAACTAATGACCGTGCTTTACTGAAAAATGATCTATCTCCTAAAACAACTATTGTTCAAATATAATTCGTGAGTTTAACCTAAGTCAGGGAACCACGCGTTTCCTTGTCTAGGGTGTGCGCACATGTATTTGGTACACCGCCATCAACTATATTATTTTCGCCTTAAGCGTATGCCACCGAGCACGCTTACACGTATGAGGGGGTTTACAGGGTAGTAAAGGAAAAATTTTGATAGTTCATATCATGACCACATGACGCATGTGGACATGACACGTGTGAATTCGTGTTGTGACCACATGGAAAATGTGGGCATGACACTACTTGAACATGACAAAGAGTAAGTCTGAAAAAGTTTGTTTTTTGATAAAAGTTACTTAAAGAATGCTTATAAGAAGCCACTAAATGGCTTGATTTTGAATATAGACACCAGAAAGATGGCAGAAAAGCAAACCCTATGAGGTCATGAAAATACTCTATATAGATATATTAGGAAGATCCAATAGGGTCTCATATAGTTCTATTCTCCAGTGTTAATGCAGTCTGGCTATAGATAGCTATTTTGTTGAACAAGCTCTGGTAGACTTTTTAAGAATATGAATATAAGAAGAATGAAGTGATTAAGATATAATCTTGTGAAAGACTATGAAAATATGCACGCAAATGGCAAAGGGTGAAAAAATGTTAAAACAGGGAGAAGTATATATAAATATATATACATATATATACATGTCAGTATATATATTTATATATATAATGTTTGTTTAAGTATGGATAAAAGTATATATGTGTATGTGTGTGTGAATATATATATATATATATACACATATATATATATACATATATGTGTGTGTGTGTATATATATAAATAAAGAAATGTGCAAGTTTAAAAATGAATATATATGTACAGATTAGAAAGCATTAGGAGAAGAAGGAAGATTAGATTGAATCAAGCCTAAGAATAGATAAAACTAACTTAATTTGACTCCCTTAGCCTGGGGAACCATCAATTGGAATTTAAAGCTAGTAGTCTTAATTAAGAGTTGTATTTAATGGTTAAGCAAGTGCCATCAGCACCTTTGTTAGCTAGGTTATCTACTTTAACATTTCCCTCTTTAAAGATGTGATTAAATATGCATTTTCTGAAAGAGGCAGTGATGTCAATGGCAGTGGAGAGGAGGGAGTTGAGTCTCCAGTTAGGCATGCTACCTTGTCTTAGGGCATTAATAGTAATCGCGAAATCTCCTTCCACTACAAGTTTTTTGATTTTCAATTCTCTGCACATTCTTAGTCCCTCAATCAATGCTGATAATTCTACCATGTTGTTTGTTGCATTGTTTAGGGGTTTGGTAATAGCGAAAACTTCCTTCATTTCCCAATCATGGATTACACAACCTATACCTGCAATTCCCAGGTTGCCTCTAGATGCACTGTCAAATTTTAGCTTGAACCGTCCTTTTTTAGGAGGTTGCCATTTGCATTCTTTTCTTTTGTTGGAGGTTTTGCGGTTACCTAGTCACACAAAGGGGGGCAATTTTAATCCTACCCATCTACCACACATCTTTTCATCCCAATATGACATTATAGCTTCTTTCCTAGGGCTATTGAGAACCCTACTGTTAGCAATTTCTATGATAATAACTTCAATCTTGGAAATGAGTTGTTCATAAGTCATCTTTTTCTCCTTGAATATTCTCCTATTTCTTTCTTTCCATAGCTCCTAGATCATGATCGAGGGGGTTATTATCCATAGTATATAATAGATGCTTTGTTTATGAATGTCTGGCCAGCATAGAAACAAGTCCGAAACATTATTAGGAAGGGTTGTTACCCAGCCTAGTTTACTGCATAACCAGTTCCAGCATTTGACAGAGAATTGACAATTGAGAAGAATGTGGTCTATTGTTTCCTGCTCTTCCTCTCATAGGGGGCATCTGCTAGGCCCCTCAAATCCCATTTTAGTAAACCTTTTTTCTATTAGTATTTTCTTCTATAAGGCTAGCCATGAGAACATACCAGCTTTTGGGACGCAGTTCTTATCCCAGCACAATCTAAGAGGTATTGTCATTTTAGGTCTGAGCTGTTGTTTGATTAAAATTTTATATCCCTCTCTTGTGTTGTAGACTCCTAATTTGGAACCATTCGATACCAATCTATCAATGCCTTTTATGAAGGAAACATTCCTCTCATTGAGTATATCAAATAATTTCTTTTTATCACTATCTAGGATGTTCACATTCTCTAGTGATTTCCATTTCCATCCTTGATTTGCATCCTTGATGGGGAAATCTATGTAATCTCTCACATATTTCCCCCATTGGGATTCAAGGGTTCTTCTTGCATCCTCTAGGTTGACTAGGTTGTTAATCGACTCAAACCCCCTAGGAGTCATCCCAGAAGAGTGCTTGATTGCCATCACCTAGACTCCAAGTCAGTTTGTCCATGATGAGTTTCTTGCAATTCATCATAAAATTCCAAAGTCAGGACCCTTTAGGGGGGTTGGCCATCTGAAAGAGAGGTAGATTCATTTCCTCTAAGATATTTGTTCCTAAGGATTTTTACCCATTTCAGGTCTGGTTGTTTATACATTCTCCATATTAGTTTAGCTCCTAATGCTTTTCTTTGTTCCTTGATATTTTTTAGACCCAAGCCCCCCTCTTCCTTAGGTCTACATATTTTATCCCAAGCTACTAATGCCATTCTTTTCTTATCCTTCATTCCTTGCCAGAGGAATGTTCTTAGGATTTTGTTAATTTCTTCTTGTTTCTCTACTGGAAGGTTCGTGCATGATAGTTGATAAACTGGTATTGCTAAAAGGACATATTTTAACATTGTGACTTTTTTAGCTGAAGATAACCATTTGCCCTTCCACGACTCAGCTTTCTTTCTAATCTTAGAAGTAATATGGTCCCACAAATCTTTTGTCTTATTGTTTTTGTCAAGTGGTAGACCTCAATACTTGCAGGGCAGTTCTCCTCTTCTAAAGGTCAAAATTCTACATATTTCTCTCTCCATTTCGGGGTTTGTGTTGAAGAAGAAATTTTTTTATTTATCAGTGTTGACTTCCTAGCCCAAGGCCTTGGTAAAGGAGTTTAGGATTTCTTGAAAGGTTTTGGTTTCTTCGCTACTGCCTCTACCGTAGAGCATGGTGTCATCACAAACTGTTGGTGGGTTATGGGGTTTAGTCCAAAGGTGATTTCAATTCCTTGGATCTTACCTTTTTCCCTATAATTGGTGATCATCTTGCCTAAAGATTCTACCATTATAATAAAGAGGAAGGGAGACATTAGATCTCCTTGTCTCAGTCCTCTTGACATACTAAAAAATCCTTCCAGGGTTCCATTGATTAAGACAAAGACCTTGGGACTAGATATGCACTCATAAATGAGATTTATCCATTGCTTCGCAAATCTAAAAGGCTCTAGGGTTTTACAAAGAAAACACCAATCAACCTTATCATAAGCTTTACTAATATCCAATTTGATTAACATACTAAGGTTTTTGTTGTGCTAAATGGAGTGAATGGTTTCTTGGGCTATAATTACTCCATCATATATAGATCTACCTGAAACAAATCTGATTTGTTCGTCACTAATAATGTCTGATAGTACCTTTTGAATTCTATTAGCTATAGTCTTCATGAGTATTTTATATATAGTGTTACATAGAGAGATAGGCCTCAGATCCCCAAAATTCTCCAGCTTTTCCTTTTTAGGAATAAGTGTGAGGAATGTGTTATTTACTTCTTTTAGGAGGTTGCCA
Organism: Cunninghamia lanceolata; assembly: GCA_027924645.1. Taxonomy (NCBI): domain Eukaryota; kingdom Viridiplantae; phylum Streptophyta; class Pinopsida; order Cupressales; family Cupressaceae; genus Cunninghamia; species Cunninghamia lanceolata. The sequence continues at coordinate 1,487,543 of BSBN01000680.1, read as the reverse complement.
GAATTCCTCACTCCTTCAAGTGCTTCTACTACTTTATCTCCTATGAAATGCCAACATTTTTGAAAAAAGAGGGCTGGGAAGCCATCTGGTCTTGGGGCTTTATCTAGCTGCATTTGGGAGACAGCCCATTCGATCTTAGTTTTGGTGAATTTTGCATTAAGGGCTTTGTTTTGGTCATCAATTATGATCCTTGGGATGTTTTATAGGATGGCTTGTTGATGTAGCTTGTTTGATCCTTCCCGATTGTTGAGAATGTTTTCAAAATATCTGACTGTTTCCACTGCAATTTGTTGTGGATCTTCGATCCAGGTATTGTTATCACCCTTAATTTTTGTAATTTTGTTCATGTTCCTGTGGACTTTAGTGTTGTTATGAAAGAACTTCGTGTTCTTGTCTCCATCTTCCATCCAGGTTTCCCTTGATTTCTGAAGCCATAAAATTTCCTCTTTGGATAGTATATCTTCATATTCATATTTCAATTATTTTTCTCTTAGGTATAGATCTCCATCCATGCCATTAGCAATAACCTTTCTGTTGAGGTTTTCCAGATCTTCTTCTAGCTTAACTTTAATCTCAAAAATGTTGCCAAAGTTATTCTTATTCCAGTTGAGAAGTTTTCTTTTAATAGTTTTCATTTTGGAGATTAGACAGAAGAGCTTGGATCTAGATACCATAGTTTCCTTCCACCATTTCTCAATTAAAACTAAAAGGTTACTATCTTTTAGCCACATATGCTCCATTTGAAAGGGGCATCGTTTGGGTTGGCTATCTTCTAAGATACACAACTGGACGGGATAATGATTAGAGCCCGAGTATGGTAGGATCTTTGCTATGAGATTATAAGGAAGTTGAGCCCAATTGCCTTTGAATAGAAATCTATTTTTTTTGCTATATTGCTAAAGCCCAGTCTCCTATTATTCCATGTAAAACCCTCCTGTGCAGTCTTAATTTCCATAAGATTATTTCTATGAACCCAATCCTTGAAGTCATATGCAGCTGTGGGATCTAGGATGGCATTGAAATCTCCACCCAAAATGTAGATCTGATCTTGTAAATTCATCATGAACTATTCTATCTCTCTCCAAACTGCTCTCTTCTCTTGGTTCTGGGTAGGACCATATATATTGAAGAGTATGAAGTGAAGATTACTCCTAATGCTTTTGACATAACCGCTCATCCAATTCTTTTTTCTACTTATTATTGAAAATGAAACAGCCCTGGGATCCCAGATTACCCCTAGGCCTCCTGAAGCTCCTTCAGCTGGAGCTCCAACTAGCTCCCAAATGCCTAATTTCTTCTTTAGTATATCAATTTCTTCAGTGTTAAGTTTAGTTTCTTGGATCATTAGTATATCAGGTTTAGTGTTTGAGATACATCGTTTTAAGATCCACTGTTTGTTAGGGGCATTGATTCCCCTAACATTCTAAGTATTAATTCTCATGGTGCCTGGGGAAGGCACTTCCCCTTCCCAGCATTAAACATTTCAGTAATCTTAGTTTGATCTGTTGCCCCTCCATTTTCTCTCTCAGTTCATATAGTGATTTCCTTCCTCTTTTTTTACTATTTTTGGCGCAATCTGGAGTTTCCTTGTTGAAATCAGTTAGAGCAATTCCCAGTTTTTGTTCTGCTACCTCCAGCTCTTTGCTTATTGGTTCCATTAGATCTTCTGCATTAATACCCTACTTTTTCTCCTGATCCTCAAGCTCTAATATCTTAGTAATGAGTTTTTTTTTTCTTTGTTGGCTTCCTCTACTACTACTTCCTCAATTGCCTTCCCTAGGATCTCATCACAAATTTCTTCTAGATCTATGTGGTTATTCATACCTATGGTTTTCTTGTGGATTTTGGGGTCGATAAGACTTTTCTCTTGTTCATATGTGTTTGGGACCTAGTCAAGGGTCTCTGACAACTCTGGTTCATCACTTTCTTCCCCTGTTGTGGGACTGATGTGATTGGGATCCCCTTTTGACAGTTCTCCTTCCTCGAGTACCATCCTTCCCCTATCTCCATGGTTTTGCTTCAGAGATTTGTCTCCTTTAGGGAGATTTTTACCCAGGTCAGCTTGTGCCAAGTTCTTAATTAGGGAAAGGTCATTGCTATGGTTTTTAATGTTCCCTTCGCCGCCAGGAGTGTGTTTTGGGCAAATCTTAGGCAGAGATGCAACCATACTTGGGAGCTGACTAAGTCCAGCTAAGTTCTTACTGTAAATAGGGCGCTTTTGTGATGGTGGAGGGTCGGTCTTTAGAGATTCAACAATAAAACCTCCTTTCTTATCATTAAATTTGATATTGACGCCCATAGATTGGGGTTTTAAAATTTTCTTAGTAGGTTTTATTGAGGTCTTGTTGATAATGTTGTTGTGGAAAGGGCCTTTGTGAAATATAGGCTTCATGCAGTAAGTGGTGAAATTGGTTTTGATATCAAAAGATTTTAAGTTTTGAATGCTTATGTCCATTTTAACTAAAAGGGTAACATCGGATTGAGAAAGGAATCCTTCTTCTAACCCTACAAATTCTCCCAGAAGGTTACCAATCTCCCTTAGAATTTCATTGTGAATAAGCTCTACTGGGAGGTTAGGTAACTTAATCCATCTAATAGTTTTGAGTTTAAGTTTGCTGGGATCAAAGTTTGGGAGCCATTCTAGATATTCAAAATTGTGCCCTTTATAGTGTAGGTTTTTACTAAACAAGATTTCCTTTTTTAAGTCCACATTTTTACAATCAATGAATATAAATCCTTCCAATACAACAGTGATACTTACCTGGTCCTTGTAGAGAGCTCAGATCCACTTAGCAATTTCACTCGTAGGTAACCCAAAACCACACCAACAGACAAAGAGACCATGAGTTCTACAGTGATTCCCTAAATCCTCTGTGTAAATATTGTTGATGTTTATCACCACTTTCTCCTCCTTGGCAATAGAGTTTGGCAGTTACAATGAGTTCTTCTGCGGGGCTGTCGAAGGGGGCCTAGGGTTTCCTTGGTTGTGAAATACTTCCTAGTCATTGCTCTTCCCATGACAATTAGAGACCATATTACTGAGTCTAGGGTTTTAAGGAAATGGTCTTTGGTGGGGAGCCAAAAAGTCCATTCTCCTATTTGTATTAGGGTTTGTCTTCAGGTGAAGATTTATGGGGGTTGGTTTTAAAAAACCCTCAGCATTCCTTCGTAGTGGATGAGATGGGTAAGAGGCTGAAGGTTGTCAAGCATCAGAGATCCTTTCCTAGACTAAAGCAACACAATTTGCTCCAGATGTGAATGCAGGAGGTGATTGGGATGGCCCATACTCCTGAAGCCCTAGCCTGGTTAAGTTTCTCAATAGATACCACCCTTTCCCTCTCCATCTTTTAATACTTCCTACTTTTCACTGTTTGCCAGCCCAATTCCTCATAGTGCTATGGAGGGGGAGCCCAACCCCCATGGAAAATCCTCACATCCCTATGCAGAGTGTCGCGAGGGTTCAGAACCTTTGCTATGAAATCTAGTTTTTTGCAGTTGTTACTTTGCCTTGGAGAGCCTGCTTCTTTTCACTGTCTTTGAGACATTTTTTAAGAATTATTAGTGCAACTATGTTTTATTGACTCCAACTTGAAGTCAATTTTATATTGGTTGTAGCTATGATTGATTTGGAAACCTATTATTTCCCTCAAAAAACCTGAACTTTTCTTTTTAATTGTTAAACATTTTTAAATTGACTTATTTCATATACCCTGCATAAAAAAATCAAAACTATAGACTTTCTGATATTTTGGAGGTCATTCTCATCGGTTTGGTGGGTTTAGACGTAGTGTGAAAGTAATGATAATCTTATTCTACATGTAATTCTTTTAAAAACTCTTTTTCAAAATATTACATGGACTATGAAGGCTTAAATTCTTTAGCTATGAAGCATGGAAGGGCTTAAATAACTTGTCAATACACTAGTTGTTTACTAGTGTTGTTGACCAGTAGCCTAATGTATGCAAGAATAAAGTTGAACATGTATATGCACATTTAGGTCTTGATTTGAAAGACATTTACCATAGATGTGAAACTCTTGGTAAGCTAGAATACATATGGATGTTGGGGTTTGTTACACATGGGATGCCAAACACTTCATATTACAGATGTGAAGGCTCCCAATAGACATAATTTAATATAGCTTTGAGTTTGCAAGATGACATAAAAAACATTAAACACCAGAATTTAGTTTCTTAACTTACAAATATAAGAATTAGATTAATCATGGCATACTTGCATTATCGGGTCCAAGAACATGACATGAGATTACATTTTGGACATGAGAGTTCAAGTGAAGTAGATAATCTATAAAAACCTCAAGCCCAAGCTACATTATGTTGGTAGACATGAAAGTGCCACTCAACGAGATTCCAATAGGCACCTCAGATTCAAATTTGGAACATGTTTGATGAATGTAAATACCTTGATTAACTATATTTTAGTGGGTGCCTCAGGTCTAGGAATATAAGACAAGATTTAAATTCAGATGTAGCAAAGCAAACAAAGTAGGATCTAGAATAATTTCAAGTTCAAGCTAGGTCATAGGTAGGCAGAGACATGGTACATGGTTAACACATTCAAGAAAGAATTGTTGTGCAAGTAGAGGTAGACAATCTTTCTACACCATACAAAAAATGTGTGAGAAGATTCATAGGGCATTATATACTATTACGATTGTTCAGATGGTACCTTTAGTTGTTTCCCCTCAAGTTTTAATCTAGGGTGAGGTTATAGGCTACCTTATTTGCATAATTATGGTTCATACATTCTCTATGTTAAAAAATGTCTCATGTTCACTTTAGTATCGTGGATCCATCACCTAACATATTCACAAATCTACTACCATTCAACAACTAGGGGTATGTCCACATGCAAAGCAATGTAAATGTCTTCCTTAAGAAGAGGAAGGAGGATCATCTACGTGCAATCACTGCCTCATAATGCTAGACATTTCAAATGACAATGTGCTCCAACTCCTTAACTACACTTCATAACCAATTTTTTGTTGCCAAATTTAAAAAAAGACTCACATTTATTTTAAATTTCATGCTAATTTAGTGCACTCAAAAATCCTATTTATGATAATTATCATTCATATAATGATACAACACTGATTAAATAGTTGACTTTTCAAAGTCATTGAATTTAGTGATGTTTTGAGGAAAAAATGTGTGGGGTGAGTATCTTAACGTATCTCCTGCAAACATTAAAGTCTAGCAATAATTAGCTGATAGGATTTTATATGTGAGCATTATAATGCTCGGAATTGTCTCACGCCGTACAAAAATTTAGGCAGGAAAATTTTCTAAACTCATGGGTTGTTCCTATCATCGTATTCCTTCAACCTCCTATGGGTACAAGTGCTAGTTTAATTCTAGTCGCTCTCTTGCTAGAAAACAAAGTAGTAGGTAGTTTGATGTGTTTAATAATTTAAGTTATTATCCAAAACTTTTATTGGGCAACTAATTTTTGAAGTATTTTTTCCTCACTTCTCAACTACCTCCTAGAAACAGTCCTCAAGGGAACTGTAAAAAACAAAATACATTGACACCAAAACCATGACAACAAACACATAGTGCAAGAAACATCTGGATAAGATTAAACTACCTTATTTTTGGTTGGAAGTGATCTACTTACTACTTTTGGGGGTCCCTCTATTGATGTGTGTGTTGCTCAAAGTACGGATGATGTTCCTTTCATTTCAGCCTTGGAATTTTGCCCTATCAAGCCAACTATGTATGAAATTGTAGGACAAGATCTCTCTTTACTCAATATACAACGCATGGATTATGGGCGATTGTCAAAATCAGATCTAAGGTAGTTTCTTTCTCTATGATTTATACCATTTTTATTGGTTTTTGGGTTTTTTTAGTGGAAGATCTATCTGGCATAGCATCACAAATTGAATATAAGCACTCTACTTAAATATCATCTAGTTGAATGGTCAAACAATCAATAGAGATTTTACACCTCATCTATACCAAAAAAGTGATAAATATTTGTCTTATTTTTGTTGGCCAAAATTGACCTTTAACTATTGAACTCGATGATATTTAAAAATGACCATAAATAAAATATAAGAAAAGCTAGCCACTCACATATTCCTTTATTAAATCCTCAAAAATAAAATTAAATAAATTAACTTCAACTATAATAAAAATAATGGTTTAATATTAATATGAATTATTCACTTATTAATAAAGACCATTTTAAGACCTTTGATTAATCATAGCTAGTCACAATTAATAGTAAAACAATCTCCTAAAAATTATTTAAATTACTTTCAAATTTTTAAATAATTAATTTTTATTTGTATTCAGTTTTCTTTTTCTTTAAATAATTTAATTAAATATATTTTTTATTCATTATTTTTTCTCTAATTTTTTTTAATAACTGTATTTTTATTCATGATTTGTATAGAATATTTGTAAATATTAATTAATGGAAATATTAAAAGATTTATAATTAAATTATTTTCAACAATTTATAATTAGAAAATATTTTAAACTTAAAATAAGGTTTGAAATTTTAATATTACTATTTTATTTTTTCTTTCTTTTTTCATGAGGCAATATTACTATGATATAGATTAATATAGATATCTTAAATATTTATTTAAAGGTATCTATTTTTAAGATTAATAAATATTTTTAAGATATATATTAGTTTAAAAGTTTTCCAAATAAATAATTGTCAAATTTATATTGGAGAGTATTTGTTATCCATTTCCTCTATTACAACCCCTATAAATATAATGACCTAAAAATTACTACCACTGTAATTACACTTATAAACATAATAACCATAATTTTTTAAAAATTTTTTAATATTGAGAAAATGTGAATTACAAGAGGATAAAGTAGGCTAAGAACACCAATAAAGAGCACATCCAACAAACACCTAAAATATAGGGAGCTTCTTCTTTTTCTTTTCCCTTTTTTCCCAAACCTTCTCCTCATCAATGAGGACTATGAAAACTTAATGTTCTTAACTATGTATATAGTTTTAAAAACAAGTTGTGCCAAAGGGTTGTACCTCAATTGGTGAGGAGGATGATTGTTACATCCCCAATTTTTGTCTTGCTAATACTATTTACTTTTACTTGGACATAAGTAAATTTAATTTGATGTTTACATTAATATCAAGGAAGGACAGATTTTATTGAATGTCAATTATGGAATTATGGAAATGAATATGTTATTGGCAATTTAATAATTGCATTATGAGAATTTGGATTATTATTTGAATAATGATGCACTAATCATAATCTGTTGATTCCAAGTTTTATACAGGATTACAGGTTTTGGATGACTCTCAGAGAAAAGAGAGAGAGAGAGAGAGTATCTTTTGAGGAGAGAGATATAGACCTTGGGTTACGAGTGATTATAATTTGCCAAAACGAGTATAAGTGTTTAACAAAAATGTGAACCAGTGTTGATAGAGGTAAGTCATGTTTGTCAGTATACTTTTGAATTTAGTCGACAGGGAGTTGATATCTTTTGATTCTTTTCTAGTCAAGTCGTTTGTGTTGACATAGTCGTTTATAAAGTAAACTAAGTCATCTGAATAGAACTGTGACCATTTACAATTAACGTAAATATTACGACATCATTGCATCGTAAAATGGTTGTGTTATTATCTTTGAGTCAATTAAGGTTTTATTGTCAACATTTAACGTCAAATGACGATCTCATCAAGACAAGTTGACGGGATTTAACGAAGGATTGTGAAGGGGAGACAAGCTCGACCCATTCACATTATCCATAAGCCTTTGACTTATTATTATTATATGTATTGATCAAATCATAAACTAACAAATAGGATAGATGACATGATCAAACTATATTTAAATATATAAACAAATATGTATATTTATATTCATTGATTTGAGAATAATACCTCATGTTTGTTATTAATGCTTACTCACTTATGAGCAGCCGTAGGCTTATTAACAGAAATGCCTTCATTATAACGAGTGGTGGATCGAATCACTCTATGAGATTATTAAATGATCAAAATGTGTCTTTAATGGTATGTCAGCCTTATGAAGAAGAGTTTGTGGTGTTTCAAACCACATTTGAAACACTCCCTTCGAAGGATGTTTCTCCCCGACGACATTTGTTTAGCTTTGCAACTTAATAGGTATCTGTTGCAACCAAAAATCATTAGGTAGATTGCTTAGTGTTTAATTTGTTCTTAACCACTAGAATGGCTGTGTGATGATCGGGAGACTCATAAAGAGTCATGCTTGAGTCTTTATAGCCATGACTCAGTTGAGCTGGTGGGGAGGATCATTTGGGGTGATATACTTTTGGATTATCATGATCATTTGGAGGGAGATACTTTTGGTAGAGGAATCGTGGTTAGCAGAGAGATAACCAGTTAGAGGAAGACGATAACGTAGATTGTTTTAGGTGACCATAGAAATATTTTTGTTTGCTAATCTTTCTCAGCTAAGACTGTCGCTACCAGGTAATATTCCTGCATTATATGCATTGAAAGACAATGAAAAATTGAACATTTATTATGTCCACTATATTGTTCTGCCTTGTAAGCAAATGAAAAAAATGATTGAATTGAATGTTTTTGTGTTAACCATTGAAGTCTGGTTGTTTACATTCGATTATGCCATTAGGCTTTACCAATCAATCAAATGAGTATTTGCTCTTACTAGTGGAGTCGGTAGCATTATTTTACTATTAGTATCCTTAGAAAACTATTAAATCACTTTTAGGAATGTCAATAACATCTCTGTAGCCTGCCTAGTTGATGCTTGATAATAGTCAATAGTACCTGAGCCGAATACATTTATATTGTTTGAAGACTGTTTAGATATGTCATATTATCATTGAAGTGATTAAACAATCATTATATTTTATATACCTGTAAAAGGTCATTTTAAGTTATTGAATGCCTTGTAGGCCAGTCGCTATAATGAATGAGAATTATCATGTAGCAGGTCAAGTTTATAGTTATAAGTTAACCATGCAATAAACTTTAGATGTTATTAGTGCAAAAGAAACTTTGATAGGTATACTCTTTAGTTTTGAGTAATATGGTTTAATCCTTGTGTTAGGATAATATCGTTTTAAACCATTTCTTGATTAGTTTATATATATATATATATGTCCAAAACGATTTCTTTCAAAAGAAACTTAGATTATTGGTAATCTTTGGAACCTATCTTATATCCATTGAGTGATAGTACACTAGGAATATGTTGGTAGAAAGGAATAAGCTCTATAGGAGAACTCTTATTATCTATTTTTACTCTTGATAGAGATATCCTTTGAAAACCATTATGATGGAATAGACTAAGTCTAACTAGAAATGACCTTTTATGGAATCATATATAAGTATATATATCGTGATTGTTAATGACATCACGTTAAGGAAATTAAAAGGTTATCATAATCCTTCTTGTAGGAAGAGATTACTATCTCAGAACCATATTATGCTTAATCACGGTTTAGTTAAACTATAGGGTACTATGATACTATATTATTATATTCTTATTGGACCGCGAGATTAATATACTCATGTTGTGATATAGTTATCACATCACTTAACGTAAGCATATTGAGGATTAAAGTTATCAAGCTTGTAGAACTTCACTAAAGTCTTCTAAAGACTCAAGAAGAGTTGGATAAACATTGCACAATGACATTATTAGATATTTTTCTTAGAAGAAGTAACTTTTCGACTTTGAACTTAAGTGATCGCAACTTGAAATAAGTATTTACATCTTTTGGAATTAAATTGATCATAGTTGATGTTTAAACTTGATTGGAACCTTTTGGTTGAATCTAACTAAGGTTTTCTTATAAATGAGGAATGGTCTCATTTAGAAAGTTTGAACCGACCTTTAAGTTGAAAGAAGACTAAAAGAAAATCATTTACTCAAACACTATTCTTTCTAGAATTGATTATTCAATATTCTATTATCATGGAAAAGGAAAAACAAACCCTATAGTGACCCAATAGGGTTAAGTTATTAAATGTACCTTTTCAGGTTACAACTTGTTTTAGCTATTTCTATATGGATCGACAAAGAAGGTTGAGTACCCTAAATAATAATGTTCATTTTATTTACTTGTCAAAAGGATGATGTGTCATTATCAATAAAGTTTATCCTTAGTTTGATTACCTATTAGATTGTTTACAAATTGACTTAGGTTTAAATAAGTGTCGATAAGTTAAGAAGCCTAGGTAATGCAAGGATGCAAAGGGATATTCAAGTGCATAAAAGTATATCCATGAGGTCTATGGAATAATGACAGTGTTTAAAAACCTGTCTAAGTCGGGAAGACTAGACTATTGAAGTTATTAAGACTACATGGTAAAACATAGTTGATCAAGTCAAAACTATAGGAATATGATAGTATCCAAGTCGAGTTGGGGTGGGTGAACATTACGACTACGTTCATTGTGAACATCTATTCATATTGAAACTTGGGCCAAAGTAATGCATTCATTTTCTACATGCAATGCCAGTTCACTGTATCTAGATTGCATAATCTATCAGAAATCATACTTAGCTAGAGGGTATCTAGGGTTGTATGGTTGATAGAGTTGTGTAGGATACAACACTATGTACTCAGGAAGGCAAATTACCACTGGTCACCTTTGGTCTATATTCCTCGTGAAGGGTAGGGCCACTTCCTATGTGGAAGATGTGTGGGAGACTGCTAGTCTATGGATGGAAGTAAATCACTGGGAAGATACTCTCTCTCTCCAAGTAGAAAACATGCCAGGGCTTGTGATAAAGATGTCAGATATTTAGAAGCAGTAATTATACCAAAATTGTTTATGTAATTGATTTACTTTTGTCGATATTGTAATTGAGAAAAGACAATATGATATATTGTATTATGTAAGAGAATGTTGCAATTTGTTGTTACTTGATTATATGTTAAATAAAAGAAAAAATTTCTCTCTCTTATTTTTACCTTATTGAATTACTCTATGGTAAATTTTGGGTTATACTATGTTTTTTGAATGGGGATGTTACATATGGTATCAAAGCTACCAGGTTCAACACTAGGGCTTTTGAGTCCACTATGCTAACCTGTAGTCAACATTATGCGGTTAGCTAATGTTTGAATTTCTTGTGCCAAAATGGCATGGAGAAGAACCAAGAAAACTTCTAGAAAGTCTATTCCCCAACATTTGCCTAAATTAGTGGTTAAGAAAGAACCTATCAAGAAAGTGAAACTTAAAGAGCATATTAATTACACCGAGGATGCATGGCTGGAGGATTTAGAGACTTTTGTTGATGCACTTAAGCGGATATGGCTAGAAAGAAAACAACATTTTGAACTAGCCAAGAATCCTACTATTTCCACTTGTGTAGTTATACCTAGTAAACTATAGCCATTCTCGACATGTCACTTGGGGTAGTTGTGATGTCTCTATTTTAGGAAAAAGTGTCTTGAAGGAGTACGTGTGTGTACATCCACCCTCTATGTTTGTTTAATTGGAAGATCCTTTAATCAACAGTGACATGTAATCTTGTCGTATCAACTATATAAATAAGGATGTAGTTACTCTTGAATAAATTATAATAATGATGAGAATGTTTTGTACCAATCTATTGATTGTTATAAGTTAAATATGTTTTGATGTTTTGAGTTGCATTAGATTCAGAAAACTATTAGATAACTTATTTTTATGGCATGAGAAAAATGACATGTTTCATACAAGAACAAACCAGGGTGAGAGTCTAGAAGAGAATAAACCACCAATTAATCTCTTAGACAAATTGGAGCAATCCTAACCATGTTTGTAAAAACCAAGGAGAGACTTGGTAACATGGAAAAGAAAGTAAGAGAACAAGGAAAACCCTAAAGGGGGGGGAAATTTTCTCATGGGATGAGCAAGGAAAATCACCAAGACCATAGTGTGAGTAGTGCGAACCCTGAGAACCATAGACCCAAAAGGAAGCAAAGAATAGGCTTGCCTTAGAACTTTCTTAGATATGAAGGAAGACATTCCACCAAAGTTTGATGGAACAAGTGATTAGAGCAACTGAAAATTTTATTCCTCCTAGAATTTTGGGATAAGTCACCTAGAGAAGTACCTTACCATATGACAACTACAGAGTTAATGGAATTGAAAGCCCAATTACAAGAATTGTTGGCAAAGGTTTGATTAGACCCAGTGTTTCACCATGGGGTGCCCCAGTTATTTTTGTTAAGAAGAAGGATGGAACCCTTCGGTTATGTATAGATTATCGTATGCTTAATAAAGAAATGGTAAAGAACAAATATCCTTTGCCACGTATTGATGATCTCTTTGATCAAATGCGTGGAGCTACTATATTTTCAAAGATCAATTTGCGATTAGGATATCATCAGTTAAGATTGAAGGATGAGGATATTCATAAGACAACTTTTAGGACTAGATATGGGCACTATGAGTTCACAGTGTTGCCATTTGGTTTGATGAATGCCCCTGCCGCATTCATGAATCTCATGAACAACATGTTCAAAGATTGTTTAGACAAGTGTGTTTTAGTCTTTCTGGATGATATACTCATTTACTCTAAGAATGAAGAACATCAACGGTATTTGCAATTGGTTATGCAATGGTTAAGAGAACATAAGTTATATGGAAAACTATCAAAGTGTACATTCTTCTAGAAGGAGTTCAATATCTAGGGCATATTATATCTACAAATGGAATAACTATTGATCCTACAAAAATCACAGCTATTTTGGATTGGCCTATACCCACAAATGTGCATGAGGTATGTAGTTTCATGGGCCTGGCTGGCTATTATAGAAAGTTTGTTCTAAATTTCTCTAGTATTTCTTGTCCAATCACTTCCCTAAAAAGGAAAGGAAAGAGATTTGAATGGGTGGACAAATGCTAGGATGAATTTGATCTCTTAAAGGAAAAGTTAACTTCAGCCCCAATCTTGAAAGTTCCTAACCCCAAAGGACAATTTGAGGTAATTACAGACACCTCAGGAGAAGGATTAGGAGGAGTGCTTATGTAATATGGAAGAGTTATAGCATATGAGTCAAGGAAATTGAAATCCTATGAGAAAAATTATGCACCACATGATCTAGAATTGGCAGCAGTAACTCATGCTTTGCAAATTTGGAGACACTATCTGTTGGGGAAAACTTTTATACTTAAGTTAGACCATCAAAGTCTTAGGTATATTTTCTCTCAACCACATCTAAATGCTCGACAAAGGAGATGGTTGGAATTGATATCTAACTATGACTTTGAGATAAACTACATCAAAGGAAAAGAGAATAGAGTAGCTGATGCTTTTAGTAGTAGAAGACATATCTTCTATTATTTATATTCATGGAAATTTCAAGGATTTAGTGTTACAAAAGTTGTCTGGTGATGATTATTATGAGCAGGTTAAGCAATCTCTGGAAGATAATCCTAGAGATCCAAGGTATGACGGGTTTCTATTTGAGTCAGATGGACTATTGAGGTTTAGAGGTAGAATGTATGTTCCTGATTCAGTTGGATTAAGGGATCTAGTATGGAAAGAAGTTCATACTGCACCATATTCTGGACATCCAGGAGTGACTAAACTTCTAGCGGATGTAAAACCTCTTTATTTTTGGAAAGGAATGAAGAACGATGCTGCAAGATTTGTAGTAAGTTGTTTAGAATGCCATAGGGAAAAAGTAGAACATCAACATCCAATGGAATTGTTGTATCTGCATGATGTACCAGAATGAAAATGGTAAGTCATAAGTATGGATTTTGTTCAGAGCCTTCCAATGTCTAGGAATAGACATGATGCCATTTTAGTTATGGTTGATAACTCACAAAGGTAGCACATTCCATACGAGGGAATTTAATTGAAGGAGCGCTAGTATTGGCTTGCAAACTTTAAAGATTATCTCAAATAGAGATGCGCATGTAACGTCAAGGTTTTGGCAAACTTTGTTCTCTGCGCTAGGGACTAAACTTAATAAGAGTACAACTTATCATTTTAAGAACAGATGGCTAAATTGAGAGAATTAACCAGATTTTTGGAGGATTTATTACAATTGTATTGCATGGATCAACAATTTAAGTGGGAAGACTACTTACCACTTGTGGAATTTTCTTATAACAATACCTAACTTTTTTCTATTAAGACGGCTTGAATTGAAACATTGGATAGAAAAGATGCCAAATTCCTATAAGCTGAGTAAGCTAGAAGATAGGATTAACATTAGTCCAGAAATGTTGTTAGAAATACATGAAAAGATTTAGCTGATCAGAAAAGATCGGTAGAAACTATTAATAAATAGAAAAGTTATGTTAATGTTAAGCATACACTAAGACAATTCTCAGTTAGAGAAGGAAAGTTCTTTTGAGGGTCAAACCCCAGAAAAAAGTTCATAAAGTATAAAATTTATTCCAAACCAGCTCCTAGATATAAAGGAATCTTCTAAATTTTCAAGGTTATCAATTCTATTGATTACAAGAATCAATTTATCACTAGTTATTGCCAGGAGTCATAATTCTTTTTGTGATTTATATATATATATATATATAATACATGAATATTATATTCTTAGAATGTTTTACAAGTACATAACCTAGGAATGGTTATGATCGAGCTTCTTAAATACTTGAGGTTTGCAAATACTGATTGTGTAACATAGAGGTTATACAGTGCAAGGTCCAGTGGGATGAGTATACAGAGGATAGTTCTACATGGGGGAAATTACCATGAATTTTATCAGAAATTTTCTCATTTATTTAATGCTTTTAGCAGTTAAACAAAAACTTGTTTTTAGTGATATTTTGGTACTTTGAATCATCGAGGACGATGAATCTTTAGGGGAAGGATATGTTACATCCCCAATTTTTGTCTTGCTAATACTATTTACTTTTACTTGGACATAAGTAAATTTAATTTGATGTTTACATTAATATCAAGGAAAGACAGATTTTATTGAATGTCAATTATGGAATTATGGAAATGAATATGTTATTGTCAATTTAATAATTGCATTATGAGAATTTGGTTTATTATTTGAATAACGCTGCACTGATCGTAATCTGTTGATTCCAAGTTTTATACAGGATTATAGGTTTTGGATGACTCTAAGAGAAAAGAGAGAATCTTTCAAGGAGAGAGATATAGACCTCGGGTTACGAGTGATTATTTGCCAAAACGTGTATGAGTGTTTAACAAAAATGTGAACTAATGTCGACAGAGGTAAGTCATGTTTGTCGGTATACTTTTAAATCTAGTCAACAGGTAGTCGATATCTTTCGATTCTTTTCTAGTTAAGTCGTTTGTGTGTTGACATAGTCGTTTGTAAAGTAAACAATGTCGTCTGAATAGAACTATGACCATTTATGATTAACGTAAATATTACAACGTCAAATTGTCATAAAATGGTTGTGTTATAATCTTTGAGTCATTTAAGGTTTTATTGTTGACATTTAACGTCAAATGACAATCTTGTCAAGACAAGTTGACATGATTTAATGAAGGATTGTGAAGGGGAGACAAGCTTGACCCATTCACATTATCCGTAAGCCTTTGACTTATTATTATTATATTTATTGATCAAATCATAAACTATCAAATAAGATAGATGACATGATCAAACTATATTTAAATATATAAACAAATAAGTATATATATTCATTGATTTGAGGATAATACCTCATGGTTGTTATTGATGCTTATTCACTTATGAGCAACCGTAGGCTTATTAATAGAAGTGCCTTCATTATAATGAGTGGTTGATCGAATCACTCTATGAGATTATTAAATGATCAAACTATGTCTTTAATGATATGTCAGCCTTATGAAGAAGAGTTTGTGGTGTTCCAAACCACATTTGAAACACTCCCTTCGAAGGATGTTTCTCCCCGATAATATTTGTTAAGCTTTGCAACTTAATAGGTATCAGTTGCAACCAAAAATCATTAGGTACACTACTTAGTATTCAATTTGTTCTTAACTACTAGAATGGATGTGTGATGATCGGGTGACTCATAAAGAGTCATGCTTGAGTCTTTATAACCATGACTCGGCTGAGCTGATGGGGAGGATCATTTTGGGTGATATACTTTTGGATTATCATGCTCATTTGGAGGGAGATGCTTTTGGTAGAGGGATCTGTTGGTTTTTGCTTCTGAATCAGCATTAGGGTTTGCCAGTTCTAATGCACAGGTAGATTCAGCCAACTAAATACAGGAGGTTGCGTGATCTCCTCCCCTTCACTTCTGGTTCTACCGTACCAAGGGGGGTGTCTCTATTTGATAAAAGTATAACCTTGACTAGCTCAATGACAGAAGGATTTAACTTGACGGCAACAGGCAAAATACTCTCATGTATGGACCAAGATTTGTGTAACAAATCACAAGGTTGGCAACATTCTTGGACATAATGTCTAGTTAGGTATGAGAGCATGCAGAGGTTCCTAATCCTAATCCTACAACTAACAGGTGGAAGGATGAAATGGTTTGATTTGATGTTTGGATGCAAACCTGGACCTGGTGTATAACCTCAACACAGAGCTAGATTGGTGCCTATCCAGGGCTTGGAGTTAGTAGACATACACCTGTGAATGATCAGCATGAACAACTAAAACTGGATTTCAGGGGGATACATATGATACCTGCCTTACAGATATCTCCCAATACAGAGTGTTAAGCTATCTATACTTATGGCATCCCTATTGCAGTATACCCTTCCCAATATTCAATCTGAAAATAGTTTAATCTACCCCTTGAGCAGAAGTTAAAAGATTAAACATTCAACACAGGAATTCTATCTTCTAGAATCTCAGACATTCCTTGAATACCTGGATTCAGAAGAAAGATACATACAAGACTAGACACAGAATTAGCACAACACATGCAAACATAGCATTATTCATATAAGATTGGCCATGAAATCAGTGGATTCATGCAAAAACGTACAACAGGAGATACATAAACTCACAAGTTTTGCTGCACAGAGCAACCAAAACCAGTTGTATCTTATTACAGAGCCAAAATGTCCAGTTTTCAACAACCTCAAAAATGGTAACACAGTCTGCCTATATTGGCCAGAAAGTGTACCTCACAGCAATTAATTACATGGCTTTCAAAAATCTGCCAGATACAGATCACACAGGAAGAATGGCACTCAGAAGTTATTGCTGCAGAGACAGAAAGTAGACAATGGTGGCCTCGAGCCCTGTGCCACCATCTGGAAGTCCTCATGCCAAAAATTAGGTACATGACTGTTCAACAACTTGCCCATGCCCCTGCTACAGTCGCCATTGATGGCTCAACCACCCGCGGCCGCTTGAAAACTGTCGCAGCACTTTAAAAAAGAAATTCCCGCTAAAATGCGTTTACCACAGGTTCAAAAAATGTAGGGAGATTAATCCCACATTGGTGCCGCAGAGACAACTTTATCATTTTAAAAACACGGCTGCATGTATAACAAATGTCGAGCGCTTTTACCGCGCTCGACGCATAAGCCTTTGTCCAAAGCCTATCGCCAAGACCCGAGCCATCGGCACACTCCCAAATCCTCCTGCCGACATCAATAGTCTGGCCGATATAACTTGCTTCGCATTCCCCTTCATCGGCCAGAGATAGACCATCGGGCCGACCTTCCAAACCTTCGCCGATCTGCCAAGTTACACCAACAACACCCTCGCTTCCTATCTCCGTCGGTGAAACCAACTCTATCGGCACAACAAGAATTGCCCTCGCCGACACAGCCGATCACCCTGATACACAATCCTTCAGGGAGACACACGCCGATGACACCCCATCGGCCACACCTCCCATCGTCGGCACAACCCAAAACACTTCAGCTGACAATACAACTCTCGCCGATGACCACTCCAAATCCTCATCGGCCTGACACTACCCCATTGGCGGACCCTCCAACTGCTAGCCCGATATGCAATCTTACTCCGATGGCATTCCCCATCGGGCAAACTCCTTACATCGGCGGCCCGAAAATTTGCTTCGCCGATGGACATCCATCGGCCAGACCCAAACAATCGAAGCACTCAAGAAATCTTTCGCCGATGAAGCCAATCACTCCGATAAGACCAAAAACATAAAGCCTTGAACCGTTGAACCCCGAACCAAAAGGGTTCAACACGAGGGTTCAACGCGATGGTTCAAACATCAAAAATAATACTCCATAGGCAACAAAGCTTCAAACCATTGAACCTTGAACCAAAACAAAAGGTTCAAGCGGGAGGTTCAATGATGCAATATTTGCGCAAGGCAAATGCATAATGCGACCCGTTAGAAGAAAATTGAACCCTGAACCGTTGAACCGCTGAACTTAGAGAAAAAAGGGTTCAAGTTCAAACTGAAATGTCGAAGACACAAAAATGAACCCATGCTGATGGAGAAAAGACGAAGACCCCTCCTCAAGAAATGAGATGCAGATGCTGAAAAACACTGAAGGGGTGCCAAAACTTAGAACCTTTTGGATATTTTGGGATGGTGCCTGCATGAAAATTGCTAAATTAACTGACAGTGAATTCAGGCACCAACAGTGGCTCTGATTGGGGACGTACAGGTGCAAGACTGCAGTGAGAACCCCAGATCTCTAGGATGCAGACCAGTGCCTTATCCATTGGGCATAGAGTCATGAAGTTACCATGATCTGCATCACCAATCAAACTTGATGGCCTAAGGCCACCAAGAAAAGGAAAACCAATATTTCCCCTTGTCAAACACCTTGTTCTCATCTGCATACACTGGGTCAAGCCTAAGAGTACTGCCATGATCTGACCACAAACAAACCTGGTCATCTGCACATTCAACCTTCTGATTTATTTTGTCACTATCAACCTTATGCAAACAACCCTCAGCATCAGGCAACAAATGGATGCAGAATGTATCAAGCAATGCATACTCAAATGGAATATAACACATGTTATCATTTGTATTAGCATTATGCATTGCAAAATGATCTCCTAGTTGGACTAAAAATTGAAAGCACTCGAAGTCCACCACACAACTAGGAAAAATAGAGTTCTCTTTATACGTTGGCCTCTCAAAAGAAAAGCTTTCAAATTCACAATTGTGCACATCATGCACACAACCAATAGCAGCACCAAACTGGAAAAGATCAGGCTCTGGCATCTTTTTACAATCTGGCACATCTTTACAATCACTTACCTGATGTATGTTGTTTCCTCTTTCATCAGGATGAGAAATAGAATCCAAGTCAAAAATAGTGCTCAAGCCTTCACCATACTCAAATAGATCCTCATCATCATATGTGTCAAAAATAGGTGATCCAGGTACATAAGCTTGATCATAATATGCCATTTGTTCATGGGTAGCAGAGCACGCATCTTCATCACCAATGGATTCCCTTTGTGGAGGAGTATCAACCTGTGTGTCATAAGCAAAACAGCCATCAAATGAAAAACAACCATGCTCTGAACTAGCACTTGTTTCAATTTCTGACTGCTCTTCATGATCTCCATGTGTCTGAAAGGTAGGCAATGGGTCACACAAGGGACTGTTTTTCTGTTTGCTTATACCTTCTCTGTCTTGAGTACAATACTCACAATTGTCTACATAGGTCCATTCCAAAAGTTGCTCATTACTGTCCACAACCTCGATGTTGTTTTCATGGCCAGCTGCCTCATCATTGCAATGGGAGTCTTCATTAGTCCTTTCGCTGGCACCTTCAATATTCATCTTTTCATCTTCACATGATGTCTTAATTACTTGGTCATTTGCAACTTGTAACATCCATGTTCTAAAAACAAAGTAAAAACCAAAAATTTCACCATAAAGTAACTTTACAAGGTAAAAATGAGACAGAGAATTTTTTTTTTAATTCAACATAAAGTCGAGTAACTACAATTACAAGATATCTCATTACAAATTTAATAAACCATATTGACTTTCTCAAGTACAATGTTTACAAAAATAAATCAATTATAAATACCTGAAATAGATAATATTTTACTTAGTCTCAATAAACACAAGTCTCAGAGATATACTACATCAGGAATTCTGACATCTTTATCGCAAGCCTCGACATGTCTTCTGCTAGAGAGAGAGAGAGTATCTTTCCAGTGATTTACCTCCAACCACAGACCGTCGGTCTCCCGCACTCCTTCCTAACCGGAAGTGGCCCTTCCCTTCACAAGAAGTATAGACCAAGGAGACCAATGGTAATTTGCCTTTCCGAGTACATAGTGTTGTATCTTACACAACTCTATCTATCATACAACCCTAGAGACCCTCTAGCTAAGTATGATTCCCGATAGGACGTGCAATCCAGATACAGTGAACCGACAATGCATGCAGAGACATATGCATTACTATGGCCATAGTTTTCAATATAAATATACGTTTGCAATGAACGTTGTCGTATTGTTCACCCACTCCAACTCGACTTGGATATTATCATATTCCTACAGTTCGACTTGGTCAACCTACATTCAACTTATGAAGTCATGGCATTTTCATTAATTTAGTCTTCCCAACTCATACATGATTTCTTTCATTGCCCATAATCCATAGACCTAATCATCTTTCTTTCTTTACAAGGACTCTCATTGCATCATTGCAATCCCTGAGGTCCATGACTTATTGTCTCATAATAGATATAGATAGATTAATTACGACTAAGTTGATAACCTTACCCAGGCCAAGAAATATAGTCTAGGATTCTAATTCCCTTCTTCTAATAAGAATAATTACACATAGCCAGAGCACTTGACCCTTCAATCACAATCTAAATAATGATCTCAATGTCTTAATATAATAATTACCAGATCTCGGTTAAATTTAGATTCAATTGATGAGATTTGCCTAAATCAAACCTAGTCTTTCTGACTTAGGCAAATTCACCAGACTCTGTTGTTGCTCTATTAATCATTATGGATTGACTATCCATTCTTAGGTATCTCTCCTTGTATCTTTGCAATGTTTAAGATTCACCTCTTGTCGACAAGTAATAGTGTAAGAGAAGTTGTAACCAAAATGTATATTGAATTTAATGTTTGACTAATCGTATAATGGTACCTCTTGCATGCTTGCAATATCCGAGGCTTAAGACTTATCTCTCAAGTTGATTTGTAACCAACAAATAGCTTCCGCTACCTAAGGTTATACATTATCGACTAAAATAGATCTCTTTTCAATAAGACAAATATGAATACTTATTATTTAGGGCTCTCAATTCCTTATTGTCTGCCCTCATAATAGAACTAAAATGAGTTATAGTTCCATAAAGGTGTCATCAAATAATCTTTATCCCTCCTGGGTTGAACTAGTTTTTTTATACATCCCAATCTCAACACAAAGGAGTAGAAATCATACATTTTCTAGAAAGTAGAATATCATAAGGAACTATTATTTTCTAGTCTTCATCTGACTAAGAGGTCGTTACAATCTTTTTAAACAAGTGTATTTTCATTTACAAGGAAACCTTAGTTATCACTAATCATAAGGTTCCACCTCAAGTTTAAAATATCAACTGTGATCGTCTTGATAACAAGATCTATAAGACTTATTTAACGTTGCCATCAACTTAAGTTTATTGTCTAAGTTGCTCTATATATATACAAATTTCCAATGTAGTCTTGAAATCAATATTATTTCCTAATTCCTCTTCGAGCAACTAAAAGACTATAATATAGATATTGTAACTGCTTAGCCTTACTTATAGTATGATTACTCAAGAACTACATGTTAACTTTTACACGTAATGAGTAATTATCTCGTGACTTTACCAAATCATAAGAAGGCAATAACAAAGCATCCTAGGACTTGCAAAATCTATATTTCTTGTTCAAGCCCTATTCCATACAAAGTTCTACGGCATGGAAGAGTAAAACAAATGCCTAAACAATCTAAATAGACAGTGTCTTATGAAACTTAATTTGAATAAGCTTATGTCTAAGTAACAGCACAAGCACTTGATGACTTATACATCCTCAAAGTTCATTCTATGAAGTCAGCCTCAAAGTGTGCAGAGCATTAAACTCATAAATTACTTTTCGATGAGGTTTTAAACATTCACCAAAGACCAAACTTAAATGGCATCGAGTAAGAGTTCTATGATAGAAAAGGGTTTATGATTACTCTTGTTTTTATGCCTATAAAGCTTACTAAACTTCATATACTTAATGAAATACCTATGTTCTCAAAAGGAAAACCACTGATGATTATGAGTTTCCAACGGCATACCATCTAAAAGATAAAACATGAGAAATGGGCTCGGCTCTTACCTGAGCAATCCTCACAAATACAAATCTGGTGATGTTAGACTATGAGCTACAACTTAGCTAGTATACTTTTGTCAACCCGCGCTTAAATTCCTTACTTCTATCTCTTTACACAGCGATGACCATCCTTATAACCTTCCCAGCACACCATTTATCAGTCTTGTTCTCCCTTTTGCAAAGTAATCTTCCTCTAAGCTACCGCCTCCGACTTAACTCTACCAACCTTCCTTTATTACCGACCCCCCTCATCAATTACGGATCCTCTTTTTGTCTCGCTCCCCAATGATAACTCGTTATCTCCTCTCCTATCGACTCATGTCCAGTCGAATATCCCACTCCCCAACTTCCCTCCATTCGTGGCATTCAGTTATCTTTTTTTTTTCACCCCTGAAATAACCATCCACTCTCTTCTCTAAACGATCCCTGCCTCCTTACATAAAGACACACTCAAATTTGTTATATCCGTTCCCTTAAGCCGTGGGAATCTCCATATCACAAGCCTTCGAAAACTTTTTCCATCCACTACAGGAAGTGGGAAATGTGGGTGTGTAACTGCCACCCCCCTCACCAATTCACCACCAACTATATAAATGATCACAACAATAAAAGACTCCACTTATGTCGCTCCTCCCGAACGGTCTCCACGACTTGGTAAGTTGCAACGAGCTTGAAGAGTGGACCGCTTCAACAAGAAGGAGCTGGAGGGCATGCCTGAGATAGAGGCATTTCTGGCACCACAAAACGTGAGAGAGAACAGATACTGGTGAGTAGAGGATATCCCACACCTTAAAACAAAATCCACAGCATAGTGAATGGTGGCGTCAATCACCCTCTGAACGCCCATCTCAACGTCCTTCTGAACGTCCCCTCACAGCAATCTTTCACAGCAAACTCTGAGGCTGATAGAGAGCTAGGGGTCGACTTGAAGGTGTAGGCCGAACGAGAGCCCCCAAAGATGGTCATTGGAGTGAGGATGATGGCCTGCAATGTCAACTTGATCACGAGTTGAAAAACAACCTCTGATATGAGCGCCAAATAGGAACAAAGAATGCAGAGGGTGGCCGGTTGATAGGATAACAACCCATCCACTATACATGAAAATAGGACCACAACACCATTGGATTCGCCATAACATACATAAATGGGGCTCAAAAACTTGCGAGGTGGTAGTTTTAAATAATTAAAACATCCCTCCATACTCTTAACCGATCGCGAGTACCAATGATTGCCACCTTAGCAAAATAGTTTGGTCGAAAGCGATAATTTGGTGGTCTAAAACTAGAAAATAAAAAGGGTTATTCGAATGAAAAGACATCATAAAAAGAACTATTATGTGTTCCTTTATAACTTCGGATCGATACCGACGACCAATTTGAATGAAGAAATACCTCACGATCACATAAATATAACTCATGTAATTTTGGCATATTCCCCCATATATTACGACAGAACAAGATATAACATGCCTTGGTTTCTAATTCGACGTCTGTCGAACTTCGCAAAGAAAAGAGACTACAACAATGCTCAAAGCGTTTTACGACAATCACGACGGATTGGGCGTAACGCAACACAAGTTTTCTAAATCGTTTGACGCACAAAATGACTTCTCGCATCTTTCGACTACAAGACGTGATCCACAAATCCGTCACAAAATAGGTTCAACTGTTGACATTAAACGATGATAATATCAGCATCATCCAACTTGATGGGAATGTCTTGATGTCTAAGAGGCGACAATAAAACCTCAAGTGACTCAAGAAGATAAAATTAACTGTTCAATGTCAATAACGTTTACTTCGCAAACGACTATGTCGACTCACCATCAACTTGACTAAATGATAATCAGGATATCGACTACCTGTCGATTTAGATTCGAAAGAAAACTGGCAAGATAAGACTTACCTCATATGACTCATTGGTTCACATTATCGTTTAACACTAGACTCGTTTGGCAAATTGACCACTCGTAATCCAAGGTCTATCTCTCTCTTCTCGAAAGGTACTCTCTCTCTCCTCTCTGAGAGTCGATACCCTGTAATCCTGTTTCACTTGTCATCAAACAATAAGAGATCAGTGCATCTTTATTTGATAAATTCAACTAATAAATCAAATCTTATAATACAGTTATTAAATCGACCATAGCATAATCATTTCCATGATTTCATAATTGATATTCAATACAATTCCATGTCATATCCTGTCTTAAGTCTATAACATCTCAACAAATTTACTTATGCCCACGTAAAAAGTAAAAGTATAGCAAGTTAGAAAATAGGGATGTAACATATCCTTCCCCTAAAGATTCATCGTCCTCGATGATATAAAGTATCAAAACGCAACTTAAAAGCATATTCATTTTTTAATTGCTATCAGCATAAAGTAAATGAGGAAATTTCTGTTAGAATTCATGGTAATTTCTCCCCATGCAAAACTATTCTATGCATACTGGTCCCACTGGACCTCACACTTCATAACCTCTATGTTACACAAGCATTGATTATGATCTTCAAGTATTTCAAAAGCTTGATCATAACCTCTCCTAGGTTCTTGTACTTTTAAATCATTCATAGATTATAACATTTATATATTACATGAATATATTCCTCATATATAAATCACAAAAAGCATGTTGCCTCCTGGCAATAATTGATAATAGATTGATTCTAGATATCAATAAAATTTCTAACCATAAAGTTTAGAAAGGTCCATTATGCTTAAGGACTGGTTTAGAATACATTCCATTCTTTAGGAAAGATTTTCAAGGGTTTAACCCTTAAAAGAATTTTTTTTCTCTCACCGAGAATTGTCTTGGTGTACGCTTAATCATTAACGTAGCTTTTCTATTCATTATCCATTTCCTCTGATCTTTCCTGATCAGTTAAATTTTTATTTTTTTATTTTTTTCATTTCGATTAACATTTCCGGACTAATGCTAATCCTACCTTCTAGCTTACCCAGCTTATAGGAGTTCGGCATCTTTCTGTCCAATGTTTCAATTCAAGCCATCTTAATAGCAAAAGTTAGGTATTTTCGAAGATTTCACGTGATAAGTAGTCTCCCTACTCGTATTGCTAATCCTTGCAACATGTTTGGAGCAAATCTTCTAAAACCTGGTTAACTTCCTTAGTTTAACTATCTATTCACAGGATAATAAATTATACTCTTTTTAAATTTCAGTTCTTAACATAGAGGACAAGTTTGCCAAAACCTTGACTTTAGACACGTATTTCTATCTGAGATAACCTTCTCAAGAAATCAAGCAGTCTGAACACATCTTGCACAAAATGTGTGCTAACACTGATGCTCCATCAGTCCAATCTCCTGGTATATAATGTGCTACCTTCGAGAGTTTATCCTCTCAAAATAGCATTGTGTCTTTTCCCAGACATAGAAGGTCTTTGTACAATATCCATGCAAACAACTTGCCATCTCCACAGTGGCACGTCATGTGGATACATCAATCCTACAGGAGCTGATGTTCTACTCTTTCCTTCTGGCATTCCAGACAATATGCTACAAATCTCGCAACATCATTCTTTATTCCTTCCAGAATTAAAGAGGTTTTATATCTATTAGTACTTGGTTAACCCTAAATGTCCTGGGTATGGTGAAATATGAACTTCTTTCCACACCAGCTTTCTTATTTCAGAGGAATTAGAAACACACATTCTTTCTCTAAAACTCAATAGTTTGTGTGACTTTAAAATGAAAAACATTTCATACTTTGAATCTTTTAAATTTTACCACAAGAGCTTTCTAAATTTACTCATCATGTAAAGGTACACCCCTTAAACCAACTCCTGAGGCATCAATTTTCCCTCAAACTATCCTTCGGAACAGGAATTCATAGCATTGGTGCTGTTGTAATCTCTCTTAATCATTATAGAATCACTCGCACATATGGATTAATGTTCTCCTTCATGCTTAAAATAAATAAGTACATCTTCTAGAAGACTAGAACACATATGACTAAACAATCTCTAGACACACTGCTCATGAGATTCATGAATACGACAAGGCGTTTGTACGTCCAAAGGACATCACTGCAAACTCACAGTGCCCATTCTTGTCCAAAGGTTGTTTCAAGGGTACCCTCATCCTTCAATCTAGGAAAACATAACAACTCAACCCATCTTAATCAAAGAGGTCATCGATACGTGGTGAAAGATTTTTGCTCCTTATCGTGGTTTGAATGAGCAAATGATACCAAATACACATTTGTAAAGTTATGTCCTTCTTGACAAAAACAATATCTAGTGCACCCCATGGTAACATACTAGATCTAACCAAACCTTTTTGCCAATAATTCTTATAAGGGCTTTTGGCTCCATTAATCCTAAAGTTGTCATAAAATAACATACTTTTCTAGGTAACTCATCTCAGATTTCTAAGAGGAAAAGGATTATCCGTTGATTTAAACACTGTTCCATCAACTTTGGTGGAAAGGCTTTCTTTTCCAAAATACTAGATATCTCCTGGTTTCATACATGGTTGGGATTGCTCTAATCCGATCAAGGGATTAACTAAAGATTTGTTCTCTTTTAGACCTTCACCCTGGTTTGGTTCTAGTATGATACATGCTCTCATTTTCCTCATACCAGATAATTAAGTTATCTAACAGTTTTTCTGAATCTAAAGCGACTCCAAACATCAAACATTTTTATCTCATATTAATCCAAAGATTGGTATAAAACATTGTCATCTTTAATATAAAGCATTTAGGAGTAATCACATCCTTATTAATATAGTTGATACGTCAAGACTATATGTCACTGTCGTTTTATAATTTTCCAGTTTAACAAACATAGAGGGTGGATGTACACACAAGTACTCCAACACCTTTTTCCTAAAACAAAAACATCACATCAACGTTCAAGTGTCATGTTGTAACTAGCTACAGTTTACTAGGTTTTACTACACCAGTAGAAATAATAGGATTCTTGGCCAGTTCAGAACATTGTTTTCTTTCTAACCGAATACGCTTAAGTGCATCAGCAAAAGTCTCTGAATCCTCCAGCCATGCACCTTCAGAGTAAACAACATGCTCTTTAAGTTCAACCTCCTCGATAGGTTTCTTCTTAACCACTAGTCTAGGCAAATGCTAGGGAACAAACTTCCTAGCTATTTTCTTTGTTCTTGTCCACGCCATTCTGGCACAAGAAAATCTGAACATTAGCTAACTGCATAATGTTGACTATAGGTTAGCATAGTGGACTCATAAGCCCTAGTGTCGAACCCGATAGCTCTGATACCATATGTAACATCCACGTTCTAAAAACAAAGTAAAAACCAAAAATTTCACCATAAAGTAACTTTACAAGGTAAAAATGAGACAGAGAAATTTTTTTTTTTATTCAACATAAAGTCGAGTAACTACAATTACAAGATATCTCATTACAAATTTAATAAACCATATTGACTTTCTCAAGTACAATGTTTACAAAAATAAATCAATTATAAATACCTGAAATAGATAATATTTTACTTAGTCTCAATAAACACAAGTCTCAGAGATATACTGCATCCAGAATTCTGACATCTTTATCGCAAGCCTCGACATGTCTTCTGCTAGAGAGAGAGAGAGCATCTTTCCAGTGATTTACCTCCAACCACAGACCGTCGGTCTCTCGCACTCCTTCCTAACCGGAAGTGACCCTTCCCTTCACAAGAAGTATAGACCAAGGAGACCAGTGGTAATTTGCCTTTCCGAGTACATAGTGTTGTATCTTACACAACTCTATCTATCATACAACCCTAGATACCCTCTAGCTAAGTATGATTCCCGATAGGACGTGCAATCCAGATACAGTGAACCGACAATGCATGCAGAGACATATGCATTACTATGGCCATAGTTTTCAATATAAATATACGTTCGCAATGAACGTTGTCGTATTGTTCACCCACTCCAACTCGACTTGGATACTATCATATTCCTACAGTTCAACTTGGTCAACCTACATTCAACTTATGAAGTCATGCCATTTTCATTAATTTAGTCTTCCCGACTCATACATGATTTCTTTCATTGTCCATAATCCATAGACCTAATCATCTTTCTTTCTTTACAAGGACTCTCATTGCATCATTGCAATCCCTGAGGTCCACGACTTATTGTCTCATAATAGATATAGATAGATTAATTACGACTAAGTTGATAACCTTACCCAGGCCAAGAAATATAGTCTAGGATTCTAATTCCCTTCTTCCAATAAGAATAATTACACATAGTCAGGGCACTTGACCCTTCAATCATGATCTAAATAATGATCTCAATGTCTTAATATAATAATTACTAGATCTCGATTAAATTTAGATTCAATTGATGAGATTTGCCTAAATCAAACCTAGTCTTTCTGACTTAGGCAAATTCACCAGACTTTGTTGTTGCTCTATTAATCATTATGGATTGACTATCCATTCTCAGGTATCTCTCCTTGCATCTTTGCAATGTTTAAGATTCACCCCTTGTCGACAAGTAATAGTGTAAGAGAAGTTGTAACCAGAATGTATATTGAATTTAATGTTTGACTAATAGTTTAATGGTACCTCTTGCATGCTTGCAATATCCGAGGCTTAAGACTTATCTCTCAAGTCGATTTATAACCAACAAATAGCTTCCGCTACCTAAGGTTATACATTATCGACTAAAATAGATCTCTTTTCAATAAGACAAATATGAATACTTATTATTTAGGGCTCTCAATTCCTTATTGTCTGCCCTCATAATAGAACTAAAATGAGTTATAGTTCCATAAAGGTGTCATCAAATAATCTTTATCCCTCCTGGGTTGAACTAGTTTTTTTATACATCCTAATCTCAACACAATGGAGTAGAAATCATACATTTTCTAGAAAGTAGAATATCATAAGGAATGATTATTTTCTAGTCTTCATCTGACTAAGAGGTCGTTACAATCTTTTTAAACAAGTGTATTTTCATTTACAAGGAAACCTTAGTTATCACTAATCATAAGGTTCCACCTCAAGTTTAAAATATCAACTATGATCGTCTTGATAACAAGATCTATAAGATTTATTTAACGTTGCCATCAACTTAAGTTTATTGTCTAAGTTGCTCTATATATATACAAATTTCCAATGTAATCTTGAAATCAATATTATTTCCTAATTCCTCTTCGAGCAACTAAAAGACTATAATATAGATATCGTAACTGCTTACCCTTACTTATAGTATGATTACTCAAGAAATACATGTTAACTTTTACACGTAATGAGTAATTATCTCGCGACTTTACCAAATCATAAGAAGGCAATAACAAAGCATCCTAGGACTTGCAAAATCTATATTTCTTGTTCAAGCCCTATTCCATACAAAGTTCTATGGCATGGAAGAGTAAAACAAATGCCTAAACAATCTAAATAGACAGTGTCTTATGAAACTTAATCTGAATAAGCTTATGTCTAAGTAACAGCACAAGCACTTGACGACTTATACATCCTCAAAGTTCATTCTATGAAGTCAGCCTCAAAGTGTGCAGAGCATTAAACTCATAAATTACTTTTCGATGAGGTTTTAAACATTCACCAAAGACCAAACTTAAATGGCATCGAGTAAGAGTTCTATGATAGAAAAGGGTTTATGATTACTCTTGTTTTTATGCCTATAAAGCTTACTAAACTTCATATACTTAATGAAATACCTATGTTCTCAAAAGCAAAACCACTGATGATTATGAGTTTCCAACGGCATACCATCTAAAAGATAAAACATGAGAAATGGGCTTGGCTCTTACCTGAGTAATCCTCACAAATACAAATCTGGTGATGTTAGACTATGAGCTACAACTTAGCTAGTATACTTTTGTCAACCCGCGCTTAAATTCCTTACTTCTATCTCTTTACACAGCGATGACCATCCTTATAACCTTCCCGGCACACCATTTATCAGTCTTGTTCTCCCTTTTGCAAAGTAATCTTCCTCTAAGCTACCGCCCCTGACTTAACTCTGCCAACCTTCCTTTATTAATGACCCCCCTCATCAATTACGGATCCTCTTTTTGTCTCGCCCCCCAACGATAACCTGTTATCTCCTCTCCTATCGACTCATGTCCAGTCGAATATCCCACTCCCCAACTTCCCTTCATTCGTGGCATTCAGTTATCTTTTTTTTTTCACCCCTGAAATAACCATCTCCTCTCTTCTTTAAACGATCCCTGCCTCCTTACATAAAGACACACTCAAATTTGTTATATCCGTTCCCTTAAGCCGTGGGAATCTCCATATCACAAGCCTTCGAAAACTTTTTCCATCCACTACAGGAAGTGGGAAATGTGGGTGTGTAACTACCACCCCCCTCACCAATTCACCACCAACTATATAAACGATCACAACAATAAAAGACTCCACTTACGTCGCTCCTCCCGAACAATCTCCACGACTTGGTAAGTTGCAACGAGCTTGAAGAGTGGACCGCTTCAACAAGAAGGAGCTGGAGGGCATGCCTGAGATAGAGGCATTTCTGGCACCACAAAATGTGAGAGTGTACAGCTACTGGTGAGTAGAGGATATCCCACGCCTTAAAAAAAAATCCACAGCGTATTGAATGGTGGCGTCAATCACCCTCTGAACACCCATCTCAATGTCCTTCTGAACGTCCCCTCACAGTAATCTTTCACAGCAAACTTTGAGGCTGATAGAGAGCTAGGGGTCGACTTGAAGGTGCAGGCCGAATGAGAGCCCCCAAAGATGGTCGTTGGAGTGAGGATGATGGCCTGCAATGTCAACTTGACCACGAGTTGAAAAACAACCTCTGATATGAGCGCCAAATAGGAACAAAGAATGCAGAGGGTGGCTGGTTGATAGGATAACAACCCGTCCACTATACATGAAAATAGGACCACAACACCATTGGATTCACCATAACATATATAACTGGGGCTCAAAAACTTGCGAGGTGGTAGTTTTAAATAATTAAAACATCCCTCCATACTCTTAATTGATCGCGAGTACCAACGATTACCACCTTAGCAAAATAGTTTGGTTGAAAGCGATAATTTGGTGGTCTAAAACTAGAAAAAAAAAAGGGTTATTCGAATGAAAAGACATCATAAAAAGAACTATTATGTGTTCCTTTACAACTTCGGATCGATACCGACGACCAATTTGAATGAAGAAATACCTCACGATCACATAAATATAACTCATGTAATTTTGGCATATTCCCCCATATATTACGACAGAACAAGATATAACACGCCTTGGTTTCTAATTCGACGTCTGTAAAACTTCGCAAAGAAAAGAGACTACAACAATGCTCAAAGCATTTTACGACAATCACGACGGATTGGGCATAATGCAACACAAGTTTTCTAAATCGTTTGATGCACAAAACGACTTCTCACATCTTTCGACTACGAGACGTGATCCACAAATCCGCCACAAAATA
This sequence comes from Cunninghamia lanceolata, assembly GCA_027924645.1. Lineage (NCBI taxonomy): Eukaryota > Viridiplantae > Streptophyta > Pinopsida > Cupressales > Cupressaceae > Cunninghamia > Cunninghamia lanceolata. The sequence continues at coordinate 1,455,932 of BSBN01000680.1, read as the reverse complement.
CGTTCAACTGTTGACATTAAACGACGACAATATCAGCATCATCCAACTTGATGGGAATGTCTTGACGTCTAAGAGGCGACAATAAAACCTCAAGTGACTCAAGAAGATAAAAATAACCGTTCAATGTCAATGACGTTGTTTACTTCGCAAACGACTATGTCGACTCACCATCGACTTGACTAAATGATAATTAGGATATCGACTACCTGTCGATTTAGATTCGAAAGAAAACTAGCAAGATAAGACTTACCTCATACGACTCATTGGTTCACATTATCGTTTAACACTAGACTCGTTTGGCAAATTGACCAATCGTAATCCAAGGTCTATCTCTCTCTTCTCGAAAGGTACTCTCTCTCTCCTCTCTGAGAGTCGATACCCTGTAATCCTGTTTCACTTGTCATCAAACAATAAGAGATCAGTGCATCTTTATTCGATAAATTCAACTAATAAATCAAATCTTATAATACAGTTATTAAATCGACCATAGCATAATCATTTCCATGATTTCATAATTGATATTCAATACAATTCCATGTCATATCCTGTCTTAAGTCTATAACATCTCAACAAATTTACTTATGCCCACATAAAAAGTAAAAGTATAGCAAGTTAGAAAATAGGGATGTAACACAGCTTCACAACCATTATTCACACCAAAGCCTGGGGACAGGGATTTCAGCAGGTGCTCATTTCTGAATTTTTCTATGTTTTCTACGAACTTGTATGCCATCTGCATACTTGTCACCTTGAAATCCCTCAGTAATGCACTAGAGCCCTCCTCAAAAGCCTCAAAGAATATGCCTACACAGGCTGAAATATCAGGTCTGAAGACTTCTGGGATCTGTGAAAAGGCTACTACAAACCTATGACTGAAATCAACACATGGCTCTTCATCTTGTTTTCTGATTCTCATCAATTCTGCAACAAGATCAACTGGTTCTTTTGCGAATTCTTCCTTGAAATAGTCAGCAAGCTCATCCCAACAGGCAAAGGATCTTTTTGAAAAGCTCAAATACCAGTCTTTTGCTTTTGCATCAAAGGACCTAACAAAAAACCTCATCCACATATCCTCATCTCTGAATGAATGCTTTCCCATGAACTCATGAAAATTTTGGATATGTGCATTCCCATCACATACACTGTGACCACTAAATCTGGGCATCTGACAGTATATCCTAGCAAGCATAGTTTCTACTTTATAGTCAACCCATGACAAATCTAATTGGTCATACAAAGGATCAAAAGGGCTGATAGGAGGTTTAGCTTTCTGACTAGCAGAGACAACAAGGTTATTGTTTTTAAACTAGGCCTACTCAGCCTCTAAGAATATCAACCTATTTCTTATCTCTTCTATTCTTTTATCCAACATTTCACCGCTGAGTATGGGATAATTCATACTTCGATTCATGAAATTTCTATTTTCAGACATCTTTTCCATTCCTAAGACCTATAGCCTCCCCTGGCATCTAACCTATGCAATAAACAACAAATATAAAGGGGAAGGAACAAGGTACCTTTTCTCATACAGATGCTGAAGTATGAACAGCACATTTTTGTCACAACACACACATCAACTTTCATGTGCATTCAGATCTTTTGTAGAGTCGCCACCTCTCCAGAGAGGACAAAATTTACAGCAGCTGAAAGCTATTTTTTCTAGGTTCATTCCACCAGCAGAGCATCATCATTCACATGAAAGACTCCCCAGCGGAGTCGCCATTTTGTTGGTGACTCAGATGGGCACACAGATATTTCACCAGGGAGGACAAAAATAACAATTTTCAAATCACCATCCCCAGTGGAGTCACCATTTTTGTTTGTTTTTGCTTCTGAATCAACATTAGGGTTTGCCAATTCTAATGCACAGGCAGATTCAGCCAACTGAATACAGGACGTTGCGTGAGCTCCTCCCCTTCACTTCTGGTTCTGCCACACCAAGGGGGGTGTCCCTATTTGATAAAAGTATAACCTTGACTAGCTCAATGACAGAAGGATTTAACTTGACGGCAATAGACAGAATACTCTCATGTATGGACCAAGATTTGTGTAGCAAATCACAAGGTTGGCAACATTCTTGGACATAATGTCTGGTTAGGTATGAGAGCATGCAGAGGTTCCTAATCCTAATCCTACAACTAACAGGTGGAAGGATGAAATGGTTTGATTTGATGTTTGGATGCAAACCTGGACCTGGTGTATAACCTCAACACAGAGCTAGATTGGTGCCTATCCAGGGCTTGGAGTCAGTAGACATACACCTGTGAATGATCAGCATGAACAACTAAAACTGGATTTCAGGGGGATACATATGATACCTGCCTTACAGATATCTCCCAATACAGAGTGTTAAGCTATCTATACTTATGGCATCCCTATTGCAATATACCCTTCCCAATATTCAATCTGAAAATAGTTTAATCTACCCCTTGAGCAAAAGTTAAAAGATTAAACATTCAACACAGGAATTCTATGTTCTAGAATCTCAGACATTCCTTGAATACCTGGATTCAGAAGAAAGATACATACAAGACTGGAGACAGAATTAGCACAACACATGCAAACATAGCATTATTCATATAAGATTGACCATGAAATCAGTGGATTCATGCAAAAATGTACAACAGGAGATACATAAACTCACAAGTTTTGCTGCACAGAGCAACCAAAACTAGTTGTATCTTATTACAGAGCCAAAATGTCCAATTTTCAACAACCTCAAAAATGGTAACACAGTCTGCCTATATTGGCCAGAAAGTGTACCTCACAGCAATTAATTACATGGCTTTCAAAAATCTGCCAGATACAGATCACACAGGAAGAATGGCGCTCAGAAGTTATTGCTGCAGAGACAAAAAGTAGACAATGGTGGCCTCGAGCCCTATGCCACCATCTGGAAGTCCTCGTGCCAAAAATTGGGTACATGACTATTCAACAACTCGCCCATGCCCCTACTACAGTCGCCATTGATGGCTCAACCACCTGCGGCCGCTTGAAAACCGTCACAGCACTTCAAAGAAGAAATTCCTACCAAAACGCGTTTACCACAGGTTCAAAAAATGTAGGGAGATTAATCCCACATTGGTGCCGCGGAGACAACTTTATCATTTTAAAAACACGGCCGCATGTATAAAAAATGTCGAGCGCGTTTGCCGTGCTCGACGCATAAGCCTTTGTCCAAAGCCTATCGCCAAGACCCGAGCCATCAGCACACTCCCAAATCCTCCTGCCGACATCAATAGTCTGGCTGATATAACTTGCTTCGCATTCCCCTTCATTGGCCAGAGATAGACCATCAGGCCAACCTTCCAAACCTTTGCCGATCTACCAAGTTACGCCGACAACACCCTCGCTTCCTATCTCCGTTGATGAAACCAACTCTATCGGCACAACAAGAATTTCCCTCGCTGACACAGCCGATCACCCCGATACACAATCCTTCGGCGAGACACACGCCGATGACACCCCATCGGCCACACCTCCCATCGTCGGCACAACCCAAAACACTTCGGCCGACAATACAACTCTCACCGATGACCACTCCAAATCCTCATCGGCCTGACACTACCCCATCGGCGGACCCTCCAACTGCTAGCCCGATATGCAATCTTACTCCGATGGCATTCCCCATCGGGCAAACTCCTTACATCAGCGGCCCAAAAATTTGCTTCGCTGATGGACATCCATCGGCCAGACCAAAACAATCGGAGCACTCAAGAAATCTTTTGCCGATGAAGCCAATCACTCCGATAAGACCAAAAACATAAAGCCTTGAACCGTTGAACCCCGAACCGAAAGGGTTCAACATGAGGGTTCAACGTGATGGTTCAAACATCAAAAATAATACTCCATAGGCAACAAAGCTTCGAACCATTGAACCTTGAACCAGAACAAAAAGGTTCAAGCGGGAGGTTCAACAATGCAATATTTGCGCAAGGCAAATGCATAATGCGACCCGTTAGAAGAAAATTGAACCCTGAACCGCTGAACCACTGAACTTAGAGAAAAAAGGGTTCAAGTTCAAACCGAAATGTCGAAGACACAAAAACGAACCCATGCCGATGGAGAAAAGATGAAGACCCCTCCTCAAGAAATGAGATGCAGATGCTGAAAAACACTGAAGGGGTGCCAAAACTTAGAACCTTTTGGATATTTTGGGATGGTACCTGCATGAAAATTGCTAAATTAACTGACAGTGAATTCAGGCACCAACAGGATTACAGTGAGTAGAGAGATAACCAGTTAGAGGAAGAAGATAACGTAGATTGTTTTAGATGACCACAGAAATATTTTTATCTGCTAATATTTCTCAGCTAAGATCGTCGCTACCAGGTAATATTCTTGCATTATATGCATTGAAAGGCAATGAAAAATCAAACGTTTATTATGTCCACTATATTATTCTTCCTTGTAAGAAAATGAAAACAATGATTGAATCGAATGTTTTTATGTTAACCATTGAAGTCTGGTTGTTTATATTCGATCATGCCATTAGGCATTACCAATCAATCAAATGAGTATTTGCGCTTACCAGTGGAGTTGGTAGCATTATTTCACTGTTAGTATCCTTAGAAAACTGTTAAATCACTTTCAAGAATGTCGATAGCATCTCTGTAGCCTGGCTGACCGATGCTTGATAATAGTCAATAGTGCCTAAGCCAAATACATTTATATTGTTTGAAGACTGTTTAGATATGTCATATTACCGTTGAAGTGATTAAATGATCATTACATTTTATATACCTATAGAAGGTCATTTTAAGTTATTGAATGCCTTATAGGCCAGTCACTATAATGAATGAGAATTATCATGTAGTAGGTCAAGTTTATAGTTATAAGTTAACCATGCAATAAACTTTAGATGTTATTAGTGCAAAAGAAACTTTGATAGGTATACTCTTTAGCTTTGAGTGATATGGTTTAATCCTTGTGTTAGGATAATATCATTTTAAACCATTTCTTGATTAGTTTATATATATATATATATGTCCAAAATGATTTCTTTCAAAAGAAACTTAGATTCTTGGTAATCTTTGGAAACTATCTTATATCCATCGAGTGATAGTACACTAGGAATATGTTGGTAGAAAGGAATAAGGTCTATAGGAGAACTCTTATTATCTATTTTTACTCTTGATAGAGATATCCTTTGAAAACCATTATGATGGAATAGACTAAGTCTAACTAGAAATGATCTTGTATGGAATCATATATAAGTATATATATCGTGATTGTTAATGAAATCACGTTAAGGAAAGTAAAATGTTCTCATAATCCTTCTTGTAGGAAGAGATTACTATCTCAGAACCATATTATGCTTAATCACAATTTAGTTAAACTATAGGGTACTATGATACTATATTATTATGTTCTTATTGGACTGCGAGATTAATATACTCATGTTGTGATATAGTTATCATGTCACTTAACGTAAGCATATTAAGGATTAAAGTTATCAAGCTTGTAGAACTTCACTAAAGTCTTCTAGAGACTCAAGAAGAGTTGGATAAACATTGCTCAATGACGTTATTAGATATTTTTCTTAGAAGAAGTAACTTTTTGACTTTGAACTTAAGTGATCGCAACTTGAAATAAGTATTTACATCTTTTGGAATTAAATTGATCATAGTCAATGTTTAAACTTGATTGGAACCTTTTGGTTGACTCTAACTAAGGTTTTCTTATAAAAGAGGAATGGTCTCGTTTAGAAAGTTTGAACTGACCTTTAAGTCGAAAGAAGACTAAAGGAAAATCATTTACTCAAACACTATTCTTTCTACAAAGCAAACCTGAGATTGACCCAGTAGGGTTAAGTTATTAAATGTACCTTTTCAGGTTACAACTTGTTTGAGCTATTTCTATATGGGTCGACAAAGAAGGTCGAGTAACCTAAATAATAATGTTCATTTTATTTACTTGTCAAAAGGATGATGTGTCATTATCAATAAAGTTTATCCTTGGTTTGATTACCTATTAGATTGCTTACAAATTGACTTAGGTTTAAATAAGTGTCGATAAGTCAAGAAGCCTAGGTAATGCAAGGATTGAAAGGGATATTCTTGTATATAATTATATCCATGAGATCTATGGAATAATGACGGTGTTTAAAAACCTATCTAAGTCGAGAAGACTAGAATATTGAAGTTATTAAGACTACATGGTAAAACATAGTTGACCAAGTCAAAACTGTAGGAATATGATAGTATCCAAGTCGAGTTGGAGTGGGTGAACATTACGACTACGTTCATTGTGAACGTCTATTCATATTGAAACTTTGGCCAAAGTAATGCATTCATTTTCTGCATGCATTGTCGGTCCATTGTATGATGAAGGGGATAAATCATAAAACACACAATAACAAAAATTGCACACAGAAAATAAAATGATATTTTATTAATATGGGAAAAACATTACATTACAGAAGCTCAAAATACAATCAGAGGATGAATCCCCTACTGGCTACAACACATTACAGCTCCGTCTCTCAAGACTCTAGAATCTTCAACCTTCTGTAATTCCCAAATCAATTAGGATTTCTAATTTCCCTGCCTTTCTTGACTCTACACCTTCCCCCTTAATTCTACTACTCTAAGGGTTCCCAAAAATGGTTATATATAGCCCTTTTTGGTGACCACTAACTTAATTTCAAAATTTGCATCTCCCTCCAAAAATAGGTCAACTTCGCGGGGCCATAACTTTTGATCTGATCGTTGGATTTTCAATTATAATACCTTTTCGAAAAGCTCTCGAAAAGACGATGGAGTGCAAGTAGTATCGATAGGTAGACTACTTAGGTTTCCACCAAATTTAGGGCCCATTCGGAGCCTCTAAGTGCTTCAAATTTGACTTTGAATATTTCAATAGGATTTTTGGAATTTGAAATTTTAATATCTCACAAATGACAAATGATATTGAAGTGATTTCTTCACCATTAGCTTCAATTCACCATTCTGGATGTCCGTGTAAGATTTTGTATCCAACCGTGCACAAATGCAAACTTACTAAAAATAGTAACCCTGCCAAATTTAGCCCTTATTAAAAAGAAACAACACATTTTTTTTTTGGTTGATACAAGATTGCTCTTACACCCTGGATGCTCCTGCATCAGACACTCGGGGTAATTTGAAAAGTGACCCTGTCACTTCTCATGAGTTAGAAGGAAACCAAAACAGTTAACCTCAGTCTCAGATAACCATGATGAATCTTCAATAGGCCTTCCTTTCCATTTCACCAAGTATTCTGTATACTGCCTGTTTCTTGTACTCTTACCCACATAGCTATCCAAAATTCCCTCTATCTCCTCCTTCTCTAAAGTAGATGCTGGAATGTCCCACTGCGTTCCTTTATCAAGTCCATCATCATGATACTCTGTCAGATCTGAAATGTTGAACATTGGTGAAATATTGATGCCATCAGGCAACTCTACCTCAAATGCATTTCCTAAATCGTGCTTCTTCAGGATTCTACATGGTCCAAATTTCCTCATCTTGAGCTTATTATATGTACCAACTGGAAATCTTTCTTTTCTCAAGTGAACCATGACTTCATCACCCTCTTGAAACTCCTTATGTCTCCTCTTTTGATTTGCCTTAGCCTTATACTGAGAATTCATCTTATGGATATGCTTTCTTACCTCTTCGTGCAAATTCTTCATGTGCTCAGTAAAATTTTCAGCTTCGGCACTACTCTTCTGTTAGACTTAGGGCACACAACTGAGAGAGGGGGTGAATCAGTTGTGCAAAACTTTCTCCAATTAAACACTTAAATCTTCTTAGTGATTAGCAGTATATTAATTATGAGCCATAATACATTCAAATCAAGAGCAGAAACACATTAAGACATAAGACACCAAGATTTTGACATGGAAAACCCAGTTAAGGGAAAAACCACGGGGTGATTAACCCAAGATTGTATTCTCTGTTAGAAGAATAGAAAGAACAAAATGGCACATGCCAATTAGGGCTCATTGCTCGAGCACACTGCTCACAAGAGGCTCACTACCTACAGGAGACACACTGTCTACAAAGAAATAAATATCACATACATGAACTGGAGAATAGCATCTTCACCATGCTTGAATCAATTCCATTTAAGCTCAATACTTTTGCTCTACCTTTCGCTCTCCTCCTCTCTACCACACTCTCATCACCACAAGAACAACTTTGAAATGACTTTGCAACCCCTTATTTATACAAGACATCAACATAGGAATAATCATCTAAGTCGGCAAACATCTACCAGAACATCCACAAGAAGTGTAACTTATCCGGTCGACCAGTCTCAAGAAGAACATCATCATCTGGAGGTTATTCTTCAATAGCAAGCTCCAACTCCAATGCGGACCACTAACATATGCTGGACACAATCCAAAGTCCTTCACAAGGTTTCTTGAATCACCAAGAACATCCGCACTTCATCTGCATACTAAAATCCTTCTCTCTTTCATCTGGAGCCTCAAGAACACAGTCTGTCACCACTGTCACCAAAGAATGGATACTTCCGGACCTTCCATTCATGAACCAATCGATTTGACACATCACAAGGACTTCCTTAATACTCCCTCAAATCCACAGAGTAGGAAACTGTACTTCCGGATCTCATCGGACCTATTTGTGTCACTCTGTTACCTCTGAACACCTATCGGAACCAGTTTTACTTGAGCAGCCACAACTTCTTCATATCTTCATGCGGACCTCTGAAATCTTTACTGGATCACCTCAAGACACATATCTACAAACCCTTTAATCCACATGCTCTAATCATCTTCCTATCTTGGACTTTTGCCTTATTGTCATCACTGTTCTTCACTATTCCTGTTTGAGATTAATTTTCTCAATATCCTCAACTCACTCCTCATCTAAACCTTATCATTAATGCAACAGGAGTATGTTGACATCAATGACAACACCAGTTAGGCCTATACTTGCAACAATCTCCCCTTTTGTCATTGATGGCAACATAAGATGTGAAAAACTATTTTAACCATCAAGTCAAGAACTTCTTCTTACTGTCACAGCTCCCCCTATCAGCAACAACCATTCACATGTCTTCTCTCCCTTTACTGCTCCCCCTTTGATTAGCAACCACTTGTTTTTCACATGTCTTCCCTCCCCCTTTGACATCAATGGCAAAGGGCACATACTTGCAATTTCCAACACTTTAGAATCATACCTACTGCTCCCCCTGAGTAGCAGCTCCCATCAATCTGGATCACAAGATATGACTGTGATATTCGCTGAACTGATGCACCTCAGTGCACCTTAGTTCATCACCGGAGGGGCAATAACCCCTAACTCCTCCCTGAGATACTCAAAAGAGTCCTTAGGTAGAGGTTCAGTAAAGATGTCTGCAATTTGATCCTTGGAAGGCACAAACTCCAATCTGACTTCATTCTTGTTCACTTGCTCTCTCAAAAAGTGAAATTTTATGGATATATGTTTAGTCTTTGAATGTAACACTGGATTCTTGGATATATTTATTGCACTTGAATTATCACAGAAGATTGTGATAGGTTCCTCATACTCCACTTTGATATCTCTTAGCATCTGCTTCATCCACAAAACTTGAGTGCAACTACCTACTGCTGCAATATATTCAGCTTCAATTGTAGACAGAGATATTGCCTCTTGTTTCTTGCTTAGCCAACAAACCAATCTTTTCCACAAAAAGAATGCTCCACCACTGGTACTTTTCTGGTCATCCGCATCTCCTACCCAATCAGCATCTGTATATGCATGAAGAGAGAAATCATGATCTCTAGGATGCCACATACCATACTCAACCATCCCTTTTAGGTATCTAAAAATCCTCTTGATTGCCATGACATGGGATTCTCTAGGATCAACTTGGAATCTAGCAACAAGACCAATAGATTGCATAATGTCTGGTCTAGTTTGAGTGAGATAAAACAATCCTCCAATCATTGATCTGTACTTTGTCAGGTCTGCCTTAGGAGAGTCATCATCTTTGCTCAACTTACATCCAGTTGCCATGGAAGTATTCATTGGCTTTGAATCTTCCATCCCAAATTTCCTCAACAATTCTTTCACATATTTCGTCTGAGAAATAAAGATTCCTTTCTTTGTTTGAGTGATTTGCAGACCCAAGAAGAAATTCATTTCACCAAGCATAGACATCTCAAACTCACTTTTCATTTGATTTGCAAAAGTTTTACACATACTATCTCTTCCTCCAAAGATGATATCATCAACAAACACTTCAATAATCAAGATGTTTTCATGATCAATTTTGAAATATAAGTTACTGTCAGCAGTACCTTTATTGAAACCAATCTTCAAAAGATGCTTGTCCAATCTTTCATACCAGGCTCTTGGGGCTTGCTTCAATCCATACAGTGCCTTCTTCAACTTGCAGACCATATCACCATGATCAGACAATTGAAATCCATCCGGTTGCTTTATATACACTTCTTCTTCTAAGTCACCATTTAGGAAGGTAGACTTGACATCCATCTGATATACCTTGAAATCCTTGAAGGCAGCAAAGCAAGAAATAATTTGACTGCTTCAATTCTTGCCACCGAAGCGAAAGTTTCTTCAAAATCAATTCGTTCTATTTGGGAGTAGCCCTTGCAGACCAATCTGGCTTTATTTCTGATTACTTCACCAACTTCATTTAGTTTGTTCTAGAAGACCCATTTGGTTCCAATCACATTCTTGTTTCTAGGTCTAGGAACAAGATCCCAAGTGTGATTTTTCTCAATTTGCATCAATTCTTCCTCCATTACCTTAGTCCAGTTTTCATCATTGCAAGCTTCATTTACTGTCTTAGGTTCAAATTTTGAAATCAGACAATACTTATCTAAGTTTTGAGCAATTTTCCTTCTTGTTTGTACACCTTTTCTTTTATCACCTATGATCTGATCTTCAGAGTGATTCAGTCTTACATACCTAGGTACTTTGGGAGTTACTTGCATTTTTGCTTCTTGATCAAGCTCATTCAAACTTATCTCTTCTTCCTGATTTATCAGATCAAACTGGATTTGAATCTCAGAAGAGGCTTGGGCTCCTTGAGTCAGAACACCATTCTGATCATCTTCATAATATTCATAGAATCTTGAGGATTTTTCAACTCCATCAACCTTCACATTTGTACTTTCTATCATCTTTCTCAGTCTCTTGTTATAACATCGATATGCTTTGCTTTGAGTAGAGTAACCCAAGAATATTCCTTCATCACTTCTAGCATCAAACTTTCCTAGATCTTCATCTCTTTTAATGTAACATTTTCTACCAAAAACTCTGAAATACCTTACAGTAGGAGTGATACCAAACTAGAGTTCATAGGGAGTCTTACCGATATTGTTTCTGATTTGAACTCGATTGAGAGTGTAGACTGCAGTGCTGACAGCTTCTCTCCAATAGATCTGAGGAACATTTGCTTCCATCATCATGGTCCTAGATACTTCCTAGATGGTCTGATTCTTTCTCTCCACTACTCCATTCTGCTGTGGAGTCCTAGGAGCAGACAACTGTCTCTTAATTCCATGTTTCTCGTAGAACTCTATGAACTCACCGGATGTGAATTCTCCACCTCTATCCGACCTCAGACACTTCAATTTTAATCTAGTTTCATTCTCTACCATAGCTTTGAATATTTTGAATTTCTCAAGAGCTTCTGATTTCTGTCTTAGAAAGGTTACCGACATCATCCAAGAATAGTCATCAATTAGTAGCATGAAGTACCTATCACCTTGAATACTCTTGATTCTTGCCGAACCACAAAGATCAGTATGAACTAAGTCCAATAATCCGGTTGAAGATAGTTCCTTACTTTTGAATGTGACTCTGCTCAGCTTACCCAATTGACATTCCTTGCACAAGCTATTAGTAGGTTTCACCAATTTTGAAAGATCTCTTACAGCCTGAGTATTGATTATCTTGATGATATTATCAAAATTCACATGACACATCCTCATATGCCACAACCAACTTTGATCAATTTGAACAAACAAGCAACTTTTGCCACTACCAACCAAGTGAAAGATATTACCTTTAGTTTGAGTACTGGATGCAATCTCTATTCTGGAACTTTCAAGGATCTTGAATTTTCCATTCTTGAACTAAAAATCATAGCCTTTGTCCACCAATTGTCCAACACTAAGAAGATTGTGCTTTAATCCTTCAACATACAGTACATTACCAATTTTGTTTCTTCCATCAAGAGAGATAGTTCCTCTACCTCTAATTCTACTAGCAGAATTGTCACCAAACATTACCACTCCTCCTTCATACATTTCCAAATCAACAAACTTATTTTTGTCACCTGTCATATGGTGAGAGAATCCACTGTCAATGACCCAATCATCCGTCTCTTCAATTTGGGCAGCCAGAGCTCTTTCCATAGTCATATGATTGACATATACAGAGGATATTGAATCTTCTTCCTTGATGGCAATGAACACCCATTCATTTCCGGATTTGTTTCCTGTCTCTGATTCATCATCTGTTACTCCTTCATTGTCATCATCTTCATGTACATAGTAATAGTTCTTTTGGAACCTTGGCTTGTTAGGATTTTGCCTTAAAAACCTTTCCGGACACCTTGAGGCAAAATGACCAATCTTATTGCAGTTAAAACACTTAAAAGGTAATTTTCCTTCATACTTACCAGATCCTCTTGGCAGCTTTTTTGCAATAAGGGCTTCAAGTTGAGCAGTTTCTACTTCTTCTTCTTCCAGGTCTTTTCTTACTTTTTCATACCATCACAGTTTCCCTGATGAGTTCTCTCCCAGATCAAACCTTTGTTTACCTTTTACAGAGGCACTGGCTTTGAATGCAGATTCAGTCTTGGAGGGGTCATCTCTAAACTCTGTCATTTCAAATGTAGCCAATTTCCCAGCCAATTGATCTCTTGTTACAATTGTATGGGCTCTGAATTCTTCAATGGCAGTAGCCTTGATTTTGTAAGAAGCAGGTAGGGATCTGAGAATTTTGCCAACAATCTCATTTTCATCCAAGACTCCACCAGCATTTCTAATTCCATAAACCAACTCATTCACTCTTGGCATAAAAGTAGTAATATTTTCATCATCTCTCATCTTCAGATTTTCAAATTTTCCTTTTAGACTCTGTAACCTTGCACATTTAACATACTGGTCTCCTTCATGCAAAAGTTCTAGTTTTTTTCCAAATCTCAAAGGCAGTTCATAGGTCAATAACATTTGAGAGCTTTGAATCAGATAATGTGCTTAGAAGAGCCTCTATAGTCCATAGATTATTTTCAGCATCTGTAATTTCATTTAGGGTTTTTGGACCACCCTATGGAGGTACATACTGTATTGTAACCATGGTCCAGTACGCCATTCCCATACACTGCAAGTGACATTTCATGCGACCTTTCCAAAGAGAAAAATTAGTTCCATCAAACTTCGGACTATCCTTCTTGTAAGATGACATCCTAGATCTCCTCAAGCGGTTAAGCTCATTTTAGAGGAACTTGGCTCTGATACCAATTGTTAGACTTAGGGCACACAATTGAGAGGGGGGGTGAATCAGTTGTGCAAAACTTTCTACAATTAAACACTTAAATCTTCTTAGTGATTAGCAGTATATTAATTATGAACCATAATACATTTAAATCAAGAGTAGAAACACATCAACACATAAGACACCAAGATTTTGACGTGGAAAACCTAGTTAAGGGAAAAACCACAGGGTGATTAACCCAAGATTATATTCTCTATTAGAAGAATAGAAAGAACAAAATGGCACATGCCAATTAGGGCTCACTGCCCGAGCACATTACTCACAAAAGGCTCACTGCCTACAAGAGACACACTGTCTACAAAGAAATAAATATCACATACATGAACTAGAGAATAGCATCTTCACCATGCTTGAATTAGTTCCATTTAAGCCCAATACTTCTGCTCTGCCTTTTGCTCTCCTCCTTGCTACCACACTCTCATCACCACAAGAACAACTTTGAAATGACTTCACAACCCCTTTATTTATACAAGACATCAACTTAGGAACAATCATCTAAGTCGGCAAACATCTACCAGAACATCTACAAGAAGTGTAACTTATCCGGTCAGCCAGTCTCAAGAAGAACATCATCATCTAGAGGTTATTCTTCAATAGCAAGCTCCAACTCCAATGTGGACCACTAACATATGTTGGACACAATCCAAAGTCCTTCACAAGGTTTCCTGAATCACCAAGAACATCTGCACTTCATCTGCATACTGAAATCCTTCTCTCTTTCATCCAGAGCCTCAAGAACACAGTCTGTCACCACTATCACCAAAGAATGGATACTTCCAGACCTTCCATTCATGAACCAATCGAGTTGACACATCACAAGGACTTCCTTAATACTCCCTCAAATCCGCAGAGCAGGAAACTGTACTTCCGGATCTCACCGGACCTGTTTGTGTCACTGTGTTACCTCTGAACACCTACCGGAACTGGTTTTACTTGAGCGGCCACAACTTCTTCATATCTTCATGTGGACCTCTGAAATCTCTACTGGATCACCTCAAGACACATATCTACAAACCCTTTAATTCGTATCCTCTGATCATCTTCTTATCTTGGACTTTTGCCTTATTGTCATCATTGTTCTTCACTGTTCCTATTTGAGATTAATTTTCTCAATATCCTCAGCTCACACCTCATCTAAACCTTATCATTAATGCAATAGGAGTATGTTAACATCAATGAAAACACCAGTTAGGCCCATACTTGCAAAATCTTCCCCCCTTATCCATCCTCCTCAATTCGGAAGCAGTTCTTGGGCTACTCCCATACACAACCTGGAATGGAGATTTACCTATGCTCCTATTGATAGAATTGTTGTAATCAAATTCTGCCTGTGGTAAAATCAAATCCCATCCCTTGGGCTTATCTGCTACTAAGCATCATAGCAGGTTACCCTAACTCCTATTCACCACTTCTGTCTATCCATCAGTCTGTGGATGGTGTGCAGAACTGAACTTCAAATCTTTCTTTAACTTCTTTAATGTCCTCCAGAAATAACCAACAAACTTGGTATCTCGATCTGAAACTATGCTCTTAGGTAGACCATGTAGTCTCACCACCTCCCTAAAAAATAACTCTACAATATGAATAGCATCATTAGTCTTCTTGCAAGGAATAAAATGGGCCATCTTTGAGAATCTGTCTACCACCACAAAAATGGAATCATGTCCTCTCTATGTCCTTGGTAAACCAAGAACAAAATCCATACTAATATCATTCCATGGCTTCTCTGGTATAGGTAATGGTTGATATAGCCCTGTATTCTAACTTGTTCCTTTTGCCATCAGACACACTCTGTAACTCTGCACAAATTTCCTCACATCTTACTGCAATTGTGGCCAGTAATAATGTTCACCAACAATAGCAATGGTCTTATCTCGACCAAAGTGTCCAGCTAATCCTCCACTATGCTTCTCCTTAATCAGGTTCTCTCTCATGGAACTCCTCAGAATGCACAACTGGCTTCCTCTAAACAGCATGCCATCTTGGATTATGAAATCCAACCATTTTGTCCTATCCAAAGTAACAAGTTCCAGACAAGCTTTCCAAGCCTCTACAAAATCTAGATCTTTAGGATACAAACTTTTGAGTTCATCAAACCCAACAACTTCTATCTTCATTTCTGTCAACAAATTTTGCCTTTTGCTTAAGGCATCTGCAACTCTGTTGGATTTCCCACTCTTGTGCTTCAAAAAAAAGTATAAATTTGCAAAAACTCAACCCATTTTAAGTGCCTTTGATTTAACTTCCCTTGACTATTAAGATACTGCAAAGCCTGATGATCAGTATATAGAACAAACTCTTTTGGCAACAAATAATGTCTCCATTTTTTCAAAGCCTAAACTATTGCATAAAACTCCTGATCATAAATAGAATACTTTTTCTTGGCATCATTAAGCTTCTCGCTAAAATAGGCAATGGGCTTACCTTCTTGACTCAGAACAGCTCCTATACCACTACCACTAGCATCATAATCCACCTGAAATACCTTATTGAAATCTAGAAGTGCCAAAATAGATTGTTCTATGACTTTCTGCTTCAATGTATCAAAACTTTTGTCTGCTCCTTTAGTCCATCTAAACTCTTTTCTATCCCCTCTCATTGTCTCAATTAGGGGTGCACAAATGCTATTGAAATTCCTAATAAACTTTCTGTAAAAACTTGCCAAACCATGAAAAGATCTGACCTTGAAAGCACTCCTTGGCGTAGTCCATTCAATGATAGCCCTCACCTTCTCTGGGTCCATCTTAAGACCTTCCTCTGAGACAACAAATCCCAGGTATACCAACTCCTTCTTTGCAAAACTACATTTCTTCAGATTGATCAACAACTTCTCCTCCCTCAACTTCTCTAAAACTCTTCTAATATGCATCAAATGCTCATCCCAAGTCTTACTGAAAATCAAAATGTCATCTATATAAACAATAACAAAACTTCCCAAAAATTCTTTCAGTACCTCATTCATGAGCCGCGTGAATGTGCTTGGTGCATTGGTTAGCCCAAATGGTATGACTAACCACTCATACAAACCCTCCTTTGTCTTGAAGGCTATCTTCCATTCATCTCCTTCTCTTATTCGAATCTGGTGATACCCACTTTTTAGATCAATCTTCGTGAAGTACTTGGCTCCACTCAAACAATCCATTATGTCATCCATTCTGGGCAATGGAAATCTGTACTTGATTGTGATCTTCTTGATGGCTTAGGAATCTGTACACATCCTCCACTCTCCATTTTTCTTTGGTGCCAGTACTGCAGGTACCACACATGGACTTAGGCTCCCCCTTATCAGTCGCTTCCTTAACAGCTTGTGAACTTGTCTATTCAACTCTTCATTCTCTGCTGGAGTCATTCTGTGGGCTGCTTTATTTGGCAAACTAACTCCTGGTATCAAATCCATTTGATGACTTATCTTCCTCACTGGTGGTAAACCTTCTGGTACATTATCAGAGACAATATCTTAAAATTCTTCCAACATTTCTAAGACTTCTGTTGGTACATCTTCACATTTCTCTTGACTAATCTTAGGAATCAATGCAAAGCAATGACGCTCATGCTTCATACCCTCCAAAAACTTTCTACCATCTACCAAGCATATTCTGGCAGTACTACATACCTTTTCTTCCACCTCCTTCAAGGGCTTCAACTTATGACGGACTCCATCCTTTGTTAGGGAGTATGTGTTTGCACGACCATCATGGACAACACTCCTGTCATACTGCCACGGCCTCCCCAATAACATATGACATGCATCCATCGGTATGATGTCACACAGTACCTCATCATGGTAGTCACCAATCTTGAACTTTACTAAACACTACTTATTGACCAAAGCTCTATGGTCCTTCTACAACCATGCAATCTGGTATGGATGTGGATGCTTTCTTCTTGTCAACTTCAACTTGTCAACCATCTCCTCTGAAACAAGATTATCAGTGCTTCCACTGTCAATAATAATAACACAACACTTACCTTCACATTTGCACCTTGTGCGGAATAAACTCTTCCTCTGATTGGGTTCTTTCTCCTCATTCAACAAAGTTCTTCTGACAACTAGGGTTTCTCCCCTTTTTACATCTTCGGAGCACTCAGACTATGCATCTTCATCCACGTGTGCAACTCGTGCATTACCTTCAAGTCTTCTATTCATCATTCCTTGATGTTGTGGACACTCGTATGCTCGATGCCCTTCTTCTCCACATTGAAAACATGTTCCTCTGAAACTTCCTCTTCCAGGTCCTTGCCCAGGTCTACCTCTTCCTCTTCCTCTTTGCTCACCATTATTCTGGTCACGAGGGCAGTGGGTATTATCTCCTCTCTAATTTCAGTTGGTTCCAGCTTCTTCACTTTTCTTTAGATCTTCATTTCAACCTCCATAGGGTCTTCCACTAGTCCTTCTGCCTTGACCTCTTCCCCTTTGCTTGCTTTCAAATCTCTTATTCAGTTTCTCTTCCACCTTCAGGGAAAACTGGTACGCATCTTCTATGGTGGTCATTCTAACCAAGCTCAATTCTTCTTGAATACTTCACCTCAACCCATTAATGTAACGGGCTACCTTCTCCTTGTTGGCCTCTCCATGGCCTGTCCTGATAGTGATATTATAAAAATCTTCTGTATACTCCTTAACAGACTTGTTACCTTGCTTCAATCCTTGCAGCTTCTGCAGCAACTCCATCTCATAGTCCACAGAAATGAATTGCTTCTTTAATTTCTCCACCATCCGATCCCATCTGGTAATCTTTGCCTTTCCTCTTCTATTTCTCTCTAACTAGACCTCCTTCCACCAAATACTGGCATGGCCCTTCAACTTTGTCTTTGCAAACATGACCCGTTCAGGGTCTTCCACATCCTCATACTCAAAATACTCCTCCATATCATTGATCCAATCAATAAGTTGCTCTGGATGCAAATCTCCAGAATAGGTAGAAACTTCAATCCTGGGCCTTTTTCCGATCTTTGAAATGGCCCTCAACAACGTAACTTTTGTAGGATCTCCCACAACTTCTTGCTCTTCCTCAGATAGCTCTTCTTCAGCTTCATCTTCGCTTTCCTCTCTCCTTCTTGGCTCAAACCCTCTTTGCAGCTCCTCTTGCAATGCATCGATTTGTCTTTGCAGGGCTCTAAAACCCTCTTCCATCAAAGCATTCCTCCCACCACAGTTTCTTTGTGGAGGCATCTTGATCTCTGTAGCAAACCCACAACCTCGGGTCCTGGTGCAAACTGCCTCACAGTCAATGATCTATCTACACACTCAGGAACCCTTGCTCTGATACGACTTGATGAAGGGGATAAATCATAAAACACACAATAATAGAAATTGCACGCAGAAAATAGAATGATATTTTATTAATATGGGCAAAACATTACATTACAGAAGCTCAAAATACAATCAGAGGATGAATCCCCTATAGGCTGCAACACATTACAGTTCCCTCTCTCAAGACTCTGGAATCTTCAGCCTTCTGTAATTCCCAAATCAATTAGGGTTTCTAATTTCCCCACCTTTTTTGACTCTACACCTTCCCCCTTAACTCTACTACTCTAAGGGTTCCCAAAAATGGTTATATATAGCCCTTTTTGGCGACCACCAGCTTAATTTCGAAATTTGCATCTCCCTCCAAAAATAGGTCAACTTCGCGAGGCCATAACTTTTGATTCAACCATTGGATTTTCAATTAGAATACTTTTTCGGAAAGCTCTCGAAAAGACAATGGAGCACAAGTAGTACCAATAGGTAGATTGCTTGGGTTTCCACCAAATTTTGGGCCCATCCAGAGCCTCTAAGTGCCTCAAATTTGACTTTGAATATTTCAATAGGATTTTTGGAATTTGAAATTTTAATATCTCACAAATGACAAATGATATTGAAGTGATTTCTTCACCATTAGCTTCAATTCACCATTCTAGAGGTCCGTGTAAGATTTTGTATCCAACCGTGCACAAATGCAAACTTACTAAAAATAGTAACCCTGCCAAATTTAGCCCTTATTGAAAAGAAACAACACATTTTTTATTTTTTATTTTTTGGTTGATGCAAGATTGCTCTTACACCCTAGATGCTCCTGCATCACTGTATCTAGATTGCACAACCTATTAGAAATCATACTTAGCTAGAGGGTATCTAGGGTTGTATGGTTGATAGAGTTGTGTAGGATACAACACTATGTGCTTGGGAAGGCGAATTACCACTAGTCACCTTTGGTCTATATTCCTCGTGAAGGGTAGGGCCACTTCCTATGTGGAAGATGTGTGGGAGACCATTGGTCTGTGGATGGAGGTAAATCACTGGGAAGATACTCTCTCTCTCTCTCTCTCTCCAAGCAGAAAACATGCCAGGGCTTGTGATAAAGATGTCAGATATTCAGAAGCAATAATTATGCCAAAATTGTTTATGTAATTGATTTACTTTTGCCGATATTGTAATTGAGAAAAGACAATATGATATATTGTATTATGTAAGAGAATCTTGAAATTTGCTGTTACTTGATTATATGTTAAATAAAAGAAAATTTTTCTCTCATTTTTACCTTGTTGAATTACTCTATGGTAAATTTTGGGTTTTACTATGTTTTTAGAATGGGGATATTACAATGATATGTTGATTATGCCATCCACCAAGGTCCAAACCCTTGGTGGTGCGATTAGTGCAATTGAGCTAGGTTTGACCCTTGGGTAACTTTGATGGATAGTTAGCCAAAGGACGCCTTCTAATTTAGATATATGCTTACTCATCATGTTGTAATCCACTTGTTCATAAAAACAAAGATGTCGATATTTATGTAATCAAGTTGTTTGAGAAAATAATAACAATGGAGAAAAGTTGTGTGGGTCACACTTGTCGAACTTCTTGTAACCCATTACGAGGATGGACAATATAAATAGATGTCTACTATGGAAAATGTTGCATGAGCAGAAAATGAAATAAATAAAAGTTAAGATATTGATTTTAAAGTGGTTTTGTGCAGATATCCAGATGATGAATTTGATAGGATGTGGACGAATGGAGCATTAAATTATAGGAATACCACAAATTCCATTGAGATGGTAGAAGGATTTGAAATACCATAAGTTGTGTTATGGTGTAGGAGCACCCTAGCAAGTACATGCCTCCATGAGGCAATCTTAGGTTTTGATTTAGTATTGTTGATCTCATGATGTAATAAGGTCTAAATGGCCACTTTAAGTTGGTTTTAAGTCCTAAGAGGTCAGTTTGAGTCCATTTTGCAAATTTTGTAAAAGTTGTCTAAAAAGTGCAAAAGTTATATTGTCAAATTGCAAAAATATAAGAAATGGAATGTGAAGGGTCAAGGGTATGTAGAAGTTGATGAGTTGGTTTGTAAACATAGGGACACGTTTGAAAAGGCATAAATAGCCTGAATCCATCATTCTAAGGGTGGGTTTTGAAGATCTTTGTGATGAAAGAAATTTGGAGATAAAATAATACAAGAAAACTCAATTTTTCTAAATTTTTGACTATTTTTTCACTATTCCCAAGGCTGGTATAGCCCTCGGTATGGCCTCCAAATGGCATGAAATTGGATTTTTTGGAAAGGGCTCTAAATAAGCTTTCATTTGTAACTGTTGAATCATTTTTTATTAAGTATAACAAAAGTTACATCCATTTTACTAAAAGAAGGTATGAATACTTGTTTTAAGGGTTTGATAGTATAAAATGGAGTTGTAATGTTGGGTTTTGGTCAAAACTGAATGTGGGTGGCCATGTTATGGTTTATTAAGCATATGCAAACCTTATGCAAGGTGACTGAGTGGTCCTTGAAGTGATTTGAGGTTTGGGTGTAGGATTTTCAATAACCCCCCCCCCCCACACACACAACCATAGAATGAGGGTTTTGAGGTTAGGGTACTTGGTGGAGTCTTCTATTGCCAAAAGTTGGTGATTTAGGCCTTTTGAAGTCTTCCTAGTGGATTGGGATTAGTTTTGTGAGTTGGGAGGAAGATTTGAGAGGTGTTGCTTTGTAAAAGTGGCCTAATTAGGCCTATTGACAAATTGAGACAATCACTTTTTGAGCCATTTATTCCAAAGTAACCAATATTGAATCTGAGATATGTTTTAAATCAGCTTAATGGGTATCCAAAAAGCCCATCATAGTCTTGAATAGAGGTCTGAAACAAAAGTGATGATCTGACAGTCCTATTTTGAGGGCTACAAGGACTATGGCAGCTGGTGAGCAAAATACTTTGAGTGAAGAGTGAAAACTTGGGTGAGAGCTTGTTATGGTTGTGTTTGAGGTCCTAAGAGGTATGAAGACCTTTGGAAACCTTTTTAGTTCAGAAGTGTTGAAGACCCTAATTGTGCCTTTTAGAGGGAGAGATTGCTAGAGTGGAAGCCTATGAAACTTGAAGAATTTGTGGGTATGAGCCCATTGTTGTGAAATATGTATCCTTTTGAGTGAATGTGAATCCCCAGCACTGCATCATGTTACAATGAGGTCAGTAGATTCCAAGTGACCAAATAAAAATGTTCATATTAGTAGATCAAGACTAGATCTATGTGCAAGGTTGGTTTTGTACTCATGGAGATCAATTTTTTAGTTATGGAAGTGGCCTAGAGTAAAAAACAATTATTTTCTCAAGCACCTAATAGGTCCTAATTTTTTGGAATATTGGAAAATCATTTGATAGTATCTATCATAGAAAGATCAACTTCAAACCTAGTGCTAAGTACATGTTAACAGTCATTTTGGAAAGTGATAAAATGAGACTTGAACTTGGAACCATGTATTACCAAGAAGATAGATCTACTAATCCTCATATGACCTCATCCACATGCAAAAGTGGTAAATAGCCCTCCAATTGGGAAAAAATATGTTTCACTATTAAACAAATGCACATTAAAATGGTCAAAAAACAATGGAGATGGCAAGGTATGAAAATATTAGAAACTTTTTTTTTCAAAATGGTGAAGAACTACATGTAACTACAATGCAAGCATAAGAACAATGAGATCAATAAATATGATGTGTGGTAGAAATGAAAACTAAAATTTTTAAAGCAAATATTTTACATTTGCAATTAGTCACAACTTGTAATCATATAAAATGCTAGCATCAAAGAGGAAGATGAAAAAACATTAATTCTATACTTCTATCAAAAGTGGTCATATTATTCTTTAATTGGATCATAATTTTTTTTTAAAATGTTAATGTTTTTCTTTTAAAAAGTTTTGATAAGCTATTAAAGTGAAAACAAAGAAATAAGCCATGGTAGAGGCAATACTTTATAGCTTCTATTTTGATTGCTTGTGAGTGTTCCTCTGCCTCATCTACCAACTGAATATAATGACACATTTGAGTCAATATTAATAGAGCTTTTTAAAGAAAGACAAGAGGATGGAAATTC
The DNA here is from genome assembly GCA_027924645.1 of Cunninghamia lanceolata. Classification (NCBI taxonomy): domain Eukaryota; kingdom Viridiplantae; phylum Streptophyta; class Pinopsida; order Cupressales; family Cupressaceae; genus Cunninghamia; species Cunninghamia lanceolata. The sequence continues at coordinate 1,433,067 of BSBN01000680.1, read as the reverse complement.
ATGAAACTCCATGTTTGGGTGGTGATGTGTTTGTACTCCACTTGTTTCCTTTAATTATAACACTACCTCAGTCATTGTAGGCCTATTCTCAGAATAAGGTGAAGTACAAACCATTGCCAATTTTGCCACTCTTTGCATTACATATTTATTAGAATTTTTTAGCAAAGTAGGATCTATTATGTTCTCTATGTCTTCCTTTAACAAGGATGCCCTTACCTGACATAAACAACAATTTATAATTTAGTGGTAACAATCATATTTTAATATTAGATATTTTAAGTTTTCATAGTCCATAACTATTTTGGAATAATAATTGAAAATAAACTTGTAATTTATCTAACTTTAATTTAAGATTTTAAAAAATCTTTATTATATTTACCCAACGAGCGGGTGCAAAAAGATGGGGGCCAAAAAGTGGCCAAATTCTTAAAACTCTTTAAAAAGCCATAATGCAAGTGCATTATAATGTGCTCGCATTATGGCTTGGTGTTGCCGAGCCTTTGGCTTGGCAACACAAAACCATAACGCGGTTGTGCTATAATGCGAGCGCGTTATTATTTTCTTTGCATTTTTTTCTTTTTTGCAAAAGTTTGCCCAATGTTTAAGGGTTGAGGGTTTAATGGTTGAAGGATTAGGGTTTAAGGCATATTGTCAAGGGTAGAGGGTTTAGGGTTGAAGGTTTAAGGGATGAGGGTTGAGGATTTAGGGATGAGGGTTAAGGAATTAGGGTTTAAGGTATAGTGTTGAGGGTAGAGGGTTTAGGGTTTAAGGTTTAAGGGTTGAAGGCTGAGGCTTTAGGGATAGGGTTTAGGGTTTAAGTTATAGTGTTGAGGGTTGAGGGTTTAGGGATAGGGTTTAGGATTTAAGTTTTAAGGGTTGAGGATTTAGGGATAGGGTTTAGGGTTTAAGGTTAAATGAGAGACCTAGATGGTTAAGGACGGATGGAGAGGTAGATAAGGAGTGACTGAGAAAATTAGAGAGGGGAGAGGTAGAGGTGAGGGGGAGATAGAAATGAGAGATAGAGAAGTGAGGGGAGAGATAGAATAAAATGAGAGAGTGAAGTTGACAACTTGAGGGAAAGATGGGTAAGGAGGAGGGAGAGAGGTGGAGAGGAAGGGAAATATCTAGAGAGCCCTGAGAGATATAGAAGTGAGAGACCTACAACCTAGGGAGAGAGGGGTGAGAGGGATAGGGGAGAGATGGGAGTGAGGCAGATAGGGGAGGAGAGGGGTGGATAAGGGTTGAGGGTTTAAGGGTCAAGGGTTTAGGGTTTAAGGGTTGAGGGTATCAAGGTCAACGGTTTAGGGTTTAAGGGTTGAGGGATTAAGGGTTTAGGTATTAAGGGTCTAATGGTTGAGGGATTAGGGTTGAGGTTTGAGGGATTAGGGTTTAAGGTGTAGTGTCAAGGGTTGAACCCTAATCCCTCAACCCTCAACACTATACCTTAAACCCCAAGGTTGAGGGATTAGGGTTTTAAGGTATTATGTCGAGGGTTGAGGGATTAGGGTTCAGCCCTTGACACTATACCTTAAACCCTAATCCCTCAACCCTTAGACCCTTAATACCTCAACCCTTAAACCCTCAACCCTTAAACCCTAAACCCTTGACCCTTAAACCCTAAATCCTTAAACCCTTAACCCTTATCCACCCCTCTCATCCACTATCTGCCTCACCCCCATCTCTCCCCTATCTCTCTCACCCCTCTCCCTAGGTTGTAGGTCTCTCACTTGTATATCTCTTAGGGCTCTCTAGATATTTCCCTTCCTCTCCACCTCTCTCCCTCCTCCTTACCCATCTTTCCCTCAAGATGTCAACTTCACTCTCTCATTTTATTCTATCTCTCCCCTCACCTCTCTATCTATCACCTCTATCTCCCACTCACCTCTCTACCTCTCCCCTCTCTAGGTCTCTCAGTCATTCCTTGTCTGCCTCTTCATCTGTCCTTAGTCATCTAGGTGTCTGACTTAACCTAAACACTAAACCCTATCCCTAAAGCATCATCCCTCAACCCTTAAACCTTAAATCCTAAACCCTATCCCTAAACCCTCTACCCTCGACACTATACCTTATACCCTAATCCCTTAACCCTCATCCCTAAAGCCTCAACCCTCAACCCTTAAACCTTCAACCATAAACCTTGTCTCTAAAACCTCTACACTTGACACTATGCCTTAAACCCTAATCCCTTAACTCTTAAACCCTTAATCCCTCAAACCTTAAACCCTTAAAGCCTATATACCCTTTACACTTAACCTTGGACACTCAACCTTGAACATTATCCCTCAACCTTCAAACCTCTACCCTATACCCTATACCCTAAACCCTAATCCCTCAACCCTCAACCCTCAACCCTCAACCCTAATCCCTCAACCCTCAACCCTAATTTTGATTTTCTTCCATTGATTCAACATCAATGTTGTTTTCCCCACCAAAAATGAATTCATTCAGCAACTTGCTGCCCATTGGTTGACTTGAACTGTATACTCTATTAGAAAAAGGGCATCTTTTATTTGTATCAATGTTGGTATTCATAAGCTGAAGAGCATTGATATTTTTCACACACCCTATTCTTTGAAATATCTTAACCTTAAAATATGACTTGGATATGTACTTGAACACAACAAAATCTCCAATCTCCAACCCATGATGATTCACAAAATTTTTCCAACCCTGCCTAAATTCTAGTTTATTTATTGTATACCCCCAACCCTAATCCCTTAACCCTAATCCCTCATCCCTAAACCCTAAATGCTATCCCTATTCCTAAACCCTCAACTCTCAACATTAAACCCTAATATGTCAACCCTAAACCCTAATCCCTCAACCCTCAACCCTATCCCTAAACCCTCAACCCTCAACACTATACCTTAAACCATAATCCCTCAACCCTAATCCCTCATCCCTAAACCCTAAACGCTATCCCTATTCCTAAACCCTCAACTCTCAACATTAAACCCTAACCCGTCAACCCTAAACCCTAATCCCTCAACCCTAAACCCTATCCTTAAACCCTCAACCCTCAACACTATACCTTAAACCATAATCCATCAACCCTAAAGCCTAATCCCTCAACCCTAAACCCTAAACCCTATCCCTAAACCCAACAAAACTACTTTGCCTTATGTTAGGTTGTTAAACCCATCATTTTTGACACTCTTCTCTTAAAGATATCTGAGTTGCAAGAATATGTCAAAAAAATGGCTATGAACTTTTTTAATGTTAGTAATGTTATATGGCATGTTTTTCTGGCCCATCTAGGGTTCATTATGCCAATAGGTGTACACGCTATGAGAAAAGCTTTACATATGGTACATCCACAATGAGTAATTAACAGTTGAAATCAGAAGGATGATCATTATGCGAAAATCTTTGTATTGGGGTACATCTATGTTTCTTGCTGTCCACCCTGCACTTAGGGGAGGTATATTGTTATGAAATAGGCAAATAATCTCCCATTGTTTACTGTCTCTATCCACAAGAACTACTAAACTTTTTTCTCTTGGTAATTGTAGAGGACATTCACCTATTTTTAGCAAATCCTGCATTCCCAAACCATTACAAAAACTAAGTTATTTTAACCCAATAAATAGCTGATTGCATTGATTTAATACTCTACTATATTAAAGCTTATCATTCACACAAATGCAGATGTTCATATTATAGAAGACTGCATTATATTAGACTATTAGAGATCCCTCAGAAAAATGCAATAACAAAACTACTTTGCCTTATGTTAGCTTACAATTAAACCCATTCTTTTTGACACTCTTCTCTTAATAAAGTAAGAGTAATAAGAATAGAAGGCAGAGAATTTGATCTTACTAGTATGCATGGTCAGTTTACATTTTGTGACTTCATTTTCATTGAATAAAAAGGTAAATATCTGATTTGAAAGGTGGGGTAGAGTTCACTATCACGTGCTTTTCTAGATGATAGGGTCCATAATGTCCAAGGTTCTTCAAAGAAAGGCTTGTAACATAATTAAGTTTTTTTTATACCAATCCTCTAGGTAAAGCTACAATTCAAATGCCTGCTTTGAAAGTTGAAATAAATTAAATTAGACTTACAATTTTGATTTTCTTCCATTGCTTCAACAACATCATTTTTTTCTTCATTAGAAACCAATTTAAGATTAGCAACTTGCTGCCCATTGGTCGACTTGAACTGCATAATCTGTTAGAAGGGCATCTTTTATTTGTATCAATGTTGGTATTCATTAGCTGAAGAGCATTGATATTTTTCACACACCCTGTTCTTTGAAATATCTTAACCTTAAAATATGACTTGGATACGTACTTGAACACAACGAAATCTCCAATCTCCAACCCATGATGATTCACAAAATTTTCCCAACCCTGCCTAAATTCTAGTTTATTTATGGTACCCCTTAATTGTACATCCCACTCCTTCCCACCTGGGCCTTGAAGAAGGAGGCACGCCCATTAAACCAACTCATTTGACAACTTGCTGCCCATCGGTTGACTTGAATTGCATACTCTATTAGAAGAAGAGCATCTTTTATATGTATCAATGTTGGTATTCATAAGCTGAAGAGCATTGATATTTTTCACACACCCTATTCTTTGAAATATCTTAACCTTAAACTATGACTTGGATATGTACTTGAACACAACGAAATCTCCAATCTTCAGCCCATGATGATTCACAAAATTTTCCCAACCCTGCCTAAATTCTAGTTTATTTATGGTACCCCTTAATTGTACATCCCACTCCTGCCCACCTAGGCCTTGAAGAAGGAGGTACACCCATTAAACCAACTCATTCGACAACTTGTTGCCCATCAATTGACTTGAACTGCATACTCTGTTAGAAGAAGGGCATCTTTTATCTGTATCAATGTTGGTATTCATAAGACGAAGAGCACTGATGTTTTTCACACATCCTGTTCTTTGAAATATCTTAACCTTAAATTATGACTTGGATATGTACTTGAACACAACAAAATCTCTAATCTCTAGCCCATGATGATTCACAAAATTTTTTCAACCCTTCTTAAATTCTAGTTTATTTATGGTACCCCTTAATTGCACATCCCTAAACCCTAAACCCTAATCCCTAGTCCCTAAACCATAAACCCTAATCCCTAATTATAATTTATGGTACCCTAATCCCTAATCCCTAAACCATAAACCCTATCCCTAAATCCTCAACCCTCAACACTTAAACCTTAAATCCTAAACCCTATCCCTAAACCCTCAAAACTATATCTTAAACCATAATCCCTCAACCCTAAACCCTATCCCTAATCCCTCTACCCTCAACACTCTACCTTAACCCTAATCCCTCAACTCTCAACCCTAAATGCTATCCCTAAAGCCTCAACCCTAAACCCTAATCCCTCAAGGTCCTAAACTCTAATCCCTTATCCCTAAACTCTAAATCCTATCCCTAAACCCTCAACACTCAACCTTAAACCTTAATCACTCAATCCATATCCACCCCTCTCCTCCCCTATCTGGCTCACCCCCATCTCTACCCTCCTCTACCCTCGACACTATACATGTATACATACATATAGGCATGCATAGATACATACATACATATAGGCATACATACATACATACATGATTAATAACCTTGAACATAAAAAAAATCAAGGGGGACATAACGCGCTCGCGTTATGTCAAACATGACAAACAGTGCACAAAATTTTGTGGAAAAGGAAAAATGCAAAGTAAAACATAACGCGAGCATGTTATAACGCACTCGTGTTATGTTTTGATTTGGGAATCCCAAGCCTTGGGCTTGGGATTTGCTTTGGATTTCCAACCCAAAGGCTTGGAGTGCCTTCCCAATGTCTAGAGACGTGTTTTTCCATATTCTATAGGATTTCACATAATTTCATTTGTGCTAACCCTCAAATTTACACATGTTTCAAGGTTGAACAAATCAAACACCTGGGTAATGTTAGGCTTTCTCTTAGCTATTTGACGATGTGATTTTTTTCACATTTTTACAATGTTAAGCCTTTCATCTTTAATTTCTTTTGTTTGTGTGTCTATTTTTCGGTAAAAACCACTGTTTGGTCTTTTTTTCATTGTAAATTAACTATTGATTGAAATTTTAAAAAAATATATATTTAGAAACTAGACTCCATTCTACACATATTAAAAAAAGAAAAGAATGATTTTCAATTAGTTTTCAAATTTTATAGGGGTAGCACAGCCAAAATTCTATTTTTTAGGACGTGTCCACTTTAAAAATTAGTAAAAAATCAAATATTCATCGAAAAATAATCAGAAAAATCAAGCATAAACTACATGTTGTTAGCTAATTTCTCACTAAAGTGATTTTAAAAAAACTAAAAAAAAAGTTGACCTTTTGAGGGAGCCACAAAACATGCTATGTTATGTTTTTTTGACAGAAACAACACCAATTTCTGTGGCTCCCTCTTTTGAACCCCTTAATCTATACCATTTTTAAAAAAATAGCAGTTTAGAAAGTAGACTCGGAGTACTACGAACATTGTTTTGGTTGCATCTCCAAATTTTGAGTGTAACTATGCTCAATTTCTCATCCAAGCCCAGCATTTCCTGATTTTAGAAAAAAAGTGGCCACTTAAGACCCCTTTTTGGCCCCCCATCTTTTTTCACTTGCCCCAACTAGCGATGTGTACATATTCCCCAGTAGAGGCTGAGTGATCTAGAAAGTGAGGATGTCGTCCACTAATAATTTCTATTAGAACAACTCTAAAGCTATAAACATCACTCTTTTTTGTCAATCTATGTGTAGTATAATACCTGTAGAAAACCAACTAATAAGTTCATTTTATCATTAAATTAATAAAAAATAAAAGGACACCAATCTTTTTGAGAGAAATTCTCAATCTACTCTTTAAATGGTTTAAGGAATAAATAATACTCCTATAAGAAATCCTCAAACTCATAAGTAACCCTCTTGAAGGAAGTCTTCAACCTCTTCTTTGGATTGTCCAAAGCACAAGTGACTTGATCAAATTACACCTCATTATTTATGCACATCCTTAATGAAGAACTACTATTATGAATAGACTAATATAGTGATGTATTGATAATGTAGCTAAATAATGTATGTGAGACTTTTTCCTACACAAGTTCCTTATTTGATAACTTCAGGGATTCCGTTGATTCCTTTTTTAAGCGTAACAGGTTCTCTAAGATAAACAGAGCAGGGACAGGGTTATCTACATCATACTTGACATGATGAACTCTAAGAAGTTAAAGGACTAGGACCTTTAAATAATTCACATATAATTGAATTGACTATCATTAAAGAAAAGAAAAGCATATTTACTCTGGTTCTAGATATCCAATGGTGCCCTTTACAATGATAGATATGTGTGAAGCTCCATCAAAAGGTCCCATCTTTCACAACCCAAAATCTTCTATTTTTGCTTCTATCTCATCATTCAATAGGATATTGGAGCTCTTTATGTCTCTGTGAATAACACCTGTCTTGCAGCCTACATGCAAATATTCCAATCCTACTCAAAGATAGGCAACAGTTAGAACCCATGACCTTTTTCAAGATTTGTACTGAGCTTTTTAGATGCCACAAGTATCTGACAAACCTTGGGCAGCATCTAATGCAATTTTCAGTCTTGTTTCCCATTCTAGAGTATTTTTTGAAGAAGTTTGGCTTGAAACCAAGCAATGCAGACCTTTGGTTAAATAAGTAGAAAACATCCCTCGGTATCATATACAATTGATCAATGTTGTGAACCATACCATCAAGACAATGTCTCAGGTCTCCGTTAGACATGTATTCATATATAAGAACCAAATTTTGCTCCTCTGTGCAGTAGCCCATGAATTTATGAGATTCTTATGGTGTAATGTGGAGAGAACATTTATGTGCAATGATGAATGAATTTTACAAAGACTCGTAAGGTGCAATTTGGAGAGCGGATCTCCTTGCAGCAATTGTTCTTAGTTTCGATTATGAAGATCAAAGACATCAAAGATTTTAAAATTTTTGTTGGAGAGATTAAACTTGTCAAGTTATACCTCTATGGAAAACTCATTTAGTAGATAAAATTTTGACAGCTACATCCCTGCCTTGAATACAACCAAGAAAAACAAGTCCATATTCTCCTTTTCCAATTTGCATTTGAAAGTTGCAAGTCATAACTCTTACCTCTTTGTAACTGAATGATCAACATACGTCCAATTCGACAAGATCTAAATGCCCTATTTTAGTTTCCCCTGCATTTTGCCCCTTTCAGTGTACGTAAGATTATGTTTCCTTTTATTAAAAATGAAAACCCAAAAGTACAGAGCAAATGTAAAGGCAATATGACTTAAGATGACTTACCTTTAGGGATTTTTCTGCTTGATTTAAGTTTGATAAACATTAATATTGCAGTAATAGTTATAAGTATTCCAACCCCTTCTACTATTAACCAAACAAATAGTGATTTGCTCGTCTGTCTTTTGGGGGTACCCTTTTTTGGTGTACCCTTGCAAATCCCTATTTTGCAAAGCATTTCATTGCCATCGACACTAAAAAATTAACACAAATATTAAACATATGAATCTTATCATACCCACAACATAATTAATGATTAATTTGTGTTGTAAGAAAAGAAACTCACCTCAGAATGAGTTCTCCCCATTGCTGTTTCTCAGATAGACCATTTGGCACTAGTCCATTTAAGTCATTGTCTGTCAAATTCTTGTATCTTAGAAAGAAAAATTCTCAAAATACTGTACATAGTCCGAGTAATATAGCATACTTCAAGGTAAATTAGCTATCCATTTTATAAGATAGAATGACATTATTAATATGCTGGAAACTTTTATAAACTAGAAATACCCAGATGCATATGTTTCAACTCACAGTTTGGTAAGATTGGAGAGAGTAGCCAGAAGCTCTGGTATTGAACCACTCAAATTATTTCTTGCCAAATCCCTGCAAGTAGGAATAAGAGCACAGTTTTGGATATTGACTTTCAACAAGCTAAAAATTATAAAAGAAAGTATTTAGGATTTGTTACAGACAACTTAACGAGAGCAGAGAGATTGGCGAAGGTTGGAGGTATGGTGCCATTCAGATGCTTGTCCGGGAGTGTCCTGTACATTATTGACAACAGAGTTTAAGTCGATCAAATTATACAAAGTACATTAATGTTCAGATTATGATCTTAATTGGTCAATGGGATTGTAAAATGTACAGCTAGTCTAAGATGACTTAATTAAATATCCAAGAGTTCAAGCAATTTTGGAAGTGGTAAAATTTGATAAAATTAATAATATGAGATTTGAAGTTATTATTATTTGGTTTCAAGAATATTATTTTATCTATTTTTTATACTTCATATACACAAAAATAATAAATAATTATTTTATATTTAAAAACAAAAAATATACGCAATAAGTTAATTTAGTAGAACATAGTAATTTTTAATCTAGTAGTTTTATAAACTGCTATGGATATAGTTAACATTGATTAGAATAATTTTAAAATGCCATAGATGTTGTCAAATACATGAATATAAAGAATATTCATTGACATTGGATCGTGATTATGTTCCATTCAAAGCCCATGTCATCTTGAGGAGGAGCTACTGGTGAGAACCATGAGTCACATGAGAAATTGGTACCAAGCATGAGTCACATGAGAAATTGGTACCAAGCATGAGTCACATGAGAAATTGGCACCAGGCATGAGTCACATGAATCCCAAGGTGGTCCTACATAGTTATTGAACCTAACCATGACAAAGCTCAGTAGCCTAGGAGGGTTACAACCATTTGGGTAGACAATATCTACAATAGTTCCCAATTGACAATTCCAACAGTTATTCCAATGACTTGTAATAGATATTAACTTGCAAACTATTAGAAGCCATTACAATACAATACTATTGTTAATTAGCAACAATCTATTATAATGGACTGTAAACTATTGTAATTAGTGATGTTTATTAACTTTAGTTTAGTATACAATATAATTTAGTATACTAAACTATAGTCAATGGACTAAACTAAATTATCTTCTAATAGATATAGTATGCTCCATCACTTGCATACTATACTAAACTATAGCTAATGGACTAAATTAAATTGGCTTGTAATATTTTAAATTATTTACATAACTTTTAGTAAGTGAAAAATATAAAAAATTAATATTTAAAAAAAAAATTCTTAACAATACTATCACATCCATACAAATCCCGTGTTTTGCTAAGATGCTTGAGGTCTCACTGTAGCTTAGACCAAGGTAAAAAACTTTATGTTTTGATCTCCAAACATAATATGTTGATTTGGATGTGGTGATGATTTAAACTATGAATGTTAAGGTCATAATAGTCTTGTTAAATAATGGTATCTTTATGACTTGTTTTCTTGTTAATTAAATTGTGAATATTATAGTTTAAATATCTTTACTCACAAGATGATAGCATGGCATAGTATAATCAGTAATTAAAATTGAGACCAACTCGTTACTAACACTCATGTATTGAATTGTGTATGAGTAACTTGATTGTATTTTGCAAGTACATGAGTGCAAACAAAGTGGGCTTAGTGGTTCAGTCAAGAGGTGTATTCCAATGCCAACTGACCCCTACTCTTGAGTATTGGTATATCAAGTCAAATTTAGAGGTTATTTGATAGTAAGTAGCATTAAGTATTGAGTTTATCTTGATGGTTGGAGCTTAATTAACAAAACATGTATTTTCATCTACTATTTTGAGGAGTCGATTTTATAATGTCATCACTAGGCCAACAACTGACTCTCAATTGCCCTAGCCTAGTTTACTGACCTCTATGTCTAGGTCAGTCTCTATTTAGACAAGAATAATAATGTTATTTCAATAATTATAACATTACTTCAAGAATAATAAATTACCAAATGAATATTTATATAGCTTGAAGGAGTAAAATAAATTCATAAATAAATAAATAAAAGACTTATAAAAGAAAATGTTTATAGTTTCATTGTAAGCTATTATATCAATTTTAACAATTGAATAAATAGGAGAAAATGGCAAAGGGAGAATGGGAGGTAGGGCGTTTAGAGGAGGGAGCACAAAATTTAAATGGCGAGGGAAATATGGAGTTATGGGCAAGGAGAGGGTCACGCCATTACTAAGGTATGGCATTCCTCTTCCCTCCCTCAATTTCCTCATGACTAGAAGGAAGAATGACACATTGAGGGAGAAGGTTGGTGCTTAAATGTTGGAGGTGACTCATTTGGGGGGAGAGAAAAATGAAGGCAAAGGTAAAGGAGTAGAGAAAATAGAGAGGCACGACTGGCAGAGGAGATTATTGAGGAAGAAATAACATGATATTACCAAGAGGGAAGGTTTTTGCAAGTAAATATGTCCCTCTCTGTTAATAGGCATTGCTATCAGGCTTTTTATGGATATATGTTGACTTATTTCTGCAATAAATCCTTCTATGTTGTATGCCATAACTATATGTGTGTTTCAAGGGGTTAAAATTTATTATTTTGTATGCAACAATTGAAGGGATGGACCTATAGGGTTTAGAACCTGAAAAATTATTTATTCCCTCTTTTACATGCACTTCTTGAATAATAGAAGATGGTTTAAATATTGATATGTAGATTTGAAATTATTGGACAAAATACTTGAAATTCTTAAGTGGACCTTAGCAAATGTTCTACAACTAGTTTGCCCCTAAACTGAGTGGTAATAGGTAGAGAAACCCATAGGAAATTTCCACTATCTTCACATATAGGTAGAGGACCAAGTTAAATCATAGAATTCAGTCACTACAATTCTAATCCTTGTGTTCAGTCTTAGACATGATCTCATTTACTATGTCAGAATTCATTGCTCATATTATTTCTTAGTCTCATTGCACTCTAGTTGTCATTAAAAGGTAATAGCATAAACTAGGTCTATGCATAATTCATTGGAATTATTACATATGTTGAGACAAGGATACCCATTTCACCTTTTATAATGGTTCCAATTCAAGTCTAAAAACTTGTATAAATACATAGTATATTGTTTCAAAGGGGTTGGCCTTCAAGTCTAAAAGTTTTATTATGTTGTTTTGCCTATTTTGCCTAGGAGCTAGGACAAAGGGTTTCTTTTCTAGCTAGTATAACCCATCCTATCTTGATAAGAGCCAAACTAAACTATTTTTGTTTTTCCCTCCAATAATGCTTATCTACATAATAGCTTGCTAGATGTTAAAGCCTATAATTTTATGAAGTAAAAGGTGCTTGAACCCCTATTAAGACTATAGGGAGATCTAGAAATATAGGAAAAGATTTGGGTGATAGGAAATAATAAAATCTAAACTTAACATGAAGTATAGTTGATAATCCCAAGTATTTAGTACTTGTTCATTGCACGCTGAATTACCAAAAACTAGCAACATGATAGTTAAAGCTCATTTAAATTGGATATCAATCATACAATAAAATTGACTTATGCTTTCAGCTCATGGGAGGCAGATACTAGTAAGGTTCTTCACTTAGCCCACGCCCTACTCTCCTAAACAATGGTTATATACAAACAAGAAGGGGTATGTACCAAATTCCCACTCCATGAGTTTTCCTTTATAAGTGATCATAATGACTCACTTAATGAATGGCCTTTCTTAAGCACCTCTGCATGTAAAGAAAGCTTAAAGGATAAGACTAGTAAGACCTAAAGCCCCATTGATTTAAAATAATAAAGATTTCGTCTATAAGGTTAATAGTGTGTGTCAAGTTAATTAGGTGCACTTTGTGATTGAGTGCCCTATCTTACGTAAATTTCCCTAGGAGTTTTAGCTATCACATCAGACCAACTGCTTTTCTATTTTGTGGTTAAAATTGTGTATGCTTCCTTCTCTGAAGTGGAAGGAAGCTTATGATGTTTGTTTATTTCTAGGCTCTGTCCATGCTTTGTTGGGGTGTGCCTTTATACCACCCAACCCTTTTTGTGAAGGTGTATTAATTATTTTTAATTAATATAGATATAAACATATTTTCATAAAAAAAATGCATATGTTTCTTTAGCATGGGCTTGAAAACCATGCCTAAGACATGATCAAACCTTACAACTAGCTAGGTTGCCATAATTCAAGATTAGATTATACCTACAAAGGGTACTTAAATCATTGGTAATTGTAAGGAAGCAAAGGTGTGTAGAAATGCTTCCTACGCTAACCTTGAGAGTAGGGTTATGTAAATTTCAAATAAAATATTACAGATATATCAAGAAACACATGAAATAGCATAAATAGAATAACAATAAAACCATAATACAATGATTTACGTGGGGAAAACCCTTTCAAGAGAAAAACCCCACAATCCAAAACCTGCACAATGTATTATCAAATCTTGAAACAAATTACAATACACTTGCAATGCAAGTTCTTACAGGAGTCTTCACCTTAACTCAATCTAGAGGAATTTTGGCAACATACAAACTTGCAAACTAACTCTCACCCCTCCCAAAATGACTATCTCAAAGTACCAATATATATATATATATATGAGAACCTTTTAGAGATAAAACATTTCTTTTTAGAAAATATCTAATAAAATCTCATAGCAATCTTATCTTTATCTCCATATAAAGATACTTCTCAAAATAGCCACTTTTCACCTATCACAAAATCTTCTATTCTTGGCTTGCTTTATTTTTATTTCCATGCAAGGTCGAGACACTTTCCTTTTTTTTCTTTTCTTTTTTCTATTTTTAAACACTTTATTAATTCTAATATTCTCCCACTTGTCAAACACCTTGCATGAGCCAATAGAAAATAGGTAGTTAATTGCTGGGGGTTGAAAGGCCCATTAATTCGGAACACCATCTAAACTTCACTATGCTCACAAGCTTTGTTAATGCATCTGCAACATTCACCATAGTTTCTACCTTTTCTAGGTTCACCCTGCCATCCCCGACCATATCTCTCACAAAGTGATACTAAACATCAATGTGTTTGGTCCTAGCATGAAAAGTTGGGTTCTTCGCAAGGCAAATTGCACTCTAACTGTCACAATAAACTATAACTGTACCATGTTTTAACCCAATATCTGAACACAAATGCTTCAGCCAAATGGCTTCTTTACATGCATGAGTAGCAGCCATATACTCTGCCTTTGTAGCGGACAAAGTGACCACAGCCTGTTGCTTGCTCATCCAACTGATTGCACCACCATTAAGAGTAAATACATATGCACTGGTGGACCTTCTGCTATCGACATCACTAGCCTAGTCTAAATCCACAAAACCATGAATACTCAAGGAATGCTAGTCTCCTATACCATGAAAACATATAGAGTACTCTATTGTACCTCACAAATATCTAAAGACCCTCTTCACTGCATCCCAATGCACTCTTGAACCAGGATTAGACATAAAATGAGAAAGAACTCCCACTACTTGGGCAATGTCTGGTCTTGTATAGACCATAGCATACATTAAGCTTCCAACTGCACTCTGGTAAGGCACTCTGCTCATGTCTTCCATCTCTGATGGGGATGTAGGACATTGTGAAATAGAGAGATTTGTTCCCAATGTAACAAGAACACAAAGTGGTTTACAATCCTACATGTTAAACCTCTGAAAAACTGAACAAACATAATTACTCTGACCAAGCCATAGCTTTCTATTCTTACGATCTCTTCTAATCTCCATCCCAAGTATGTGTTTTGCTGCACCAAGATCTTTCATTTCAAATTTCACAGAGACCTGAGATTTTAATTCTGCAATCAAACCTTTGTCTTTCCCAATAAACATGTCATCACCATATAAAGCAATTACCAGGAAACGATCACCATCAGATTTAAAATATACACAGTGATCAGATTTAGACCGCACAAATCCCAAAGTCAACACATATGTATCAAACTTCTGGTACCACATCCTAGGACTTTGTTTAAGGCCATACACAGATTTCTTTAACTTACAAACCAACTTGCTTTTACCTTTCACCACGTAGTGCTCTAGGGGTAAGTGCAAAAAGATGGGGCACCAAAAAGTGGCCAAATTGTTTTAAAAAAAAATCAATGCATAATGCGAGCGTGTTATGACCTGTTATAAATTAAAAAAATGCATCTCATCTCATTTCATTTCTTTTTTCTCCTCTATACCCATGGCCTGCAAACCCTAGGAAGCGCGCTCGCATTTTGGAAAAGTCAATTCAACACCAAAATCTTATCAATTCGTTGCCAAAATGCTGCCACGACGTCGAGCACGCCAAAAGAGTGAGTTTTATTTGTTTTTTGGTTTGAATTTGTTTCTAAATAGGTAGGTTTGAGTTGATTTTTGAAGTAAATTTCGTTAATTGTCAGGAAATGTTAATGCACCTCCTTCTCCTCCTCAAAATCCACAAAATCCTGCGAAACAACAACTTCCTCCATCCATTCCTTGACATGCCCCTGAAACACAAGAAAATATAATGGGGCAAATTGAAAACAACAAAAAAGAAATTGAAGATATAATTGCAAGGTTGAAAGATCCTTCCACTTCAACCTTGCATAGGTCCACGCTTGCTGAATCTCTTGAATCTATGTTATCAAATGTAGATTCAATTAGAAAGCAAATATCTAGTTGGACAAATAAGAGGAGAGAGTTTAGAGACTATTATGCAGACAAGCTGTCATACCAAGATGTGAAAAAATTACAAATTACAAAATTAGACTTGTGTTCCATTTTCACAAACCCACAAACAAATCAACCTCCACCCATTACATGCAAGAGGCTCCCTATCCATTGGTGCAACAACCAAGCGATAAGGGACAATTTTGGGCAGAGGTGGTGGATGGTTTTTGACCATCCTCCAGGCAATAATAATGAGGTCCCGCAATACTTTTTGAGGAAACTCTACTGTGAGTTTGTCCTCAATAAAGTGCCAAACTTTTTTGATATGTGGGACTTCCAGGGTAGAGGTGGGGGGTCAGCACATGATAGACTAAGGGCACGTGTTGACCCACAATGGGCAGTGAGATGAGTAATCAGCAGACCAACCCATGAGCATGTTTCTATCCCTTCCATTGTGAAGGAGAGTGTTGAGGTCGATACACTTCAGTCCATTAGTGCCTTGACCCAGAGCATCATAGAGCATGCCAGTCCTGCAGCACAGAGTGGGTTGGGAGATAGTGCAAGGAGTAGGGTCCCACCCCATGCTTGTCAAACTTGTGGGTTAGTCTGTGGTTATGACCCCATGGATAGTCAAGACGTAGGTGCATAGGCTACATTTGCAGTTGAGTAGATGGTGATGACAGATACCCTTCTGAGTGAGACTTTTGGCCTTGATAATCAGGTAAATATTAGCAAGTTTATTGAATTTAATTTATTAAATTTTATTTTTGAAATGCAAGATTAACTAATTTAGTTTGATGATTTTAATGAAATTTTAAGGTCATAGCATTGATGCAGTTTTCAGTGGTTCTCCACCTGCATATTACACTAGATCATCTACTGTCGGGGTATGTAACTAGTAAACAATTATAAATATTACATGTGAATAGCATTGTTATATGAATGGTATCTAATATTTGATTTTGGATCTTGAATAGGTTAATATTAGAGATTTCATGGCAACACCTGCCAGCGGTGGTGGATTTCAAAGCTTCACGGAGGTAATAAAATAAATAGTTTAATGAATGAATTGTACTTACTAGATTTTTGTATGTGACTTGTGTGCTTTATTGTGTGTACTTCCATGTTTAGATGAATGTGTGTGTATGTTAGCAACCATGATTTGCAGAACTATTATAGTTTTTATAATTGAATAATATTTTTTTTATTTCCAGATGATGCAGGCTTCGGAGACACCTCTCAATGTTCATAGGGAAATGGAGCATGGTGTGACCTCTGCGATTCATAGCTCCATGGCATTGATAGGGGTATGAGGCAGATTAGTAAATTTTAATTTACATTCATTGTTATAGTTGTTTATTTTTGAAAAATCAAAAGATTATTGATTTAAAGTTTAATTTCTATCTGGATGGTTTTTATAGAACATGACATCACCATGACCTATTCCTGCTACTGAGGCAAGTGAGGAGATAGATTATATGGTAGCGGTAAGTGATTATTTTGTTAAATGTTTCATTTTTTATAACATGTAATTTCTATATATTAATGTCTATACTTTTTATTGTAACAGCTAAAGATGTAGGAAGAACTAAATAGGAGGAGCAACCCTCGGGTTCGAAGTAGACCACCCACATACACGTCTCCATCCCCTAGAAGATCAAAGGCTGCCCGTGATCTATTCTCTTCACCAGCCAGAGGGGAATGACTTTTTATTGTGTTCCTTTGTTGTATGCCTATATGGCATTTGTGGACATATATTTTGTATTGCATATAGTCGACATTGTATGCCTATATGGCATTCTTGTAAGCCTATATGGCTATTTTGTATATATGTTATACTTATATCGACAGATATTAATTTATGCCTATATGGATATTTGGTGAATACAAATCTTTTCTATTGATGGCATCCATACTTGCATTATAAATCCACATTTGAATAGATATTTGTAGATGGCTACTTCAAATATTTAAAGTCCAATTGTATTACATAGGATGTTTGTTGATCCAATAAACTAGCTATTGTTATTCAAGTATCACCTAAACCTCATTTTGGAACTAAAAGATAAAAGTTGTATTTAAAAAAAAAATGAATCATCATGTTGAACAGAAAATATTAATATTCTTTATGAGTTGCTCAAATGAAAATATTCAAATGAGTATGCTGATCCATATTCTTTATGAGTTGGTCAATTGAAAATATTTCTTAATTTCTTGTTATTATACCATATTGGGATGCAAAGAGTATGTTTGTTGTTTTGAATAAGATAGTCAAAATCATATACTTATGAGCACCTGATGACCATTGTGGTTATTAAATGTAATTCCTCTTGCATATAAGGTGAGGTTATGAGATTACATTGAGTCTTACCTAATTTTAGTATGCAACATAACATTGGGGCTATAGGCTTCCATAAGTCATACCTCAGGAATTTTTAGTTTTAGGTGCAAATTTGCTTTAAGACCTTAGGCGTATTTCTCTACTTGCACAACCTCAAAACTTTGCCTAGAACTCAAGGTGCCTTTCATCATCCAAACAACCTCAAAATTGTGCCTTGATATTAAAAGGATGTTTCAAAGTATAAAGGTGGGCACCTTAAGGGAGGCAATTCATCTTGATTCTCAAAGTTGATCAAACACATCAAACTGAGCATCATACCTCTAGGCACATTTTTGCCTCTCTAAACTATCCATTTTGGCACCTTGATGTAAAGTGAAGTCGAAACTTAGTGAAGATTGCGCCTAGAAATATACCACCTTGGATATGCACCTAGAGTCATCCTAGATCATCCATTTGCGCCTAAGGGTCAATATAACATAATATAACTTAGGAAGACTTTGAAAATTGTCAAAAGAAGCCTAGGCGCCTTTTCTTGTCTCCACCATCCATTTTGGGTGCCTAGAGGAAAATAAACTTCAAATCACTTCCAACTATAGCACCTAGTGTTAGAACCTTCAAAATGACTAAATCTTACCAAAGGAAGTCTAGGCATCTATTGTCACTTGGATCATCATGAATGAGCGTGTAAATGAAAGGAGAATAAGCATCTTGTATGGAGGCCCACTTTTGTGTCTAAATAACCCCATTTTGGCACCTTGAAGGAATATGTTCTAAATCCTAAGATCTAGCGCCTAAGTGTAAAATGGTCTCCTATAGGTTTGAACAAGTGATTGAAGCCATCAAATTGCCAAGAAATGAGTTAAGTATACTAAGGCACCTTTTCTTGTCTAAACTATCGATTTTGGGGCCTAGGAGGAAGGAGATTCAACATCATGAACCAAGGCGCCCTTTTCCATCAAAACAACCTCACATTAGTGCCTTGGAGGAAATCAACTTAAAACTTGCACTGTGGAGCAAGAAGAAAGTTACACCCCTTTGCAACTTTACACTACCTCCTTCTGATGATTTTTGGGGCAACAGAAAACCTTTCACCACGGGTAAATGCCTCAGAGATATAAAAAACTGAGAGAATTTATTATAGAGGCACTCTACGTGATCGTGTTGCCTCAGACGGAATGTTTCTAAGTGACACAATTTTTGAGTAACATCTTGTCAAAGATTGCTACCTTTTTGCACTTTGGACTCTTCAGGGATATCGTCGGTACAATGTAGCTCGGACTATTTCGACATGTTTGGGTGAAAAACAAGACTATACCTAATGTAAATGTACCCATCTGGACGCGTTGGAACAATCAGTTTGGTTGCATCAGGAGCAGGACAAAAGTTACACCCCTTTGCAAATTTACACTGCCTCCTTCTGACGATTTTTGGGGCAGCAAAAAGCCTTTCACCACGGGCAAATGCCTTAGAGATATAAAAAACTAAGAGAGGTTATTGCAGAGGCACTCTATGTGATTGTGTTGCCTTAGACGAAACATTTCTAAGTGACAATTTTTGAGTAACATCTCGTCAAAGATTGCTGCCTTTTTGCACTTTTGACTCTTCAAGGATATCGTCGGTACAATGTAGCTCGAACTATTTCGACATGTTTGGGTGAAAAATAGGACCATGCCTAGCATAAATGTACCCATCTGGATGCGTTGGAATAGTCAGTTTGGTCACATTAAGAGCAGGATGAAAGTTACACCCCTTTGCAACTTTACATTGCCTCCTTCTGACAATTTTTGGGGTAGCAGAAAACCTTTCACCACAGGCAAATGCCTCAGAGCTATAAAAAACTAAGAGAGATTATTGTAGAGGCACTCTACATGATCGTGTTTCCTCAGATGGAATGTTTCTAAGTGACACAGTTTTCGAGTAACATCTTGTCAAAGATTGCTACCTTTTTGCACTTTGGACTCTTCAGGGATATCATCGGTACAATTTAGCTCGGACTGTTTCGATATGTTTCAGTGAAAAATAGGACCATGCCTAGTGTAAATGTACCCATCTGGATGCGTTGGAACAGTTAGTTTGGTCACATTAGGAGCAGGACACCAAAAATGCAAAAGTTGCTTTGTGCAACTTGACAACATTGACACTTTTTTGCAACAGGACTCAAAGACTCAAACTGACCCCAAATGACTCAAAGTGACTTAAAAACAAATGAAATGGTCTTAGAAGACCTTATTACATACAATTGACTCAATCAAAACAAAATTTTATTTTTTGACCCCTCTTTGAGGCATGACAAGCTAGGTGCCCCTGCACCATTAGTATAACTAAAGGACTATGGTGGTGGCATGAAACTAGAGTGAGTTGACATTCATTTGCATCTAGTTTGGCATCTTGAAACAATTATAGAGTAAGGTAAAACTCATTTTCCTGAAAATAGTTTAAGAAACCCTTATCTAGGGTTTTGGTAAGAATCATGCATTTTTTGGCCTCCACTGATTTGATTCACTTTCGATCAGTGGAATGGGTTGTAGTAGGTCTATTCTAGTATGCTACGATGAGTTTTTGGCAGGAAATCTAAGGAGAAGAATTTTTCTTTGAGGAAACCTAACAAAACCATGTGTTTGGTGATGTTTAGAGACAGAGAAGGAACCATAGAGGCATTTTTGGGAATAGCAGATTGTAGGAGGATAAAACCCACAAATTTCATAGTTTTGGCATGAATACTAAGTGCTCAAGTCATTGGTTGAGTTATGTGTGTGAATTTAAGGTGGGTCTCTTTGTATTTTAGGCCTAATTAGGGCTCTAGGTTATTGAGAGGAGTTATAGGTTAGGGTATATCGTCCAAAACAACCTATACCCAATTTTGGATATGTGATAGGGAGTCCAAATGGGTATCTACTAATTGTCTAAGTTTTGTGTTTGAAGATCTGTATCAAAAGTTATTAGGACTGTTCTCTTTTTTTAGGGCTACAAGCCATTTCTTGGGTTTGTGAAGGAAGTGTTAATCCTGAGTTTGGTCTACCTTTGGTAATGATTGGAATGGGTCCCATAGCATCTGAAATCAACTTTTCCATAAAGAATTTAGAGTCTCTAACTGTTGTTCCCACTTTTGTATAATGATCATGAAATTTGGGCTTTAGAGCATAAGGAAACCTTGTCTAGTTTGCCATCCTCCAACTATCCCATTGCCTCTACATCACAATTAGAGACACTTATTATCTAGTTAGAAACCCAGACACCTAGAGACACCTATATTTTATACATTACCTAGATTTTATACATTATTCTCAAGATCAACTTCATCCATCACTTAGGTCTAACCCCATGAAGCATAACATGATGATGTAAAAATGTGTATATATGTAAAAGTGTAGCAGGAAATAAAAAAAGACAAACCTTACAAATTAATGTGCATACTTTCAACTCAATATAACATGACTTTACAAAATTAATGTGAATACTTACAAATTAATCCAATGAACCATCTGGGTCTGCTCTACTCTTTATTGTGTCAATTATTGCTTCATGGTCAGACTCACGCACCTTCCACAAGATTTTGTTCAAAGGTCTACCCCAATACTGTATCAAATGAACATTAGATGCCATGACAAGGTTCGAGTAATGAAGAATCTTCTGATGCATGTCAAAGTCCTATAACAGCCAAACATTAACACTCTTATGTGGGTACCTTCTAAGCCATGTTCCAGTAATAACCACTGAGCATGTAGGGTATTCGATGTTTTCTCCATTTGTAACTGGGGCCTCTAATTTCTTTTTGGACTCAACACAATGACATAAGTAATAATTTGTTCCCTCTTCATTATCTTCATCTACAATAACTGCATATACGTGCCCTACATTGATAAGTGTAGCAAATTAGATGAAATTAGTCAACATTACAAAAACACTACAAAGTAAGATGACATTAGGAATTTCAAAAACTATGCAAATAGATATATTACCTGGTTGAACTAGATGTGATATGTGGTCAAAGTCAACTGATGATTCCATCTGTGTTAGTTCCAGTGTCGTCAGGGGTCGATACGTGTCAAGTGGGCTAAGATAACTTAACTGCCATTCGTCAACCCACTTTTTTTGACTCGTACTCATCCCAGGCTTGAATTGCATAGGAAGAACAAAAGCATGACATTTTTTGCATATGGATACTCCATGAACCTGCAATTGAGCTTCTGAAAGAGTGCATCTTATTTGATCCTGTCAGTGTACAATAGTCCTCATATGGTGCAATGTTAGTATCATCTATCAACCGAAAAAATCTACGAACTGAAGACTTACCTTCATTACCTGGACCCATGGAAGCATTACACCACTCGACAATCAATTTTGCATCTGTCAACTTTGCATTGTCTTTATACTTTAACTCTTCTCATGCTATGGCTCTTTTGATACATGCTCCTGCACCATCATGCTCCCCCTTTCCATGCCCAGCATCACAAAAGTTCCACATATGCTGAATACCTATAAAATTATGCCTCCTACTCAGCCAATAGAAATTCTACGAGTTCTTGAATTGTGACACACAGTTATCCAACAATATGATATGCTGACTGAACGATATGCCCCTTCTAGCCAAATCATTGTAGAACACCTGAAAGCAACCTTGTACGAACTCCGTACAATGCGTGCAATCATCACTAATATAAAAATTATACTCCCTTATGATCTTTCTATCATCCTCTATACTATCATTCGCATGGATGAATGTGATGTGCACAAATATAGAAACCTGTGTGGAGTTGTAATATTGTGATTGCACCTCACGTTGTGGCTGTAGACTGTAGTTCTCTACAAAGTTGATGATTGAAACAATGCTACCAACCGGAAATGTGTCCTTGCATAACTTGAATTACAAGTCCAACCATTGAGCTCTATAGGCATGTCTTGCATACTCATACACTATGCTATCACGAAATATAGGCATAAACTGATACACTGGAATATTTTCAATAACCAATTCACACCTCTTTGCTTCTTTACCATCTTTTGTATTGTATGCCACTGTTTTATACTTCCCAAACTCTACTAGTTTGTTTCCAACTACATGTGTTCTTTCCATATGTTCACATATTGGCAAATGTTGCAAGCCACTGCAACGATGACATGTGTCATCCAAGCATAATTTCTTGTAGAATATTTGACCTTCCTCTCTTTCACATAAAATTCTTGATATGAAGTCTCTTGAAGATGTTAGTGGGGCATGCATGGCACAACCCTACAAAACATTGTTAGTATGCATATCTAAACATATAGACCTATAAACATCAAAATGGTTAGAAAATTCAATATATAATCTACAACAACAAGTAGTGCATGTGTGATTTATCTTGACATAGAAAGGTTTTAGCATTTCAAAATATCTTTGACAAATTTTAATTTGAGGATACTTCTCTAGAAATTTACCATAAAACTGTGTTTGAGTCTCATCCAAAAAATGCTTTGGATGTGGCTCACGGTTCTGACTACCGATTCTCCTTCTTATCACATCCCTTTGATTCAGGGATACCCTTTTGTAATTCTTCTAAAATCCTTCAATTAGTGATCTCAATGCTTCAACAATTGGTTTATTTTTTCGTGGTAGTCTCCCCGAGAATGCCCATAATTCATTGGCATTAGTGTCCTCAATTCTTTGGCATATTCCAACAGCTCTTGATAAAGTTTTCCTATTAATTCTCAATTCTTGACTCATCTTTCTAATGAGATGAGCTTTCCTCGTTTGACTACTTACTATAGTTGATGTAATCACACGCCATGTTGCATTACTATCTTTTGTGCATGAGGTGTTACCCACACTCTCATATGCACTCATTAGATTCTTGACAATAAATTTTTCACTTGAAGCCTCTGATGTTCTCAACCCAAGAATCTTCATGATGGACCTATACTTTATACTTCGCATCATTTCAAGGAATAGTTGACATCTTGCAGTCTCATTTAACTTTTCAAAGAACAATCTCCAAATCTTACGAGCATATCTTCTACAAGTGCATTTTAGAATCTTACCTTCCATTAGCTGCAAAATATTCTCATCAATATCAATCAAATACTTTGGCTTTCTATGCAAAATTCTAGGTGGTGTTAAGTTAGATAAATTCATCTCAACATTAGGAATTTCATCAATATTTAAATGAGATGGGCTATATGGCATACCTTCGATCAAAGATAGAATAGATGACATACCTTGAGGTTGAGGTGGGAATGATGGCATACCTCCTTCATCACATGTGAGTGATGATGTACTCTCAACTTGAGATGTGGTAGATGGTGTCCCTACATGTTGACTTGCGGTAGAGGACGTGTCTCCAACTATGGTATTCAAATCTCTCGTAGCACGAAGTTTTTGCATTAGTTCTCTTTGTGCTGCCAATACCATATCTCTTTGTGATGGTTGTGGTTCCTCTTCAATTGGCATGTCTTCATTTATCATGTCCAATTTCCTCTTCTCACAAAGTTCCCTCATAGCCACTGCTTTCTTTGCATTCTTAGCTTCTATTTCTTCCTATGTTGGTTTAATTCTTGATCGTTTCCTCAGCATGACAGAGAATTTGTCTATAGCATGATAAAGATACCAATATTAGTTCCTCAGAAATGAATCCATACAAATAACTAAAATATATGCCATTCAACCCTTCATAGTAAATGTACATACAATCATCATGTACAAGAGTAAATGTCACTCAACCAAAATAGGTACAAAGCATACAAAGAAAATTATTACAGCCATGAAAAGAGTACATGGGACTTCATGCTTGAAAAGGTTGAGGCAGACCCAATTTGACATGTTTGTTGTTACTAGGGCTACTAGGATTTGGAATTGAGAAGTTGTTTTGTTGGTACTAGGGATACTAGGATTTGGGTGGCTTGTGAAGGAATAGACAACAATTGTTGTGTCATATGCATGTACAAATCATCATGAATAGGTGCATAAGGAATGTCCTAGCCCAAGATATGTGCATACAAATCATCATGTCATGTGCATACTTGTATGATCTTGGCACCTATTCATTTGTATTTTAACTTATTAATATGACAAGATAATAGTGGTATTGTATTTTTATTATGTTGTAAGGATTTATTCTTGTATAGTTTGACATCCTGGTATGTTAAGGTCTGTTTATTACACATAATTATTAAAGAGCCCAAGTGTAGAAAATATACATGGCATCATGTGATATTGTAGGCTACTTTCTTGATTAGGAATGTGTCTATTTTAAACATGTATGATAAAGCATGATAAAGTAATTCAAATAGAATTAAGGAAAATGTAAAGAACATGCATGTAAAGACTTGACATACCTAAAAAATGAAGATTCGAATGGAGACAGTTCCCAATTATGTAGTGTTTTTTCTTCTTGCATCAAACTCCTCAATAATTTGAGTTTTTCACCACTTGCTTCCTTTTCAATGTTAAATTGAATAACACTCAATTATAATTACTAAGAACAATACTATTAACCAATCTATAATGTTAAATTCCTAAAATTGAATCAAAATTAACATTGCAACACTACAAAAATTGAAACTTGAATAGATATATATCAAACTTGGTGTGAAAACTATGTTATTTCCTCCTCAAGTTGGCAAAGTAGAAAAGGTGGTGGAAAGATCATGCAAAGGTGGTAGAATGTGTAAAATGTACATGTGAACTTCCCAACAGCATGAAAGCACTTCTTTTTTGTCAGAGCATGCGCATAATCAGCAAGAAAATAGAGCATGTGGGTCTGGAACATAGGGATCAACACTTTTTTACCGTTTCTATAGAAGGACAAAATGCGAGCGCATTATAACGCACTCACGTTTTGTCTTGCTATAGATTGATCCATAAATATTTGTGCTTATCTCACCTTCAATAGCACCTTTACAATATCTCACCTCTAGTTCCATTAGCTCATGTTCTATATCTCACTTATCTCTCCCCCTCACCTCTCTACCTCTCCCCTCTCTATGTCTTTCAGTCACTCCATATCTACCTCAACCCTAAACCTTATCCCTAAACCCTAATCCCTCAACCCTCAACTCTAATCCCTCATCCCTAAACCCTAAACACTATCCCTATTCCTAAACCCTCAACGGGTTCAATACTATCCCTTAAACCCTAATCCCTTATCCCTAAACCCTCCAACCCTATCCCTAATCCTTATACACTCAACACTCTACTTTAACGCTAATCCCTCAACCCTCAAACCTCAATGTACTCAACCCTCAACATCAAACCCTAATCCCTCAACCCTTAATTCTGATCCCTCGACCCTCAACCCTATCCCTAAATGCTAAACCTTAAAGCCTTGACCCTCAACCCTCAATGTCAAATCATAATCCCTCAACCCTTAACTCTAATCCCTCAACCCTGAACCCTATCCCTAAACCCTAAACACTATCCCTATTCCTAAACCCTCAACGGGCTCGATACTATACCTTAAACCCTAATCCATAATCCCTAAACCCTCTAACCCTGTCCCTCAAACCTCAACCCTCAACCCTCAACATCAAACCCTAATCCCTCAACCCTTAACTCTAATCCCTCGACCATCAACCCTATCCCTAAACCCTAAACCCTAAAGCCTCAACCCTTAACCCTCAACGTCAAATCCTAATCCCTCAACCCTTCACTCTAATCCCTCAACCCTAAACCCTATCCCTAAACCATCAACACTACACCTTAAACCCTAATCCCTCAACCCTCAACCCTAAACCTAATCCCTAAACCCTAATCCCTCAACCCTCAACCCTCAACCCTAATCCGTCATCCCTCAACTCTAATCTCTTATCGCTAAACCTTCAATGCTATCCCTATTCCTAAACCCTCAATGGGCTTGATACTATACCTTAAACCCTAATCCCTTATCCCTAAACCCTCCAACCCTATCCCTAATCCTTATACCCTCAACGTCAAACCCTAATCCCTCAACCCTTAACTATGATCCCTCGACCCTTAACCCTTAAAACTTGAACCCTAAAACCTATCCCTACACACTCAACCCTAAATCCTTAAACCTTCAACCCTAAACCCTATCCCTAATCCCTCTACCCTTGACACTCTTCTTTAACCCTAATCCCTTGACCATCAACCCTATCCCTAAACCCTCAACCCTCAACCCTCATATCTCAACGTTAAACCCTAATTCATCAACCCTAAATCCTAATCCCTCAAACCTAAACCATCAACCCTCAACACTATACCTTAAACCCTAATCCCCATCCCTTAACCCTTAACCCTTAAAACTTAAACCCTATCCCTGCACCCTCAACACTTGACACTATATCTTAAGCCTTAAACCCTCATCCCTAAAGCCTCAACCCTCAATCCTTAAACCTTCAACCCTAATCCCTCTACCCTCGACACTCTAACCCTAACCTCGACATTAAATGCTAATCCGTCAACCCTAAACCCTAATCTGTCAACTCTAAACCCTATCCCTAAACCCTCAACCCTCAACACTATACCTTAAACCCTAATCCATCAAACCTAAAACCTAATCCCTCAACCCTTAACCCTAAACACTATCAATAAACCCTCAACCCTCGACACTATACCTTAAACCCTAATCCCTCAACTCTGAACCCTAATCCCTCATCCCTTAACTCTAATCTCTTATCCCTAAACCCTAAATGCTATCCCTATTCATAAACCCTCAACGGGCTTGATACTATACCTTAAACCCTAATCGCTTATCCCTAAACCCTCCAACCCTATCCCTAATCCTTATACCCTTGACATCAAACCCTAATCCCTCAACCCTTAACTCTGATCTCTTGACCCTTAACCCTTAAAACTTGAACCCTAAAACATATCCCTACACACTCGACACTATATCTTAAACCCTAATCCCTTAACCCTCATCCCTAAAGCCTCAACCCTAAATCCTTAAACCTTCAACCCTAAACCCTATCCCTAATCCCTCTACCCTCGACACTCTTCTTTAACCCTAATCCCTTGACCATCAACCCTATCCCTAAACCCTCAACCCTCAACCCTCAACTCTCAACATTAAACCCTAATTCATCAACCCTAAAACCTAATCCCTCAAACCTAAACCCTATTCCTAAACCATCAACCCTCAACACTATACCTTAAACCCTAATCCCTATCCCTCAACCCTTAACCCTTAAAACTTAAACCCTAACCCTGCACCCTCAACACTTGACACTATATCTTAAGCCTTAAACCCTCATCCCTAAAGCCTCAACCCTAAACCCTATCCCTAATCCCGCTACCCTCGACACTCTAACCCTAACCTCAACATTAAACACTAATCCATCAACCCTAAACTCTAATCCGTCAACCTAAACCCTATCCCTAAACTCTCAACCCTCAACACTATACCTTAAACCCTAATCCATAAACCCTAAAACCTAATCCCTCAACCCTCAACCCTAAACACTATCAATAAACCCTCAACTCTTGACACTACACCTTAAACCCTAATCCCTCAACCCTCAACCCTCAACCCTAATCCCTCATCCCTAAACCCTAAATGCTATCCCTATTCCTAAACCCTCAACCCTCGACACTATACCTTAAAACCTAATCCCTTATCCCTAAACCCTAAACCCTATCCCTAATCCTTATACCCTTGACGTCAAACCCTAATCCCTCAACCCTTAACTCTAATCCCTCGACCCTTAACCATTAAAACTTGAACCCTAAAACCTATCCCTACACGCTCAACACTCGACACTATATCTTAAACCCTAATGCCTTAACCCTCATCCCTAAAGCCTTAACCCTAAATCCTTAAACCTTCAACCCTAAACCCTATCCCTAATCCCTCTACCCTCGACACTCTTCTTTAACCCTAATCCCTTGACCATCAACCCTATCCCTCAACCCTCAACCCTCAATCCTCAACTCTCAACATTAAACCCTGATTCATCAACCCTAAACCCTAATCCCTCAAACCTAAACCCTATCCCTAAACAATCAACCCTCAACACTATACCTTAAACCCTAATCCCTATCCCTCAACCCTTAACCCTTAAAACTTAAACCCTATCCGGGTAAGTGCAAGAAGATGGGGGGCCAAAAAGGGGTCTTAAGTGGCTACTTTTTTTTTTCTGAAATCAAGAAATACTGGCCTTGGATGAGAAATTGAGCATAGTTATAGTCAAAATTTGGGGATGCAACCAAAACAATGTTCGTAGTGCTCCGAGGCTCCCTGAAAAGGTCAACTTTTTTTTGGTATTTTTAAAATTGCTTCGGTGAGAAATTAGCTAATAGCATTTAGTTTATGCCTGATTTTTTTTATAATTTTTTGATTTTTTACTAATTTTCAAAGTGGACACATCCTAAAAAATAGAATTTTGGCCGTGCTACCCCTATAAATTTTGAAAACTAATTGAAAATCATTTTTTTCTTTTTTTAATATTTGTAGAATGGAGTCTAGCTTCTAAATATGTAATTTTTTTGAAATTTCAATGAATAGTTAATTTACAATGAAAAAAAGACCAAACAGTGGTTTTTGCCCAAAAACAGACAAACAAACAAAAGAAATTAAAGATGAAAGGCTTAACATTGTTAAAATGTGAAAAAAATCACATCGTCAAATAGCTAAGAGAAAGCCTAACATTACCCAGGTATTCAATTTGTTCGACCTTGAAACATGTGCAAATCTAAGGGTTAGCATGAATGAAATTATGTGAAATCTTGAAGAATATGGAAAAACACGTCTGTGACTATTCAAAAGGCACTCCAAGCCTTTGGGTTGGAAATCCAAAGAAAATCCCAAGCCCAAGGCTTCGGATTCCCAAAGCAAAACATAACGCGCTCGCGTTATGTTTTTCTTTGCATTTTTCCTTTTTCGCAAAACTATGTTGTTTGTCATGTTTGACATAACGCGAGCGCGTTATAACGCGCTCGCGTTATGTTTTTCTTTGCATTTTTTCTTTTTCGCAAAACTGTGTTGTTTGTCATGTTTGACATAACGCGAGCATGTTATAACGCGCTCACGTTATGTTCCCCTTAAATTTTTTTATGTTCAAGGCTATTAATCATGTATGTATGTATGTATGCCTATATTTATGTATGTATGTATTTATCTATGTATGTCTATATGTATGTATGTATCTATGTATGCTTATATGTATGTATGTATAGTGTGGAGGGCAGAGGAGGGTAGAGATGGGAGTGAGCCAGATAGGGGAGGAGAGGGGTGGATAAGGATTGAGTGATTAAGGTTTAAGGTTGAGGGTGGAGCATTTAGGGATAGGATTTAGAGTTTAGGGATAAGGGATTAGAGTTTAGGACCTTGAGGGATTAGGGTTTAGGGTTGAGGCTTTAGGGATAGCGTTTAGGGTTAAGGGTCGAGGGATTAGGTTTAAGGTAGAGTGTTGAGGGTAGAGGGATTAGGGATAGGGTTTAGGGTTGAAAGTTTAGGGTTGAGGGATTAGGGTTTAAGGTATAGTTTAGTAGTTCTTGTGGATAGAGCCAGTAAACAATGGGAGATTATTTACTTGTTTCATAATAATATACCTTCCCTAAGTGCAGGGTGGACAACAAGAAACATAGATGTACCCCAATGAAAATCTTTTCTCATAATGATCATCCTTTTGATTTCAACTGTTAATTACTCACTGTGGATGTACCATACGCAAAGCTTTTCTCATAGGGTTTAAGGTATAGTGTCAAGGGTTGAGGGTATATTGATAGTGTTTAGGGTTGAGGGATGAGGGATTAGGTTTTAGGGTTGATGGATTAGGGTTTAAGGTATAGTGTTGAGGGTTGAGGGTTTAGGGATAGGGTTTAGGGTTGACGGATTAGGGTTTAGGGTTGGCAGATTAGCGTTTAATGTCGAGGTTAGGATTAGAGTGTCGAGGGTAGAGGGATTAGGGATAGGGTTTAGGGTTGAAGGTTTAAGGATTAAGGGTTGAGGCTTTAGGGATGAGGGTTTAAGGCTTAAGATATAGTGTCAAGTGTTGAGGGTGTAGGGATAGGGTTTAAGTTTTAAGGGTTAAGGGTTGAGGGATAGGGATTAGGGTTTAAGGTATAGTGTTAAGGGTTGATGGTTTATGGATAGGGTTTAGGTTTGAGGGATTAGGGTTTAGGGTTGATGAATTAGGGTTTAATGTTGAGAGTTGAGGGTTGAGGGTTGAGGTTGAGGGATAGGGTTAATGGTCAAGAGATTAGGGTTAAATAAGAGTGTCGAGGGTAGAGGGATTAGGGATAGGGTTTAGGGTTGAAGGTTTAATGATTTAGGGTTGAGGCTTTAGGGATGAGGTTTAAGGGATTAAGGTTTAAGATATAGTGTTAAGTGTCGAGCGTGTAGGGATAGGTTTTAGGGTTCAAGTTTTAAGGGTTAAGGGTCAAGGGATCAGAGTTAAGGGTTGAGGGATTAGGGTTTGACGTAGTACATTGAGGTTCGAGGGTTAAGGGTTTCGGGATAGGTTTGAGGGTCGAGGGATTAGGGTTAAGGGATAGGGTTGGAGTGTTTAGGGATAAGGGATTAGGGTTTAAGGTATAGTATCAAGCCCATTGAGGGTCTAGGAATAGGGATAGCGTTTAGGGTTTAGGGATGAGGGATTAGAGTTAAGGATGATAGATTAGCGTTGAGGGTTGAGGGATTAGGATTTAGGGATAAGGTTTAGGGTTGAGGGTTGAGGGATTAGGGTTTAAGGTATAGTGTTGAGGGTTTAGGGTTGAGGGATTAGGATTTGATGTTGAGGGTTGAGGCTTTAGGGTTTAGGGTTTAGGGATAGGGTTGAGGGTCAAGGGATCGGAGCTAAGGGTTGAGGGATTAGGGTTTGATGTTGAGGGTTGAGGGTTGAGGTTAGAGGGTCAAGGGTTTAGGAATAGGGTTGAGGGTCAAGGAATTAGGGTTAAAGTAGAGTGTGGAGGGTATAAGGATTAGGGATAGGGTTAGAGGGTTTAGGGATAAGGGATTAGAATTTAAGGTATAGTATTGAGTCTATTGAGGGTTTAGGAATAGGGATAGCATTTAGGGTTTAGGGATGAGGGATGATGGATTAGGGTTGATGTTTGAGGGATTAGGGTTTAGGGATAAGGTTTAGGGTTGAGGGATTAGGGTTTAAGGTATAGTGTTGAGGGTTTAGGGATAGGGTTGAGGGTTGAGGGATTAGGATTTGACGTTGAGGGTTGAGGCTTTAGGATTTAGGGTTTAGGGATAGGGTTGAGGGTCGAGGGATCATAGTTAAGGGTTGAGGGATTAGGGTTTGATGTTGAGGGTTGAGGGTTGAGGTTTGAGGTTCCAAGGTTTAGGGATAGGGTTAAAGTAGAGTGTGGAGGGTATAAGGATTAGGGATAGGGTTGGAGGGTTTAGGGATAAGGGATTAGGGTTTAAGGTATAGTATCATGTCTGTTGAGGGTTTAGGAATAGGGATAGCATTTAGGGTTTAGAGATGAGGGATTAGAGTTGAGGGATGATGGATTAGGGTTGAGGATTAAGGGATTAGGGTTTAAGGATAAGGTTTAGGGTTGAGGGTTGAGGGATTAGGATTTGACGTTGAGGGTTGAGGCTTTAGGCTTTAGGTTTAGGGATAGGGTTGAGGGTCGAGGGATCATAGTTAAGGGTTGAGGGATTAGGGTTTGACATTGAGGGTTGAGGGTTGAGGTTCGAGGGTCAAGGGTTTAGGGATAGGGTTGAGGGTCGAGGGATTAGGGTTAAAGTAGAGTGTGGAGGGTATAAGGATTAGGGATAGGGTTGGAGGGTTTAGGGATAAGGGATTAGGGTTTAAGGTATAGTATCGAGTCTGTTAAGGGTTTAGTAATAGGGATAGCATTTAGGGTTTAGGGATGAGGGATTAGAGTTGAGGGATGACGGATTAGGGTTGAGGGTTGAGGGATTAGGATTTAAGGTATAGTGTTGAGGGTTTAGGGATAGAGTTTAGGGTTGAGGGATTAGAGTGAAGGGTCGAGGGATTAGGATTTGATGTTGAGGGTTGAGGGTTGAGGCTTTAGGGTTTAGGGTTTAGGGTTGAGGGATCATAGTTAAGGGTTGAGGGATTAGGGTTTGACGTTGATGGTTAAGGGTTGAGGTTCGAGGGTCAAGGGTTTAGGGATAGGGTTGAGGGTTGAGGGATTAGGGTTAAAGTAGAGTGTGGAGGGTATAAGGATTAGGGATAGGGTTGGAGGGTTTAGGGATAATGGATTAGGGTTTAAGGTATAGTATCGAGTCTATTGAGGGTTTAGGAATAGGGATAGCATTTAGGATTTAGGGATGAGGGATTAGAGTTGAGGGATGACGGATTAGGGTTTAGGGTTAAGGGATTAGGGTTTAGGGATAAGGTTTAGGGTTGAGGGTTGAGGGATTAGGGTTTAAGGTATAGTGTTGAGGGTTTATGTCATCAAATGTAGATTTATGGGTTTGATTATATTGATTGCCTCTCCAGTTTTGGTGTGTGGATGTTTTAGAATCAATCAAGAAGTCTTCAAGAGACATTGTGGAAGTGGATTGGTAATCGCTTGACAGAACCCCTGCTATTTATGCTTGGATAAGGATTTGTCACAAACTAGAACTTCTGCTTCCAAAGAAGATCTGTCTTTCTTCCTCGATGGACATTTTCTATCAAGAACTTGATTATGAGGGCTTGCCCCTTCATTGTTATGCCTATCATATGGTGGAGCATCTAGCAAGCTCTTGCAAGAAACAAGAAAAGTTCTCCCTCAAAAACCTTGTGGTCATTCAAGTCTGAAGGGGAAGGTTTGGAAAGAGAAATGCACAGGATGTGATCAATCTATAGAAAGACAAAATGCAAGCGCATTATAACATGCTCATGTTTTGTCTTGCTATAGAAATGGTAAAAAAGTGTTAACCCTCGTGATCCAGGCCCACATGCTTTGTTTTCATACTGATTCTGCGCGTGCTCTAACAAAAAAGAAGTGCTTTCATGTTGTTGGGAAGTTCACATGCACATTTGACACATTGTACCACCTTTGCATGATCTTTCCACCACCTTTTCTACTTTGCCAACTTGAGAAGGAGGAAATAACATAGTTTTCACGTCAAGTTTGATATATATCTATTCAAGTTTCAATTTTTGTAGTGTTGCAATGTTAATTATGATTCAATTTTAGGAATTTAACATTATAAATTGGTTAATAGTATTGTTGTTAGTAATTATATTTGAGTGTTATTCAATTTAACATTGAAAAGGAAGCAAGTGGTGAAAAACTCAAATTGTTGAGGAGTTTGATGCAAGAAGAAAAAACACTACATAATTGGCTACTCTCTCCATTCAAATCTTCATTTTTTAGGTATGTCAAGTCTTTACATGCATGTTCTTTATATTTTCCTTAATTCGGATTGAATTACTTTATCATGCTTTATCATACATGTTTAAAATAGACACATTCCCAATCAAGAAAGCAGCCTACAATCTCACATGATGCCATGTATATTTTCTACACTTGGGCTCTTTAATAATTATGTGTAATAAACAGACCTTAACATACCGTGATGTCAAACTATACAAGAATAAATCCTTACAACATAATAAAAATACAATCCCATTATTATCTTGTATTCATTTCTTAGGAAGTAATATTGGTCTCTTTATCATGCTACAGACAAATTCTCCGTCATGTCGAGGAAACGATCAAGAATTAAACCAACACAGGAAGAGATAGAAGCTAAGAATGCAAAGAAAGCAGTGGCTATAAGGGAACTTCGTGAGAAGAGGAAATTAGACACGATAAATGAAGACATACCAATTGAAGAGGAACCACAACCATCACAAAGAGATATGGCATTGGCGGCACAAAGAGAACGAATGCAAAAACTTCGTGCTATGAGAGATTTGAATACCATAGTTGGAGACACGTCCTCTACTTCAAGTCAACATATAGGGACACCATCTACCACATCTCAAGTTGAGAGTACATCATCACTCAAATGTGATGAAGGAGGTATGCCATCATTCCCACCTCAACCTCAAGGTATGTCATCTATTCCATCTTCAATCGAAGGTATGCCATCTAGCCCATCTCATTTAAATATTGATGAAATTCCCAATGTTGAGATGAATTTACCTAACTTAACACCACCTAGAATTTTGCATAGAAAGCCAAAGTATTTGATTGATATTGATGAGAATATTTTGCAGCTAATGGAAGGTAAGATTCCAAAATGCACTTGTAGAAGATATGCTCATAAGATTTGGAGATTGTTCTTTGAAAAGTTAAATGAGACTGCAAGATGTCAACTATTCATTGAAATGATGTGAAGTATAAAGTATAGGTCCATCATGAAGATTCTTGGGTTGAGAACATCAGAGGCTTCAAGTGAAAAATCTATTGTCAAGAATCTAATGAGTGCGTATGAGAGTGTGGGTAACACCTCACGCACAAAAGATAGTAATGCAACACGGCATGTGATTACATTGACTATAGTAAGTAGTCAAACGAGGAAAGCTTGTCTCATTAGAAAGACGAGTCAAGAATTGAGAATTAATAAAAAACTTTATCAAGAGCCATTGGAAGATGCCAAAGAATTGAGGACACTAATGCCAATGAATTATGGGCATTCTTGGGGAGACTACCACGAAAAGATAAACCAATTGTTGAAGCATTGAGATCACTAATTGAAGACTTTTGGAATAATTACACAAGGGTATCTCTGAATCAAAAGGATGTGGTAAGAAGGAGAATCAGTAGTCAGAACCATGAGCCACATCCAAAGCATTTTTTGGATGAGACTCAAACACATTTTTATGGTAAATTTCTAGAGAAGTATCCTCAAATTAAAATTTGTCAAAGATATTTTGAAATGCTAAAACCTTTCTATGTCAAGATAAATCACACATGCACTACTTGTTGTTGTAGATTACATATTGAATTTTCTAACCATTTTGATGCTTATAGGTCTATATGTTTAGATATGCATACTAACAATGATTTGCAGGGTTGTGCCATATGTGCCCCACCAACATCTTCAAGAGACTTCATATCAAGAATTTTATGTGAAAGAGAGGAAGGTCAAATATTCTAAAAGAAATTATACTTGGATGGCACATGCCATCGTTGCGGTGGCTTGCAACATTTGCCAATATGTGAACATATGGAAAGAACACATGTTGTTGGAAATGAACTAGTAGAGTTTGGCAAGTATAAAACAGTGGCATACAATACAAAAGATGGTAAATAAGCAAAGAGGTGTGAATTGGTTATTGAAAAGATACTAGTGTATCAGTTTATGCTTATATTTCGTGACAACATAGTGTATGAGTATGCAAGACATGCCCATAGAGCTCGATGGTTGGACTTGCAATTCAAGTTATGCAAGGACACATTTCCAGTTGGTAGCATTGTTTCAGTCATCGACTTTGCAGAGAACTACAGTCTACAGCCACAGCATGAGGTGCAATCACAATATTACAACTCCACACAGGTTTCTATATTTGTGCACATTGCATTCATTCATGCAAATGATAGTACAGAGGATGACAGAAAGATCATAAGGGAGTATAATTTCTATATTAGTGATGATCGCACGCATTCTACGGAGTTCGTGCAAGGTTGCTTTTAGGTGTTCTACAATGATTTGGCTAGAAGGGGCATATCGTTTAGTCAACATATCATATGGTTAGATAACTGTGTGTCACAATTCAAGAACTCATGGAATTTATATTGGCTGAGTAGGAGGCATAATTTTATAGGTATTCAGCATATGTGGAACTTTTGTGAGGCCGAACATGGAAAGGGGGAGCATGATGGTGCAGGAGCATGTATCAAAAGAGCCATAGCACGAGAAGAGTTAAAGTATAAAGACAATGCAAAGTTGACAGATGCAAAATCAATTGTTGAGTGGTGTAATGCTTCCATGGTTCCAGGTAATGAAGGTAAGTCTTTAGTTCGTAGATTTTTTTGGTTGATAGATGATACAAACATTGCACCATATGAGGACTATTGTACACTGACAGGATCAAATGAGATGCACTCTTTCAGAAGCTTAATTGCAAGTTCATGGAGTATCCATACGCGAAAGATGTCATGCTTTTGTTCTTCCTATACAATTCAAGTCTGGGATGAGTGCGAGTCAAAGGAGTGGGTTGACGAATGGCAGTTAAGTTATCCTAGCCCACTTGACACGTATCGACCCCGGACGGCACTAGAACTAACACAGATGGAATCATCAGTTCACTTTGACCACATATTAGATTTAGTTCAACCAGGTAATATAGGGCACGTATATGCATCTAATTTCATCTAGTACAACCAAGTAATGTCATCTTACTTTGTAGTGTTTTTGTAATGTTGACTAATTTCATCTAATTTGCTACACATATCAATGTAGGGCACATATATGCAGTTATTGCAGATGAAGATAATGAAGAGGGAACAGATTATTACTTATGTCATTGTGTTGAGGCCAAAAAGAAATTGGAGGCCCCTATTACAGATGGAGAAAACATCGAATACCCTATAGGCTCAGTGGTTATTACTGGAACATGGCTTAGAAGGTACCCACATAAGAGTGTTAATATTTGGCTGTTTCAAGACTTTGACACACATCAGAAGATTCTTCATTATTTGAACCTTGTCATGGCATCCAATGTTCATTTGATAAAGTATCAGGGTAGACCTTCGAACAAAATCTTGTGGAAGGTGCGTGAGTCTGACCATGAAGCAATACTTGAAACAATAAAGAGTAGAGCAAACCCGAATGGTTTATTGGATTAATTTGTAAGTATTCAAATTGATTTTGTAAAGTCATGTTACATTGAGTTGTAAGTATGCCCATTAATTTGTAAGGTTTGTCTTTTTTTTATTTCCTCCTGCATTTTTACACATATACATATTTTTACATCATCATGTTATGCATTTTTGGTGTCCTGCTCCTGATGCGACCAAACTCATAACTCACCCTACTTCCTCTAGACACCATTTGATGATCTCTCCAACACTCTGGATCCAGGGTGCCCAATCATGATGATGACCTATATACCATTCTCCCAAGGCGCTCATAATGAATGAAAAGAAGACCAAGGGTGCCTAAGCTTAATAGACTTATTTCTTTCAATTTTGATGATCCAAACTCTTGCAAAACGACATCCACATTCATGCCTTTAGATATTCCTTCACATACAGGGCACCAAATCAAGTTAAAAAATCTACATAAGGGCACTAAAATGGATGAAAGGAGACACGAAATGTGCTTTAGGACTCTATGCTAAGGTTTGAGCCATTAAAGTCTCTTGATATTAGGCGCTCATGATGATGAAACTTAGAGTTTTTTCCTTTCCTAGGCGCTCATCTAAAATATTTGAATGATAAGGAGTACCTAAACCTCTATAATGTACATTGGATACCAAAATCAAAGTGATTTTAAGTCACTTTGAGTCATTTGGGGTCAGTTTGAGTCTTTGAGTCATGTTGCAAAAAAGTGTCAATGTTGTCAAGTTGCACAAAGCAACTTTTGCATTATTGGTGCCATGCTCCTGATGTGACCAAACTAATAGTTCCAACACATCCGGATGGGTATGTTTAGGCTAGGCATGGTTCTATTTTTCACCCAAACATGTCGAAACAATCCGAGCTACATTGTGCCGACGATATCCCTAAAGAGTCCAAAGTGCAAAAAGGTAGTAATCTTTGACAAGATGTTACTCAAAAACCATGTCACTTAGAAATATTTCATCTAAGGCAACGCAATCATGTAGAGTTCCTCTACAATAACCTCTCTCAGTTTTTTATATCTCTGAGGCATTTTCCCGTGGTGAAAGGTTTTTTGCTGCTCCAAAAATCATCAGGAGGCAGTGTAAAGTTGCAAAGGGGTGTAACTTTCGTCTTGCTCCTAATGCAACCAAACTGACTATTCCAACGTGTCCAGATGTGTACATTTACACTAGGCATAGTCCTATTTTTCACCCAAACATGACAAAACAGTCCGAGCTACATTGTACTGATGATATCCCTGAAGAGTCCAAAGTGCAAAAAGGTAGCAATCTTTGACAAGATGTTACTTGAAAACTGTGTCACTTAGAAATATTTCATCTAAGCCAACACGATCATGTAGAGTGCCTCTATAATAACCTCTCTCAATTTTTTATATCTCTGAGACATTTGCCTGTGGTGAAAGGTTTTCTGCTGCCCCAAAAAACATCAGAAGGAGGCAGTGTAAAGTTGCAAAGGGGTGTAACTTTCATCTTGCTCTTGATGTGACCAAACTGACTATTCCAACACGTCTGGATGGGTACATTTACGCTAGGCATGGTCCTATTTTTCACCCAAACATGTCAAAACAGTCTGAGCTACATTGTACCAACGATATCCCTGAAGAGTCCAAAGTGCAAAAATGCAACAATCTTTGACGAGATGTTACTCGAAAACTATGTCACTTAGAAACATTCTATCTAAAGCAACGTGATCATGTAGAGTGCCTCTACAATAACCTCTTTGAGTTTTTTATATCTTTGAGACATTTGCCCGTGGTGAAAGGTTTTTTGCTGCCCCAAAAATCGTCAGAAGGAGGCAGTGTAAAGTTGCAAAGGGGTGTAACTTTCGTCCTGCTCTTGATGCGACCAAATTGACTATTCCAATGCATTTGGATGGGTACATTTACACTAGGCATGGTCCTTTTTTTCACCCAAACATGTCGAAACATTCCAAGCTACCTTGTACTGACGATATCCATGAAGAGTCCAAAGTGCAAAAAGGTAGCAATCTTTGATGAGACATTACTCAAAAACTATGTCACTTAGAAACATTCCGTCTAAGGAAACCTGATCACGTATAGTGCCTCTACAATAACCTCTCTCGATTTTTTATATCTCTGAGGTGTTTTACTGTGGTGAAATTTTTTCTGCTACCCCAAAAATTGTCAGGAGGCAGTGTAAATTTGCAAAGGGGTGTAACTTTCGTCCTGCTCCTGATGCGACCAAACTGACTATTCCAACGCATTTGGATGGGTACATTTATGTTAGGCAAGGTCCTATTTTTCACCCAAACATGTCGAAACAGTCTAAGCTACATTGTACCGATGATATCTCTAAAGAGTCCAAAGTGCAAAAAGGTAGCAATCTTTGATGAGATGTTACTCAAAAACTGTGTCACTTAGAAACATTCTATCTAAGGGAATACGATCATGTAGAGTGCCTCTACAATAACCTCTCTTAGTTTTTTATATCTCTGAGGTGTTTTCCCGTGGTGAAAGGTTTTCTGCTGCCCCAAAAATCATCAGAAGGAGGCAGTGTAAAGTTGCAAAGCATTGCTAAGAAATCCTCAATACTCAAACACTCCAATGAACTAAAGCAACTTCTTCTTAAGTGCAAATGTAAGGGTACACAAGGGGAAAATGGCACCTAGATGACTTAGTGCATTTCTATGACTTCATTCACATGTTTAAATGTTTGAGAAACTCTCCTTTACTAAGCGCTTATCCTCATGTCAATGTTAAGCTTTATACCTCCTAGGCACTCAATTAGGTGATGTCATTAGATACAACTTACCCTTAGGCACCAATGTAGCTTCTTCAATCCATCACACTTCTAGGCACTCAAATTTGAGGTCTTGGACTTGTATCTTATTCCTAGGCGCAATTGGATGATCTTCCTAGATCTAGGCGCTCATGATGGTGGGAAATTACATGAAGGGGCGCCTAAGTCCAATTTGACTTTGTATTTGATATTTTATGACTCTAATTGACTAGGAATGGCTCAATTTCTAAAGTCCTGACTCAATAATGTAAGTTTAAAGTCTTTTCCTCCTAGGCACCAATTAATATGTTCACTAGATGCAATTTCTCTTGGACTTGAAGATTGTGAAAGAACTTGAAGCTTGGATGGATGTCTTCAAATGTTCGATGAAGAAGTGTTCCAACTTGAAAGGTCCTTTGAAGTGTAGATATTGATGATAACACTTTCCCTTATATGTGAAGTAGATGACTTCTCAAGGAGGCTTGAATGTATCAGAGGGACTTCAAATTGAATGGATGTCTTTGGAATGCTTGATGATGATGAGAAGTTCCTTTGGAGCGGCTACATGTTGATCTTAAAGCGATGATTGATGAAGAATCTAGTTGATACTTGAAGATGAATGGAACTTGAAGTGATAGATGGAAGTCTTCGAACATGATGCAACTGGTGATGTTGTTAATGAAGAAGACTTGAAATATATCTTGTTGTGACCTCTTAGAGAAGCTACCTCTTAAAGTGGTGTTTCCTTGGTAGTGATTACTTCCATCTTAACTCTCTGGCATGAATGAATGTGAAAGGCTCCTTTGGAGCAGCTACATGATGACTCTAGGCAAATCCAAGCTCTTGCTCCTACCTTTTCCTTCAATCTTTCTACAATACAAACCAAGAAACACATCAATCCTCATGATAAACATTTTATAACACAAAGGAATCCTCTTTAAACATGGAATAATCTTACTACAAATCTAGGCGCATATATAGGTAAAAAGAGCAAAGGGCGCCTAACACAAGTTGGTCCATATTTATCACTTTAAATGATTTCAAACAATTGTAATGGCTTAAAGAGGCCAATCTCCCTTAAGAGATTCATTCAAAAGGTGTCTTTCAATGCAATTTCTCCCTTAGGCACCAGAATGGGTTTGTACTGATGGAGAGTGCGCTTAGATTTAAATGTCTTTATACTTGCAATTTTGAAATTCTAAATGATGAGACATGTCTTAGAATGAATTCTATCTTTCAAGCGCTCACTCCAAAAGGTCATCTCATGCAATTTCACCCAAGGTGCTCATTGAGGTGTCCTCAGAGGCTAAAGTGCGCCTAACTCAATTGCCTTTATCTTTATCATTTTTGTGCTTTCAACAATTGAAAATAACCTAGAGTGATCCTTTCTCTCAAGGCACTCACCTATTGATATGAAATCAAGTTATTTCCCTTAGGTGCAATTTTAGGCTTGTATGGGTGAAAAGTGCGCCTTACATCCTTAGGTGGTTCTTTCTAATTCTCAATGATTTCAATCAAATGCCAAGTGTCTAAGGAAGCTTTTGTCTTGAGATGATTAAATTTTGAGGTTCAAATCCCTTCCTCAATCAAGGCATAATCTGAGGGTTGTATAGATGAAAGTTGACTTCAACTTGGGTGCTCATTTGAGTTGGGAGGAGCTAGAATTTGCACCTAGATTGGAGATAGATATTTTGGCTTATTTGATGATGGTCTCAAGTCTCTCTACCAAGGCACATTTTGATGATGTTCTTATTTAAACTCTTATGAAGACTATCTCATCCCTAAGTGCTCATCCTCATGATTTTCATGCACTTAGACTTCAAGATGCCAAAACTAGTAGGAAAATTTACAATGAGTGCCTTTGCTTTGGAAGAATTTCTTATTGATCATTAGGCACACTTTGGAGTTGGTATGTACTTCCTTTACTTCCATGTACTCAATTCATCATAATTATTGTCAAAGACTTCTCCAAGTTGATTGATAACATGCTTCTTGATGTTAATATCCTTCATTCACTCCTTAGATCTAGGCGCTCATGATGGTGGGAAATTACATGAAGGGCGCCTAAGGTTCAAGATAGGTTCTTTCCACTCATCTTAACTTTCAATCATTGTAGTTAATCTCAAAAGACATTATCCAAAATGAGAAACCTCCAAGACTTGTCATTGTAAGTTGATTTCCTCCAAGGCGCCAATATAAGGTTCTTTTGAAGGCAAAGGGCGCCTAGGCTTATGGGGCGCAATTTGATGTATTTATTGAAAGCTCAAGGTGAACTGATGCTTATTGAAAATGCCACTTAGTCCATTTGCATTATAGGTGCCATTTCCTATTGACTTATATACTCCTCCTCATGCTAGGGCGCTACAATGAAGTGGTTTAGACAATAGGTGCACTTCACTTACTAGAGGCTTGTTCTCCTTCCACCTTAGGCACACTTTTATGGTGGAATAGGTGTCAATGGGCGCCTTGACTTAAATGAATGCTCTCTCCAAGTTGGGTGCCTTTTTGAGGCTTTATGAGTTGCAAATTGTGCCTTAACCCTTCATGCTTGTTGCTCAATGTTTGAATGTATAAGAAAGTCTCCTTTAGGTGCTCATCTTAATGACTTTTTCTCAAGGCGCAATCATCCTAATGACTTGGATATTCATCCTAGTGTTTTAGGATATCAGGCTACCAGACTTAGTCATTTTCAGGATCTCAAAAAGAATATTAATATTTTTTGTTCAACATGATGATTCATTTTTTTTTAAATACAACTTTTATCTTTTTGTTCCAAAATGAGGTTTACTTGATATTTGAATAACAATAGCTAGCTTATTGGATCAACAAACATCCTATGTAATACAATTGGACTTTAAATATTTGAAGTAGCCATCTACAAATATCCATTCAAACATGGATTTATAATGCAAGTATGGATGCCATCAATAAAAAAGATTTGTATTAACCAAATATCCATATAGGCATACATCAATATCTATCGATATAAGTATAACATATGTACAAAATAGCCATATAGGCTTACAAGAATGCCATATAGGCATACAATGTCAACTATATACAATACAAAATATATGTCCACAAATGCCATATAGGCATACAACAAATGAACACAATAAAAAGTCATTCCCCTCTAGCTGGTGAAGAGAATAGATCACGAGCAGCCTTTGATCTTCTAGAGGATGGAGATGCGCATGTGGGTAGTCTACTACGAACCCGAGGGTTGCACCTTCTATTTAGTTCTTCCTGCATCTTTAGCTGTTACAATAAAAAAGTATAGACATTAATATATAGAAATTACATGTTATAAAAAATGAAACATTTAACAAAATAATCACTTACCGCTACCATATAATCTGTCTCCTCACTTGCCTTAGTAGCAGGAATAGGCCTTGGTGATGTCATGTCCTATAGAAACCATCCAGATAGAAATTAAACTTTAAATCAATAATCTTTTGATTTTTCAAAAATAGATAACTATAACAATGAAGTAAATTGAAATTTACTAATCTACTTCATACCCCTGTCAATGCCATGGAGCTATGAATCGCAGAGGCCACACCTTACTCCATTGCCCTATGAACATGGGGAGGTGTGTCCGCAACCTACATCATCTAGAAATAAAACAACATTATTCAATTATAAAAACTATAATAGTGATGCAAATCATGGCTCCTAACATACACACACAATAAAGCACACAAGTCACATACAAAAATCTAGTAAGTACAATTCATTCATTAAACTATTTATTTTATTACCTCCGTAAAGCTTTGAAGTCCACCACCGCTGGTAGGTGTTGCAGTGAAATCTACAATATTAACCTATTCAACATCCAAAATCAAATATTAGAATACCATTCATATAACGATGCTATTCACATGTAATATTTATAATTGTTTACTAGTTACATACCCCGATAGAAGATAATCTAGTGTAAAATGTAGGTGGAGAACCACTGAAAACTGCATCGACGCTATGACCCTGAAATTTCATTAAAATCATCAATTTAAATTAGTTAATCTTGCATTTCAAAAATAAAATTTAATAAATGAAATTCAATAAACTTGCTAATATTTACCTAAGTATCAAGGCTGAAAGTCTCACTTGGGAGGGTATCTGTCATCACCATCTGCTCAGCTGTAGATGTAGCTTGTGCACCTACGTCCTGACTATCCATGGGGTCATAACCATAGGCTGACCCGCAAGCCTGACAAGCATGGGGTGGGACCCTACTCCTCGCACTATCTCCCAACCCACTCTGTGCTGCAGGACTGGCATGCTCTATGATGCTCTGGGTCAAGGCACTAATGGATTGAAGTGTATCGACCTCAACACTCTCCTTCACAATGGAAGGGATAGAAACATGCTCATGGGCTGGTCTCTTGATTACTCATCTTACTACCCACTGTGGGTCAAGACGTACCCCTGGTCTATCTTGTGTTGACCCCCCACCTCTACCCTGGAAGTCCCACATATCAAAATAGTTTGGCACTTTATTGAGGACAAACTCGCAGTAGAGTTTCCTAAAAAAGTATTGTGGGACCTCATTATATTGCATGGAGGATGGTCAAAAACCATCCACCACCTCTGCCCAAAATTGTCCCTTATCACTTGGTTGTTGCACCAATGGATAGGGAATCTCTTGCATATAATGGGTGGAGGTTGATTATTTGTGGGTTTGTGAAAATGGAACACAAGTCTAATTTTGTGATTTGTAATTTTTTCACATCTTGGTATGACAACTTGTCTGT
Organism: Cunninghamia lanceolata; assembly: GCA_027924645.1. Lineage (NCBI taxonomy): Eukaryota > Viridiplantae > Streptophyta > Pinopsida > Cupressales > Cupressaceae > Cunninghamia > Cunninghamia lanceolata. Next base: position 1,388,079 of record BSBN01000680.1, on the reverse strand, counting down.
ATAATAATCTCTAAACTCTCTCCTCTTATCCATCCAACTAATTATTTGCTTGCTAATTGAATCTACATTTGATAACATAGATTCAAGAGATTCAGCAAGCGTGGACCTATGCAAGGTTGAAGTGGAAGGAGATTTCAACCTTGCAATTATATCTTCAATTTCCTTTTTATTGTTTTCAATTTGCCCCATTATATTTTCTTGTGTTCCAGGGGCATGTCGAGGAATGGATGGAGGAGGTTGTTGTTCTGCAGATATTTCCTCCTCAGGATTTTGTGGATTTTGAGGAGGAAGAGGAGGAGGAGGTGCATTAACATTTCCTGACAATTAATGAAATATACATCAAAAATCAACTCAAACCTACCTATTTAGAAACAAATTCAAACAAAAAAACAAATATAACTCACTCCTTTGGGGTGCTCGATGTCGTGGTAGCATTTTGGCAATGAATCAATAAGGTTTTTGTGTTGAATTAAGTTTTGCAAAATGCGAGCGCGCTTTCTAGGGTTTGTAGGCCACAGGCATAGAGAAGAAGAAAGAAATGAAATGAGATAGAAACCTTTTTTTAATTTATAGCAAGTCAAAACGTGCTCACGTTTTGTATTTTTTTTTTTGAAAATAATTTAGCCACTTTTTGGCCCCCCATCTTTTTGCACTTACCCATCCCTGCACCCTCAACACTTGACACTATATCTTAAGCCTTAAACCCTCATCCCTAAAGCCTCAACCCTCAATCCTTAAACCTTCAACCCTAAACCCTATCCCTAATCCCTCTACCCTCGACACTCTAACCCTAACCTCAACATTAAACACTAATCCATCAACCCTAAACCCTCAACCCTCAACACTATACCTTAAACCCTAATCCATTAACCCTAAAATCTAATCCCTCAACCCTCAACCCTAAACACTATCAATAAACCCTTAACCCTCGACACTATACCTTAAACCCTAATCCCTCAACCCTCAACCCTAATCCCTCAACCCTTAACCCTCAACCCTAATCCCTCATCCTTAAACCCTAAATGTTATCCCTATTCCTAAACCCTCAACCCTCGACCCTATACCTTAAACCCTAATCCCTTATCCCTAAACCCTAAACCCTATCCCTCAACCCTCAACCCTTAAAAATTAAACCCTAAAACCTATCCATAAACCCTCGATGCTCAACACTATATTTTAAACCCTAATTCCTTAACCCTCATCCCTAAAGACTCAACCCTTAATCGTTAAACCTTCAACCCTAAACCCTATCCCTAATCCCTCTACCCTCAAAACTCTACTTTAACCCTAATCCTATGACCATCAACCCTATCCCTCAACCCTCAACCCTCAACCCTCAACCCTAATCCCTCAAGCCTAAACCCTATCCCCAAACCCTCAACCCTCAACACTATACCTTAAACCATAATCCCTCAACCCTCAACCCTAAACCCAACAAAACTTCTTTGCCTTATGTTAGGTTGTTAAACCCATCATTTTTGACACTCTTCTCTTAAAGATATCTGAGTTGCAAGAATATGTTAGAAAATGGCTATGAACTTTTTTAATGTTAGTAATGTTATATGGCATGTTTTTCTGGCCCATCTGGGGTTCATTATGCCAATAGGTGTACACACTATGAGAAAAGCTTTGTGTATGGTACATCCACAATGAGTAATTAACAGTTAAAATCAGAAGGATGATCATTATGAGAAAAGATTTGCATTGGGGTACATCTATGTTTCTTTCTGTCCACCCTGCACTTAGGGGAGGTATATTGTTATGAAACAAGCAAATAATCTCCCATTGTTTACTGGCTCTATCCATAAGAACTACTAAACTTTTTTCTCTTGGTAATTGTAGAGGACATTCACCTATTTTTGGCAACTCCTGCATTCCCAAACCATTACAAAAACTAAGTTATTTTAACCCAATAAATAGCTGATTGCATTGATTTAATACTCTACTATATTAAAGCTTAGCATTCACACAAATGTAGATGTTCATATTAGAGAAGACTCCATTATATTAGACTATTAGAGATCCCTCAGAAAAATGTAATAACAAAATTACTTTTCCTTATGTTAGCTTACAATTAAACCCATTCTTTTTGACACTCTACTCTTAATAAAGTAAGAGTAATAAGAATAGAAGGCAAAGAATTTGATCTTACTAGTATGCATGGTCGGTTTACATTTCATGACTTCATTTTCATTGAATAAAAAGGTAAATATCTGATTTGAAAGGTGGGGCAGAGTTCACTGTCATGTGCTTTTCTAGATGATAGGGTCCATAATGTACAGGGTTCTTCAAAGAAAGGCTTATAACATAATTAAGTTTTTGTTATACCAATCCTCTAGGTAAAGCTACAATTCAAATGCCTGCTTTGAAAGTTGAAATCAATTAAATTAGACTTACAATTTTGATTTTCTTCCATTGCTTCAATGACATCATTGTTTTCTTCATCAGAAACCAATTCAAGATCAACAACTTGCTGCCCATTGGTTGACTTGAATTGCATCCTTTGTTAGAAGAAGGGCATTTTTTATCTGTATCAATGTTGGTATTCATAAGCTAAAGAGCATTGATTTTTTTCACACACCCTATTCTTTGAAATATCTTAACCTTAAAATATGACTTGGATATGTACTTGAACACAATGAAATCTCCAATCTCCAGCCTGTTAGGTCTCATAAATGCAGGTTGCCAATCCTAAGCGGATGCCAAGCTCCATGTTTAGATTGGCAACGTTTCTGAACTAACTTGATGAAATCAACCTTCAACGTTAGATGATTTCCTTCACTTTAGGTCCTGCTACACCTAGGTGGGTAAACCTTGGAAAATTAAAGCAGATTGAATATGAATGTGTGGACTAACTAAATCTATCTACAATGGCACAAGATGTAGGATAGATGAAATGCTTGCTGACTAATTCTAGGTTTAATGTCTAATGAGTAATTGGTAAAAATTGTATAAGCAATATCAAGGTAAAAGGTTTTAAGTAAAATAAGACTAGTGCCTTGTTGGGTAATAGAGTCAGTTTGAAGGACCAGGACTAATGGTTTCCTAATGGTAATAATTCTAGTTGTTTGGCACAGTTTCAGTTTATAACTTGTATAAACGTGCAAATAAATGACTGACAAACTCTTCTTGATAATCCAACCAAACAAAATCAGATATCTTATATTTCACTAGAAGGTATTTTAATCCTTACTTGAAGGAACCAAATGAAATGAATAGACAAGATTAACAGATAATATTTACTGGAGACAAAATGGCAATCTAATTGTATGGCCTTACTTAGTAATCCAAGCTTAATACTTCCAGGCTACTGTGATTAAATCAGAAGGGTTTAATTCCTCAAATGGATACCAACCTATTTAACCACACAGATACAACAAATGTGTATTGACAAATCAAATATATACTTGATATGTTTAATCTGAATATCAAGGAAATGCAGAAATGGAGACAGCCACACAATTGAATAATCTTAACAAACAACTGATACCAAAGCAGAACCACTGAATCAGAGAACTTCAAACTTCTTCAAATAAAATATGCGTCATAGTCATTTTGAAACATTGTATATATGATGTATCTGAATATATTCCTACTGCTGATGATCTCTCAGCATCGATTGTTTGGACTTATATACATATTTCTATGAAGAGTCATAACTCTTCAATAAGTCTTTTGGGAACTTTAATAAACATTAACAATTATAACATAATTATGATTAGGCTCTATTTAGCCACAAGTAGACTTTTGCCAAGTAATCCAAGTAATCCTGCTCACGATGAGAATCAGTAAGGTGAACAGCACTTCTGGTAATTATGTCAAGTGTAATCATGCTCTCCAATTGTTTGCAAACTTATTTAGACGCAAAGGCTTTGTCTTTCAGAGCTCCTGTGGCTTTATGTAATATACTTTGACAATCAATAATCCATTCTTCCTTGCTCTTCACCTCTCCATTGTCTTTAAATATCCTGGGCACTCCTGCGTTTGAGGCATCATTTCCTTCCTTAGCATCAGCTTTAAGTTTGTCATAGTAATTTTGGTGCTGTTTGAGAAATGCTTTTGCATCAGAGATATCTGTACTATCAGCAGTACTTCTGTTTTGTATCTCAGTCAATTTTTCTCATATTCTCTTTTCAAGTCTTTCATGTTCTTGAACTACTTTATGATTCTCTAAGAAGTTATCCAAAAACTGGTTTAACCACCGCACCATGTTTGCATACCTGCTCTGCAGTATTGTAACAAATGCATCCATCTGAATTTGGGTTGCCTGATCAGGGGATAACACTTTAATGCCCTGTGAGCTCTCACCTTGAGTTATTCTTTTTGTGGACTGGCCAAAAGTACTCTTAACAGCATCCTTCAAGTAATCATTTTCTTTTGTCAGTCTTTCACAGTTCAATTTGTATGCATCTCTTTCTTTGATCAACATTTGAGCTTGCGCTTTATTCAATTTTGCAACATTGATACCAATGTCTGCTGTAATTATAGGGTCAGTTTCCCCTGCTTTCAAAGTCATAACATGGCCAAAAGTCTTTTCAGTATCAATGATGGCCGTCTTCTTATGGGGAGGGTATAACGCCCATATCATCAAGGAATTTTCATCATTGTTATACCTTGTTCCCATATATACTTCATTAACTCCTTCTGGAGTAAGTTTATACTTATCATCTGTGCTATTCAGAAAACTGTCAAAAACCAAAGCAGAATTTAAATCCAGACCAGGAAAAATCATGACCCCTGCATCTTTAAGTAACTGTCTACCCTTGCTAGGTGTCATGTCTTGCATCTCTTTATCTATTGTTTCCTTCAGCATGTCTAATAGTTGTTTTTCATTATCAGCAGAGACATCATCTACTGACTCTCTGATTTCTTTCCCTTTGTATTTATACAAAAATGATTTAAATTCCTTTGATTGAATAAACTTATCATCTGAAATGAAAGAATCATAGGCTGTTTGGCGTGGATCCTCATCAGTAGACCCCTCCTCATCATGTAGTACAACAGGAGGCTGATATTGTTGCATTTTCCTCTTGGACACCTCTACCATTTTATCTGGTGGCTGTTCTTGCTCTGCCAGTTCTTCATCTTCAGAGGACACAACCTCAATTTCTGCTAACTGCTTTTTCTTTTCATTTAGATCCCTGTTATATTTTTCTACCACCAATTCGACTTCTGCCTCTTCTAAATTTCTAATGACATCATCATGTGGATAATGTATGTGCATGTATCCACTGAGATTCTATTTTCTTCTTGCAGAGTCAATAAAGCCTTCAGGGTCAAATCCTTTTCTCATCTCAGCAGTCTTCATGTTATAATGCATCAATTTATCCAGAATGAGATTGTAACCTTCTTTTGAAACCACAGTAAAATCTCCAAAACATAAGGTACTGGGCATAAATGATTGTTTGTCATGTGAACTTAAATGCATCACATTTGAACAATGCATTTGTCTAATTATCTCCAGATATGCAAGCCTATCAGGGACAGTCTTGGGCAATATGAATGGGGCATCTTCAAAACCATAAACTCTGATCATAGTAGCATCCTCAAAGCAATACCAGTCTCCCCAATTATGAGTGACAGTAGGGGGGCCACCAAAATCTTTTGGTCTGAGGAATCTTTTTATTTTAGTTGAAATTGAATATTCACAGGGGTGATTAAAATACCTATACAGTACTTTTACACAATGCTCTTCAAATTGAGCATAGCTGGAATGGGCATATCTACTTTCCCAAATTCTGGTCCATAGTTGTACAGGTATCTTTTCCCCTTTCTTATCTGCAGCAACAACTTGAAACTCAGTTGGCCATAACCCTACCTCCTGGGCATAATATCACACCATGTGCATAAGCATTGAGTAATGCTCAAAAGAGCATGCTGGAGCACTATTTTTTATTGTAGATAGACCAGAGTCCATTCTATTAGCAATATAGGAAGCATAATCAAATTGCCTTGCATTATGACACTGAATGTCAGAGGCTATGACCATCAGAGGAATAGTCATGAACTCAGGGACCTCTGAACCCAGGATTTGGCCTACAGAGAAATAGGTATACTGTATATATGGTTCAAATATGGCCACATGAAAGGGAGGGCCATCATTTTCAGTTAAGGGCATCACTTCTCCTCCAACCCTGGGCCTATGAATGGGCAACCTCCATCCATTGTAAGTTGTGTCCATTCTCCAATACTCCTTATCCAGATCTTCATAAATGATAGGGACAGTGCATAAATCATCTAAATCAAAAACCTCACAGATAGCATTTTTTGACAAATGCACAATTGGTTCTCCCTGTGGGTTGCAGATGGCTTTTAGGTTTGAATCATAATGTCTGGCAAGCAATTAAAGGAGTTCCACATTCAGGAACACATTGGGTACAACCAGTTTTCCTAAATTCATGTGCCATGGGTTTGACACAGGAGCATTCCTAAACCTTCTATTGTAGTGGAATCTGAAAAGTTCATATCCCTGAATTGGGGTCCAGATATCTCCCAGGCGTTTATGTTTATCTTCTAATTTCTCCACTTCTGCCCTGAGTTGGGCAGACCTTCTGGCCTTGGGAGTTGACCCAGGCAATTGGTCAATTAGGTCCTGGTTCAGTTTTCTTTCTTTTACTTTCTCCTCAGGGGTTTATCCAGTTTTTTATTTCTTGGGCTTACTGGTTTCCCCTTGTAACTTTCTGCCTTTTCCCTTCCCCAGAGTTTCCATTTTAAAACTTTGGCAGAGAATTTAAATACAGGCTATACAGTGGTTTGTGTATATGTACATGTCGTTTGGTGGCTGGAATTGGAATCCTCTGCTTTCGCCTTAAGAGTTCTTCTGTATTCTCTTCTCGGACGGTTTTTTGCAACTATAATGATCATAGAAATTTCATAGCCGTTTGAATCTAATCATCTGATCAATTCAATGTTCATCGCTGTGAAATGTCACATCGCCATAACTCCTCTTATCGGCATGAATTTTGAAATGTCTGGGCGACCTTAATGTTTTTATGGCGTGAACAATCAATCGGCGTGACCCCTCAATTGTATTCCCGACGCTATGTAATGTCATATCTTCAAGTGGGCACGACCATCGGCATGACTTCCTTCATCGCCATATGATTTAGATTTCACTCCGAAGTAATGAGTCTTACCGATATGATTTGTTTATCGGGGTGATTAATACTATCGGGATAACATAATTATGTTTCCCTGACTCTTGTTGTCCCACCGATAGTCATATTACTTTAGATCGGAATGACTGTTTTAATGTCTTGCCGCTAGAGTATACCCATCGGAATGAAACACACTGTCGGGATAGCTTTCAAAAGATAACCCGATCCGAATCATCTCACCGATGGTTCTTTTATGTTCTTTATCAGGCAGAGTATGTTAGAGTATCACCGATACCTTTTGATCGCCGTGACTTGTGAATCAGCGAGACTTAATTCCCTTGTCCCGATATGTTGAGTCATCCCGATAGATTTTGTATCGCTGTGAGTCTCATCGAAGACCCCTTTTTCGCCAAGACCTTGAGTATCAGAGACTTATTTGTTTCTCATCCCGATAACTTATTTCTTGCCGATGGCTATTTGTTTGATTTCCCCCGCAGGGTGTTCGGTGAAACTATTGCCAAAAGACTTCATCGGTATGATATATACCGTCGGGGCAGCTTTCAAAGGATCCTCCGATAGTTACTAGTCATACCGATCGGTATGACTACTTGGTTATCTTGCTGATGTAAGGTCATCGATATTACTTATTCCATCGGTGACTTCAATAAATCCCCTTCCGATCTCTATTCTCACGCTGATGGTTATTTTCAAATGATTCCTTATGTATCGGTGTAAGCAACACAACGTCTTGCCGATAGATTGACCTTGAAGAAATTTAGCACTGCTCATCTATAGACACCTTGTGAGATGAATTAAATTTTTATTATGATTTTTTGGGATATTTTTCAGGATTTTGTTCAAATATGATGGATTGAAAAAACAGTAAAATTTTTAAATTTTTACTGTCCTAATAGTGGCTCTGTCTGGGATGTATACTCCCTATGAGTATGACAAGGATCCAGATCTCCTGGGGAAGTAGACCACATGTTTTATTTATTTGGGGGTGATGTGCTTATGAAAATGGGAAAAGGAAAGTAACAAATGATGGGGATCGGGAATGATTCCTAGACTACTGTGCATGGAATAAAATATTTTGAGATTTATTTCAGGGTTGTCCATGCACTGGCAACGCTCAATTCTCTTTGTACATGTTTATGAAAAGAACTGCTTCAAATATTGCCCATGTACAGGCAATTCCTACTCCTCTCCTGACATATTCTGTACATAGTAAGAATCATCACCTCCCTTGCCAGTGATAACGAAAGGACCCAACCACAGGGCTTCAAATTTTCCATGTTTTCCTTTGTCCTGACATCTTGCATTCCACATCAGTACCATATCATTTATTTCAAACTTTCTATCTTTGGCCTTCTTGTCAAAGAGATATTTTACCTATGATTGTAATTTAACATTCTGCCTCTGAGCTATTCTTCTTGTTTCATCAAGCTCTGCCAATTGTTCCAACCTTTCCTCCATTGGTTCAGGAATATTCAAGTCTTCCTGGAGAATGAATTTATACACTGGTATAAGATTGTCCAATGGTAATCTTGCTTGTGTTCCATATACCAACTCATAAGGAGATCTCCCAATTGCCCTTTTTATAGTAATTCTATCAGCCCATACTGCCATTCTCAATTTTGAATCCCAAGCCGTCTTATTTCTATCCAACATTCTTTTTATGATTTTCAAGAGGCTCTTATTACTTGATTCAGCTTGTCCATTGGCCTATGGATGGTAGGGAGCAGCATAAGAAACAGTGATACCATGTGTACTGCAAAACCCTTTGAATTCATCAGATCTAAAACACATCCCATTATCTGTAATCAATCTTACTGGAGTACCAAATCTGCATATAATATTATCCATTAGAAAATTGATCACAACTTTACTTGTAGCCTGTTTGGTTGGGATTGCTTCCACCCATTTTGTAAAGTAATCAGTAGCAACTAAAATCCATCTGTGCCCCCCACTTGATTTTTCTGAGATTTCACCTATAAAATCAATACCCCATTGATAAAATGGAGCCTCAACCTACATAGGTTTTAAGGGTAGTGCTCCTTGATATTTTAATTTGCCTGAGAACTTCTGGCATGCTTCACACTTTCTAGTGTACTGGTATGAATCATTAAAGACTTTAGGCCAATAGTATCCTGCCCTCAGGATTTTGTGGGCTATAGTTTTAGCTGAGAAATGACCTCCACACATGCCTTCATGCAACTCCTTCATAATACGTTTTGACTGATATTCATACAAGCATAATAGTAGAATCCCATCTCTGTTTTTCCAATAAAGATCCCCACTGATGAGTACATATTTTGAAGCTTGTAGTTTGAGTGTCCTCCTTTTGTTATCATCATATCCTTCAGGACACTTCATATGATTTAGATAATATATTATGTCAGTATACCATGGAGTGTGTTCAATACTGGTACTTGCATCAACATTGCATATCTGAGAGGCTTCTAGATTACTTTCAGCCATCAATTTGGCAAGACCCTGTCCCCTTACCAAATTAGTGATTTGGATTTCAATGTTGAATTCCTGAATCCTATTGATCCACCTACATCTCCTACCGGTGACTTCAGTTTGGACCAATACATCCTTCACTGCAGCATTAGGAACATATGCTGTGATTTTAGCTCCCACCAAATATGGTCTAAAATTTTTAACTGCTTTTACCAATGCATATGCCTGTTTTTCAATAGTATCATACTTCAACTCTACATTCTGAAGGGACTTGCTGAAGAAAGAGATAGGCTGTTCATATCCATCATTGTTTTTCTGTAATAACACTGCTGCTACTGTATGATAGGAAGCAAATGAGAAAAGTTGGAAAGGTTTACTGAAGTCAGGGGACACTAAGACTGGAGCTTGCTTGATTGCCTCCTTAATATTACCAAATGCTTCTAGTGTTTCTATTGTCCATTTTATTTCTGAGTTCTTCTTCAGCATTCTTGATATAGGACAAACAATTTCTGCAAAATTTGGTATAAATCTTCTGACAAAATTTATCTGGCCAAAAAATGATTGTATGGCTTTTACATTTTTTGGAACAGGGAGCTGATCAATTGCTTTTACCCTTTCAGGATCTATTTTAACTCCTTCCTTCGAGACTATATGGCCAAGTAATTTTCCTTCTGTCACTGCAAAATGGCATTTTTTAGCGTTCAATGATATCCCATATTCTAGGGCTTTGATAAATACTTGTTCTAAATGTGTGCAATGATCTTCAGCCCTTTTAGAATATGCTATTAAGTCATCTTGATATACTATCATAATCTTCTTGATCAATTCAGCAAAAGCTACATCCATTGCTCTTTGGAATGTTGCTCTAGCATTAGTTAATCCGAATGGCATTCTCAAATACACATATGTTCCCCACGGAGTGGTGAATGCAGTCTTAAATTGTTCAGACTCCTTAACCTTTACCTGATTGTAACCAGAGAAACCATCCATCATTGACAATAATTCGCATCCAGTGACTTTCTGCAATATTGCCTCCATATTGGGAAGAGGATAATTATCTTTGAGGGAAAATTTATTCAAGTTTCTGAAATCCACACACAATCTAATGTCACCATTCTTCTTCCTGACAGGTACTAAATTTGAAACCCAGGAAGAATGTCTAATAGGTTTGATTATAACTCCATCCCTTAACTTTGTAAGTTCCTCTAACATTTTAGGGGCTAGTGTAGGATTAATCGGTCTCTGCTTCTGTCTGAATGGTTTAGCATCTTGCTTTAGTGGAATCTCATGTTGAAATAGATCCTCTCTATATGCCTTTAAGTCATCATATGACCAAGCAAACACATGCCTGTACTTCCTGAGCAAGTTGATAAGTCTGCTCCTGATTTTTGGGTCAAGACTTCTTCCAATATACACATTTTTTGGAGTTGTTTGTGTCCCCAAATTGATTTCTTCAAGGTTACTAGGTATCACTGGTGTGTCTTTCTTTTTATATCTGTCATGGCCATCAAATGTCTTTTCTAATGCAATAAGTCCTTTGGGTATCTTATTCGTTTTCAATTGAACCACTTCTTGGCCAAAAAGGGTTTCCTTCCCATCACGTTCCTCCACAAATGCACTGAAATCAATCTCTTGATTTTCATAATAATCAGTACAATGCAAGAAATTGATTATATCAGCATCACTATCAAATACTTGCCAATTCTGTATATTATCAGGGATGGTAGGTCTAGTTTTAAATTCAACTTCTGTGATTCCTCCCAATGTGACATCATCTCTCTTTAAAGCAATGTTTGCTAAAAAGTCTACCATAATGTTTTTAGACCGATCAACCCAGCTGATTGAAAAGGCATCAAATAATTCAACACTATCCCAAACTGCATTTCTGTACTGTCTTAATCTTTTATTTTTAGATAAGTATTTTTCTCTTATTTGGGAGATGACCAGTTCAGAATCACCATAGACAGCCAACTTTTTTATTTTGTGTTTGGTGGCTATGTTTAAGCCAATGAGTAGGGCTTCATACTTAGCTACATTATTTGTGCATTCAAATGTCAATAGGAAAGAGTATTTAAAAGTTTTACCTCCTGGTGAAATGAAAATTACTCCAGCCCCATTTCCTATTTTGTTGCATGCGCCATCAAAATACATTTTCCACAACTCATTTTCTTCTTTCATAGATTCAGTGCATATTGGATCAGTGTTATGTAACTCTGGCGTAGTTTCTCCAACTTTGAAAACTCCCAAATCTGTGTCACAAAAGAAATTCACCTGATGCCGGTCCATTCTTTCTATGATATTGTCATACCTTGGCTCTCTGCACAATTTGATTTCCTTGTCACCCACTGGTATGGTGGCATATGATAAATCTAACTGAACATGGCCTCCTACCATTGCAGCCCATTACCTTGATAAAAGCATCCCATAATACGGTGGGATGTCAACCACAGTAATGTCAATGTTATAAGTGGCTTCAGGATGTGAGGCAAGTTTTATCTCTACATCCTTCATGATACCAACTACTGGAATAGATTTGTTATCCATTGCATAACACTAGCCATATGTAGTATCAACCCACATTCCCAATTCCTTCATAACTGCTATAGGCATGATATTCATAGCAGCACCTGAATCAATCATGCAATTTCTGACTATTCTGTTCTTGATTACTAATGTGGTATAGAATGGGTCTACCTGTGAGGGATTTTCTGTAAGTGTGTCGCCAAGGTATACCTCAGGCATCTTGAAATTTTCCTGATGCACATTATTTGTTGTTTTTTCAAACCCTTTATGTTTTGGATTTGGTGTATCAGAAATCATCTTGACAACTGTACTCCTATATTTATCTATTTTCATCATCTCTAGAAGTGGGACTGATATCTTCACCTGAGACACTGCATGTGCAATATCAAAAGAATGGGCTATGATCTGGTCATTCTTTTCTGTTTTTGTGTTCTCTTTTTCTTGATTTTCTTTCATTTTACTTTTATCCCCCTTTTTTGGTTCTTTAGATGATGATTTTGTGTTATTCCCTTTGTTATTCTGGTCTTTTATAAATACACTTCCAGGAGTTCCTTGCCCAACATTTGTTGTTCTATTCCTTAAGTTATAAGTGTTTCGAGCTTGAGCCACTGCAGCCACTGTGAGAGCTTCTCTTTCATCCTCAGTAGGTTTTCTCCATTGACCATATGACTTGTTGTTATAACTATCTTCTTGGTCTGAGAATACCTCTTGTTCTCCCCTGTTGATATGATACTTCTCGTTCCCTACATCATACTCATATCCTTCTTCTGAAGAAGAAGAATAATCTTCTGTCACCACACATGGTGTATCCTGCATCATATTGATGGTATGATTATCCCTATTATAGTTGTATAGCATTTCCTCTTGCTGTATGGATTTAGCTACCTCACAGTATTCAGGTAAGTGTGGTAAATTACATACAAAACACCAAGGTTTATTTTTTGCCATGTGTGCCATGTTTCTTTTCAAGGGATCAGGAGTATCTTTTCCATATGGTTGCTTTCTGTTGTTATCGATAGGTCTTCCATCCTTCCAATTTGTATTGTAGGGCATATCATGTAACCTAGGTCTATCATGTCTATGCTGACCCTCTGGTTTAGTTTGTTGAACATTTGGATTCTGAGGATTTCTATGATTATCCCTCTTACTGACCATTCCTACAGCCTTCCTATTATTTTCAATAGTTATGGCCACTTTCTGTGCTTCGGCTAAGGTTGCAGGACACCTGTTTCTAAGTTCATATCCTGTTTTAGGGTCAAATGCTTTCATATAGATACTTAGTGCTGCCTGGTCATATAACTTAGCCCCATGTGGTACCTTATTATGTAACTTGGAAAACTTCAAGTTGAAATCAAATACCGACTCATTTTGATACTTCTGTATACTTATTAATTCATGTAGTGCAAACTCAGGAGCATATTGGTTACCATACTGATCCTTAAACTGGTTATGGAAATCAGTTACTGAATTGATTGATGCATCAGGCAAGCTGTTAAACCAATCTCTGGCATCTTCAATGAGGGACATCATAAATAACCTCATTCTAATGTCTTCCCAATCCATACCAATATCCTGTACAAAAGCATTAAAACTTCTGATATGATCTTCCGCAGATATTGCATTATTTCCAGTAAACTTGGGAACCATATTTCTCCAAGTACTATCCATAGGATATGGATACAACTGATATCCAGTTAAATCAAATTGACTGCATATATTTGCAAGGTTTCGGGGAGGGAAATTCAAAGGTGGTGGATTGGGATAATAATTGTATCCACCTGGTGGTTGATGATATGCATATTGTTGATGTTGGTTCATGTGGGGGTTTGTGTGATGATTTTGTGGTCTATAGTATTGTTGACCAGGGGGTGGGTAAGTATTTACTATGTGTTCAGATACATTACGTATGGGAGGTGGTCTAGGGTTTTGGGGAATAGTGTTCTGATGACTTCCGGAAGCATGTGAGTTTTGAGCACCATTTGTATTTTGCTGTGTATTTCTTGAAATATTCCCTCTATGCGGGGGTACATATTTTGGGGGAGCTGTTTTGGCTTTATTTTTCCTCTGTTGAATTTCTTGCTGCAACAACTCCCTCTCTTCTTGTATCTTGTACCTTTCAAGTTCCTTTCAGAGCATGAGTATTTCCTGTTGCTCATCACTCATGTCCTGATTATTTATTTCCTGATGTTCTGGATTATCATTCATTCCTTGATCTGAAAATCCATACCCTACCTCTTCTCCCTGATCAAATGATATCTTGAAATCATGTTCAGCTTGGTTCCTATCAATATCCCTCATGACCTTTGCATCATGATCACGCTGTTCTTGAGGAGTAGGTCTGTACCTTGCCAAAATATCATCAGTTGCTCCACTGAGGTTCTCGTTTGAATCATGCAGAGGTGTGAATTTGTTGTGAATTGAAATATTTTGTTCTAAATCATTCTCTTGGATGTCCAGAGTATTATCTTGGTGGGAGTGCTTTGGATTCACATTTCTTTTAGAAATGTTTCTAAGTGGTGGAGATGACTGCAAATTTCTACCTTCCATCTTGGATCTCCTACCATCCATTTGAATTCTTTGTTATAATTGTAACTAGAGTCGCCACCTATTAAATAGGAAAAATTTATATTTTATCTGTAGGGTTCTTGTCACCAGCAGAGTTACCAACTTAAATTTTCTGAAATGACTCTATGACAGAAAGGATTATTTTTTAAGGTCTTTTACTATTCCCCAGCAGAGTCGCCAATTTGTTAGGTCTCAGAAATGCAGGTTGCCAATCCTAAGGGGATGCCAAGCTCCATGTTTAGATTGGCAACGTTTCTGAACTAACTTGATGAAATCAACCTTCAAGGTTAGATGATTTCCTTCACTTTAGGTCCTGCTACACCTAGGTGGGTAAACCTTGGAAAATTAAAGCAAATTGAATATGAATGCGTGGACTAACTAAATCTATCTACAATGGCACAAGATGTAGGATAGATGAAATGCTTGCTGACTAATTCTAGGTTTAATGTCTAATGAATAATTGGTAAAAATTGTATAAGCAATATCAAGGTAAAAAGTTTTAAGTAAAATAAGACTAGTGCCTTGTTGGGTAACAGAGTCAGTTTGAAGGACCAGGACTAATGGTTTCCTAATGGTAATAATTCTAGTTGTTTGGCACAGTTTCAGTTTATAACTTGTATAAACGTGCAAGTAAATGACTAACAAACTCTTCTTGATAATCCAACCAAATAAAATCAGATATCTTATATTTCACCAGAAGGTATTTTAATCCTTACTTGAAGGAACCAAATGAAATGAATAGACAAGATTAACAGATAATATTTACTGGAGACAAAATGGCAATCTAATTGTATGGCCTTACTTAGTAATCCAAGCTTAATACTTCCAGGCTACTATAATTAAATCAGAAGGGTTTAATTCCTCAAATGGATACCAACCTATTTAACCACACAAATACAACAAATGTGTATTGACAAATCAAATATATACTTGATATGTTTAATCTGAATATCAAGGAAATGCAGAAATGGAGACAGCCACACAATTGAATAATCTTAACAAACAACTGATACCAAAGCAGAATCACTAAATCAGAGAACTTCAAACTTCTTCTTCAAATAAAATATGCATCATAGTCATTTTGAAACATTGTATATATGATGTATCTGAATATATTCCTACTGCTGATGATCTCTCAGCATCGATTGTTTGGACTTATATACATATTTCTATGAAGAGTCATAACTCTTCAATAAGTCTTTTGGGAACTTTAATAAACATTAACAATTATAACATAATTATGATTAGGCTCTATTTAGCCACAAGTAGACTTTTTCCAAGTAATCCAAGTAATCTTGCTCACGATGAGAATCAGTAAGGTGAATAGCACTTCTGGTAATTATGTCAAGTGTAATCATGCTCTCCAATTGTTTGCAAACTTCTTTAGACACAAAGGCTTTGTCTTTCAGAGCTCCTGTGGCTTTATGTAATATACTTTGACAATCAATAATCCATTCTTCCTTGCTCTTCACCTCTCCATTGTCTTTAAATATCCTGGGCACTCCTGCGTTTGAGGCATCATTTCCTTCCTTAGCATCAGCTTTAAGTTTGTCATAGTAATTTTGGTGCTGTTTGAGAAATGCTTTTGCATCAGAGATATCTGTACTATCAGCAGTACTTCTGTTTTGTATCTCAGTCAATTTTTCTCGTATTCTCTTTTCAAGTCTTTCATGTTCTTGAACTGCTTTATGATTCTCTAAGAAGTTATCCAAAAACTAGTTTAACCACCGCACCATGTTTGCATACCTGCTCTGCAGTATTGTAACAAATGCATCCATCTGAATTTGGGTTGCCTGATCAGGGGATAACACTTGAATGCCTTGTGAGCTCTCACCTTGAGTTATTCTTTTTGTGGACTGGCCAAAAGTACTCTTAACAGCATCCTTCAAGTAATCATTTTCTTTTGTCAGTCTTTCACAGTTCAATTTGTATGCATCTCTTTCTTTGATCAACATTTGAGCTTGTGCTTTATTCAATTTTGCAACATTGATACCAATGTCTACTGTAATTATAGGGTCAGTTTCCCCTGCTTTCAAAGTCATAACGTGGCCAAAAGTCTTTTCAGTATCAATGATGGCTGTCTTCTTATGGGGAGGGTATAATGCCCATATCATCAAGGAATTTTCATCATTGTTATACCTTGTTCCCATATATACTTCATTAACTCCTTCTGGAGTAAGTTTATACTTATCATCTGTGCTATTCAGAAAACTCTCAAAAACCAAAGCAGAATTTAAATCCAGACCAGGAAAAATCATGACCCCTGCATCTTTAAGTAATTGTCTACCCTTGCTAGGTGTCATGTCTTGCATCTCCTTATCTATTGTTTCCTTCAGCATGTTTAATAGTTGTTTTTCATTATCAGCAGAGACATCATCTACTGACTCTCTGATTTCTTTCCCTTTGTATTTATACAAAAATGATTTAAATTCCTTTGATTGAATAAACTTATCATCTGAAATGAAAGAATCATAGGCTGTTTGGCGTGGATCCTCATCAGCAGACCCCTCCTCATCATGTAGTACAACAGGAGGCTGATATTGTTGCATTTTCCTCTTGGACACCTCTACCATTTTATCTGGTGGCTGTTCTTGCTCTGCCAGTTCTTCATCTTTAGAGGACACAACCTCAATTTCTACTAACTGCTTTTTCTTTTCATTTAGATCCCTGTTATATTTTTCTACCACCAATTCGACTTCTGCCTCTTCTAAATTTCTAATGACATCATGTGGATAATGTATGTGCATGTATCCACTGAGATTCTGTTTTCTTCTTGCAGAGTCAATAAAGCCTTCAGGGTCAAATCCTTTTCTCATCTCAGCAGTCTTCATGTTATAATGCATCAATTTATCCAGAATGAGATTGTAACCTTCTTTTGAAACCACAGTAAAATCTCCAAAACATAAGGTACTGGGCATAAATGATTGTTTGTCATGTGAACTTAAATGCATCACATTTGAACAATGCATTTGTCTGATTATCTCCAGATATGCAAGCCTATCAGGGATAGTCTTGGGCAATATGAATGGGGCATCTTCAAAACCATAAACTCTGATCATAGTAGCATCCTCAAAGCAATACCAGTCTCCCCAATTATGAGTGACAGTAGGGGGGCCACCAAAATCTTTTGGTCTGAGGAATCTTTTTATTTCAGTTGAAATTGAATATTCACAGGGGTGATTAAAATACCTATACAGTACTTTTACACAATGCTCTTCAAATTGAGCATAGCTGGAATGGGCATATCTACTTTCCCAAATTCTGGTCCATAGTTGTATAGGTATCTTTTCCCCTTTCTTATCTGCAGCAACAACTTGAAACTCAGTTGGCCATAACCCTACCTCCTGGCCATAATATAACACCATGTGCATAAGCATTGAGTAATGCTCAAAAGAGCATGCTGGAGCACTATTTTTTATTGCAGATAGACCAGAGTCCATTCTATTAGCAATATAGGAAGCATAATCAAATTGCCTTGCATTATGACACTGAATGTCAGAGGCTATGACCATCAGAGGAATAGTCATGAACTCAGGGACCTCTGAACCCAGGATTTGGCCTACAGAGAAATAGGTATACTGTATATATGGTTCAAATATGGCCACATGAAAGGGAGGGCCATCATTTTCAGTTAAGGGCATCACTTCTCCTCCAACCCTGGGCCTATGAATGGGCAACCTCCATCCATTGTAAGTTGTGTCCATTCTCCAATACTCCTTATCCAGATCTTCATAAATGATAGGGACAGTGCATAAATCATCTAAATCAAAAACCTCACAGATAGCATTTTTTGACAAATGCACAATTGGTTCTCCCTGTGGGTTGCAGATGGCTTTTAGGTTTGAATCATAATGTCTGGCAAGCAATTGAAGGAGTTCCACATTCAGGAACACATTGGGTACAACCAGTTTTCCTAAATTCATGTGCCATGGGTTTGACATAGGAGCATTCCTAAACCTTCTATTGTAGTGGAATCTGAAAAGTTCATATCCCTGAATTGGGGTCCAGATATCTCCCAGGCGTTTGTGTTTATCTTCTAATTTCTCCACTTCTGCCCTGAGTTGGGCAGACCTTCTGGCCTTGGGAGTTGACCCAGGCAATTGGTCAATTAGGTCCTGGTTCAGTTTTCTTTCTTTTACTTTCTCCTCAAGGGTTTGTTCAGTTTTTTGTTTCTTGGGCTTACTGGTTTCCCCTTGTAACTTTCTGCCTTTTCCCTTCCCCGGAGTTTCCATTTTAAAACTTTGGCAGAGAATTTAAATACAGGCTATACAGTGGTTTGTGTATATGTACCTGTCGTTTGGTGGCTGGAATTGGAATCCTCTGCTTTCGCCTTAAGAGTTCTTCTGTATTCTCTTCTCGGATAGTTTTTTGCAACTATAATGATCATAGAAATTTCGTAGCCGTTTGTATTTAATCATCTGATCAATTCAATGTTCATCACTGTGAAATGTCACATCGCCATAACTCCTCTTATCGGCGTGAATTTTGAAATGTCTGGGCGACCTTAATGTTTTTATGGCGCGAACAATCAATCGGCGTGACCCCTCAATTGTATTCCCGACGCTATGTAATGTCATATCTTCAAGTGGGCGCGACCATCGGCATGACTTCCTTCATCACCATATGATTTAGATTTCACTCCGAAGTAATGAGTCTTACCGATATGATTTGTTTATCGGGGTGATTAATACTATCGGGATAACATAATTATGTTTCCCTGACTCTTGTTGTCCCACCGATAGTCATATTACTTTAGTTCAGAATGACTGTTTTAATGTCTTGCCGCTAGAGTATACCCATCGGAATGAAACACACTGTCGGGATAGCTTTCAAAAGATAACCCGATCCGAATCATCTCACCGATGGTTCTTTTATGTTCTTTATCGGGCAGAGTACGTTAGAGTATCACCGATACCTTTTGATCACCGTGACTTGTGAATCGGCGAGACTTAATTCCCTTGTCTCGATATGTTGAGTCATCCCGATAGATTTTATATCGCTGTGAGTCTCACCGAAGACCCCTTTTTCGCCAAGACCTTGAGTATCAGAGACTTATTTGTTTCTCATCCCGATAACTTATTTCTTGCCAATGGCTATTTGTTTGATTTCCCCCACAGGGTGTTCGGTGAAACTGTTGCCGAAAGACTTCATCGGTATGATATATACCGTCGGGGCAGCTTTCGAAGGATCCTCCGATAGTTATTAGTCATACCGATTGGTATGACTACTTGGTTATCTTGCCGATGTAAGGTCATTGGTATTACTTATTCCATCGGTGACTTCAATAAATCTCCTTCCGATCTCTATTCTCACGTCGATGGTTATTTTCAAATGATTCCTTATGTATCGGTGTAAGCAACACAACGTCTTGCCGATAGATTGACCTTGAAGAAATTTAGCACTGCTCATCTATAGACACCTTGTGAGATGAATTAAATTTTTATTATGATTTTTTGGGATATTTTTCAGGATTTTGTTCAAATATGATGGATTGAAAAAATAGTAAAATTTTTAAATTTTTACTGTCCTAACACAGCCCATGATGATTCACAAAATTTTCCCAACCCTACCTAAATTCCAGTTTATTTATGGTACCCCTTAATTGTACATCCCACTCCTGCCCACCTGGGCCTTGAAGAAGGAGGCACGCCCATTAAACCAACTAATTCGACAACTTGTTGCCCATCGGTTCACTTGAACTGCATACTCTGTTAGAACAAGGGCATATTTTATCTGTATCAATGTTGGTATTCATAAGCCGAAGAGCATTGATGTTTTTCACACACCCTGTTTTGTGAAATATCTTAACCTTAAATTATGACTTGGATATGTACTTGAACACAACAAAATCTCTAATCTCCAGCCCATGATGATTCACAAAATTTTCCCAACCCTTCCTAAATTCTAGTTTATTTATGGTACCCCTTAATTGTACATCCCTAAACCCTAAACCCTAATCCCTTAACCTTGAACCCTAATCTCTAGTCCCTAAACCATAAACCCTAATCCCTAATTATAATTTATGGTACCCTAATCCCTAAACCCTAAACCCTAATCCCTTATCCCTAAACCATAAACCCTATCCCTAAATCCTCAACCCTCAACACTTAAACCTTAAATCCTAAACCTATCCCTAAACCCTTAACCCTCAAAACTATACCTTAAACCCTAATCCCTCAACCCTAAACTTTCAACCCTAAACCCTATCTCTAATCCCTCTACCCTCAACACTCTACCTTAACCCTAATCCCTCGACCCTTAACCCTAAACACTATCCCTAAAGCCTCAACCCTAAACCCTAATCCCTCAAGGTCCTAAACTCTAATCCCTTATCCCTAAACTCTAAATCCTAAACCCTCAACCCTCAACCCTCAACCTTAAACCTTAATCACATAATTTCATTCGTACTAACCCTCAGATTTGCACGTGTTTCAAGGTCAAACAAATCAAACACCTGTGTAATGTTAGGATTTCTCTTAGCTATTTGACAATGTGATTTTTTTCACTTTTTAACAATGTTAAGCCTTTCATCTTTAATTTCTTTTGTTTGTGTGTCTATTTTTGGGCAAAAACCACTGTTTGGTCTTTTTTTCATTGTAAATTAACTATTCATCAAAATTTCAAAAAAATTACATATTTAGAAACTAGACTCCATTCTACACATATTCAAAAAAGAAAAAAATGATTTTCAATTAGTTTTCAAAATTTATAGGGGTAGCACGGCCAAAATTCTTTTTTTTAGGATGTGTCCACTTTGAAAATTAGTAAAAAATCAAATATTCATCCAAAAATTATCAGAAAAATCAAGCATAAACTACATGCTATTAGCTAATTTCTCACCAAAGCGATTTTAAAAATACCCAAAAAAAGTTGACCTTTTGAGGGAGCCACAAAACATGCTATGTTATGTTTTTTTGACAGAAACAACACCAATTTCTGTGGCTCCCTCTTTTGAACCCCTTAATCTATGCCATTTAAAAAAAAAAATAGTAGTTTAGAAAGTAGACTCGGAGCACTACGAACATTGTTTTGGTTGCATCTCCAAATTTTGAGTGTAACTATGCTCAATTTCTCATCCAAGGCCAGCATTTCTTGATTTTAGAAAAAAAGTGGCCACTTAAGACCCCTTTTTGGCCCCCCATCTTCTTGCACTTACCCCTGGCTGTGTCATATAGATTTCTTCCTCCAAATCACCATGAAGGAAACAAGTTTTCACATCCATTTGTTTGACCTCTAGGTCATAGGCTACTGCAATAGATAATAAAAACTGAATGGATGTCATTTTAGCAATAGGAGAAAATATCTCACCATAATCAATACCCTCAACCTAAGAGTATCCCTTTGCAACCAATCGTGCCTTATACTTTTCAACATTTCCATATGAACCAATCTTTTTTCTTAAACACCCATTTACATCCAATAGGTTTCCGTCCTTCAGGTAATGGTACTAAGTCCCATGTTTCATTTCTTTCAAGGGCTATCATCTCTTCATCCATGGCTATTTTCTAGGACTCTGCATCATTCATACCTAAAGCCTCTTGTACAGATCTTAGTTCATCAATGTTAGTACTCAAAGAAAATATACACTTCCAATCATCAAGTGAATACCCATACCTTTCAGGTGGTTTCTTATCCCTTGTAGACCTTTGAACAAGCTGAGGTGGAGGTTCTTCCACTTCCTCCTCTTCTTCCTCTTTTGAAGATTCAAAGCTTGATGAGCTCTCCTCAACTTCTTGTCTATCTTGGGGCCTCGATTCAACTTTCTTAGGCATAGAAGGAAGTTGAATCACATCTTTTTTCTGTTTAATTTCTTTATGCTGTTCTCACTAAAAAGTAACGGGGAAGATTTAGTCTCTCTAAAAATAACACTTCTGGAATAAATTACCTTTTGTGCAACAGGATCCCAAAGCTTGTATCCTTTCACACCATAACTATATCTGATGAAGATACATTTAACAACCTTGTTATCAAATTTTATCCGCTTCTCTTTTGGCACATGTGCATATGCCTCACAACCAAAAACTCTCAGATGTCTAAGTGAAGGCTTTTTCCCCGACCATGCCTCCATTGGCATTTTATCAACAAGCACTGATGTAGGAGATCTATTGATCAAATAACAAGCAATGGCAACAGCTTCAGCCCAAAACTTTTGTTCTAGACCAGCTCCACTCAACATGCTCCTAGCCTTCTCCATCAACATTCTATTGTGGAGAATACGGAGTTATCTTTTGTCTTTTAATCCCACAATCTGTACAGAATCTATCAAAATTTGTAGAACAATACTCACCACCATTGTCAATCCTCAAACATTTAATTTTCTTTCCAGTCTAAGTTTCTACCAAAGCCTTGAACTCCTTAAAATGACTAAAAATTTCATATTTACTCTTTAAAAAATATACCCATGTTCTCCTACTGAAATCATCAATGAAAGTACCATAATAAACTGATTTACCAATAGAAGCAACATCAACAGGACCAAATACATCCAAATGAATTAGATCCAAGATACATGAAGACTTATGAGAAGATGAGTAAAACTAAACACGGTTCTCATGTTTTCCATAAACACAATGTTCACAGAAATCAAATTCTAGATTGAAATCATTTAAACCCTCAACTAGGTTCTTATTTTTCAGGGCTATCAAACCCTTCTCTCCAATGTGGCCAAGCCTTTGGTGCCATAACATGGTCTTCTCTACAGGGAACTTTGATTCGATAGATAGAGCATCCTTGGGTAGCTAGAAGCCACGACCATTTGTAGAAGGGGAAATCATCTCTTATTCAGCGAAGTAGTTACTGGCTTAATTTTATCAGAAGTGCTATTGCACTCAATGGTGCATGCATTGAGTTGGTACAATGTACCCAATCTACTTCTTCTTGCTATCACCATAGCACCTCTCACCATTTTAACACCTATTTCAGAAAAATGTACATGTACACTCGTATCTATTAGCTTGCTAACAGATAATAAATTTCTTGCTAGTCCTATGATATGCAAGACACCATCAAATCATCTAACTCGACCATCAAAAAAATTCACATGAATACTACCATGGCCAACAATGTCAAGGAAAGAATTATCACCCAAATACACCTTACCACCATCATAGTTTTCATACTTACTAAACCAGTTTCTATTAGGAGTCATGTGGAAAGATGCACTTGAGTCTATAAACCATGCATTATCACCTGCACGAGTGGCCAAGGCTACAATAAAGGCATCTCCATCTTTCTTTTTAGACTCAGAATCAGAATCTTGCTTCTTCTTCTTCTTCTTTTTCTTCTCTTCTTTATATTCCTTTCGGAAGTGTCCAGATTTGCCACAGTTCCAACATATTGCCTATACACCTTATCACCATCATAGTTTTCATACTTACTAAACCAGTTTCTATTAGGAGTCATGTGGAAAGATGCACTTGAGTCTATAAACCATGCATTATCACCTGCACGAGTGGCCAAGGCTGCAATAAAGGCATCTCCATCTTCCTTTTCAGACTCAGAATCAGAATCTTGCTTCTTCTTCTTCTTTTTCTTCTCTTCTTTACATTCCTTTCGGAAGTGTCCAGATTTGCCACAGTTCCAGCATATTGCCTTGGACTTACCAGGAGATTTTGATCTCCCCTTATTCTTGGACTTGGAACGGCCACACTGCTTCTCATTTTTGCCTCATTCTTTTGGTCTTCCTCAAACACTCAAAGCCTCTTTAGCACTTAGAGAGACCTTCCTTCTCATCTCTTCAAAGAGTAGAGAAACAACAACATCCTCCATCTTCAAAGTGATTGAAGTGCTCCCAATGGTTATGACTAAGCTATCCCATGAGTCTGGCAGCGAACATAGCAAAGTTTGGCACCTTTCTTCTTCATCCATCTTAACCCCAACTGAGGTCAACTGAGTCACCAACATATTAAAAGTTCTAGATGCTCAGAAATATGTCCACCTTCTTCCATTCTCAAGGACTATAACTTCTTCCTCAAGAAAATCTTATTTACTAGAGATTTAGCTTGATCTATTTCACCCAGCTTCTTCCATAGCTTCTTTGAAGTGGATTCTTCGTGAACATTTATCAGAATTGAGTCTACAAGGCATAGTCTTATGAGACCTTTAGCTTTTCTATCCATTACATCATATTTTGAAGCCAAAGCTAGATCCATAGGCCTATGGACATTTTCACCCACTGCATCCCATAGATCTCGATCAATCAACAGACCTTCCATCTTCAACTTCCACATTTCAAAATTCGTACCAGAAAACTTCTCTACCTTAACTCTTCTAGATGTACTCCCCGTCTCTATTATCTTGCAATATATAATGTGAAATACTCTGCACAAGATCCCACTCAAACTTGATTAGCTCAAAAAACCATGTACCCAACAAATAGAACCAAAACTAGCTAGGCTCTGATACCACTTGTAAGGAAGCAAAGGTGTGCAGAAATGCTTCCTATGCTAACTTTGAGAAGAGGGTTATGCAAATTTTAAATAAAATATTACAGAGATATCAAGAAACACATGAAATAGCATAAATAGAATAACAATAAAACCATAACACAATGATTTACGTGGGGAAAACCTTTTCAGGAGAAAAACCCCACACTCCAAAACCTGCACAATGTATTATCAAATCTTGAAATAGATTACAACACACTTGCAATGCAAGTTCTTACTGGAATCTTCACCTCAACTCAATCTAGAGGAATTTCGGCAACATTCCAGCAGCATACAAACTTTCAAACTAACTCTCACCTCTCCCAAAATGACTATCTCAAAGTACCAATATATATATTACATTGCATATGAGAACATTCTAGAGATAAAACATTTCTTTTTAGAAAATATCTAATAAAATCTCATAGCAATCTTATATTTATCTCCATATAAAGATACTTCTCAAAATAGCCATTTTTCACCTATCACAAAATCTTCTATTCTTGGCTTGCTTTATTTTTATTTCCATACAAGGTTGAGACACTTTCCTTTTTTTTTTCTTTTTCTTTTTTTCTATTTTTAAAACACTTTATTTCTAATAGTAATAAAGATCAAGAAGGTCCAAAAGCACTTCTAAACAAGAAAAGAGTTTTAAAAAAGGGAAAACTCATACTTATGATATGAAGTGGTAGGACAATGCAGTTATGAGCCTATAGGTCTATCTTCATGTATCTTGATGCTAGCTAGAGCCAAAGGCCAAGTGCCACTTGCTTTTATTAGCTGAATGATTAAGGGTTGAGATTATGGACAAGTAGCCCTTGAAGGAAGGATGTCTTATGGTCTCATATATGCACTAAGCGATTATAAGACCACATGTTAGAACCGTGTCTAGAACGAGTGCGGTTTGGCGACTATCACTAGTATCATGCAGGTGATGAATACCAAGAGTTGAATGTCATACATTAAGGACTATTAGTTGGCTATCACCCTGGTAGCATAGAGGTGAAGGATGCCAGGAGCTATCTAAAGCATTATACAGTAGCAGGTTAGTCGACTATCACCAGTTTCGTGTAGGTAATGGATGCTAGGAGCTAACCACCATATCTTCAGGAGTAGTTGGTTGTCACCAGTAGCACAAAGGTGATTGGAACCAGAGCTACCCTTGGTATGGTAAGGTCTAGCTAGCTTTCACCATTTCAATGCAGGTGATAGGGCTAGGTTCTAACTCATATTAGGATGTCAGACTTTCACCAGTGGCATGGAGGCAATAGATGTATGCATCCACTAACTTGAAAGGTTCAGGGAACTGTGAAGTTCTTATTCCCTACCAATGGTGTTTTGGTTGTTCACTTACCTAGCTAGTGATGGTGGCAAGTATTATGTGATGCTTGTTGGCCATTCTAGCTAGTGATAATCCTTTCCTAGCTAGGTTGTATTGAAGGACAGTTAAGTGATTGCAAGTCTAGAATTAGAATGAGCTATGTTAAAGACACAAGATTCATTCTATTAATTAATGAGAGGTATAACCAAACAAGTCCCTTAACTATAGTTTAGTATACTAAACTATAATTAACTTGCAATATAGTCCATAGTCCATTAACTTCCAAACATCATTAATTAGCTAATTAACTTGCAATGGACTGTAATGGACTATTGTTATAGTTTATTTGAATACATATCAAGTATGCTAATTAACTTGCAAAGGACTATACCTGCAATAAACTATGAATTACAATAGTCCATAGTCCATTACAATTGTTTATTGCTAATTAACTATAGTATAGTATTGTAATGGCTTCCAATAGTTTGCAAGTGATCAAGCGTACTATATCTATTACAAGCCAATTTAATACATTGATTGGACTATCGATATATTAACTTAGTTTAGTATATCAATAGCCCAATCAATATACTATATTACAACTATTGAAAAACAATAACAACTTTGTGATATATATTGTATAGTATTGTAATGGCTTCCAATAGATTGCAAGTTAATATATATTACAAGCCAATTAACTATGAAATCATTAATTCATAGTATATTGTAGGTATATGCCATTGCAAGTTAATTCACATAGTATTGGCTTGTAATAGATATTAACTTGCAAACTATTGGAAGCCATTACAATAGTTTAGTTTAGTGGATTGGATAGTATTATGATAGGACTGTTGATATATTGTAATTAGTGATGTTTGTAATGGACTATGGACTATTGCAAGTTTGCGGAAGCAACTTGCTACTAAATTGGCTTGTAATAGATATAGTATGCTCAATCACTTACAAACTATTGGAAGCCATTACGATACTATACTATAACTTTAATTAGCAACAAACTATTGTTATGAACTATAGACTATTGTAATTAGTGATGTTTAGTATAAAGTATAATTTAGTATACTAAACTATAGTTAATGGACTAAACTAAATTGACTTGAAATAGATATAGTATGCTCAATCGCTTCCAAACTATACTAAACTATGGTTAATGGATTAAACTAAATTAGCTTTTAATATTTTAAAATTATTTACATACTTAACTTTTAATAAGTGAAAAATATAAAAAATTTAATAATATTTTTTTTTTAAAAATAAAAAGTCTTAACAATACATTATCAATTCATCATACTGATTGTTCCTGTGGAAGACTCGGTCTCAGATAAACAACAGTTAACTACAACTCAGTGGCTGTTTAGAGTTAAAAATGAGGAGCTTACATAAATCATACAAGGTAAATGTTTGGGGAGAGACTTACACTGCAATAATCCTTGGCGACGGGTCTTGATTGCAACCCACCCAATCCCAACAGTATTTATGTGGTAGACAAGGATCAGCCATCCAATCTTTTTCCAGATTAAAATGTTGGATATGAAACCCAACAGTCACCTCGTCCTTTTGTGGTGACTCTTCATTGTTTGGCTCCTTCTATTGTAATCTATAAAAGCATATGTATATGCTACTGTAAACATATCTGAGATCACATAAATATAAGAGTTTTCCCCTGCTTTGTGGATGTAGCCATACATATGGTGAACCACGTTAAATATCTTTGCACTGTGTGATTGTTTACTATTCTTTTTTTTTTCACTGTTCCATTGTTTTAACAATTGGTATCAGAGCTCAGGAAGGAGCTGGTTGAGAAATTCGTGACAAATTTTGAAGAAATGGAAGAAGCGGACAAGTGGAGAATAGAGAAGTTTTCGGGGCAGAATTTTGGACTTTGGAAGCTGCAAATTCGTGCCCTACTAATTCAAAAAGATCTAGCTATCACGCTAAAAGGAAAATCAGCAAAACCGAAGAAGATGATAGATGACGAATGGGATGTGATAGATCAAAAAGCAGCTGCTACAATTATCCTCTCACTGTCCAACAACATCTTATTTAATGTTGCAACAGAAACTTCAGCAAAGAAGATTTTTGACAAGCTTTGCGACATGTATGAAACGGCATCCGCAACCAATAGGGTCTTCTTGCTAAAGAAGTTGTTCAACCTGAAAATGAAAGAGGGAAAAGGTTTTTCAAATCACTTGAACAAATTTAACATTGAAATCAATTTTGATGATGAAATGAGGGCTATGCTACTCTTGTGCTCACTTCCCGACAGTTGGGATAATGTCGTGATGACGATCAGCAATTCAGCACTTGGGAGAAGAGGATCCGAAGACAAGGAAAAGAAAGCAATGTTAAGATTTGATGATGTCGCTGCCACCCTCCTCAACGAAGACATGAGGAGAGGACAAAATAAAATATCTGGTGAAGCCTTGGTTCTAGGTAATAGGGGAAGAACCCAAGATCAAGGAAAACAAAATAGGAGAAGATCTAAATCAGCGAAGAGATCAAAGTCTAGAGGATGGAAAGAAGGTTGCTGGTTTTGTGGAAAAGATGGACATGTCAAGAAGGATTGTTGGTGTTACAAAAAAACCCAAAAACAGCTAAAAGAAAATGAGATTAACACGACTCTTGAAGATGATGGAGGAGCTCTTGTCTTGGCAACAAGTGAAGTTGAAACCAACTCATGGATTTTAGACTTTGGTGCCTCTTTTCATGCAACTTCAAATCGAGATGCCTTCCAAACATATCAAGAAGGAAAATTTGGCAAAGTTTATCTTGGAGACAATGAGCTGTGCGAGATAGTCGGCAAAGGTAACATATTGCTACAACTAAAGAATAGAAGCAAGTGACTACTAAATGATGTAAGACATGTTCCTAAACTTAAGAGGAACTTGATTTCAGCTGGACAACTTGATGCGCAAGGCTACAGCATCACTTTCTCTTCCAACATTTGGAAAGTAACTAAAGATGCTTTAGTTGTTACAAAAGGTAGTAAATCAAGATCTCTTTATGTGCTCGAATGTACCGCTGAAGTGGGAGCGGTGATGGCCGTAGTTGACAGCAGGATAGAACTTTGGCATAGGAGACTTGGCCACATGAGCAAGAAGGGAATGGAAGTATTTCTCAAAAGAGGCCAACTTTCTGGTTTACAATCAGTAGATTTAGAACTATGTGAGCATTGCATTTACGGGAAACAAAGGCGGGCCAGCATCTCCAAAATCGGACATGACAAGAAGGCAAGACCCTTGGAACTCATGCATTCGGATGTCTTCGGTCCCACAAAGGTAACCTTCATTGGAGGAGCAAACTATTTTGTAACCTTTTTAGATGATTGCACCTGTAAACTTTGGGTCTATATGCTCAACAGAAAATTAGAAGTGTTTGCAAAATTCAAAATTTTTAAGGCAGTTGCTGAAAATCAAATTGGGAGCAAAATTAAATGTCTTAAAACTGACAATGGGGGGAGTTTTGCTCTTTAGATTTTGATACTTACTATGCAGATAACGGCATTCAGCACATCAAGGTTGTACCATTTACACCTTAAGAAAATGGTGCAGCTGAAAGGATGAATCGCACGATTCTAGAGAGGGCACGTAGCATGCTCTCTAATGCTGGTTTGAGTAAAGAATTCTGAGCTGAGGCAGTTAACACGGCGGTTTATTTGATCAACCGAAGTCCTTCCACCAAACTAGACTTTGATATTCCGGAAGAAGAGTGGTTTGAAAGGAAGATCTCCTACAATCACCTCCAGGTCTTTGGCTGCAAGGCGTTCGCTCACATTCCAAAAGAAAAGCGAACAAAATTGGATTTCAAATCCAAATGATGCATCTTCGTCGGTTATGGGGAAGAGCAATACGGATTCAGGTTGTGGGATCCAGTTGCAAAACAAATCATTCGCAGTCGTGATGTGGTATTCAACAAAAAAGTGTTTCCAGCCCTGTAAGCACAAAAAACACAAGAAAATGAGTATATATCAGTTGATGATATTGGAAATGGGTGTGATTCAAAGTCTTCACATCCAAGCGTGGCATCACATACAAAAAGCAACTCAAATCCAGCATTGGCTCATGGTAACACAATTACTCTACCGCCTCTCAGCAAAAATTCCATAGATATTAATGAGCACTCACAGCATGATATGCAACATGTTTGGATGCATACTCCCACGTTGCCTCCTAACAATTCAATGCAGATTTCATTGGATGCTACACTGTCTGTTGAAACTCCTACACAAACCACCTCTATTATTACGCAGCCTATATATATTCCATCACTGCTGGTTGAAAGTTCAACACAGCCAATGCAAACAACGACTTCTTCATTTGAAGTGTTTTCCCCTCCATATCCAAATAGTCTCCCTTCATTGACTGCCACGCAGCATCTCTGGCATCATATGCAGCCAGAGAATTGTGACTTCGCAAGAACAAAACATATAGTTGGAAGCATTACCACACCGGTGGAGGATGTTGTTGGTTCACAAAGGT
The DNA here is from genome assembly GCA_027924645.1 of Cunninghamia lanceolata. Taxonomy (NCBI): domain Eukaryota; kingdom Viridiplantae; phylum Streptophyta; class Pinopsida; order Cupressales; family Cupressaceae; genus Cunninghamia; species Cunninghamia lanceolata. The sequence goes on along the minus strand of BSBN01000680.1, from coordinate 1,357,187 downwards.
CAAAAGCATCACAAATTGCCTTGAAACTGCTGTCCCCTGTGTCTAAGGATTCGCAGCCTTCCTATAGTCAATCACAACATGATAAGGATTCAATACAGCATCCAACGCAGCCATTATAGAACTCTCCCTCTCCTGCACAGGTAGTAAGGGAATCGTCATCCTTAAGGGAGAATTTGACCACTTCAAGTGCTATGCAGCCAATAAATTCAATCTCTTCCTTGCCAGTAGTAAGACATTCACCAGTATTAAGGGAGTTACAGGAAATACAGAGGGAGAAGATTGAATCACATGACACACAAAAAAGTAATGCTGGAAATCAACATCAGAATGTTGGAATTAAACAGGGCAATGATGTCAATCAACTACAGAGGAACATTGCACAAGAACAGGGCAGTCTGTAGGGACAAATTCCTCCATTGAGGAGATCTACCAGGGAGAGGAAACCTCCTCCAAAATTTGATGATTATCAATTGCTCGTTGCTGACCTATCAAAACCAAATACATTTCGAGAGGCTTGCAATGATAGGGACAGTGAGAAGTGGATGGCTGCAATGAAGGATGAAATGGAGTCTCTAATGGCAAACCATACATGGGATCTGGTCCAGCTTCCACCTGATCGCAAAGCTTTAAAAAATCGGTGGGTCTATAGAATCAAAGAGGAAGAAGGCAATACAAAACGCTACAGGGCCAGACTTGTTGTGAAAGGATATGATCAACAAAAGGGAGTAGACTTCAATGAGATTTTCTCACCAGTCGTGAGGATGAACACAATTCGAGCCGTTTTGGGTTTGACAGCAGTTTATGACCTTGAGCTTGAGCAACTCGACGTCAAAACCGCTTTTCTCCACGGTGATATAGAAGAGGAATTGTACATGCATCAGCCAGAAGGTTTTGTCAAGCAAGGGCATGAAAATCTATTTTGCAGATTAAGGAGGAACTTATATGGGCTGAAACAAGCCCCAAGGTAGTGGTACATCAAGTTTGATAACTTCATGATGGAAAATCAGTTTACACGTTCTGAATCTGATCCATGTTTATACTAAAAGGTCTTGCCAAGTGGTGAATTTATTTTATTGCTACTCTATGTTGACGACATGCTCATTACCGGCACTAACATGAGAGTCATTGCTAATCTAAAACAACTCTTGGAAAACAAATTTACAATGAAGGACCTTGGGGTAGCAAAGAAGATTCTTGGCATGACCATCATTCGGGACAGAAAGAAGAATGAAATTAGATTGTCTCAGCAAAAATATATTGGAAAATTTTTTGACAAATTCAATATGAGAAGTGCTAAGCCAGTTAGCATTCCACTTGCCGATCATTTTCACCTATCTTTAGTATTATGCCCCAAGACACAAGAAGAACAAGACTACATGAAGAACATTCCATATTCTTCAACCATGGGAAGTCTTATGTATGCAATGATATGCACCCGTCCTGATATTTCCCATGCAATGGGAGTTGTGAGCCAGTTCATGAGTAATCCTGGAAAAACTCATTGGGAAGCTGTGAAGTGGATATTGAGGTATCTAAAAGGCACTTCAGATTATGCCTTATACTTTGGTGGGAAAGTTGCACAGCTACAAGGCTTCGTTGACTCTGATATGGCGGGTGACTTGGATAAAAAAAGGTCTACATCAGGTTATGTTTTCACTTTTGCCGGGGCAGCTATCAGCTAGGTCTCCAGATTGCAACAAGTAGTTGCTCTTTCTACTACTGAGGCTGAGTACATTTCCCTCACTGAAGGAGCAAAAGAAATGGTTTGTTTGCAGCATTTGCTAACTAAGTTGGGATCCAAACAACATGTTTTCACACTCTTTTGTGACAGTAACAGTGCTATTCATTTGGCCAAGAATGCAGCATTCCACAATAGAACCAAACACATTAAGCTGAGGTATCATTTCATCCATAGCATGATTGAAGAAGACAAGTTGCAAGTTCAAAAGATCGACACCAAGATCAATCCAGTTGATGCATTGACCAAGGTTGTACCTCGAGAGAAGTTTGAATTCTGTCGTGCTTCTCTCGGCATTGTCAAACTCTGACAATAGGCTTAAAGTAGGGGAATGGCTCTGAAAGTTTGCAGCAGTCCTTGGGTTTCAAGTGGGAGATTGTTGGATATAAAACCCAATAGTCACCTCGTGCTTTTGTGGTGACTCTTCATTGTTCAACTCCTTCTATTGTAATCTATAAAAGCATATGTATATGCTGCTGTAAACATATGTATATGCTGTAAACATATCTGAGATCACATAAATATAAGAGTTTTCCCCTACTTTGTGGATGTAGCCATACATATGGTGAACCACGTTAAATATCTTTGCACTATGTGATTGTTTACTGTTCTTTTTGCTTTTCACTGTTCCATTGTTTTAACATAAAATGCCTTGCAATGTCAGATGTTTTAGTATAAGGCCATTCAAATTTATCCATTTTCCCTAAAAAACAACAACCATAAAAGCAAATACAAACCATCTTCACTGTTAGTTCCGTTAATGAGTGGGCTGCTATATTGGTAGACTTCAAAGCAATTCAGAATGGCACCCACGGTCGATCGATTGATAGGAGGAAGAGAAAATATGACTTGTGTCGAGACAGTAATTTCCCAGGTTACAGGCATGACGAATGAACTGAGGTAGCCATCTAATTTTACAGTATGCATTGAATTTCCATCGAGAGTAAGAGTGAACTCCCTAATTTCTTTATTTCGGCGAAGTACATCACAAAATAGTATTTACCAATGTCTTCAACACTCCAACTCCATGTGATATTTCCCATACTGTTGTGGGGGTTTACCAAGGCGGTTTGTAACACAGCTGATGGTATTTCAAATTCTTTATCTGTATCAATGGAATTTGTGGTATTTCCATAAACCAAATCTTGTCTTGCTCCGTTCGGTCATAGCCTATCGAATGCATCATCTGGATATCTGCACAAAACCATTTTGAAATCAATAGCTTAACCTTTATTCCTTTTCTTTTCTGCTCATACAAGAATGTTCTATAGTAGACGTCTACTTATTGGGGCTCTTATGTACTGGCAATCCAGATTGATTCATCGTCCATACTATTGATTTGGGTAGTTAAGAACATTAAGTTTTTTTAGAAAAATAAGAAGTGTAGAATTGAAATCACAGTGAATTAACAATAAAAAAACACAAAATTGACAATACAGATTTACTGGAAAACCTCGTAATGTACCAAGAAAAAACCATGGGCAAAGATCTCTCAATTTTATTCTCAAAAGAAAATTCTCAGTTACAAAAAAAATTTCTCATGCCTTGACATTCAAACTAGACTAAAATAAATAGATTTTCATGCATAAAAGTGGGACTGGCACTTTTGCATACAATTTTGCATGGTGTACACATGATACATGGCCAAAAAAATTTCCCACGAAACCCTAAGTAAAACTGACTTCACATTTCAACAGTTTTCACAGTCCTCATTTGGAGAAAAACCAAAAATAATGGTACAAATCATAGAGAAAGAAACTACCTTAGAGGTGATTCTGACAATCTTCCATATTCCTTGCGTATTATACTAAGTAAAGAGAAATCTTGTCCTACAATCCCATACATGGATGGCTTAATAGGGCGAAGTTCCAAGGATGAAATGAAAGGAACTTTATCTGTACTTCGAGCAACACACACATCAATAGAGGGACCCCTGGCCATGGCGACTATTCCCTTTACAACAACCCGTCTACTCATGCTTATTATAACAGTGACCCAAAAATTAGCATCAACCAACAATTCAAATTGCGGTAGTGACTGAAGGTCGTCATAGTTACCATATAAAAAAGAGGCGCGGATTATGTATTTTGTTCCCTTCAGTAGGTAAATTGTAGCAATTTCGTTTGCCTTGAGGAAAACACCGAAGCTGTTTCAGTGGCACCCTTCCCTCTAACTCAGCAGCCAAAATGCGCTGATGAATCCTGCAGAAATAACATCATCAAATCCATTTAGCAACAGCAGCAATACCAAATTAAAAAAGGAGAAGCAGCGAGCTGATGAAGATTTGAATATTTTACTTTGCTTGCTTAGTTGCAAGCTAAATAAGAATGCTTCACTCTCGATGGTAAAGAGTCGGACATTTCGGTGATTTACATGTGAAACACATCAGTTGTTTAAACCCTTCCATGCTTCACAGCTAAAGAATTTAAAAGAATAAGATTGTCATTATTTTCACACTACTAAAACCCACCATACCGATGAGAATGACCTCCAAAGATATCAGATAGTCCAAACAGAGTTTTTGATTTCTGGATGCAGGATATAGGGAATAACCCAATTTCAAAAATGTTTAACAATTCTGGATGCAGGGTATATGGAATAACCCAATTTCAAAAATGTTTAACAATTACAAAGAAAAGTTCAAGTTTCTTTGGGAAAATAATAGGCTTCCAAATCAAACATAATCAATATAACTAAAGTTGGAGTAAATAAAATGCAGTGTTACCACAGACATAAACTAATCTATGATGATCAAACAAAACAGGACTGTTCAGATTATGCCCTTTTACAAACATGTAGAATTAAATGGTTTGTTTTAAATCCCTTCATGTTGAAAGGGCTTGGGTGTAATCTTACAAATTCCCAAAAAAATTAGAGTTTTATAGAAGAATAAGAATACCTTACTTGCACACAGAACGCCGCATATAGAAAGAGCCAACAAAAATTTGAACGTTACTTCCTCCATCCTGATTAAAATAGGAATGCCTTCCAACTGTTCCTTAAATGTTATCTTATACACTTCTGAACATTTTGGGAAAAAATGGAGTACAGATTATGATAAACTTTTTAAGCAATCCAATAGTCAAAAGGAAACCTAAAGTCAGTAATGCTATTGACTATTTAACATTAAACTTTTTAACATTTAAGTAAATCAATTACAACCAACAAGTATATAGTTGAGAAGTGAGGGAAAAAATGCACGACAAAATTATTTGTCCTATAAAATTATTAAATTGTTTGGTAGGAAGAGAGCAAAGACACTTCTTTTCAAGGTGGGCCCATAATGGGTCTGAAATTTACAGAGTACGCGTATAGAATTAAACTATTACCCGCGTTTAATGTCTGAAGGAGATAAGTTTAAGACCCTCACCCACACACTTTTTCCTTCGAAAATCACTAAATTCATTGACTTTAAAAATTCAACTAACTATTTAATTAGTGTCGAGGAGGGCCTAATAGTGACGCACCTTAATTTTATGGGTTCACATAGTAATGTTCGCATAGCTAGGGATGTAGAAAAATATTTTGTTTCACCAACATATACAAAAAAATGGTGTCATCAGAAAGTTTTTTTGTTGAGGTGTCATAATAGACTTTCATATAAAGTTAGACCAATAGTTATGCATTAAATCATGTTCTTCAATGTGCCAATGTGGCATCATATGATTTGTTGCTTTTTGAATCTAATGGGCACATTTTATTCAACTATTGGTTCTTCTCTTACAACTACTAATACCATCTACTTAAAATATTGAGCTTTCAATGCACTAGTCATATCACAACTATTAGTACATGCACCACTATTGGGTCATCTCCCCTATTATCATTAATTAAAATATGGTTGTAAGGGTAAAATTATGACACTACTGGGTATTCGCAACAAAAGGGCATGTTTAAGATATCATGTTACCATGCCACACATGCCCATACCATACCATGAAAACGAAAGACGAGACGTCAAGTGGCATGATGGGATGAAGAAAAAATGTTCATGGGATGTTTTGGCTCATGTCGTTTCCGATGACCACTTCTGGTTATGATGGGCCCCTCATACACTGGAACTTTCAAAAAACGTTAAGCTTTGAACATTCATGTCATTTTTATTTTTGGGAGCACGAAAAATCATGAGATGAGCTCTGTGAGGAAAATAGGCGTGGGTAGCTGTTGCAAGGAGCTTCAAGTAGGTTTGCAGAGTTGCAAACAAAACTGACATAACAACTGTTGGGTAGGTGTTGTGGTTAACTTCAATTTGTGTTTTTGCAAAATAGGGATAAAAAATTTGAGTTTTATGGTCATTTTTTGTGTTTTTGCAGAGTTGGGAGGGGGTTTGAGGACAACTTCCCAACAATGAGAAATGAGTGGTAGCGGTAGAAAAAAGGTATGTATGTCTGTCAATTTCTCATGACATTTGTTATTCTCGTTTAGAACTATGAAGAGGGCAAGAGGGGGTTTTGTTGTGTTGAAAATGTGAACTATTGTGAAATTCTTTGAAGAAACCTTGTCGTGAGAAACATTGTGAGTCATCCAACAAAGTTTTTAATAAGTATAATTGAAAAATAAGGGTTTATGGTCATCGATGCCATTTTGTAAGAAATGGGTTTTCGTGATTTGTTGATGATTATCATGGGACCGAATGGGTGATGGGATTTTTTTGTCATTTGCGTTGATCATAGGAAATGTGAGGGTTTGTCGGGTTTAGTCGCAGGTTGAATGAAATTTAAAACAAGTGGCTATCATGAAATCTAAAACAAGAAAAACATATATCAAACTAAACCAACTTAATTTTCTCCAACTTTCTCTTCCTCCCAACATTTTTTTCATTATCAACATTCTTCTTTATTTCCACCTTTGTTTGTGTGTGATTTGATTAGTGCAACATTTTCTTATTCCCATTGTTTGCTTTCAACCAACCCAATTAATTATTTCGATTAGAAGTATTATTCTCAACAAAACTACATGTTGTTTTGCATCCTAGGATTTTGTATACAAATTTGTGAAACATTATGCAAGGTATATGCATGCATAGCATGGTAACATGATATCTTAATCATGTCGACTTGGGTAAGTGCATGGAAACGGAGGACCAAAAGGGAGTCAAAAGTGGCCACTTTTCCTTTGAAATCAGTAAAAATTAGTCTTGGATGAGAAATTGAAGATAGCCACACTCAAAATTAGAAGATGTGATAAGAACAAGTTTTGTAGTGCCCTGAATCTAGTTTATAAACTACTATTTTTTTCTAAAAATAGTGGAGATTAAGAGGTTCAATTAGGGGGAGCACACAAAGTGCTCCTGTTTTTGTCAAAAAAATATAACATAGTGTTTGGTGTGCTCCCCCTAAAATGTCAACTTTTTTTAAGTATTTGACAAATCGCTTCGGTGGAAAATTAGCTAACACCATGTAGTTTATGCCTAATTTTTTGTTAATTTTTTAATGAATATATGATTTTTATGAATTTCAAAGTGGACAAATCCTAAAAAATGAAAATTTGAGCGTGTTCCCCCCTTTTTTTTGAAACTAATCAAAATAAAAAAAAATTCAGTGTGTATCGAATTGAATCTAGAATCTAAAAAAGTAATTTGTCTCAAATTTCAATAAACATATAAAAAATGACACCCGAAATGCTAGACATAGGGTTTCTGAAAAAGAGAACACATTAGAAAAAGAAATTGAAGATGGAAACCTTAATGTTATCAGATTTTTGAAAAAAATACATGGTTAGAAAGCTAATAAAAAACTTGAAGTCGTCCAGGCATTTTTTCATATTGACATTCAAAAACATGTAAACCTGATGGAGAGCACACATAGTATTTGGTTGATTTTTCTAACTTTTGTTGAAAACCGTCCTTGGCATCCAAAAGGTACCTCCAACCCTTTGGGTTGGATGCTCGAGGCAAGTCCAACCATTTGGATTGGATGCCCAAGGTAAATCCAACCCTTTGGGTTGGAATTTCCCAAAGCAGTCAAAAATGCATTCATGTTATAATGCGAGCGTGTTATAATGTGAGTGAGTGATAATGTTCACAAGCATGTTCTAAAGAAGTTAAAATGATTTATATGCACATATCTCTCTCCCTCTATCTTTTTTTCTTGATGGACCCCATCTCTCTCTAAATCTTGAATTCTATCTCTATGCTTCCCTATCTCTCTCTCCTCTATCCCTCTCTCTAACTCTATCTACCTCTCTATCTCTCTCCCTCTCTATCTTGCTCTCTCTATCGACCACTCTATCTAACTCTATCTTTCTATCTCTCCCTCCCTCTCTATCTCTCCCCCCTCTCTATCTCTCTCCCTATCCCTCTACCTCTCAATCTATCTCCCTATGTCTCTAGACATCTCTTCATCTATTTCCCTATCTCTATCTCTCCCCATATCCCTATCTCTTAATCTACCCCTCTCTCCGTCCGTCCGTCCCTCTCTATCTCTCTCCCCATCCCTCTACCTCTCAATCTCTCTTCCTATGTCTCTAGATATCTCTTCATCTCTTTCCCTATCTCTATCTCTCCCCATAACCCTAACTTTCAATCTATCCCTCTACTTCTCTCTCTCTATCTCTATATCTTTCCCTCTCTATATCCCTATCTCTCCCCTCTATCTCTATCTCTATATCCCTCTTTATCTATATTTCTCCCTCTATAGATCCCTTTGTCTATCTCAACTCTTTATCTATATTTCTCCCTCTATAGATCCCTTTGTCTATCTCAACCCCCTCTCTCTCCCTCTCCTTGTCTCTATCTCCACCTATCCCTCTCTATCTCTCTATCTACCCCTCTTTCTACGTTTTTCCTCTCTAACTCTATCTCTCTATCTCTTCATCTCTTTCTATCTCCCCCTCTCTCCCTCTTCCTCCCTATCCCTATCCCTTTCCTTGTACCTCTCTATCTCTCTCTCTATTTGTCCCTATCCCCCTCCCCCTTTCTATGTCTCCCTCTCTCTAACTATATATATTCTATGAGCTCTCTCTCCCTCTCTACCTCTCCTCTCTCCATGTTTTCCTCTCTTCAATGCTCTCTCTCTCTATATAGATTTCTATCCATCTCTTGATCTCTCTCTATCTCTCTCTCCCTATCTATCTATCTATCTCTCCCTTTATCTCTTTATTTCTCTATCCTCCCTCTCTCTAACTCTATCTACCTCTCTATCTCTATATCTATCTCCCTCACGTGCCAAGGGGTCGATAGAGAGAAAGATAGAGAGAGGGAGAGAGATATAGAGATAGAGGGGTAGATAGAGTTAGAGAGAGAGAGCATAGAGAAATAAAGAGATAAAGGGAGAGATAGATAGATAGATAGATAGATAGAAAGGGGGAGAGAGAGATGTTGAAATGTGAAGTTAGTTTTACTTATTCCAACAATGACAAGCAGTCAACAATGAGATTGTAGACACCCAAAAATGTCCATGTCTCGCAACGCCTTGTCATTAGCATGTTCTACCCTAGTCATCACCTAATTAGTTAAATAAATTTTATTTATTTGACTAATTTATTTTATCCCCTTTCAATCTCATAATCCTATCTTCTATAATTAAATAAATTTTAATTATGTATTTAATTATTCATGGCCATTAATCCTCTCTAGTTAAATAATTATTTTTGATTGTTTAATTAGTCACTTATCTATTTTCTTATAATTAAATAAATTTTTATTTATTTAATTATCTTTCCATAGCATCTCCCATCACAATCCAAATTAATTAAATAAATTAAATATTTATTTAATTAATAAAATAAAATCCTCTTGCTTTCTTTCTAAAAATTGCAACTCATGTATATCTAATTAATTTATTTAATTAGATAATTCATCAATTATTCCTCTCATCTTTTTAGGATTTATTTCTTTTAAAATAAAAAATCAATATCTTTCTATCTTTTTAAAATCCTATCTTATCTTGTTTTATTTCCTCTTTTGTCTAATAAAGCAAAAATCCAATCTAAATCTTATCTTGTCAAATCTTCTTCCCTCCACATCAAAAAATCAGCCCTTGTCTATAAATATGGCCTCTCACAAGCCATTTGGGAGGTAATTTTTGAGTTTTAAGTATCCTTATTCTGTCAAGTTATCTTCACAACCATTCTCCATCATCTCCTATCAACGTTGTACTGTGATTGTGGGTAATCAACATCGGATCATCTACATCGATCAATCATGCATGTATCATTGAGGTATTCGGAAGGTTTGGGTAAGAGGTATTTGCACTTTATTGTTTCTATCTTATATTTATCCAAATTTCTCAGTTACAGAGATATCATCTAGTGACCTTAGGTACCCACCCAACGGGGCCGAAGGCCAAGAAAAGGAAACCAAAGGCTGTTGGATAGGGGGTCATAGGGGGCTTGGGTGTAGGCCCCTGCCACACTGAAGGCGTTTTCCGTTGAGGTCGTTAGGCTAAGCCAGAAAAATTTTTTGGCCATGTTCCACGTGTACACCATGCAAAATCACATGTGGAAGTTCCACTTGCACTTTTATGCATGGAGATCTATCTTTAGATTTGATCAATTTTTGCATGTGTTTTTTTCATGATTATTTAAGTTAGTTGAGATTGAATGCCAAGGCATGAGAAAAAAGTTTTGTAACTACGAATTTTATTCTGAGAATAAAATTGAGAGATCTTTGCCTGTGATTTTTTTCCTAGTACATTACCAAGTTTTTCATGTAAATTTGTATTGTCTATTTTGTGCTTTTATTGCTAATTCACTGTTATTTCAATTTTGCACTGCTTATTTTTCTAACAAGAGAGAGAGAGAGGGAAAGGGAGAGGGAGAGGGAGAGATAGAAAGAGATAGAAAGAAGGAAAAATATAAAGAGGGCCAGAGAGAGATAGAGAAGGATAGATGGAGATAGAGACATGGAGAGGGATAGGGAGAGGGGAGTTGAGATAGACAAAGGGATCTATAGAGGGAGAAATATAGATAAAGAGGGAGATAGATATAGAGATAGACAAAGGGGAGAGATAGGGAGATAGACAGTGAGGGAAAGATATAGAGATAGAGAGAGAGGTAGAGAAGACTAGATTAAGAGATAGGGATATGGGGAGAGATAGAGATAGGGAAAGAGATGAAGAGATGTCTAGAGACATAGGGACAGAGATTGAGATGTAGATGGATGGGGAGAGAGAGATAGAGAGAGAGGAATGATAGAGAGATAGAGAATAGGTAGAAAAAGTCTCTCCCATGTAGATACAAGGTTGCATTTGTCCCTCCTAGTATAGACAAGTTCTATTTCACCAACCACATGGAGATTTGAGTCTAGGTATTCTCTTGGACCGTCACTTGATTACCTATTTGATGCACTACATGCATAGAACTATAATAGATCTTATGTGATAGCATGACATCCTAGAACATGAGTTTGGCACCAACATTAAGAAGGTTATTATTTAAATGAGTCTAATATCAATTTCCTCCTTTCACTTCTATTCAAATGTAGTTATATAGTTATTTATTCTAGGACATGCTCTCCAATCTCTCCTCATAATCGAATAGTGATTTGTAGAGAGATGATTCATAGGAAAATTCCAATATCAAGGTGGGAAAGATTTTTCCTTGAACTAAAGCCAAGTATAAATCAAGCTCTCCACAACCTCATGGAAGATTCTCCAATTTCCAAGACTAGCCCTAGCAACTAACACTAGATGTGAAAACAAGATAGCGGTCATTCTTGTGACCCAATAAATAAAAGAGAATCCTCTTTTAGAGGATTACCAATTCCACTTCTACAAGATGAAAGAAGACTACAACTTGGGCCATAAGTTTGATCATAAGCTTCACACCAAGAAGATTGAGCTAAGGAAATAGTGACATGGTCTAATGCAAATATTCAAGCATGGTCATGTTACCAATGAAAAATCAAATAGTAATGACTCTTATCTATGAATATGTGATGGATGAAGAGATCAATAACCTCTTTGATTAGTAGGACAAAGAAAAAGAAGCATAAGGGATCTCAACTCTACACATCAATGCACTAGAGACACCTACAAGATCTAGGCATGTGGCATCACACATCCTAACTATGCATGAGGCACAATCAAGGTAGTGGCATAAACATGTAAACCAACAATAGTTGATGAAGAATTCTCTAAGGAACTTCAATAAAAATATGCCTCTAATGCACACATCATGGTGTAGGATTCACACCAAGTTCTAGTCTTGGAAAGCAGAACTAGGTATAACAGAATCAGTTCACCTGAGAGTTTCCTATGACCTAGTTTATTTTGAAGGGATGTCTCATCCCTTTTATTATGCAACCAATAATTGAATCTATACCCCTTTGGTCACATCTTCTATTCTATTTAGAAAATTTGGAACAACTCTTTCTAATAACAATCCAAGAGGTTGAGGCTCAAGTATAATGAATTCTTGGTTGGGTCCTTAAAAATGCAAGGAACCATCCTTTGACTCTAAACCCGGAGGAAGCACCAACAACAACACAACCAATCATCTCTAGAGTTGTAAGGAGAAGCAAGTTCCATATGCCTAAAACTTGCCTTACAAGGGTTGCTTTTGTAGCAACTATAATTGAGCTATGAGTGCCCTAATCAATAAGTACCCCCAAATTAGAAACCCACTCCCTTATCTAAGTTTCCCCATCCATGAATTTTTCCCTCATAGAGCCCCTTTCTATCTCATTGGATTCTAAGACCAACATAACTCCATACTATATAAGTTTCACCATCCATGAATTCTTGGCATGTGCCAATGAGCTAGTCCATAAAGGCTAATGTGCCTGTTGGGATCACACAAGTAGTTCTACGCTATCTATTAATGCTTACCAAGAACCACTAGAACCCATGAAGCATAGTAAGTAGTTCCTCTACAAAACCTTCATAGTTTTTTGAAGGGGGGAGACTTCACCAAAATCATCTATCCTTTGACATCATTTGAAGTAGATATCAATGTCACCATTAGTTGATGTTAAGATTTGTCATTCTCTAACTCTATTAATCTCATTATCAAGATCAATTTGCTTAAGCAATTGCCTCTCTATGTTTAGTTGAGAGAGAGAAAGAGAGTTTGTGAAAGAGTAGAAGAGAGGATGCTAGTTAGAATTTTAGCTAGTTTAAAATGTGTGTTATAACATGCTCGTGTTATAACGTGGGCACATTTTAAACTAGCTAAAATGATGACTAATGGCCTGCAAAAAGGAATATCATGTGATTTTCAATGCGCATGCTCTATTTTATTCCTTGTTCTACACTTTTCCAATATTGAAGGAGACTTTTGATGATTTTGAGGTTCTCCCATCATTGGTTGACAAAATTGGTACACTTTGTGTTCTTATTTTGATATACAAGATCCCAATTACATGTTTTAAATTCAAATTTGATATTGGAATTTTTTTTCATGTTTTGAGAGATTGCAACACTTGATCAAGAATAGATTAACTAGCTTTTTTGTCTTGCATTGACAAAAAACATTGTAATTATATATGTTTTGTATTGTAACTTGATAAATTATCAGATATTTTTTGTGTTCTTTTGACCATTGTTTTAGATTGATCTAGAATTCAATACAATACCAAGGAAATGACCAAAGATTCTAAGACCGGAGGAGCGTGAAGTCGAGAATACAAAGAAAAGAGAATGAATGAAACAACTTTGTGACAATAAGAAATTAAACTCCACAAATGAGGGTCAACCGTCTTTGCCAATTGAATTGGATGATGAAGCATCCAAGAGAGAGAAATATTTGGAGAAACAAAAGGAATGAATGAAAAAACTTCATGCAAGTAAGAAATGGAATGTGGGAGTTGAAGGTATGCCATCTTTACCATCTCAAATTGATATTGTAGAAAATGTTCAATCACCAATTGAAAATGATGATGCATTTGCAAATGTGAATATAGATGATACACCAATTGATCAAGTCTTGAGTGACCAAAATTTATCTTGTGATTCAAGTTTTCCATTGAGAACACCTCCTAGAATTTTGTGTAAAAAGTCTAAGCTTTTTATTGAAATTGATGAGAATATTCTAAAACCAATGGTTGATAATATTCCCAAACATTATTGTAGAAGAAATGTGAATAGGATATGGGACATGTTTTTTAGAAAACATAAGTGAAACCGGAAGATGTCAATTGTTTGTTGAGATGATGAAAAGTCTTAAGTTTAGGCCAATCATGAAGATTCTTGGCCTAAGAACATCAAGTGGTAATAGTGAAAAATATATTGTAATAAATCTAATCAATGCATATCAAAGCATTGGTTCCAACTCATGCACTAAAGATAGTAATGCTACATGACATGTCATTACATCAACTATTGTGAACAAACAAACAAAGAAATCTTGCTTGATAAGAAAAAAAAAAGTCAAGAACTAAAGATAAATAGAAAAATATTGATGAAATCCATTGGGAGGAATGAAAGAAATGAGGACCTAAATAGAAATGAACTATGGGAATTTCCAGGTAGACTCCCACAAAAAGATAAAGCCATAGTTGAAGCCTTAAAATCCATAATTGAGGAGTTTTAGAGAAATATCACAAGAGTATCTCCTAATCAAAGTGATGTTGTAAGAAGGAGAATTGGTTTTCAAAATTGTGAGCCATTGATGAATACCATTGGGAGGTGTAAAATAATTGAGGACTTGAATAGCAATGAACTATGGGAATTTTCGGGTAGACTCCCACAGAAAGATAAAGCCGTAGTTGAAGCCTTAAAATTCATAATTGAGGAGTTTTAGAGAAATAACAAAAGAGTATCTTCTAATCAAAGGGATGTTGTAAGAAGGAGAATTAGTTGTCAAAACCGTGAGGCACATCCAAAGCATTTTTTAGATATGAATCAAACACAAATTTTCTCAAAATTTGTAGCTACTTATCCTCAAATTCAAATTAGTCAAAGGTATTTTGAAATGGGATTTTTTTTATGTCAAAATAAATCACACATGCACAACTTGTAGATTTCACATGAAATTTTCTATGCATTATGATGTTTATTGACAAATATGTGTATCTTTGCATACTAATGATGTTTTGTAGGAGTGTATGATAGAGACTCCATCTAAATCGGAAAGAGATTTCATTTCAAGAATTTTTTTTGTAAAATAGTAGATGGACAAATGTTTTATAAGACATCATGTTTGGATGGAACATGTGATAGATGCGATGGTTTGCAATGCTTGAGAACTTGTGTACATATGGAGAATGCACATGCAATTGGAAATGAATTAGTACCTTTTGGGAAATATAAGACAATGGCATGTACAGTCTACAAGACGGTAAAGAAGAAAAAAGGTTTGAATTGGTGGGTGAAGAAATACCAGTATCTGTATTTATGCATATTTTTCAAGAAAAGATAGTTTATGAGTATGCAAGGCATACACACAGAGCTCAATGGTTGGACTTGCAATTCAAGTTATGTAAGGACATGTTTCTTCTTCGTACGATCATGTCAATTGTAGACTTTGCAGAGAATTATACACTACAACAATAAAATGAGGTTCAATCATAGTACTACAACTCCACTCAAGTTTCTATATTTATTCATATAAAATTCATTCATGCACCCAACAGTACAGAGGCACATAGAAGGATATTGAGGGAGTATCATTTTTATATTAGTGATGATCGTACACATTCTACAGAGTTTGTACAAGGTTGCTTTTAGATGTTCTATGATCATTTGAGTAGCAGGAACATCATGTTTGATCAACATATCATATGGTCAGATAATTGTGCATTACAATTGAAGAATTCTTGAATATTCTATTGGTTGAGTAGGATGCATAAATTTAGTGGTGTTCAACATATATGGATTCTTTGAGGATAGGCGTGGAAAAGAGGAGCATGATGGTGTTGAAGCATGTATTAAAAGATCCTTAGCACAAGAAGAGTTGAAGTACAAGGATAATGCAAATTTGATAGATGCAACATCCATCATCGAATGATGCAACTCTACAATTTGTTGGGAATTAAGGTGTCTCAACCTTTGCAAATTCCAAGTATTTATTATTTAATTATCTATTTATTTATTTGTCTATGTTGTATTTTATCTTGCTCATCCAGATTTATCATTTAGTGTGAGGTGGCATGTTGAGATGTCATCCCACTTGGAAGATGACTCAGATGGAGAAGTCAAAACTTGAGAATATAGGCATCCCATTTGAGGTGGCACAAATATGTCATGTGTCGGCATCTTGTGGCTTGTGTAAGAGGTTATAACATATGACATAATCTATGACATGTAAGATCCAGAAATAGAGATTCCTGTGACAGGTGAGACAAGTGTCATGAAGCATCTTTGCATGTGAGAAGGCAATCCTAGGCACCCAAGTTTGACTATGACAAGTTGTAAGAGAAATATGCTATTATTAGTTAGTTATGATAGATTCTCTTATAGCTATAAGTGTTGTCATGTATGATAGATTCTATGACAGATGTAAGATGTGTAAGACCATCTGTCATAGTCTTTTCTTGGATGGAGCACCCCAACTTGGGAAAATCAAACTTATAGGTTATGATGGATGTAAGAGGGTTAGGTGCATGTTGAACAAGTGTCACTGCAGAGACAAAAGCATTGGGAAATGGGCCATGAGGTAGAATTAGATGCCCACCTCTAGAACCTTCCTATGTTGGCCTTGTAACTCTATAAATACAGGTGCTTGGAGTAGTGTATGTATGGTTCATTTACATCTATCATTATGCTACCAAAATTACTCCAAGAATCGACATTTGTGAACTCCTGAAAGAACTTGCATTACAATTGTGTTGTAATCTTATTTGGATTTGATAATACATTGTGCAAGTTTTGGAGTGTGGGATTTTTCACTCGAAAGAGTTTTTCCCATGTATATCTTGTGTTGTGAGCATTGTACTTGTTTTTTGATGTATTGCTATCTTTCTGTTAATGTGCATCTCATAATTTGTAACTATAAAAGATTAAAATTTGCATAACTTTCCTCATTAGATCAGTGTAGGAAGTTGTTCCGCATACCTTGTTTCCTTTCAGTTGGTATCAAAGCCTGGTCACCTTTGGTTCTAGTTTTTGGGTAGAGGGTTTTTTGAGCTAATCTTCATTTGAGTGGGAGCTTGTGTAGAGGATTTTGATATCTTTGTTGCATGAAAGAGATGGAAAGCACATCTAGGAGGTTTGAGATGGACAAGTTCAATGGAGGCAACTTTGAGTTGTGGAAACTCAAGATGGAGGACTTATTGGTGGATAGAGATTTATGTCTTGTAGTATCCAAAACCATTCCATCAAGCATGAAACAAGAAGATTGGGATCTAATGGATCAGAAGGATAAGGGTCTAATAAGACTCTATTTGGTTGATTCAATGCTCTTGAATATCCATGAAGAGAAGACTACAAAATATCTTTGGAAGAAACTTGGAAATGTTTATCAAGATAAATCCCTAGTGAATAAGTTATTCTTCAGAAAGAAATTATTTTATCTGAGGATGGAAGATGGAGGAATTGTCACTGATCGCATGAATGCATTCAATATGCTTGGTGCTCAATTGACCTTTGTTGGTGATGGAGCTATGCTAGTCACCAGTTAAAACTAAACCACTTACAGAAAACTCAAACAAAGAGATATATAGAGATAATGACAGGAATTCAAAGTATTTCCTTCACCATAACCGAATACAGAATGACAGGAGGGAAAGAGAAATTCTACATAGTCTAAAACAGTCTATTACTATTCTCTACTATTATTTAAAACATGACTATTTCATACAAAATCAGCCTCTAACAGTCAGCCTTAGAGTACAACACACTTCCTCCCTATTCCTATACTCTCATCCTTTCTCTTCTTCTGTTTAGCTCATTCAACCTCTCCTTTTCTATATCTTTCACTCTATATCATTTCCTTTGAAATAGTCAGCCTATCTTGCTATCGATTCATCTTCTGCAACCATCCAACCAACCGCTACATGCTCAAATTCCTTGCTGTCATGCGCCATCTATCATTAAATCACCTACTTACTCTTCATTTCACTTTTTCCTATAGTCGTCACTTCTCTTCCTAGACTCTGTGTTTCTTTCCAACTATCTTCGACCACCAGTAGACCTTTCAACTTCCTTCTGAAATGATTCATAGAATCATGATCTTCTTCAAGGGTTACTAGCTGTTTTGCATTCGATTGATCCTTGTGACCATTCGAATTCATTGACTATCAAATAAATCATCAGTTATGTAGAAACAAAAATGATAGATTTAAATCCCTTTGTTAAATGGTTCCTGGCACTTGGGTGACAGGAGTATTCCAACCACACTTTGATTCAGCATAGCAAGCTACAGGACTATATGTGCAACAGGAGTAAAAAATACATGGCAACAGGAACTCCTCAATGAGTTTTTAGTTTCACAAAGAAGGAGTTAAAAGATAAGGATAGAAGAGAAAGAGACACCACCAAAACCTAAGAAAAGCTAACAAAACAAAA
This sequence comes from Cunninghamia lanceolata, assembly GCA_027924645.1. Classification (NCBI taxonomy): domain Eukaryota; kingdom Viridiplantae; phylum Streptophyta; class Pinopsida; order Cupressales; family Cupressaceae; genus Cunninghamia; species Cunninghamia lanceolata. Next base: position 1,339,064 of record BSBN01000680.1, on the reverse strand, counting down.
AACCAAAACAACAAAAAGAAAGAAAACCAAAATTGTAGGCATGATGCTTCGCATCAAACTCCCCAGGCAAAAAGAATTCATGAGCTCTTATTCATGAGGTCTGCAACTAAATGACCCTGTTTGATAATCTCCTCCTCAGTGAGCCATGAAGCATCTTCAACTAGATGATTGTTCCATTTGATGAGATACTTGAAGTACTCATGCTTCTAGGTCTTCTTCAGCAATTGTTTATCTAGAATGCATTCAATCTGTGGTGGAGCAGCAACTGTCTCAGATTGTTCTTCATGAGATAAATCAGCTGCTTCATCTTCATTTGCCTCTTTATCCACTTTGTATGGATATAAATCAGCTACATTAAAAATGGGAGATGACAGGTTGTCGTAAGGTCCTAACACATTAGATAAAAATTATCACTTTATCGACCGGGGTAGTGTCCAAGGCTGTCTACAATAGGGGGTTTGGAGATTTCATGGAGAAATAGTTTTCTAGTTTCTAAAAAGATTGAAACAGTTCATGAAATGAAACAACAATTGTATCCTTCTAAAGAAAGTGTTCTAATTCTAGACTAAAAAGCATGAAAACTCTACACTAGAAAGCATACAAATTCTACACTAGAAAGTAGATAAATTCTACACTAGAAAGCAGATAAATTCTACACTAAAAAGCAGATAAATCCTTATGCTAACAATTCACAAATGTAATTTTCTATACTAAAAACATACTATCAGAAAACAGTAGTTTTGACTAAGGCAGATGCACTGGAAAACTTCTAATGAACACAGAAAGTCTCAAACAACAGTACAAAATAGTTTAACTTTTAAACAACACACCCTACAGGTTAACGACATAAACTAATCATAAACTATCTTCAACTGAATAAAAACATCCACAGAAATGAAAATACTTATCTATCCTACAGTCTTGCGAGTAGCCAGCTCGTGGGAGAAGCTTGTCTTAACTCAGGTCACATTCAACAACACATGATAAATCCATTCAAAACTTCATAGTCTCAAAAAGAATAAACTCAGAACAACATTATTTTGTATTTATGAAAAATTGCAAATACACAACTCTGATGATTTCAAAAACTGAAGGATTGTCTTTCATTCATCCATAGTATATATTTATATCCATGTTTCGAGAAACAACTAAAACTGAACTACTTCAAAACTCCTAAATTTCTGATGGTAGGAAAATGCCATTTGAAGAAGTATTATGACTAAAAAATAGAATCTTTACTAATGTTGTCATTTAGAACATAAAAAGGACTCTGAGTGGAGTCATCATGTCTTTTGGGTAACCACAGAAATAACAAGATTAAAAACAAAGTCTTCATTTAATGCACGCCTAAATTTCTGGCACCCTGAACTTCTGGCGCATTCATCCATAGCTGCATGATGTCCACTTCTTTTATAGGTAATGCATTAACCTACACAATTACCCAACTTTTCATGCCATTAAATCAACATTTAAAAGCTAATTTCAATAAATTTAGGAAATAAGGATTTGTACAATATTTTATTAAAAATAAATAAGTATTGCTTATAAAAATAAATAAATTGGCAAGGATAGGGAATTGGGTAATGCAAAAAAGCTATTTGTTTCATCAAAGAGATGAGGTTATTTATACCTCATCATTCCTCCCCTTCCTAACATTGAGTAGGTCCTCCTACTCTATGATGCATCCTCTGTCTCTTAGCCTCTCTTTTCCTATTCAATTCATCATACTTTGAGCTCAAATCATATACTTCATCTACCTCTTCATCAATATGGTCAGGGACCTTCAGATAACCTTTGTGAAGTTTGATTCTCATCTAACAGGTATGGAAGTCCCTTGGTTCCTATTCGGTAACTAAGACTGCAGGGGGTGGCTGTAAAAGTAGAGGCGGTATCTATCTCATTCCTATCCATTTAGTCTTTAGTTGCTAAAGAATCTCTGTCAATGCCTCAGCCCTTTTGTATGACCATCTAAGGTTAGTGGGGGAAATTATTTCTCTTCTTTTTAAATACATAAGCAAGGGGGTATACCTTTCCTTAGAGGCATTCCAAGCTTTGTCAATCAATTGTGGTCCACTGATCTTGAAATCTTCATAGCAAGTCCTAATGCTCTCATTATATTTTTCTTTCATATGTTCAAAACTCTTAGTTCTCTTGAACCGAGTTTTGAAAGCAAAAGGTTTCCAGTTGGGGTACCTCATGTGTAGTCCTACAGTTCTCTCTGCATGAAGATATTCTCTAGTTCTGTCCTACCACTAAATTTGATTTTGCATAGTTGACAAAAATGTCCTTAATTGAACTTCCCCCACAAATAGATTGATGAATAAATCACTATGTTTTTCAAGAAATAGATTATGAATGAAAAACTCACATAATAAATTGTTCTTTATAGGAGAGGCTTCTTTGAATGCTTCAAGGAATTGCCGGTCATCAGGATCATGTGGTAAATTGCAAGAGATTCTCAGGAGCTTCCATTTTAACAACTGTTCATTAAGGAACATGGAATATAATCTGGACGATTTCCTATAGGCCAACAATAACTCTCTAATCTGGCATGCATCCATCTTGGCCTGATATAATTTATCATAAGATTCTTTTAACATTACTATTTCTCTCTTAAGTCTAGCATTCTCGGCTCCAGATTGTCTTAAGAAATAGCATTGTTCCATCCACTTGGTTAGCATGGGAGGAATGTGGACCTGGAACCATTCCATTTTAGTTGGTTTGGTTTGAACTTCTTTTGATTCCGCAGTCGGCTTGATATTAATTTCTTGTAAGTCTTGTTCCAGTTCAACAGTTCTACTTATGGCCTTATTTAATTCAATTTTCTACTTCTCCAGCTCTTCTGCAAATGTCTTCAGGCATTGTTCTAGGTTGAAGGTTAGGTTATTGATTTGCCTATCTCTCTCAGATAGGCTATCCAAACAGTTCTTATCTTTTCCTTCACTTTGTTGCAATTGGGATTGTAGCTCTCTAATAGTTTGATCCTTTTGCTCTAGAAGCTTCTTCTACTCTTCTATCTCATGTTGTTGCCTGCTCAACTATTCTTCACTCAATTATATTTTATTTCTCAACTGCACAATTTCTGCTTTTAGTTTCTCTATTTCTAATGTCATAGACTCACCTTTGTTGTCCTCTGCATTTGTAGGGGGAGGAGTAATCAAAACTTTTGTTTCATTGCCAGATATGTGCTCTTCATTAATTGCTTCAGAAGGACCTTGTTCTATATTATCAACATTATGTAAGGGAGACAACTCTCTCCTCAAGCATTGTATCAACTTCTTGAATGTTTTTTGGCTGTTGGAATGAAGAAGTTGTTTCGATAGTTTCATATTCTTGACCCTCCTCTTCTTCAACTAGGACATAATTAGGCATTTGTTCACTGATTCCCTCTTGTCCTTTTTGTCCTTTTTGTCCTTTTTCCTCTAGGTCCTCTTTAGATGGGTCAATTGATGGTTTAGATGCAGGGGCTTCATCACTTTCTAATGTTTGAGTTATCTTTGTACCAATCTGATGCACATTTTCATTGGGTTGAGTCACTTTTTCATAGGGCTGCCTTTCTTTGCTCCTTTTCTTGGGAACAGGGGGTAATTCATAGGCACAGTATGTGATTTAGGTCTTTCTTCATGGTCTAGAGGGTTTGGTGGATTTTCTGGCACTTCACCCCTAGGAGCTTGTCTGTCATCCTGGGGTGCAGGGGAGAGTTCTCTCATGTCTTGGGTTGCCCTACCTGATGATTCACCTAGCTCAAATTGTCTTGGAGGTTCAAGGTTTTCAAATTTTTGTAGAAATTTTTGCCATTTCTCATATGGTTTTCTTTTTCTATGAAAATGATATTTACAAAGTAAATGTATAAGGCCATGATGTTTCAAAGGCCCAAACTCAATTTTGAAATGTTCTATCATGCAGACAAGGGAATCATGAAGGAATGCAGGAATGTTAATTCTCAATTCAAGATTTTCTAGACCATGGCGCAAATGAATGAGTAGCTGAAAAGAGGGACCAACTACTATGGCACATTGTCCTTCATAGGTGAAATACTTAATAATCCATGCAACTGCTCTTCGCCATGGCTCTGCAATGGACATTCTCTGAAATCCCTTATTTTGCCCTCGGGTACTTACAACTAATAATGGGTGAGGTTCCCCTTCCCATGAAAAAAGCTCTATCATTTCTGATAGGAAATATTTGTAGTTTCAGAAAAATTAATTCCTTCATTTCCAATACCAGATAATTTGGAGATGATTTGGGGTCTTACCTTGAATTTCTTCCCATGTACAATTGACTACCCATTTGCAAATTTCTCGGTGAATTCCTTGACCAGCTGTGCATGGTGTCCCTCAAATTTCTTTATAAAGTCTAGCCACCCTACTCTCTGAAATAGTTCTGAAATATTACCTAATGCCAACAATTTATTTGGTGAAACTAGCTCAAACTTGCATTTAGCTCCTCCCATATTGCTCAAAGACTATTGAAATATCATGGCACCCAAAGTGGTAAAACTACTTAGGAAACTAATAGGAAGATTAGAGGAAATGCAGGTTTCAAGGACACTTTGGTTCGGTAGTGTTAGTTCATGATATTTGGCTTTTCAGCAGTTAATCATATCAGTTAATTATTACTTTGTATGGGATATAGTGAACAAGCTACCACCTTCTCTAATGAAGGAACAGTTCACACATTTGCTAAATTTGGAAAAGAAAGGGGTTCATGCCAACTTATCTATCTTTACTTACAATAAATGATCTATTAAAAATAAAATATGTACATACCTTCTGTCCTATTATTGATTTGAAAGTCACTTGTCTTTGCTGACATGATAGCATCCTAGGTGGAGGTACTAACGGGATTGAATGGAATGATAACGGGATTGAATGGAATGAATTTTATTATGATGTGATAATGGGGTGGAAAAATTTATTATGGTATGATGATGGGGTGGCTAAATTTTATTATGACGAAAGGTTGTCATAATAATGCTTATTTACTTATGGTCGGTAATGTCAAACTCATGATGGCTTTCACAGTGGATTGTGGAATGAATGGTGTGTTTTTAGATAATAGGAACATTTACACATGGATGTCGATTACAAGTTTATAGTGATAGAAGAAGATATCAACAAAACGGATGTAGAGGATATGAACAAAATTTCAGAGCATCTTTGCAAGATACAGCCGGCTGAAGAAACAAAATTTTGGAGCATCGCTAAAAGATGCAGCTGGAACGCAAGAACAAGGTTCTGGAGCATCACTGGAAGATGCAGCTGAAATGTAGGAACAAAGTTCTGGGGCATCACTGGAAGATGCAGTCAGAATGCAGGAACAAAGTTTCAGAGCATTGCTGGAAGATGCAGCCAGAATGCAGGAACAAAGTTCTAGAGCATCATTGGAAGATGCAGCCAAAATGCAGGAACAAAGTTCCAGAGCATCATTGGAAGATGCAGCTAGATTGCAGGAACAAAGTTCCAGAGCATCGCTAGAAGATGCAGCCGGAATGCAGGAACAAAGTTCCAGAGCATCGGTGGAAGATGCAACTAGAATGCAGGAACAAAGTTCTGGAGCATCGTTGGAAGATGCATCCCGAATGCAGGAACAAAGTTTTGAAGCATCGCTAGAAGATGCAACCAGAATGCAAGAACAAAGTTCTAGAGTATCGTTGGAAGATGCAGCTAGAATGCAGGAATAAAGTTCTGGAGTATTGCTGGAAGATGCATCCAGAATGCAGGAACAAAGTTCTGGAGCATTGTTGGAAGATGCACCTGGAATGCAGGAACAAAGTTCTGAAGGATCACTAGAAGATGCAGCCAGAATGCAGGAACAAAGTTCCGGAGTATCACTAGAAGATGCAGCCAAAATGCAAGAACAAAGTGAGGGTATGGATCTTACTCAGACAACAGGTTCCGGAGCATCACTAGGAGGTGTGCCAAAATTTGTAACACGTCCTAAAAGATGAAACCTTGCGAAACAGAGATGAAATTTAGGCAGATACTAAGAAGAAAATATGAAGAATTGTTCCTAAATGCATATACACACATTCAAACACTTTTTTTTTGAAAAACTACAAGATACTTATGGTATTGTTTTTGCCAAAGTAGAATCAACACATTGTGTTTCTCTGTACATTTCCACCAGTCGAGTAAATTCTTCTTTATTGATAGGTTTATAGTAGATCCTAAGTCAATGTCCATTGACTAAGAGGTTTCGAGAATCACCATCAATGGGTTTGAGTTGTACTACTCCATTTGAGAATACCTCAGAAATCTCATATGGACCCAACCAATGAGTTCTAAGTTTACCTTTCTGGTCCTTGTATCGGGAATCAAATAGCAGTGCCCAATCTCTAGAATGGAATTCTCTTTCTTTGATGTGTTTATCATTTCAAGCTTTTCATTGTTGTTGAGCTAGTTCAGTCTGATGAATGGCTTCTAGGTAGAGTTCATCTAGTTCACTAAGTTGCAAGACTCTCTCTACCTAAGCTCAATCAAGATCGAAGTCTAACTCCATTGTTGTTCTAAGTGTTTGGAGTTCAAATTCAATGGGCAGAAAAGGTTTCTTCCCAAAGACTAATTCATAAGGGGTAAGACTAGTGGTGGATTTCCAAGTTGTATTGTAGGCCCAAACAACCTTAGGTAGTTTCCTATCCCAATCCTTTCTGCCTGATGAAACTATTTTTGTTAAGATGTTTTTGAGCTCCCTATTAGTGACTTCTAATTGTCTATTTACTTGTGGGTGATAGGGTGACAACTTTTTATGGCTCACCTAGAAATGATTGGTGAAAGGTAACAGAACTTTAGACAAAAACTAAGGTCCTTGGTCTATCACAATGTACCTAGGGGCTTTGAATCTAAGAAAAATTATGTTATATAGAAAGTCTACAACCTGGTCTTCTCTACCAACTTTGAGGGCTTGGACTTTTGCCCATTTGGTAAGATAGTCTATGCAGGCCAGAATATATTCTTTTCCTTGCAAAGGAGGATCTATAGGACCAATAAAATCCAATCCCCACTTTTCAAAAAAGTTACCTGTGGTTGCAGAGGCATTTCATTGGATGTTGTAGGTCTTCCCACTCGTTGGCATTCATCACAACGGTGAACATAGTTCTTTACATCCTTGTGCATAGAGGGCCAATAGTATCATGCACCTAAGATTTTATGGGAAGTTCTTTTCGCGGAGTAATGTCTGCTAAATGGGTCATCATGGCAAGCTCTAAGGATGTTGTATGTTTCATTTGGTTTGACACAACGTCGCAGGACTAAATCAAGCCCATATCAAAATAACATGCCATTAATCCATTTAAAGTGAGCACTTTCCTGAATAAGGTTTTTTCTTTTGTTTTGATGTGAAGTCTAGGGGAATCTCAGAAGTGGCAAAGTAATTGGCAATGTCTGCAAACTAGGGTGTTTTAATGGAGACAGCAAATGAATTTTCATCAGGAAATTTATCCTGCACAGGAGTACAATCTCCATTATCTTGATTTATCCCAATAGAAAATCTACCACTACATTGAATTTTCCAGGCTTATCCATTATGGTTACATTAAATTCTTGTAGAAGTAATAACCATCTAATCATTCAACCATTCACTGAGGGTTTGTTCATAAGGTGCTTGATAGCTGAATGGTCTGTGAATATGGTCACTTTGTATCCTATGATGTAATGTCAGAATTTGTTTATTACATGAACTATGGCTAGAAATTCCTTCTCCATGGTGGTGTAATTTCCTTCCGTGGGGCTCAAGTTCTTACTAATGAAATATATGGCATATTTCCCTCCATTCTCATCTTCTTGTCCTAATACTATTCCAATAGCATCATTGGAAGCATCAGCATATATATGGAAGGGAAATTTCCACTTAGGTCCCTGTAGGACTGGGGCTGAGACAAGCTTTTCTTTAATGATGTCAAAAGACTTTTCACATTCTTCTATCCAGGTAAAATCCACGTCTTTCTGCAAAAGAGAGAACATGGGAGCTGTAATTTTACTGAAGTTTTCTATGAATCTCCAATAATAACAAGCACATGTCCTAAGAAACTTCTAATATCAGTTTGATTCTTTGGGGTTTCTAGCTATTGTATCACTTCAATCTTCTTAGGGTCAACATTTATCCCTTCGGCTGAAATATGGTGTCCCAGTACTATACCTTGTTCTACCATTATGAGACATTTCTCATGGCTTATAGATACTTGATGATCTTCACATCGTTGTAACACCCTATCCAGATTTTTGAGACCCTCATCGAAAGTGGAACCGTAGACTGTGAAGTCGTCCATATAGACTTCTACACAATCATTTACAAGTTCAACAAAGATAGCCAAAATAGTTCTTTGAAATGTGGCAGGAGCATTACAAAGCCCGAAGGGAAGAACCCAATATGCGAATGTTCCCAAAGGACAGGTGAAAGTAGTTTTGTCCTAGTCTTCTGCTACCACTTGTATTTGGTTATATCCACTAAACCCATCTAGAAATGAAAAATACTTTCTTCCTGCTAGATTATCCAAAACTTAGTCTATGAAGGGTAGTGGGAAATAATCTCTGTAGGTCACTTTGTTGAGTTCTCGATAGTCAATGCACACTCTCCATTTCCCATTTTTCTTTGGCACTACCACCAAGGGTGAAACCCATTTTCTATTCGAAATAGGATAAATAAATCCCACTTGTAAGAGTTTCTCAATTTCAGTTTTGACAATATCTTTGAGAGCATGATTGAGTCTTCGCTGGGGTTAATGGATGGGTCTAACATCTTTGGTATAGATGTAGTGGGTGCAAACATTTGGCTAGATTCCCCTTGTTGGTTTTTTCCCTGACTGGATGTTCATTCCTAGATTTCCCTACAAGGTAGCCATCAGTGATCAACAGGATCTCTGGGCCAGGGGCCAACAGTGTAGGAGATAGACTCTATTTTTATCTCCTCTTCTTCTTCAGGCTCTACAAAACCTAGGGGGGTATTCCCTATTCAACACCCATGAGATACAACTATGCAAAGACTGGGATGCTGACACAAAGCAGATAAATCCTCCTATAAAGCAGACCAAAACTATGGGATAAGTGCAAAGGGGCTAGCTTTGGGCTTATGTTCAGTTGTGAATCAGAGGATCTTGGTCCTAAACTACTTCTAAGGTCCTAATGGTTGTTTTAGAAGTTTGAATTTGATTTATGTTTGGATGCAAACCTGGACCTGGTGTATAACCTCAACACAGAGCTAGACTGGTGCCTATCCAGGGCTTGGAGTTAGTAGACATACACCTATGAATGATCAGCATGAACACACTAAAACTAGAATTCAAGGGGATGTTATGGTATCTGCCTTACAGACACCTCCCAAAATAGAGTGTTAAGTTATCTCTACTTATGGTATCCCTATTGCCGTGTATCTTTCCCAACACTTAATCTGAAAACACTTTAATCTACCCTTTGAGCAGAAGTTGAAAGATCAAGCATTCAATACAGGAATTCTATATTCTAGATTCGCAGACATCCCTTAGATATCTAGATTCAGAAGGACACATGCAATACTAGAGACAGAATAACAAAACACATGCAAATACAGCATTACTCATATAAAACCAATCATGAAATCAGTAAATTCATGCATGAGACATACAACAAGAGATACATAAACTCACAAGACCTCCTATACAGAGCAACCAAAACCAGTTGTATCTATTACAAAGCCAGATTTGTCCAGTTTTCAACAAACACAAAATGAGCAACACAACCTACTAAATATAGCAAGGAAGGTCCTTGGCATTAATTACATGGTAGATTTCAAAATTTGCCAGATACAGTACACATGAGAAGAATGGCGCTCAACAAAAATGAATGCAGCAGGCATGGGAAGAGACAGGGGAGGCCTCAAGCCTTGCACCATCACCTGGGAATCCATAACTTCGAATGGGCAGTTTGATCATTCACGCCATCGCCCATACCCCTGCAACAACTACCATTAAGGCTTCAACCACCCGCGTCCTCTCTTGGAAATAGTCGCAGCACTTGTATGGAACTCTCCCGCCTGAAACATGCCTGAGGACGCAAAGAAAACCAATGTTCCAACTTCAAAATATGGCCATCGATCATTTCCCTTCGCAGGATCTACAGCCTCAAATTGCTTTGAAAAGTTGAGAGTCATTGAGAATGTGCCACGCAGGCACTTTTGCTCTTGTTGACTCTTCAAACAATGTGAAAACAAAAGTCCCACATTTGTCCTGCAGGAACCCCTTGATCAATTTATAAGCATGGTCACAAACATAATAAGTGTTGAGCGTTTTGCCTCGCTCGACCCATGAATCCTCAGCCAAAAGCCTATCGCCCTGACATACACCATCGGAGCAACCAAAAATCCCTTAGCTAACATCAAATGTTTCCCTGATGAACACCCCTCAACAAGACACCAACACATCGGTGTGCCCAAAAATTCTCCTATCGACATGCCGATCACACCAATGACCACTTCACATCCCCCATTGGCCAAACCCGAACCATCGAAGCAACACATAAAACCTATGCCGATGCAGAAAGTCACGTCGACACCTACAAGCCAGTCCATCGGCCAAAGTAACCCCGTCGGCCCAACTCTCCATGATTTGCCTGATGAACCATGTCATCCCGACTCCCACCGATACCAAGATCTGATCGATGAGACTAAAACCATCAACCCAACAAAAAACCTCCTCGTCGACACCTTCGGTCATCCTGATGGCACTTACAAATCACACACTGTCGGCGAGACCACCTACATCGATGGAACCAAAAACACTTCAACCAATGACCACACACACGCCGGTGACACCATCGGCTAGACCAAACGCATCAGTGGAGCCAAAATTTCCCTCTCTGATCACAATACTCTCGCCGATAGGCAATTCACATCCCCCGTCAATGAGACCCAAACTATCAGAATGACAAAAAGCTCAGCCGCCGATAGACAAAGTCCTGGTGATAATGCCCCCATTGCTATGAACATGATCGCCCAAACACATGCGACCTCATGCCAACGGACAAGAAAACTTTAGGGTTCGAATGAAAAAACTGTAGATGTCCAATCTTAAACCCTAAACCAAAAAGATTACCAACACCCCTCATAGCTGTATAGTCCCAAGTAAAATCTTTGGACCTGTTCATCAAAACATTGAATAATTTGCACTCCTTGAATTCTGTCAACCAACTATTGATATTTAGAGTCTTTCCTAGTAATAACATGATAGTCTTGGTTCTAGAGTAATTAGAGGTGATAGTGTGAACTTCTTCTGTTAATGTGTTGAGAGGATAGCTATGTGGTATGATTCTATGGAGTCTGGCAATATCTGAGAAGAAATGATCCATTTTCAAAATGATATTTGCCAGGGGACAAGGTCGAGTTGTGAAGTTGGTATAATCATGTTCTTCATCGTTAATGTAGATTGGATGTCTTAAAATTTCCTCCATCTCTAGATTCTCTTCATCCTCTGATCCTATGGAAGGGTCTTGGATGTTGTCTAATTCATTTTCCAATTCTTCATCATGTTGTTTAATCACTACCATGGCAAGGGAAGCTAGATTTTCTTGGTTATCATATTCATCTGATCTTCATCCACCCAGACTTGATTATATTATGTAGGTTGAGCGGGGGGAATATAGACTTAAATGTTTTCTACTGGGACCATGTGAAATGACCATTCCTCCTACCCTGCAGTCAATCTTGGCTACAACTGTAGCTAACCATGGCCTACCCAGTATTACTAGGTAACTTTCTTTGGGTGTGAGGGACTAGAGAACTTGGAAGTCTATTGGATATTCCCAATCGTCAACCTTGATAGGGACATTTTCTAAGACTCCTTTGGGAATAGCTATGGCCTGATTTTCCATCTATAAAATGGTAGTCGTGGGGCGTAGATCAATGAGTCCAAGTTTTTCCATAACATCCATTGTCATAACGTTAATGGCTGCTCCCAAGTCCACTAATGCATTAGGTATTGCTACCCCATTAATTGTTATTGTTATAAGTGGGCTACCTGGGTCACCATATTTTAGAGTTAATGTTTTCCCAATTAAAAGTTTAGCCAGATATCCATTGATGTGCACCGTATTAATCTGTTTTGGTTTCCTTCTTGGTGTTTTAATGCACAACTGTTTAACTAGTTGATTGAGTTCGGGAATTTCTTTGATCGCTTGTAACAGAGGAATCTCGATATGGAGTCATTTAATTTCTTGTATCAGAGTAGTTTTGTTAGGCAATGGTACTTCTGATATTTTCTTATGAACATTTGATCAGAGATGGTCCGGAAAAGGTGCCTGGGTTTTCTTTTCTAGAATAGGATCTTTTCTTGAAGTTGTTGATGGTTGTTTGGCAACTTCTTCCTAAGACGACTCTATGTTCAGTGCCTAAGATTGTGGTGGAGATGATTTCTCCTAATTTTTCTTTGAGTCATTCTCTATAGGTACCAAAAGAGTCTCTGGTTCTACATTAAGTTCTTCATCTGAATCTTCTGTAACCTCAACAATGGTCAGTTGATTAAGTGTTTTTCCTGACCTCAGTTGCAGGTTTCCACAATAGATAGCATTGACCCTTACCATGTTATCCTAATCAAAAGCATACACTAGGGCATTTTGATGTGTTTTTTTGGGATTAGGAACATGTTGTGCCAATAATGGTGGTTGATTAACTTGTTCACTTTGTTGAGGGTTTTGAGGAACCGTGAGAAGGTTCTGTTGCACATTTGGCATTCATCTTGGACCATTATAGAATTGATTTGGTGGTTGATTCCATTGTGGAGGTTGATTATGAGGATGCCATTGCTGATTTGGCCATTGGGGGTTTCCCCAAGCTTGGTTCATCCATTCAGATGGTCCCCAAGGTGGATAAGATCCCCATCAGGGTGGTACGGAGGGTCATGGAGCTGACCACTATGTATTGTTCCAAGGGTTTGGAGGTCGCCATGTAGGGTTGGAGTTCTGACCATAGGAGAAATTTCCTCTAGATCTCTAGCCTACGAAGTTGACTTCCTCCTCAGTGTGAGATGGTCATTTTTTAGAAGTCTTAATTGCATTCAGAATCTCACATTGATCAACTTGGTATGATTTTTTTCACAAATTTGGCAACTGTCGACCTTATCCAAAGGACATTCTCTTAACAGATGTTTATTCCAACACCTAGGACAATAGATGGATAAGGTCTCAGGGTTACGTGTTTTGGCTTGTATTCCATCCAAGGTGGTGTTCAACTAAACAAGAATGTCAGTTTTTAGATTTGCTATTTCCTCTCGTAGTTTACCTATGTCATTTGAGCTTCTTAAGAAGCTAGATTTTCAGATCCCTCCTCAAATACGGGAAAAATTTTGACATAACTCAGAGATATCGATGAGTTCAAGTTGGGACACATCTCCTTTTCCCATTAAATCTAAGCTTCTCCTAGCATCCTCATCAAGTCCCTTGAGAAATATAGTCTTTAGAATCTTTAGACTTATGGCTACCTCACCACATCATTTGGTTAGAAAGATAAACCTATTAAGGTAATCTTCCAGGCTCTCATCCTCTTTTTGTCTTAGTTTGAACAACTCTTCCTTCCTGTCACTAACTCTACAATAACTCTGGTATTTTTCTAAGAAAATGTTTTCCATGTCATCCCATGTAGTTATTGATCCCGAAGCTAATCCCATAAACCAATGCATTGCAGCGTCTCTTAGAGTGGAGGGAAAAAGTTTAAGCTTCTGATTGTCATTCTTGTAGTCATATGTTTGACACAAGACTTTGAACTCAAAGAGGAATTGGTCAGGATCTTTAGAAGAAAGTCCCTTGAAAGTCAGCAAGATAGATGGTGAAATGTTTTTCATTGGTGCATCATCTTTGTTGAGAGCAATAGGGTAGGTAAAGGTTCGTGTTGCCAGTCTTCTCACCATATCATCATTGTGGAGATTGTTAGCCATAATGTCAAAGGAATGTTTTCTTCCTCGAAGACTAAGTTGGTTGGTTGAATAACTATCTCCTCAAAGACTGGGTCAACTGGCAAAACTTCTGGGGTATGGTGGGAGGTCTCAGGTTGATCCTGCTCGATCAATTCATAATTTAGTTCTTTAGCTAAGACTCCTTCTTCCCTATTTATGGTTGAAATTACTATTGGGGCAATTTTCGGTATAAATCTTCCGTGTGGGCCTCGTTTCCTGACCATGTAGAAAGAGAGGTTTGGTGACTATTTTTGGGTGTTTACTACAAGAAATTCCCAAGCATGCCCTAATAACACTTAGAAAATATCACGTATCCCCAACAACAATGCCAAAAAGTGATAGGCTGTCGTAAGGTCCAAAAACTTTAGATAAAAATTATCAGTTTATCGACTGGGGTAGTGTCTAAGGCTATCTACAATAGGGAGTTTGGAGATTTCATCAAGAAACAGTTTTCTAGTTTATAAAAAGATTGAAACAGTTCATGAAATGAAATAGAAATTGTATCCTTCTACAGAAAGCATTCCAATTCTACACTAAAAACCATGAAAACTCTAGACTAGAAAGCATACAAATTCTACACTAGAAAGTAGATAAATTCTACACTAGAAAGCAAATAAATCCTTATGCTAACAATTCACAAATGCAATTTTCTATACTAAAAACATACTATCAGAAAACAGTAATTTCAACTAAGGAAGATGCACCAAAAAACTTCTAATGAACATAGAAAGTCTCAAACAACAGTACACAATAGTTTAACTTTTAAACAACACACCCTATAGGTTAACGACAAAAACTAAACATAAACTATCTTCAACTAAATAAAAACATCCACAAAAATGAAAATACTTATCTATCCTACAGTCCCGTGAGTGGCCATCTCGTGGGAGAAGATTGTCTTAACTCAGGTCACATTCAACATGTGATAACTCCATTCAAAACTTCATATTCTCAAAAAGAATAAACTTAGAACAACATCATTTTGTATTTATGAAAATTTGCAAGTACATAGCTCTGATGATTTCAAAAACTGAAGGATTGTCTTTCATTCATCCATAGTATATATTTATATCCATGTTTCGAGCAACAACTAAAATTGGACTACTTCAAAACTCCTAAATTTCTGATGGTGGGAAAATGCCATTTGAACAAGTCTTATAACTAAAAAATAGAATCTTTACTACTGCTGTCATTTAGAACATAAAAAGGACTCTGAGTGGAGTCATAATGTCTTTTGGGTAACCACAGAAATAACAGGATTAAAAACAAAGTCTTCATTTAATGCACACCTAAATTTCTGGCGCCCTCAACTTCCGGTGCATTCATCCACAACTACATGATGTCCACTTCTGTTATAGGCAATGCATTAACCTACACAATTACCCAACTTTTCATGCCATTAAATCAACATTTAAAAGCTAATTTCAATCAATTAGGAAAAAAGGATTTGTACAATATTTTATTAAAAATAGATAAGTATTGCTTATAAAAATAAATAAATTGGCAAGGATAGGGAATTGGGTAATGCAAAAAGGCTATTTGTTTCATCAAAGAGATGAGGTTATTTAGACCTCATCAGAAGATATATTCAACTTTGCAGGTAGTGTTATTTCATAAGCATTGGCAAAAAATTTCCTAAAGATTTGGCAAGGACCAATCTTTTTCATTTGAAGTTTTTTGTATGTTCCTGTAGGAAATCTCTCCTTTCGAAGATGTGCCAATACAAGGTCTCCAACCTAAAACTACAACTCTCTTTTCTTTTGATCAGCATGCCTTTTGTACTGCAGATTGTTGTCCTCAATGTTATGCTTCACCTTTTCTTGAATGTCATGAATGACTTGAGCAAATTCTTCCCCATCTACACTCCTCTTCTCCATTCCAGCAAGATCATGAAGTTCAAAAACACCTCTTGGATGCATACCATACACCACATAGAAAGGACTAAAACCTGTGCTGTTATTTGGGGAATCATTATATGCAAATTCAACTTGTGCTAGCATGAGATCCTAACTTCCAAGTGAACTACCAACAAGATATCTTAGCAAATTGCCAATGCTTCTATTGACAACATTGGTTTGTCCATCCATTTGTGGATGGTAAGAAGAACTAAAATTCAGATTTGTACCCAATTTCCTCCATAGTGTCGTCCAAAAAAGACCCACAAACTTAGTATCCCTATCAAAAATTATGCTTCTTGGTATACCATGCAACCTTACAACTTCTTTAAAGAACAAATTGGCAATGTTAGTGGCATCACTAGTCTTCTTACATGGTAGAAAATGCACCATTTTTGAAAATCAATCTACCACAACAAAGATTGAATCATTACCCCTTTGCGTACGAGGCAAACCCAAAATAAAATCCATACTCACCAAATCCCAAGGCCTGGTTGGAACTGGTAATGGCTGATAGAGCCCCACATTTTGACTTCTTCCCTTAGCATGTTGAGAAATTCTACACCTTTCCACATATCTTTTCATATCTGCCTTCATCTTTGGCCAATAATAATAAGTGTTCAGCGGTAGAAAAGTTGTATCCTATGCAAAGTGACCAACAAGACTACCACTATGTTTTTCCTTCAATAAATTATCTCTCATCGAGCCTCTAAGAATACACAACTAGTTTTCTTTAAACAACAAACCTTCTTGAATCATGTAATTCGTCCATGGCTCTCTATTCCGGCTAATAGGATCATTGCAAGATGCAAATACTTCTCCAAAATTTGCATCTTCTGCATACAACTCTTTCAAACTTTCAAACCCCACACTGTTAGTTTGTATTTCACTCAACAATAAACTCTTCCTACTTAAAGCATCAATAACTCTATTCATCTGACCACTTTTATGCTTCAAAACAAAATTAAAACTCTGAATATATTCAACCCATTTAGCATGCCTTTGTTTCAATTTGTGTTGGTTGTTAATGAACTGCAAAGCATGGTCATTTCTATACACAATAAACTCTTTGGGCAATAGATAATGTCTCCATTTATTGAGGGATTGAACCAAAGCATAAAACTCCAAATCATACGAAGAATACTTTCTTTTTGCCTCATTTAATTTCTCACTAAAATATGCAACCGGTCTTCCCTCTTGACTCAAGACTGCCCCAATAGCCAAACCACTAGCATCACACTCTACTTGAAACACTTTATCAAAATCAAGCAAAACAAGTATTGGTTGTTCACTCACCTTCCTCTTGAGAAATCTGAAATTTTCTTCAACCTCCTTGGTCCAAACAAATGGTATTTTCTATCCTTTAATAGTCTCCAAAATAGGTGCTACAACATGACTAAAATTTCTTATAAACTTTCTATAAAAACTAGAAATACTATGAGAACTCCTTACCTCCATGACACTTCTTGGTGATGGCCAATCAAGTATGGCCTAAACCTTCTCCTTATCCATTTTCATCCCTCCTTTTGACACCACAAAGCCCAAGTAAACCATCTCGGTCTGTATAAAAACACACTTCTTCAAATTAATCTGCAACTTTTCTTCATGTAGCCTCTTCATAACCTACCTCAAATGCTCTATATGCTCCTCTTTGGACCTACTAAACACCAAAATGTCATCCAAATATACAACCACAAATTTACCAATAAATGGTTTCAAAACCTCATTCATTAACCGCATAAAAGTGCTAGGGGCATTAGACAATCAAAAAGGCATAACCAGCCTCTCATACAATCCATCACTAGTCTTAAAGGCTATTTTCTATTCATCCCCCAATCTGATTCTTATTTGGTGATAGCCACTTTTCAAATCTATCTTAGAAAAATATATGGAACCACTCAAACAATCCATTAAATCTTCAACTCTAGGTATGGGAAACCTATATCTTATGGTAATTTTATTAATCACCCTTGAATTAGTACACATATGCCCTCCCCTCCTTTCTTTGGAACCAACATTGTAGGAACAACACAAGGGCTTAGACTTTCCCTTATCAATCCTTTCTTCAAAAGGTCCTCCACTTGCTTTCTTATCTCCTCATTTTCCATAGGTGTTAACTTATATGCAGCCTTATTGGGAAGGCTAGCACCTATAATCAGATCCATGTGATGGCGAATGCTTCTAATAGGAGGTAATTCATTAGGCAAATCATTTGCAACAATGTCCATATTCTCATTCAAAATGTCTTGTATCTCAATAGGCAAATCCTCCAACTTCGTAGAAGTCATTACACATCTAGGTTTAGGAACCATAGCATAACCAATTTCTTCATTTTTCAAATCATTCAAAAATTCTTTACCACTTACTATCATTACCTTACTACTGCTACTGCTACTATCCTCTTCTTTCTCCTTTATGGGCAACAAGGTATGCTTCTCTCCATCCTTCTCAATGGTATAAGTATTCTCCTTTCCATCATGCATCGATTTCCTATCAAATTGCCACGGTCTTCCAAGCAAAACATGGCACACATCCATGGGCATTATATCACACAAAACACAATCCTTATAACTACCAATATAAAAATTAACATAGGCCTACTCACTAACCAATATTTGATGGCCTTTTTGTAACCAAGTCACTTTATATGGAGTAGGGTGTTTAATCCTTTTAAGATTCAACTTTTCTACCACATCAGTTGCAACAATATTATCAGTGCTACCACTATCTATAATGAGCTTACAACATTTACCTTGTGACTTACACTTGGTTTTAAACAATGCTCTCCTTTGAATTGGCTCTTGACTTTGTTTTTGTGGCTTCAACAACATCCTCTTAAGCATTAAAGACTCACTTGATTCAGCTTCATCCTTGTGGTGTACTAGTGATCCCACACTCTCTTGATCAGTATGAACAACTTGAATTTTGAATGTCCTCCTTGTGATGATTTAGAGCATTCCCAACTCTTGTGCCCATATTGGTTGCACTTGAAACATTTCCTTGCAAATCCTCTTCCTCTACCTTGTGTGCCACCTCTTCCATAAGATCTTCCTCCTCTATTTTGATATCCACCCCTATCATTGATGGCTATCCCACTAGAACTTCTAGCCTCTTCTCCTTGATGGTGTTGTTCTCCCCCACTTGTTTGTTTTCCCCTTCCTCTAAAACCTCTTCCTCGCTTCTTCTCTTGCTGAATTTTCTTCCTTTGCAGCTTTTCTTCTGCCTTTAAGGCAAGTTGACAAGCCTCTTCTAGGCTCCTTGGGGACAAAAGACTCATTTCGTCTTACAAACTGTACTTGAGACCATTTACATATCGAGCTATCTTCTCCACATCTTCTTCAACATGCCTAGATTAGATTATTAACTTGTAGAATTCCTCCATATAATCCTTCACAGGCATATCCTTCTACTTCAAATTCTGCAATCTCTTAAAGAGATTTGCTTGATAATCACTTGGCAGAAATTTGGCCTTCAACTGAGCCACCATTCGATCCCAAGAGTTGATCTTTTCCTTATTTCTCCTTCTCCTCTCAGTTTGGACAAAGTCCCACCACATGGCAGCATGGCCCTTCAATCTGGTGTAGGCAAACTTTACTCTTTTCTCCTCTACTACACCCTCATATTCAAAATATTTATCCAAGTCATTGATCCAATCGATCAAGATTCACCATTGAGACTTCTAGCATATGTTGACACCTCTATCTTGGATTTAGAATCTAAACTTATGACTAACTTCAAAAGTCTTTCTCCAAATTCTTCTTCTTGATCTACTTGTCCTGCCTCATTCTCTTCTCTTTGTTGTTCTTCCTCTTCATCACTTATATCTTCAACATCAGGAGTTCCTCTCCTCTGTGCTCTCTCTAGGGCTTCTATCTTTGCAACCAAACTTTGCAACAACTCAAGGTCCCCATGGTCTCTTCGGCCTCTGCCTTGGCCTCCTCCTCTGCTCATTCTTCTCATAGGCATCTTGACCACTTACCAATGCCCAATCTCAACCTCAGGCTCTGATACCAATCTGATGGAGTCGTGATAGTCACCGGTTAAAACTAAACCACTTATAGAAAACTCAAACAAAGAGATATGCAAAGATAATGATAGGAATTCAAAGTATTTCCTTCACCATAACCAAATACAAAATGATAGGAGGGAAAGTGAAATTTTGCACAATCTAAAACAATCTATTACTATTCTCTGCTATTATTTAAAACATGACTATTTCATACAAAATTGGCCTCTAATAGTCGGCCTTAGAGTAAAACACACTTCCTCCCTATTCCTATACTCCCATCCTTTCTTTCTTCTATTCAGCTCATTTGACCTCTCCTTTTCTATATCTTTCACTCTATATTAGTTCCTTTGAAACTGTTGGCCTATCTTGTTGTTGATTCATCTTCTACAACCATCCAATCGACCGCTGCATGCTTAGATTCCTTGTTGTCATGCGCCATCTGTCATTAAATCACCTAAGACTCTTCATTTCCCTTTTCCTATAGCCATCGCCTCTCTTCCTAGACTCTGCATTTCTTTCCAACTGTCTTCGACTACCGGTAGACCTTTCAACTTCCTTCTAAAATGATTCACAGAATCATGATCTTCTTCGAGGGTTACCAGTTGTTTTGCATTCGTTTGATCCATGTGACCATTCGAATTCATTAACTATCAAAGAAACTATCAAGTATGCAGAAATAAAAATGATAGATTTAAATCCCTTTGTTAAATGGTTCCTGGCGCTTGGGCAACAGGAGTCTTCCAACCACACTTTGATTCAGCATAGCTAGCTACAGGACTATGTACAATAGGAACAGAAAATACATGGAGACAGGAACTCCTCAATGAGTTTTTAGTTTCACAAAGAAGTTACAAGATAAGGACAGAAGATAAAGAGATACCGCCAAAACCTAAGAAAAGCTAACAAAACAAAAAACCAAAATAGCAAAAAGAAAGAAAACTAAAATTGTAGGCATGATGCTTTGCATCAGTTGGTGTGAAGATGGAGGAGGAGGATCGATGTATGACATTACTGTGTTCCTTACCAAATTCAT
This sequence comes from Cunninghamia lanceolata, assembly GCA_027924645.1. Taxonomy (NCBI): domain Eukaryota; kingdom Viridiplantae; phylum Streptophyta; class Pinopsida; order Cupressales; family Cupressaceae; genus Cunninghamia; species Cunninghamia lanceolata. Next base: position 1,318,215 of record BSBN01000680.1, on the reverse strand, counting down.
GGGACCACCTTGTTATGGCCATTGGGAGTACCACTACCACCTTCAATATGGATGGAGTGGTTGCATCATTGTTGTTTGAAGAGATGTAGAGAAAGTATTTTGAATCAACTAAGGAGGCTCTTGCAATTCATGGTAGACCTAAAGAGAAAGGAAAGAAATATAATAAGAAGAAGGAAGAAAAAGGAAGATCCAAATCCCATGGGAGATCTAAGTCTCCTGGAAAGTCCAAGGCTCTATGTTGGAACTACAACAAACCTGATTATTTCTACAAGGAATACAAAGTGGAAAAGAAGAAGAAAAAGAACTATGATTCGGATTCTAACAAGTCCTCTTAGGATGAAGGAGAAGCATTTGTCACTTCTTTGGAAACTCATGCATCTAAGGATGTGTGGCTTATTGACTCTGGTGTATCTTTCCACATGATGGTGGAAAGGTGTACTTGGGTGATGATTCTCACCTGAAGATTGTTGGTCGTGGAAGAGTTTTGATTCAATTCCCAGATGGATGAGTGAAGAGGATCAATGGTGTTCTACATATCCCTGGTTTGACATGGAATCTATTATCTATAAGTAAATTGAATGATGTGGGTGTGCAGTTTGTTTTCTTGAATGGAGGATATAAGGAGCTATGGTGCTAGCCAAGGGTGTTTGGATTGCAACTCTATATCAGCTTGATGTATGTGTAATTCAGTGCAATAGTGCCTCTGTTTTGAAGAAGAGAACTTCAGAGTCTTCATCCTCACCATTGGAACCAACAACGAAGATGATTGTTGCATCTACTTCTGATGGCTATGTTTTTTGGGTACCTAAGAGTGCTCATTCTATGAAGATGAAACTTCTAGCTAAGAAGATGTTGTTATGGCACCAAAGGCTTGGTCATATTGGTGAAAAGGGTTTGAGGACCCTAAAAAATAAAAACCTCGTTGAGGGGATGAATGACTATAATCTTGAGTTTGATTTTTGCAAACATTGCATTTATGGAAAATAAAATCGTGTTCAATTTTATTCTAGTTCTCACAAATCTTCTAAGGTGTTGGACTTGATTCATTCTTATGTGTTTGGTCTTGTTAATGTTCTTTTGATTTCAAAATCTAGTAAATTGTTTCATTCATTGATATTATAGTAGAAGGACATGGGTGTATTTCCTTAAATTAAAATCTGAAGTCTTTAGTAGATTCAAAGAGTTTAAATCTCTTGTAGAGAATCAGAAGGATGGAAAGATTAAATGTTTGAGGATTGACAATGGTGGTGAGTTTTGTTCAGCAAATTTTGATAAGTTCTATAAAGAACATGGGATTGAGAGCCACAAGACAACTTCACATACCCATTAATAGAATGGAGTTGCAGAGAGGATGAACAGAACATTTATGGAGAGGGATAAGTGTATGCTAAGTGGAGCTAGCTTTGAACAAAAGTTTAGGGCTAAAGCTATTGCTACCGCTTGTTACTTGGTTAATAGGTCTCCTACATTGATGCTTGTTGATAAGACACCTATGGAGATGTGGTCTAGTAAAAAGCCTTCATTAACACATTCGAGTATTTGGTTATGAGGAATATGCACATGTGCCTAAGGAGAAGAGGTCTAAGTTGGAGAACAAGGTTGTGAAGTGTATCATCATCAGTTATGGCATCAGTGTGAAAGGGTACAAGCTTTGGGATCCAATGGCTGAGAGAATTTTGTATAGCAGAAGTGTGATCTTCAAAGAGCTCAATCCTTCTTCTGTTGTTCTACAACTAGAGAAAGAAGAGAGCAAAGAGGATGTTGTTCAACTTCCTTCTACCCCTGAGAAAGTTAAACATAAAACATTTGTTGGACCTAATGATGAGGAGACCCCTAGTAGCTTTGAAAGCTCAAAAGAAGATGAAGAACCTCAAACTCAACTTTTGAGGAGGTCCACACGAATAAGGTAGAAACTTGATAGGTTTGGTTATTCATTGCATGATTCCAGTTGTATTTTTCCTTTGATTTCTAACACTGACGAGCCTAGGACCATAAGGGAGGTTATGGGTATGAGTGATGTAGATTCATGGAAAGAGGCCATGGAAGAATAGATGGCTTCCTTGAAGAAAAAATACTTCAGATCCGGTGCCCTTTCCTAATGGATGTAAACCTGTTGGATGCAAATGGTGTTGAAATGAACCAGACAACTAAGAGGGGGGGTGAATCAGTTGTCTCAAATCTTTAACTAATTTTGCACCTTAAACATTAAACACTTGTCCACTATTTGTTATGATTAAATCATTAAAGCATAAACTCATAAACATAAACACAATTGCAAAATCATACACAAGAGACACCTGATTTTTACATGGAAAAATTTGTTAAGGGGAAAACCATGGTGGATGTCAGTCCATAAGATATATAAGTTATAACAATACCAAAAATTAGAGGCTCGCTACCAATAGGGCTCACTACCCAGAAAAAGGCTCACTACCAAGAGGGCTCACTGCCCAGAAAAAGGCTCGCTGCCAAGAGGGCTCGCTACCTAGAAAAAGGCTCACTGCCAAGAGGTTTTGAACTGAGATAATAGCATATACTCCATGCCTGAATTCAATTCCATTGAAGTGCAATGCTCTTCCTCTGCTCTGCTCTGCCTTCTACACTTCTTCACTTAACTCTGCATCTTCACACAAGGACATCTTTTCCACGACCAAACTACAAGTATATATATCATTCATTAACCTTGGAATGTACATCAAGGTCGACATTACATTCATCAACCATTTGAATAATCTCCAAGGTCGGCATTACAAACATTTACAAAACAGGTCTTGACTTAATACAAAATTATGCAAAGGAAATGTAGTAAAGATGTATGCAAATAACTCGACACCTTAGCTGGGACTCAAACATGATCTTCCATGCCACAACACACTTCTGCAATCTTTAATAGATCTCTACAATCATAGGAATTAACCAAGTCCACTAAGACTAGTTACACGCTATGTTTTTTGGGAATAATCTTCAAACACAATCTCAATTCTGAACGTGGACCAATGTAAAGGTAGGAACACAATTAGGAGGCATCCACAAGCATGTTGTAATCACTAAGAGCAACCACACAAACTCTAACCACTTTATCCATGAGATTCTTCACATCGGAGCACATAAACTTCATTGTCTTCAACTGTCATGAAAGAAAGATAGCTTGTGGACACCCAAATCATGAACCATTGTAGTTGTAGGCACTTATCATCATCCCATACTTCCCTCTAGAACCGCAGAGCAAAATACTTCAATGTGGAGGAATACGAAGCAAAATACTGTCTCCTTGTGACCAATGAATAATCAGAAAAAGTAGGTTTTACTCTGGTGAATGTAACACACTCAATTCTTCATGCTAGAGGCTCAAACTTAGGATTTAGCATCTTCAGGCATGCCTCTAAATAACTTTCAATCCACAAACCAAGCTCTTAAATCTACAAGAAATGCAGAGCAATCTTCTGGACTGTTCTTCAGTATGCAACTCACTATCTTCATTGTTATTCATTGTTTCCTTTCTGATTCTTCCAGAGGGGCTAATTTTCTCAATGTCCTCAACATACAAGGCTTCTAATCAATCAAAAGATAAAGATATAATTGACACCAATGACAACACCGATTAGGCACATACTTGCAACAATCTCCCCCTTTGTCATTGATTGCAACATATGATGTGAAAAACTTTAACTACCATCAAGACAAGATTCTCCCCCTTACTCTTCACACATATGCATTCTTTCCTACCTAAGTTTTTCACATGAATTCTCTCCCCCTTTGACACCAATGGCAAAGGGCACATACTTGCATTCTACTACTCTGATAGAACCAAACTTTTCTTTGACCTTACCTTTCTTTAATACTCCCCCTATCAACAATACTACAATACTTAGTGATCTCATTAGCTACCCCCCTTGAGATGTAGCTACCAAATCATCAATCTAGTTTAAAGAATGAAACTGCAAGCACCATCAGATTGATGCACTTCTATACACCTTAGTTCAAAGCAAGAGGGGTGATGACCCCTAACTTTTCTCTGAGATACTCAAAAGTATCTTTAGGCAGAGGCTTAGTAAAAATGTCTACAATATGATCTTTTGTAGATACATACTCCAACTTGACTTCATTCTCTGTCACTTTTTCCCTCAAGAAATGACATTTATGGATATGTGTCTTGTCCTTGAGTGCATCACCAGATTCTTGGATATGTTTATGGCACTTGTATTGTCACAAAAGATTACAATTGGATCCTAATATACAACTATGATGTCTTTTAATGTCTGCTTCATCCATAACACTTGAGTGTGTTGAAATGTGTCAAACAACTGAGAGTGGGGTGAATCAGTTGTCCCAAAACTCAAACACTTCTGCACTTAAACATTAATCACTTTATCCGCACTTATTATGATTAAACAAAGAATGCATGAAGTCAGAAACTTAAACACAGATGCAAAATTAAACACAAGAGACACCAGATTATTACATGGAAAACCCCAAGGTGGGGAAAACCATGGAAATGATTAGCTCTCAAAATGTATTGCAATCTTTGCAAAATGATGTTCAGGCTTGGTCACTCCATGAGCCTAGAACATACTGACTCACTGCCATGAAGTCTAGCTAGGTCTAGCAGGCTCACTGCCTCAACCCTAAACCTAGAAAGATTACAATAAGGGCTATTAAACCTAGAGGGCTATTAAACCCTACTAGTGGCTCACTGCCAAGATCATCATCTTATTTTGTCTGATATTAACACATTGAAGTACAATAGTTCCTCTGCTCTGCCCTACTCTACCTTATCTCCACACCTTTTTCTTTATCTTCCCATTTCCACACATGAACCTCATTTCCATGCCTCAATTACAAGTATTTATACACTTTATCACCCTTGGAATGATCATCAAGGTCGGCATTACAATCATCAACCATTGGAACAATCTCCAAGGTCGGTATTACAAACATTTACAAAATAGGTCTTGACCTAATACAAATTATTCTAAGGAATTATAGTATAAATGTATGCGGACCATGCTGAGCCTTAGCTGGGACTCAAATACAATCTTCCACGCCACAACACGCTTCCATAATCTTCAAGGGATCTCCGCAATTACTAGAATTAACCAAGTCAGCTAAGACTGGTTACATGCTACGTTATCTAGGAATAATCTTCAAACATGATCTCATTTCCTTAACGTGGACCAATGTAAAGGTAGGAACATGATCAGGAGGAATCCACAAGCATGTTGAAATCATTAGGAGCAACCGCACAAACTTAAACTACTTTATTCATGAGATTCTTCACACTAGAGCACATGAACTTCATTGTCTTCAACTGTCATAAGAGAAAGATAGCATGTGGACCACCAAAACATGAACCATTGCAATTGTAGGCACTTATCATTATCCTAGGCTTCCCTTTAGAACCACAAAGCAAAACACTTTAATGTGGAGGAATGTGGAGCAAAATACTTTCTCCCTATCACCAGAGAATAACTAGAGAAAGTAGGTTTTACTCTAGTGAATGCAACTTTCTCAATTCTTCACACCAGGGGCTCAAACTCAGGATTTAGCATCTTTAGACATCCTTTAAATAACTTCCAATCTGCAAACCAAGATCTTTAACCAGAAAGAAATGCAGATTAATCTATTGGATTATTCTTTAGCATACAACTCACTATCTATACTGCACTTTACTGTAACTCACTTGTTTCTTCTGGAGAGGCCAATTTTCTCAATATCCTCTATATACAAAGCTTCTAAACAAGTAATAGAATAGCACACAATTGACACCAATGACAATAAATATATGTTAACATCAATGACAACACCGATTAGGCACATACTTGCAACAATCTCCCCCTTTGTCATTGATGGCAACATATGATGTGAGAAACTGTAACAACCATCAAGACAAGATTCTCCCCCTATCTCTTTACACATCTGCACTCTTTCTTTCTGAGTTTTTCACATGAATTCTCTCCCCCTTTGACATCAATGGCAAAGGTCACATACTTGCACTCTTCGGCTCTAATTCAATTTCTCTTCTGAACTCTCTGACTACTCCCCCTAGGAAGTAGCCCTAAAAGCATCAATCCGGATCTAAAGAAGGAACTCTAAGCACCACTAGACTGATGCACTCTTGTGCATCTTAGTTTAGAGTAGGAGGGGTAATAACCCCTAAATTTTCTTTGAGATACTCAAAGGTATCCTTAGGCAGAGGTTTGGTGAAAATGTCTACAATCTGGTCTTTTGTAGATACATATTCCAACTTGACTTCATTCTCTGTCACTTTTTCCCTCAAAAAGTGATATCTTATGGATATGTGCTTTGTCCTTGAATGCATTACTGGGTTCTTTGTTATGTTGATGGAACTTGTATTGTCACAAAAGATTACAATTGGATCTTCATACACAATTCTGATGTCCTTCAATGTCTGCTTCATCCACAACACTTGAGTACAAGTATATGCTGCTGTAATATATTTTGCTTCTGTAGTAGACAGAGATATTGAGTCTTGTTTTTTACTTATCCAAGATACCAGCCTTTTTCCCAAAAGGAATGCACCTCCACTTGTACTTTTTTTGTCATCTACATCTCCAGTCCAATCTGCATTAGTGTATGCACTAAGAGTGAAATCATTGTCCCTTGGATACCACAAACCATAATCCATTGTACCTTTCAAATATCTCAAAATTTTCTTGACTGGCATCACATGTGACTCCTTAGGCTCTACTTGAAACCTTGCCACAAGACAAACTGCATGCATTATGTCAGGTCTGGTTTGAGTCAGATAAGGTAATCCTCTAAACATAGATATGTACCTTTTATGATCTATCATAAGTGAATCATCATTTTTGCTTAACTTACAACTGATTATCATGGGAGTATTTACCAGTTTAGAGTTTTCCATCCCAAACTTCTTTAACAACTCTTTTACATACTTAGACTGAGAAATGAAGATACCTTTATTTGATTGATTTATTTGCAAACCTAAAAAGAAATTCATATCACCAAATATGGACATTTCAAATTCACTTTGCATTTCTCTAGCAAAAATTGTGCACATACCTTCATTGCCTCCAAAGATAATGTCATCAACAAAGACTGCAACAATCAAGATTTGTTCATTATTGATCTTGATATAGAGATTGTTGTCAGTGGTACCCTTGGTGAATCCTAACTTTATCAGATACTTATCCAACCTAGCATACTAGGCCCTAGGGGCTTGTTTTAACCCCTACAATGCCTTCTCTAATCTGCATACCATGTCACCCTGATGTGATGACTAGAATCCTTCTGATTGTTCAATATAAACTTCTTCTAATTCTCCATTCAAAAATGTAGACTTTACATCCATCTGATATACCTTAAAATCTTTGTAGGCTGCAAATGCCAAAAACATTCTTATAGCTTCAATCCTTGCCACTAGTGCAAATGTTTCCTCAAAATCTATTCCTTCAACTTGAGAGTATCCTTTACATACCAACCTTGCTTTGTTTCTTACTACTTCACCATTCTCATTCATCTTGTTTCTGAAAACCCACTTGGCACCAATTACATTTTTATCTCCTGGTCTAGGAGCAATATCCCAGGTCTGATTCTTCTCTATCTACATCAATTCTTCTTTCATAGCCTTTACCCAATTCTCATCATTGCAATCTTCATTCACAGTCTTAGGTTCAATCTTGGAAATCAGGAAGAAATTTACTTGTTCTTCTGCATCTCTTCTTCTAGTTAGGATTCCTTTACTCTTATCTCCTATGATTTGATCTTCAAAATGATTAAGTTTTACATACCTTGGTGTCTTGGTAGCACTTTCCAGAGCTTGATCCTCTTCATCTAAGCTGTCTTCATGCTGCACCACTTTAGAAACATCTAGTTTATCCGATTCATATCCACTTGATTCTGGAGACCTTTCCTTGCTTTCATCAAATTTGACATTTGCACTCTCAATTATCTTATTCAGCCTCTTATTCTAACACCGGTAGGCCTTGCTCTTGGTGGAGTAACCAAGGAAGATTCCTTCATCACACCTAGCATCAAATTTGCTTAGATCTTCTTCTCTTTTGATATAACATTTTCTACCAAAAACTTTGAGATATTTCACAGTAGGAACTTTACCATACCACAATTCATAAGGAGTCTTAGAACTATTACCTTAGACTTGGACTCTATTTAGGATATATACAACAATGTGAATTGCCTCTCTCCAATATACTTCCAAAAGATCAGCTTCCTTCATCATGGTTCTAGCAGCTTCTTGAACTGTTCTATTTTTCCTTTCAACGACTCCATTTTGTTGTGGAGTTCTAGGTGCAGATAATTGTCTCTATATCCCATGTTCTTCACAAAATAAATTGAATTCATTTGATGTGAACTCTCCTCCTCTATCAGACCTTAAACATTTGATATTCAAATCCATCTCATTCTCAACCATTGCCTTGAATACCTTGAACTTATCTAGAGCTTCTATTTTTTCTTTCAAAAAGGTAACCCAAGTCATTCTAGAATAATCATCAATAAGCAACATGAAATACATGTCTCCTTGTAAACCTCTTACTCTGGTAGGTCCACACAAGTCTGTATGCACTAGGTCCAGTAGTCCATCAACTGATTGGTCCTTTCTTTTAAAACTTGTTCTTGTTTATTTCCCAAATTGACACTCCTTGCAAATAGGATTAGCTGGCTTCACAAGCTTAGGCAAATCTCTAACAACTTGCATAATACTTATCTTCATAATGTTATCAAAATTGATGTGACACAACCTTCTATGCCATAACTAACTTTCATCAGTCTGAGCCAGCAAACAATAATTATCAATTCCTTTCAAGATAGATATTACCTCTGGTTTTCTTGCCAGTTGCAATGATTGTTCTAAAGCTTTCCCTGATCTTGCATCCATTGTCCTTGGAGCTTAATTCATAACCTTTGTCACACATCTAACCCACACTCAAAAGATTGTGCTTTAATCCTTTCACATACAAGACATCTTCAGTATTATGCTTTCCATCAAAAGAAATAGATCCTTTTTCCACAAATCTTACCAGTTGTATCATCTCCAAACCTAACCAGTCCACCATCATATCTTTACAAACTCACAAACTTACTTTTGTCACCAGTCATGTGGTGAGAGCAGCCACTATCAATAACCCATTCATCTTTGTCTTCAACAACCTGAGTAGCCAAAGCACTTTCTACCGGCTTTCCTTCTTTCACACAGCTAGTAGTATTAGTAGACACAGGTTCTTTAATAGCAATAAACAAGCATTCATTACTAGAATTACTAACATTATCTGGTTCACCATTGTCTGATACTCCTTCATCATCATCAAAGTCTTCAACATAATAACATTTCTTTAGATCCTAGGCCTATTCTCATATATTTTCCTATTTCTTTTAATTCTTTCAGGACATCTAGAAGCAAAGTGGCCTACTTTACCGAAGGAAAAAGATTTAAAAGGTAATTTACCTTTGAACTTACTAGATCCTCTTTGCAGTCTATCCACAAAGTTGGCTTCAATTTCATCAAACTCATCATCAGATTCTACCTTGTACTTTTTTGACATGGAAGTTTTCCTAGAGGTACTGGCTTTGAAGGCAGTCTTGACTTTTGGCAGGGCATCACCAAACTCCATCATCTCAAAGGCAGTAAGCTTACCAAGCAACTGATCTCTATCAATAGCTTTTACTTGCATGAATTCCTCAATTGTAGCTACCTTGTGACTTTAGGATTTTGGCAATGATATGAGAATTTTCATTACAACTTCCTTATCACCGAGAGTCCCCCCCATACCTTTTATTCCAGTGACAAGTTCATCAACTCTTTGCGTGAAGGCTGTTATGTTTTCATCTTCATTCATCTTCAGACTTTCATATTTCACTTTCAGACTTTGTAGCTTGGACTCCTTCACAGAATTATCTCCCTCATACAGATTTTTCAGCTTTTCCCATACCTCATTTGTAGTTTCAAGATCCACAACTTTTGTCAGTACTGAGCCATTCAATGAACTTAACAGAGCATCTTTTTCCTTAAAATCCAATTCATATTCTTTGATTTCATCTTCAGTCATCAAACCATTTTGAGGCAAGGTGTATTTTGTTTCTGTAACTTTCCATACTTTGTAACCAAGACAAAGAAGATGACTTTTCATTCGTGCCTTCCAAAGAGCATAATTCGTCCCATCAAAATGTGGTGCTTCCTTCTTATAAGATATTTTGGATCTTCCTCAAGCTGTTAGACTTTCTTCAGAGGAACCTCGCTCTGATACCAATTGTTGCAATGTGCCAAACAACTAAGAGGGGGAGTGAATCAGTTGTCTCAAAACTCAAACACTTCTACACTTAAACATTAATCACTTATTCATACTTATTATGATTAAACAAAGAATGCATGAAATCAGAAACTTAAACATAAATGCAACATTAAACACAAGAGACCAAATTTTTACGTGGAAAACCCCAAGGTGGGGAAAAATCATAGACAGGATTATCTCTCAAAATATATTGCAATCTTTGAAAAATGATGTTCAGGCTTGGTCACTCCACAGGCCTAGAACATATTGGCTCACTTCCATTAAGTATAGCTAGGTCTAGCAGGCTCACTGCCTCAACCCTAAACCTAGAAAGATTACAATAAGGGATGTTAAACTCTACCAGTGGCTCACTGCCAAGATCACCATCTTCTTTTATCTAAGATTAACACATTGAAGTACAATAGTTCCTCTGCTCTACTCTGTTGTGCCCTACTCTACCTTATCTCCACACCCTTTTCTTTATCTTCCCATTTCTGCACATGGACCTCCTTTCCATGACTCAATTACAAGTATTTATATAGTTTATCAACCTTGGAATGATCATCAAGGTTGACATTACAATCATCAACCATTGGAACAATCTCCAAGGTCGGTATTACAAACATTTACAAAATAGGTCTTGACCTAATACAAATTATTCTAAGGAATTATAGTATAAATGTATGCAGACCATGCCAAGCCTTAATTGGGACTCAAATACAATCTTCCATGCCACAACATGCTTCCATAATCTTCAAGGGATCTCTGTAATTACTAGAATTAACCAAGTTGGCTAAGACTGGTTACACACTACGTAATCTGGGAATAATCTTCAAACACGATCTCATTTCCTTAATGTGGACCAATGTAAAGGTAGGAACATGATTAGGAGGAATCCACAAGCATGTTGAAATCATCAGGAGCAATCGCACAAATTTAAACCACTTTATTCATGAGATTCTTCACACTAGAGCACATGAACTTCACTATCTTCAACTATCATAAGAGAAAGATAGCTTGCAGACCACCAAAACATGAACCATTGCAATTGTAGGCACTTATCATCATCCCAGGCTTCCCTTTAGAACCGTAGAGCAAAACACTTTAATGCGGAGGAATGTGGAGCAAAATACTTTCTCCCTATCACCAGAGAATAACTAGAGAAAGCAGGTTTTACTCTGGTGAATGTAACTTTCTCAATTCTTCACACCGGAGGCTCAAAATTAAGATTTAGCATCTTTAGACATCCCTTTAAATAACTTCCAATCCATAGACCAAGCTCTTTAAGTAGAAAGAAATGCAGAGTAATCTATCAAATTGTTCTTTAGCATACAACTCACTGTCTATACTGCACTTTACTGTAACTCACTTGTTTCTTCTGGAGAGGCCAATTTTCTCAATATCCTCAACATACAAAGCTTCTAAACAAGTAATAGAATAGGACACAGTTGACACCAATGACAAAAAATATATGTTGACATCAATGACAACACTGATAAGGCACATACTTGCAATAGAGTGCAACTATATGTTGTTGCAATGTACTCTACTTCTGCAGTGGACAAGGAGATTGAGTCTTGCTTCTTGCTCAACCATGAAAGCAATCTACTTCCCAAGAGGAATGCACCTCCACTAGTACTTTTCTTGTCATCCATATCTCTAGCCCAATCAGCGTTTGTGTATGTTCTAAGGGTGAAATCATTATCCTTTGGATACCACAAGCCATGTGTGTTGGGTAGAATTTAACCAGATCAAACAAACAAAGAGCAAAGATTAGATTCAACCCAAACTCAAGAAATCAAACCCAAAATGAAATAAAGACATGCAAACTAAATGATATCACATGAGTTGGATGATTTCTTGTTTGAAATGTAGGTTGCTCATGATCTGCAGCATAATGATTGAATTGAGATTCGATAGATGAAAGATGATTGATGGAAAAAGATAGGTAGGTGATGGATGAGGAGCCAATTTGGCAGAGTGATGGTGCTTAGAAGATTCATCCATGCAAATGGCATGAAAATGGGTTAATTTATAGGCAAGATGAGAAAATGGAAGGATGGAAACTTCCATTTGCAAGGGATAATTGAATTGGAAAGTTGCATTGTGCAACTTGGGAGAGGAAGTGGAAAGTGGAAGAATTCACTCGAGGGATAATTAGAAAGTGAGAGAAATGAGTTGAGTGATGAGTGGAGATGAAAATGGAAGGTGGAAGAGATGAGTTGAGTGATTAGTTAATAGAGAAATGGAAGGTGGGCAAAATCATAATTAAATAATTAAATTATTTAATTTATGATGCATGTGAGGATAAATATGATAAATTAAAATAAAATAAAAAGATTTATTTTATTTAATTTAAGAGGAAAGGGAAATTAAATAGATAAATAAAATTTATTTATTTAATAATGTGAAGGGATGGCTAAATTAAATAAACATTGGATTTATTTAATTTATTAGAGGAAAATGGTAGATTAGGTGATGATAGGGAGTGCCTAGGGTAAAGATGCTACAAGATGTTCTAACTAATGTGATATTGTAACAATGTGTTGTAAGAGGACAATTTTGGGTGTCTACATTTTTCCCCTCTTTGAGATGATGTTCAAGATGATGAGATTTGTGTCGAGTAACATCATTTCAAAGAAGCTAAGGTATGGATAGAAGAAAAATGTAGCGAAGGAAAGGTAGGATGAGGATGGGATGATAGGATGATGATGCCCCCTTGAGACGATAGGCAGGTTGGACAAGCATGAGTAGGCTCTCGAAATGAAATGGATTGGTCAAAAAAGATTGGAGAAGGGAACGAATAGAAGAAAAGGAAGATGTGTTATGCTACAATGAAAGTGAGCTACCATATGTCTGATTTAGCATGAGACGTTATGTACCAAGGTATAAGGACCAAGGTGATGATGTGTCTTATGCCCCAACATAATACAACCTTGTCTAGATACAAGATATGAATATTAGTTGGGTTGGATACAAATGCAAATGCAAGATAAAAATGATAACACGCACAAGCAAGCAAGCATGCATACACAAATGATTCAAAAACAAACAAGGTATTGCCCCCGTCAAGCTATAAACCAATGATTAAGTAATTGATTGATGATGATAGAAGTGTTGTCATGGCAGGGAATGATATATCCCTAGATCAACACAAGGATGATTGATTAATTGATTGATTGATGATTGATTGGGTTTACGACAAGATTAGGATCAAGACTATTGATTGCGATTGGATAATTTGACAAGCTTGATTGACTTGATTGGTATGGATAAAGGATGACTTGCATTTGGATTTATTGCTTGGATGATGAGATTGAAGAAGGGATTGAAGAATTGATTGATGAAGATTGATTGGAAGAATTATTTTGAAAGATAGATGAATTGATGGAGATAGATGATAGAAGAAGATGAGAGAGAAGAAAGAGGAATATCACCTATGCCTGAATCTGGGCACTTCCTTCATACACTAGACTACCTACATACCCTCTATCCACGGGATCAAGGCATGTAATGATAGAGATGGGGGGTAAATGCAAGGAGATGGGGGACCAAAAAGTTGCCATCATCTCCAAAATTAAAGCAAAATGTGAGCGCCTTATAAGGTGCACACATTTTAAAACGCATAAGCGTTATAATGCGCTCACATTTTTCTTTTAATAAAAACAAAAAAAAAACATTTTCTGCTCATTCACCGCACAGATTTTCTCTTGACAACAGCAAAGAAACTAAGCAAAATGCGGTCGCATTGAAAAAGAGGATATTCAATCAAGTGCACATGAGAAAACAAGAAATTCACAATGCCACCTCATCGCTAAAGACATCCTCATGCAAATTTGGAGGCTCTAGCATAGGAAGAAGGTAGGGTTTGTCTAATTTTGTTAGTTTTGCAATGTTTGATTTATGTTTATATTGCATTTACAGTTATTGGAGAAGCAGAAAATCTAAATCCAGTTGAAGAGGGTTAAAACAACCCCCAAACCCCTCCAAACCCTCAAAACCCACCTTCACCTCCTTTTCATGTAAGGGATAATCAAGAACACTACTTAGGGATAATAGAAGAAAACAAGAAACATCTTGAAACTATTATTCAAACCCTAAACAATCAAAGTGGAACCACTGAGTATAAGAGGGCACTTGCAAAATCACTACAGTAGATTGTTTCCCACACGGATTTGGTGATGAAACAAATCACCAAATTCCAAGACTATAGGGAGAGGAGTCGGCAATATTATGGTGACAAGTTGTCATATGAACAAGTGAAGAAGGAAAAAATTACAAAATCTCAATTATGTGCATAATTTATTAATTGCAAAACCGACTAAACATTAGAGGAAAGTTGTAAACGGTTTCCTATACATTGGTGTAGGAATGAAGACATATCCCAAAACTTTCGGGATAGATGGTACATGGTCTTCGATGAGCGGCCATGCAACAATGATGAGGTACCACAATAGTTTTTGAGGAAACTCTATTGCGAGTTCGTCCTCAATAAGATTCTGAATTATTTTGACATTCGTGAGTTCTAGGGTAGAGGTGGTGGCTCTGCCCAAGATAGACCTGGGGCTTAGCGAGATGAACAACATGTGCCTATACCCCGAGCGAGGCTAGAATGTAGGTCACTCCCTTTGGTTTTGAAGGAGAGTGTTGAGCTGGAGACTTTACATTCATTGACTACTCTCACCCAAACTCTATCACAACATGTGGATGATTTTACCCAGGGTAATGAGGGTGAGAGTAGTAAGCGTCATGTGTCCCCACATTTGTGCAATACATGTGGGAACCTATGTGATTATGGGACGTAGGAGGCACGACAGGACTTTGTGACACAGGGGCAACATGTTGCGACACAGGGGCAGCATGATGTGACACAGGGGTAGGACATATTGGATGATCTTATTCTCAATGACGATCTCTTACAACATACATTTGGTATTGACTCTTAGGAATTTCTGGCAAGTTTCATCTTGATTTAGTATATTGTTATTTGAAATTTGTAATTAATTTTATATGATTATCTATATTATAAGTCAAAAATATTGTATGTAATTGTTTGCACAATGAAATTCCAGGGTCAGAGTCTTCATCCTCCCTCTGTTAGCCATCTATTGGTGGCTTATGAGTAGAGGTCAAGTCAGCAGGTATGTAATTTATCACATATTCATAATTATTGTAGATATGTGAATGGTAATATTATTTTGTGACTTGATTTGATGATTTCAACAGTCACCAGCACCTCCATGGTTTCCACCATTTCTAATCATTATGCATTTTAAAAATAATATTATGTATTTATTTTGTTTTAATAATCTTGAACTTGATTTTTAGATGTTGAATATAGTGGAGACTCCTCCTCATCTTCATGAGTCAGCGCAGATAGGCATTGATGCAGCCATGATGTCTGCAAATCCTTTGATTGAGGTATGAGCCAATAACATGAAAATATCATAATTTTGTATTTCTTTTTTATCTCATGTCATTTGATGTACATAAATGATATTTATGTTTAGTCAATTTTGCTTCTTGATGCTTCTCACAGGAGGTCACAACTCCAATCCGTCCAACTACGGACGAAGAGAGAGTCAAGATGATGGAGAGAGATCATCAGTTGGCGGTAAGTGATCAATTACATATGTGATGTTATATATTTCATACATTTTCTATACTAATGCACATATTGTTTGTTTGTATTAAAAGGTGCAGCTGGATGAACTTTATTTGAAGAGGTCTACTCAACGGTAGAGTGAGGATGTGTCATTGATTGGCTCTCCATCTTCATAGTCAAAGAAGGGCCACCGATTATTTCCTAAAAGTCCATAGGAAACTAGTTTTTGGGAACTTTTTTGTATGCCTAGATGGATTTGTAGACATATTTTTGTATGTTAATCTGATGTATATTTTTGTATATTTGCCTATATGGCTTTGTTTGGACACGCCTATATGGCTTTTTATATAAACTAGATGTTATGTTCATGACATTATGTATATATGATAGTTTATATTAAATATTTAATATGATAATCAATTATTGTTACAGGAATTTTGTTTTACAAGTGCCAATTGCATTTTCTTGAAAGTTTATGAATCGTTTTCAAATAATCCATTTTGTGCATATCTTGCAATCATTGAATTCTGTCAGACTGTGCATTTCTTTGAGGCATCATTTTAAATAGTTCACGTGCCTTGTCTATGCTTCCATACTTTCCATACATGTCTACAAGGGCAACTTTGCAAATACAATACATGTGAGAAAATTCCTATATCATTTATGCTTTGATGGTTGTCCACACCATGTTCTCTAGATCCCATTATAGCATAGGCAGGGAGGAAGTTGGTTAAGGTTGTGCAATTTGGTTTTAGATGTGCCAAAATTTGTGTAAATGGTTGAAATTTATTTTTGTGCATTTGCTTGAGAGTTTTTAAAGCCTTATAAAAAATCCATTTCATGCATATCTTGCAATCATTGAATTCCATGAGACAACATTTCTTTGAGGCATCGCATCTAACAATTCATGTTCATTAAATATGCTTCCACAAAAGTTGCATACATGTCTTGCAGGGTACTTAAACTATGACATTTGACAAATTCGTATATCCTTTATGCTTTGATGGATGTCTATACCGTGCTCCAAACAAACCATTTCTAAGGTTTTGGAGTTTGGCTTTACACTTGCCAATTGCATTTTCTTGGAACTTTCTAAAGGCTTATTAGTAAATCCATTTTGTTCATATCTTACAATTATTGTATTCCATGAGGCGACATTTCCTTGAGGCATCATGCCAAACAGTTCACGTGCCTTGTCTATGCTTCCACACTTTTCATACATGTCTCTAAGGGCAGTTGCAACTACAACATCTAACAAAATTCCCATATGTTTTATCCTTTTGATGGATGTCCATTTTGGCATAGGCAAGGAGGATACTGGCTAAGGTTGTGGAATTTTGCTTTACACCCGCCAATCACATTTTCTTGAAAGTTGTTAATGCCTTATCAAAAAATCCATTTTGTTCATATCTTGCAATAATTGCATTCAATGAGGTGACATTTCTTTGGGGCATCATGCCAAACAATTCACGTGCCTTGTCTATGCTTCCACACTTTGCATACATTTCTACAAGGGTGATGTAGTAGGTAAGGAGAATGAATCAACACCATGGAAACATATTTCATGGTACAGGAGCACCTTAGCCATAGCCAATATTGGCTAGGAGCATGTCATAACAAGGTCCTAGGACATCATAGGACAAGTTGATGGTTTTGTGTCATCATTTTGCATGTAATAAGGTCAAATGACCAAAGTCATTTGTGTTTGGAGTCATGTTTTATGTTGTTGTCAAACAAAAAGTCTAATAATGCAAGTAGTGGTAAGAAGTTGCTTTGTCAACTTAACAAATCATGTAATAAGGAGATTACCCAATGATCAAACAGGTTGAAAGTTATTTATGATCGACTGGAACTATTGTAAACATGTATAAAAACCTTCACACACACCAAGGTCTCGTTTCGTGTGCCAAACGTCACATTCATTCGGGGTAGCAGGCTACCAGCAAAGTCCCTTAAGCTCCCTAAGACAAAAAAATTGCCAAACTTTGATGGGATAGTTCTTGGAATTCATGGAAGCTGGGTGGATAGGCTAAGTTTGATGTCTCTAACATGAATGTAAAAGGTTTTGTGCAGGGAAGGAGTCTAAGAGGGTTTTGTGTAATGCCCTAAGGGCATTTTCCAAGTGGAAAGGGTGGCTAAATAGTGGTTCTTGTGAATTTGAATGCAACCTGTCCAAGTAAGTGTTCCTATAGCATATGCAGGCCTATTTAAAGGTGAATCAAGTGTTAGTTTGTTCTGCGTTGGAGTGGATATGAGATTTTCATTAAAACCCCCTTATTTGTGAAGAAATGAAGGGTTTTCTAGTTTGCACCCTAGATGAGCATGGCTATACTAACCAATGGTGGAATTTGAAGTTTTGTGACATATAGATCTATTATTTTGGGGTGGTTATTGAATGATCCTAGGGTATTTTCTTTATTAATTGGACCAAATTAGGCCTATTTCTAGAGAGGGCCAATCATAGTTCACTCACATTTTTCCTTAAACAAGGGCATGAAATCTTTTGATATGTTGTTCTACTCCATAATTGGTGTCTAAATACTTTTTGGTTTGTGGGTTGGCTAAGTTTACACAAAGTTATGCACATTTTTCAAGTTTGGAAGGCTACTAGGCCTTAAGGAGTGATTTGTGGATCAGACATTGGTTGATGTTTCCAGGCACTAAAAGTGAAAAAATTGGTTTGAATACATTATATTGACATGGTGTATGCTTGTGTTAGGGTTGGGGAATAGCTTGGAGCCCTTATGCCTTATGATGCCCTTAAGCACCTAGGATTTGAGGGCTTGGGCAAATTGGTTGCTAAAAGGGGATCCTTGTGACTTGAAGAGTGGTTTAGTTGGTTCTATTTGATGAACATAATCTTGTTAGATGCCTCATCTAGTTCATATGAAGGTTTGAACCCTAGTTGTGTGTTGGAGACTTAATGCATTGAAGGGTCATTGAGAGATTTTGTGAGTCAAATCAAGAACACAAGTTTGTCAAACTTTGTAAAACCAAGTTGTTGTCACCTTGTAGTGCATCATTTGGGAGCCTATTTCAAACATTCTAAAGGGTAAAATTGAATAGTTGTATCTCTAAGAAGTAGAAAGCTGAAGTAGTAAATTGTAGAATGATGCACAAGCAAACACCACTAAGGAGCATATTTTCCATAGCAAGGATGGAAAAAGAAGTAACTCTCCAAAACTAAGGGAAGAGAAAGGCCAAAACAAACTGAAAGAAGATAACAAACAAGTTGATTTGAGTATGCACAAAGCTAACAACTATTGGTCTTATTTCAAGGTTGGAGGATATTATTATGACAAGTGTTGGAAGCTTCATCTAGAGATTCACCCAAATGACAAACGCAAGAGTAAGCAACCACAAAGGGAAAAAAGGCAAACTAGAACATCAAATTCAAAGAGAGAACAACTCTCACATGAGTCTACATCAACATTTAATGATGTTAGTATGTAATGATACTTGGATAGAGTATTTACTTGATTTGCAAAGGAGATAAGTGTGAGTTGCTTTCATTTGTAAGGGCATTTGATTAGCACTCCAAGTTTTTCCTATGGATCGAGTTGTGTTCATGTTGTTCACTTGTAGAGCAAGCAAGTAGTACATTTCACTCACTATGGGTGAGTACGAGAAGTATGGCCACTTAGAGGTCAATAAAGGACAAGGAAAATAGAGAATGTAAGTGATGACATGTTTTGGGTGTTGTAAGCATGCACATTTGTGCTCCATAGTAACATAAATGTTGTAGCATGTAACATAGATGACTTGTAAAATGTTGTAGCATAACAGTGATGGTTTTCATTATTGTAATGTGCACAAATTCTTATCTCAGCTGTAGCATGTGCATAGTTGTAGGAGGAGAACTCTTTACACATTCATTGTAAACAATGTATAAATGTATGAATTTAATTGTACATAGATGCAATAAGAAGGACCACTTTGTAATAAATTATAACTTTCATAGCATTGTAAAATGACCTTCAAATGCAAGGAGGATCATACATGGCAGAAGGGTTATGTAGACTATGATAGTGGATTGTTATATAGACTTACATTATTATCCTACACTCATGAAAACCTCCTTTTTAGTGTTTTATCTCCTTGTAACTCCCTTTGTATCATCTTATGTCATGATGCTTGTATGTCCATATATTTACATATATAACTCTCTTCTCTAAAATTTTGTTATGTTGATGAAGTAAATACATAATCTCCATCATAATTTTTATGGATTGAGTGGTATCAAAGTGAGTTTAACAATTTGTCAAATAGTTTGTGGTGCTCATTTCCTCCATTTTTGTAAGAAAACTATCATTTCATGCATGGTTCTATTAAATGAATTGAATTATGTATGTATTAAGGAATAAATCCTTCTATATCATCCTAGGGCAAAAATTTAGAGTCTTCCAAAATCATTTTTGGCTCCATGTATACACTTGAATATGAGTATGACAAACAATTGTTCACTAAAATTATTTTATTAAGTATTTGATAATGTTTTTATCTTGTATAGCTGAAAATAGGTGAAATAAAGGCATGAAGGGCCAAAACAAGGTGGAAACATGAGGAATTTGGAGTCTCTTTGATTGAACTAACTGATATACCTAGACACATCTATGTCTTAGAACATAAAGAACATAAAAAACATAAAGACATTTAAAGACATAAAGAACATAAGAACATATATACGTGAATTAAAATTGAACATACCTTAGAATTCGATGTTGCAGTTGACCAATTCTCCAAAAGATGGCTTCAAAATCCTCAAATTCTTGTTTTTCTCAAGTTTGATTATGAATTCTATATAATTCTAGAATAGGATTAGTAAAATTTATGTAAAAAACAAACATATATCATCAAATTCAATCTATATATCAATGGTAATTAGCTTTGAAAGAAAATCACACATGAAACATGAAACATGAAACTTTTAGTTTAAATAATCAAATTTTCTCCAAAAACATGAAAAATCACTTCTTATACGTTGAAAAAACAAAAAAAGGTTGTGGATTCATATAAAAATTATTCCATATTAGTCAATCAACATGAAAAGCATTTTTTTGTCTGATATTCTTGTGAAAAGTAGGAATAATAGGCATGTGGGGTCTGAAACACAAATCCCACATGCTTTTTTACCATTTTCCATGCTTCCAAGAATGCGATCGCATTCTAGGAAGCATGATAACATAAAGGTAACCTTGTATCTACATGAGAGAGTTTCTCTCTCGCTCTCTTCATTTCTCTATCCTATATATGAAGAGGGATCAGGAGATATGGAGAGATAGAGAGGGACATGGAAATAGAGAGGATAGGTGGAGATAGAGACAGGGAAAGGGAGAGATGGGGATCGAGATAGAGAAAGGGGTCTATAGGGGGAGAAAGATATACATATATATAGAGAGGGGAGATATAGGGAGATAGATCTAGCAAGGGAGAGATAGATAGGGAAATACAGAGAGAGGTAGAGAGGGGTCTATTAAGAGACGGGGTTATGAGGATAGATAGCTCGATAGGGAAAGAGATCAAGAGATGTCTAGAGACATAGGGAGAGAGATTACAAGAGGTAGAAGGATGGGGAGAGAGATAAAGAGGAGAGAGGTAGCGAGGGATAGATTAAGAGATAGGGATCCATATGTCCAGAGAGATAGAGATAGGGATCCCTATTCTCTCCTCTACCTAAACCATAAACCTAAAGCTCTAAACCATAAGCCCTAAACCCTAAATAATGCCCCTAACCCCTAACCCTAAACCCTAAAATCCAACAACCCTAAACCCCTAAACCCCTAAGGTCCCTAAACCATAAAACCTAGAAGCAAAGGTAGGTATAGTTAGAGAGAGGGATAGAGGAGACAGAGATATCTCTCCTAGGCTTGGTCTCCTCTATATCTCCCTATTCACCTCTCGACCTAAACCATAAACCTAAACCTCTAAACCTTAACCCCTAACCCCTAAACCATAAACCCTAAACCCTAAATAATGTCCCTAAACCCTAAACCCTAACCCCTATCCCCTAAACCATAAAACTGAGCAACCCTAAACCCCTAAGGTCCCTAAACCATAAAACCTGGAAGTAACCCTAAACCTCTATCTCTCTATCTCTCTCAATCTCTATTGGTCCCCTCTTTCGATCTCTCTCTAAACCCTAAACCCTAACCCTAAACTCAAGCAATCCTAAACCCCTTACTCGTAAACCCTAAATCCTAACCCCTAGACCCTAAACCCTAAAATTGAGTATCCCTAAACCCTTAAAGCCTAAATAATTCCCCTAAACCCTTACCCTAAAACCTAAACCATATTTACATGAGAAACCCTAAACTCATGTAAACCTCAAATAGTGAGGGAGAGAGAGAGAAAGAAAGGTAGAGTTAGAGAAAGGGGATTGAAAGAGATCTAGCAAGATAGAGAGAGAGAGAGAGGTAGGTATAGTTAGAGAGAGGGATAGAGGAGACATAGATATCTCTCCCAGGCTCGGTCTCCTCTGTATCTCCCTATTCGCCTCTCTACCTAAACCATAAACCTAAACCTCTAAACCTTAACCCCTAACCCCTAAACCATAAACCCTAAACCATAAATAATGCCCCTAAACCCTAACCCCTAACCCCTAAACCCTAAAAATGAGAAACCCTAAACCCCTAAACCCTAAACCATAAAACCTGGAAACAACCCTAAACCTTTATCTCCGTATCTCTCCCAATCTCTATAACGTGAAAATATGAAAACATTAAGCTTTCATTCCAACCAAATTCATTCCTAATCAATCCCAAATCATCCCTAATCCATTCAATTTCATCTCCAATCATCCCTAAACCACTTCTAATCAGCTCTAAACCACTTCACACCATCCCAAATCACATCCAAATCAATTTAAATTCATCCCTAATCATTTTCCAATCAACCTAGATTTCATCTCAAATACCATCCCTAAACTATTCCTAAATCATTCTAATCATTCCCTAATCAGTACTAAACCACTTCAGACCATCCCTAAAACCATTCTAATAATTCCCAAATCATTCCTAATCTAATCCTTTTCACCTCTTATCATCCCTAAACCAATCCATTTCATCCCAACTCCATCCCAAATCAATCTAAGCTCCATCTCAAACAATCCCAAAAATAATCAAAATCAAACAAATACCTCACCAAGAGCCATTAGAAGATCATAGTACCAATTTGTTAGACATTTGCACCATTTTGTATATTGTATGTGCCAATATGCTCCTTAGTAGCACCTACCTATCAATCACAAACATCATTCTACACCTAGCCAGTCACAGGTGTCATTCTACCCTCTACCAGTCACAAGAGCCATCAGAACATCATAAGTGCCAATATGTTAGTCATTTACACCATTCTATACATCATATATACCAACCACAAACCCTAAACCTGATCAACCCTAAGCCCTTATCTCCTTGTCTCTATCATCCCTCTACCTCTCAATCTCTCTGCCTATGTCTTTGGCCATGTCCATCACCTTTTATCTCCCTATCTCTCCATCTCTAAACTCCTAACCCCTAAACTCTAAACCCGATCAACCCTAAACCCCTATCTCCTTGTCTCTATCATCTCTCTACATCTCAATCTCTCTGGCTATGTCTCTAACCATGTCCCTCACCCTCTATCTCCATATCTCTCCCTCTCTAAACTCCTAACCCCTAAACCCTAAACCTGATCAACCCTAAACCCTATCTCCTTGTCTCTATCATCCCTCTACCTCTCAATCTCTCTACCTATGTCTCTAGCCATGTCCCTCACCCTCTATCTCCCTATGTCTCCCCTCGGTCTCCTCTATATCTCCCTATCAGTCCTCTCTCTCTAAACCCTAACCTAAACCTCTAAACCTTAACCCCTAACCCCTAAAACATAAACCTTAAGTTACCCTAAATAATGCCTCTAACCCCTAAACCCTAAAATTGAGCAACCCTAAATCCAAAACCTCTAAACCATAAACCCTGGAAGCAACTCTAAACCTCTATCTCCCTAGATCTCTCCCAATATCTATTGATCCCCTCACTTTCTCTCTCTAAACCCTAATCCTTAAACCCTAAACCTGAGCAACCCTAAATCCCTAACTCCTAAACCCTAACCCTTAAATCCTAAACCATAAACCTAAGCAACTGTAAACCCCTAAACCCTAACCCAAAACCCTAAACCCTAAACTTGAGCAGCCCTAAAGCCTAAATGATTCCCGTAAACCCTAAACTTAAGCAACCCTAAACTCATAAACCTGACCCACCCTCTCTCTCTCTCAAACTAGGACTCTCTATCTCTCTCTCTCCCTATCACCAGGTATCTCTCCTAGGTTTCTCTCCCCTCCATCTCCATCCTCTCTCCCTTTTCCTCCCTCTCTCTCTCCCTTGTTGATAAAGAACATGGAAATGTAAGAAAAATAGGACATGTAAAGATGGATGAGGATATAAATTGGGATTCAATGAAATGGAAACAAGATAATTTATGAAACTTCATTGGATGGGAAGAATGCAGAGGAGAGGTAGAGAGGGGAGGGAAGTAGAGAGTGAGAGAGAGGATATGAGGCAGAGACGGGATGGAAGTAGAGATTGGGAGAGGACCATAGGAAGTAGACAAGATAAGGAAGAAGAGAGAGAGGCTAGGAGGTAGACAGGGGAGGGAAGCAGAGACTGAGAGAGAGGGTAGGAGGTAGACAGGTGAGGGAAGTAGAAAGTGAGAGAGAGGGTAAGAGGTAGAGAGGGAGGGGGAGAAGAGAGTGAGAGAGAAGGTAAGAGGTAGAGAGGCAAGGGAAGCAAAGACTCAGAAAGAGGGTAGGAGGTAGATAGGAGAGGGAAGTAGAGAGTGAGAGAGATAGTAGAAGGTAGGTAGGGGAGGGAAGAAGAGAGTGAGAGAGAAGGTGGGAGGTAGAGAAGGGAGGGAAGCAAAGACTCAGAGAAAGGGTAGGACATAGAGAGGGGAGAGAAATAGAGAGAGAGAGATGATAGGAAGTGCAGCTACCCTTGTAGACATGTATGTAAAGTATGGAAGCATAGACAAGGCATGTCAATTGTAAGACGTAACACCTCAAAGAGATATTCTATAATGGAATGCAATGATTGGAAGATATGCAACAAATGGATTTGTTGAAAAGGCTTTAGAAACTTTCAAGCAAATGCAATTGGCATGTGTATAACTAGTTATGCTCATCATAACGGGAGCGCGTTATAACGTGCTCGCATTATGCTCAACTTTGTTTGACGTGTTTTTATCAGTTTTTAGCAAAATTTGGAGATAATCTGGAGTGTGCTCCCCATCAGGATGGCACTTTTTTCAATGAAAACTCAAAAAAATACCACCTTAATCTTAAGCTCTTTGTTAGCTATCTAACCATATAATTTTTTTCACATTTTGAGTACGTTTAGTGTTTCATCTTGAATTTCTTTTGTTAGTGTGTCCAGTTTTTGTCAAAAACTAGTGTCTAGTATTTTTGACTTTTTTTTAACCATTCATCAAAAATTGAAATAAGTTATATTTTTAGAAACTAGACTCCATTCTACACGAATTCAAAAAAGAAAAATTGATTTTTGATTATTTTTCAAACATTTTAGGGGGGAGCACGCTCAAATTTTTGTTTTTCAGAATGTGTCCACTTTAAAAATTACTAAAAAATCAATTATTCATTAAAAAATTATCAGAAAAATTAGGGATAAACTACATGGTGTTACCTAATTTCTCACTAGAGCGATTATTGAAATACTAAAACAAAGTTAACATTTTAGGGGGAGCACACCAGATGCTATGTTGTGTTTTTTTCAGAAAAACAAGACCAATTTGTGTGCTCCCCCTTTTTGAACCCCTTAATCTCAACCATTTTTGGAAAAAATTAGTAGTTTAAAAATTAGATTCGTAGCACTACAACTCTTGTTTTTGTTCCATCTTCAAATTTTGAGTGTAGCTATCTTCAATTTCTCATCCAATATCAATGTTTCCTAGTTTCAAAAAAAAGTGGCAACTTAAGACCCCATTTTGGTACCTCATCTTTGTACACTTACCCTGGGATGTAGTTCTGATTTGTGTTTTATTGATGGTGATGATGATTGATTTGATTTGATTTGATTTTGATGATGTGATGTTGATGATTGGATGATTTGATTGCTGATTTGAGTTTGATGATTGGATATATTTGAATAATGATGATGATTGGATTAGAAGAATTGAGTTGATGGATTGATAGATTGACTCGATTCAATTTGATTTTGATGATTTGATTGATTTTGATGATTGACCTTGATAATTGTTTGGATTTTTACTAGATTTTATGATTTTTTCATATTTTTTTAGGATAGTTTATGATTTTTTTGAATTTTTTCAGGACAATTTACAATATTTTTGAATTTTTTCAGGATAGTTTATGATTTTTTTGGATTTTTTCAAGACAGTTTATGATTTTTTTGGATTTTTTCAGGGTTTTTATATTTTTTTTAGATTTTTTTAGGACATTTTATAATTTATTGGTATTTTGATATGTTTTGGGATGTTAATGGATTTACAATTTGTACAGCCTTTATGCGAAATGCCAATGACAAGGGAGAAAACCAAGTCTAGGTACAAGAAAGGATATAGGATGGATTAGGATGAATGGATAAAGGGATGGGGAGATGGAAAGGAAGACTCATGATAAATGATTGGATAAGAGGATAGACGACATCAGATGTATGCATAAGAGAGCTAGGATGTGATCTCAAAGACTATGTCACATAGGAAATAACATGCCCCATTCTAGATAGTATGCTTGGGATTTTTCATGACAATGCGTATGGTGATAGGATCATGATAGAAAGATGGCTAATGACAAGAGCATAATGATAGGATGATAGGATGGATTGGAAGGGATGAGGTATACCAAAAGTTTTTCCAAGGCATGTTTCAACATTGTTTACCCCAATCTTTATCAAGATCAAGAAGAGGAAGGATGAATGGACTCAGTAGGGTAGGTGTATAAATGTAATGGATAAGGATGGTAGGAAATGTTAATATGGTAGGATATGATAGGATGGGAAATGATAGGTAAGGAAAATGATAGGAGGATGAGACAAGGTGTCCCCAAGTGTAGGTGACATAGAGGATTGAACTTACACATGACACCTGTTTGCCATGTTTTCATCATGGTACTTATCCAGGGTGCCCGTTTACCAGGTTTTCACCATTGGACGAAGGGATTTCTCTTTACTTTTTTTTTTTACTTTTTTGATAGGATAAGAGAAGGTGGATATGGATGAAAGGGACTCAAGTGTCTAGCTCCATGAAAGGTGATAGTCCCACTAGATGGATGTTGTTGCATGGACCATGTCAAGTGCGCTCATAGATGTTGGTAAGGTGATTGCATGAAAGATAGATTACGTAGATGGTGGATTATGAAAGGTGCAATAGTGGATTATGATGTGGGTGATAGTCACATTATGATGTGGACTATGGATGACTTATGGATGGAAGGTTTATGCAAAAGCATGGACCATAGGAATAGGATGAGGAAGATATGTAAGATAATGTATGAAAGGTGGGGAGATGGAGGTATGTGGAAGTGTTGTGGGATGGAGGAGAACCATGACCAATGGCTACACACACCATGATAAATGTTGAAGCTTTTGGTTGGATGGTGGTGTAGGAAGCAATGGGGATGTTTGTTTAGGAGATGGTTGATTTAGGCATTTAGGGACCCACATAGACTTAGTATTTTTATGATTTTTGCTTTTCATGTGGGATGGAGGATTTTGCTGTTTTTGGATGGAATGGACGGAAGGAGATGGTTGGGATTCGTGAGAGGTGGATGCCTCATTTGACTTGATGGCTTGTTACTTAGGGACCCATACCATTTTAGTTTTTGACTTTGCTTGTGGAGGTATGGGTTGGGATATATGCTGCTTTAGAGATGGATTTGAATTAATTTCATGTTGCTTGGGGACTCACACCTTTTTTAGATTTACTGTGAGGTGTGTGGGTGTATGCAGCTTTTGAGAAGGATTTTTCTTTGATTCTTTGCTTTTGTACCCTAAGGTATTAGGATTTGTAGGTTTTTTGGCTTTATGAGTGTAGGCATCCAAATTTTTATTTTTGAATCTTATGGGGTGGATGGAAGTGGGGTTGGTGGAAGCTCCTTGTTTAAACAATGTGTGCATTTGTTGGTCACGATTAGGGTTTTTAGAGGGCTTATGGATGGATGGATAAGGTGTTGGAAGTAGTGGTGGTAGATTCGATGGAGGGATGTTAGGAGTTGGAAGAAGCGGAGGTAGAGTGGATGGTGGAAGGTGTATGGTCACATGCTTTTGATATTTGTAGGATGATGGAGGTGGAATGGCAACATATGTTTTGGCTATGTGATAGGATGTGTGATGGAAAGTGGTGAACTTAGGATGGATGGAGGGATTACCAACATCATTAGATTGTTGTCCTTGGGGTGTGTATCCAATGCCAAATGAGCACAGAGGAACCTTGACATGGATTGGCTCAAAAATTCCTTGTTCAAGAGGGCCTAAGCCCTTACCTTGATAGTTCATGTTTTGGAGGATGTGATCGACAATAGGACTAGGTGTAGGTGGAACACTAGACATGATTTCCTTATTGGATGGAGAAGGTGAAGTGGATAAATGTTGTTAGTGTTCTAAGGAGGAAAACTCATGGATAAAGGTGGTAAGACTAATAGGATGTGATGGATTTGAAATGGGGTTGATGGTGGATGCAGAAGGATCATTAGGATCTTGATTAGCATCGTGTTCACTAAGATCCAAGGTATTGATTTGATCTTCTATGCTTATGTGTTCTTGGAAGGCACATGTCTCATTATGAGAAGTGGAAGCTTGTGCATCAAGGTTAGATGGAGGATAGATAGGAGCAATTTGTATTTTTTGCTCATGGATGGGTAAAGGATTACGGATAAGGTCAAGATGCTCATGGATAGCTTCTTCATAGGTATCATCTTGATCATAGAAAAGGTAGATGTTATGGATGGGATGAAGGAAAAGGATTTGATCTTGACTTAGATAGGGAGTTAGTGTTTCCACATGCTTAGGATTATTTCCTTGACATACCTCTTGGGTTGCTTGAATGGAAGTATGAGGCTCTTGGATGAGTTCTTGGTCAACAACATGAGAGGGCAATGAGCCCACAAGAAGAAACTTTTCATTATGCTCAAGGGGTTGTGAACCACATGATGGGGTTGTAGAACTAGACATAGCATTCAAAGGTTCTTTGGAAGGCTCTATTGGCAAGAGACACTGTGTGGCTTCATGATTGTTGTCATTGATGGAAACAAAGTCTATCCCACACATCCACAGAGCATAGTATGCCTATACCAAAAGTCAAATTGAAGAATGTTTTGGTCTGGTGAACAAGAACAGAGCATGCAACAAGGTCTAACAATCAGGTCCGGATCTCTCAGATGGTGTAACTCAGCAAGTTGCAGACTTGGACAAGTCAAGAGGAGTACCATGACTTCTACATTTTAGAGATTGAGCCTCCGGTGATGAATGAGTGAAAAGATATGAGCATCTAAGTGTTGGGTTCCTGATAGGCAGAGTAGAATGAGGAAGAATTGACAGGCAGAGCATCAGACTCTAATCCAGATGAGAAATTTATGGTGATCAATCTATTTGAGGGATCATACATGGTTGGCCAACATGATTAATGACTTCTATGTCTATATCTTTGATATGCATCACATATTAAGCATGGATTCAGCCAACAGATCAGTGTCTTGGAAATATCTTGAGTATTTTGGTTGTCGACTAGAAAGATGTTGAAATCCTTGGTGCGGATATATATACTAGATGGATTTTGGTATGAAGGGAAGAGTTGTGTGTGTTAGTGTGTGAAAAAGGTAGAGATAAGTGTGGAAGCAGCAATACAAGTCTGATATGTCACAGAACAACAGCACTAAAGTAGAGGAAGAATGAAGTGCATTAGATCAGTATATTGAGCCTAACCAGAACTAAACCTCAGCGTATATGGATGCCTCTCATCAGTTCAAACACCTGGTTACCTTCTATATACCTTGTAGATAGTGAGTCTCTTATAGGCAGTGTGCCTCTTGTGAGCAGTATGCTTGGGTAGTGAGCCCTAATTGGCAAGTGTCATTTTGTACTTCTTATTCTTTTAACAGAGAATACAATCTTGGGTTAGTCACCCTATGGTTTTTCCCTTAACAGGGTTTTCCACGTAAAAATCCTTGTGTTATGTGTGTTGATTTTATTTCTGCTCTCATGGTTATATATGCTTATATGTTTTGATGTTGCACTAATTGTTAAAGGAGAAAAGAAAATTAAGAAATTTAAGATAACTGATTCACCCCCCCTCTTAGTTATCTACCTTGTTTCCAACAATTGGTATCAGAGCCAAGTTCCTCTAAACAGAGCCTAACAGCTTGAGGAAGATCTAGGAATCTCAATGGATATGTATGGTATGAAGGAATAACTTCAGTCTGCCCTAGATGATCTTGAGCAATCTCACTCTAAAGTCAATAACTTGAGAGAAAGACTCAAACAAGCTGATGATTTCATAAATGAGCTAAAAGAAAAACTGAGTATCTCTGTGAAAAAGAGAAAGGAACTACTTCAACAATTAGCAAGTCAAAGTGAAGCCAATGATACTAATGAAGATCTGAATGAGGAAAACAAGCTATGTGAGAAGCTATCAAAAGAGGTCATTATGGTAAGACATGAAATGGGATCAGGGGTTATGAGATCCACCCAAGAAATTGGAGAGAAAAGAAAAATTGAAGATAATCTAAAACAATCTCTCAAGGAGAAGTCAGAGGACTGCCACAAAATGGATAGAATAATTAGGCATTTGGAATCTGATCTTGAAGAAGCTAGAGATAATGAAGAACAACTTGAGAATGAGATACACACTCTCAAACAAGATCTTCAAACAAAAAATGAATACAATGAGAAATTCAAGATAAGCTCTGCTCAACTTGAAGTTCTTCTTGAAAGCCAAAAGAGGGTAGATGACAAGCGTGGCTTGGGATATGAGAAAGGTGAAAGCTTTGGATCTGGTCAGAAGAACTCTACATCAAGAAATCCAAGGAACAGGCCTAGAAGACCTCCGATAAGGCAACCAAATGCTCAAAGATATCCATCCTTCAATGGATATTGCTACAACTGCAACAACTTCAATCATAAAGCAACTCAGTGCAGAAGAAGAATGAATCAGACTAATTCTTCCTTCTCCGGACAGTGTTTCAACTGTAAAAGGTATGGTCACAAATCTCGTGAATGCAGAAATATACAAATAAACAATTCATTCAATGGTAGATGCTTTGCATGCAATAGAATGAGACATATGGCTAATCAATGCATATCAAGAGGATATCAATCAAATAGGCAAAGAAATGTTGTTTGCCACAATTGTAATAGATCTGGTCATATTGCCAAATTCTGTAGAAGTAAGAATCACGATAAAAAGGGTTCAGTACATCATAATCAAAATCAAGATAAAGGAAAAGGCAAAGTGAATGCGGATGAAGTTCAAAGGGAAATGAACAAGATTTGGGTGAAGAAGAGTACAGAAAATGTTGGAGATGGATCTGCACCAAAATCTGGTGCTGATGTTCCTTTCGGAAACTAAATAGATGAGCTCTGGCTCAGGGGGAGTCACAAAGGAAAATAAATTCTCCCAGCCAGTCAATTGGTACCTAAATTTCGCACATGGAATGTTGTAGATTAAAGGGTTCTTAGATAAATATCTAAATAACCCCCAGTAAAAATATGAAAGATCCTCAAGGAGTATAGATGAGTTTAATCATCCAAGATTGATCCGGTTTGACATCCATCTGGTAAAAGCAGGATTTTCACAGTTAGATCCGGTATGATTCAAAATTGAAATATCTTGATCTGCAGATAAATGGCATGATTGGAGGAAAGGAGATACATTGTCAATTATCACTAAAAATAATTCTAAATGCATCTCAGTGATTCAGAAAGATCTCTCTCAGAATAAGGCAACTGGAATAACTTAAGTTGTGCATTTATTGCAATAGGAAATTAGGGTTTGTGCAGAGATAAAAGGGGTCTCTTATTCATCATTTGCACATTTGCATTCAAGAAGAAGAAAGGAAGAGCTCTGCATCAATATTGTTACAACCTTCTCAAAGATCAACTGCAGAATCTGATTCAACCAGTGATCTTTTCCAGCGCATATTGTGAACCCTAGAAGCGTAAAAAGGTATTTCCATTTCTGAATATCTCTCTTTGAATCTTTTTCAAAGATGGCTACTCCAATGGTTGTTAAGATAACTGATAGGCCGCACCCAAAGTTTAAGAAACACCCTTACAAATCCCTAGAAGTTGATCCCTTAGGCACCTTTTCTAGCATTCTGCATAGGGTTCTGCATGTAGAAGATGTTAGGGTGTACATCAACACCAATATTGAGGAATTTGGGGAATCCAAACTAATGGATATCTATCATAAACAATTAATAGATGAAACTTTTGAACTCAAACCTCAATACAAGGCCCTCCGGGATAAGCATTTTACACATTGCATCCACTTTCCTTGTTTTACAGAAGATGAATGGGTCCGGTATGTTCTTAGCAGAATACATGACAACTTCATGTGGTTGATGAAGCCCTTCAAGATAACAAAAGATGCCATTAGGGCAGTAACCGGATTGCACTCATCCGGTGGGTTGCTTGCACTCTAATTTGTCAAGAACCAGATAGTAAGTGAAGCTACCAAATCAAAGTTTGACAAAAGAGCAATGACAATAGAAGATATCATAGATCCGGATATCAAATTTGCTTCTATGATAATTGGTTATAAAATCTATCACTCCAGTAGGGAGAATTCTGTGTCTGAAACTGCAATATATACTGCATATCAAATGCTAAGAGAAAATGTAGATTATGATCTATGCGACCTTCTCCTAAACCAACTATTAGAAAACTTGCAGAAGATCAAGAAGGACAAGAAGAACTCATTCAAGTATGGTGGCTTAATACTATGTCTATTCTTTTACTATATGAATGAGCTACCCGAATCAAGTGGTTGGGTATGGAAAAATGATAGACCGGTTGCCATACAAATCAGAGACTACAAGTATGGGCTTGGTGATGCCAAGGCTCAAAGCACGGCACCTTGGGGATATTTTAAGAACTTCCAAGGTATGATGCAGGCCAGAGAAAGAATTCCTCAAATAATAGTTGAAAAATATAAGGATACAGTATGCTTCATGGTAGACACTAATCAATGCCTAATGGAGGCAGTTGAGCCTAGAATAGTCTAGATTATGCCAATGGGCTATGAGGTAGATGAGAAAATCCTAGAGTTGCATGTCTAACACTTGCTGAGTCAGCCTAAGGACCCTGAGGTAGAAAGGTTTGGAACCTTTCAAGAATTAAGTGTAAAAATACATGTTGAACTGAGACAACCAGAGATGAAAAGAAAAGTGAGAAGGGAAGTAGATGAAGTTGCCAAAAGATATGGCATATCAAAGGAGGTAGTTGATGCAAATAGAGAGAAAATAGAAAGAGCTGAGAAAGAGAAACAAGAAGCAGAAAAGGAAAGTGTTCCAGTACAAGCCTCTTCCCAGACTAGATCCTCCAAGAGCTCTGCACCTGCCACCTCTAAGAGCCCAAAATCCTCAAAACCGGAATCCAAGACATCTGAAAAGGGAGAAAAGAGAATGAAAACAAAGGCCACAAGGTCATACATAAGCCAAAAGGATGATGAAGAAACAGAGTCTAATGAGGAAGTTAAGAAAATGAAGAAGAAGAAGAAAACATTAGGGGAACCCTCTGCTAGTAAAAACAAAGAAGAAGAGGCAGAAGGATTTGTTGAAAGGCCTACTCTCTCTATTGATGATATCATCAAGGCAGTCACAATGGACGGGAACTTGCAACCAATCACTAAATTTTATGATGATTACAGTGATACTCACAAAAGAATTTTGGAGGAAGCTATAGTTAAGTACCTAAACATTTATAATAAAGCATTCATTTAAATCATTTCTCTAATTCCCAAAAGTCTAGAGAAGGTACTTGAACTCAGAAAAGAGAATGCCAAGGAAAAGGATTTAGAGATCCACGAACAGATTGCAATTAAGCTCTATCCTTCCATTACTCCAAAAAAAATGACCATGATCTTTAAGGACTGCAAGGATGAGTTCCAGAACAAAGCAAGAATGAACAAACTTATGCTTGGAGAGACTGATCAGGTGGTAAAATAAATAGAAGACATCCTCCAGAATGCCTTCAAGAAATTCAATCTTCCTATTATAGAGGAAATAGATGAAGAACCTTCTACTATGGATGTCGAAGGATTAAGTGCATAAAAAGAAGAATCTACTAAGAAAAATATAGAAGAGTCAAAAGAGATAGCTGAAGAAAAGTCTAAGGACTTGGATTCCTCTGTTCTAGAAGAGGAAGTCCATGAAGAAGTTAACATCTCTACTCTGGATCCCCCTACTGACTCAAGAACTGAAGGAGAAGGAAGAAAAGAAGAAAAATTGAGTCAAGAAGAGGAGGTAAAGGGAAGAGAAGAAGAACAAACAGAGAAGATCCCTGATGACAGTTCTGAGGTTGCCAAAGGAAAGAAGACTCTGTCTCTGGAAAGAGACACTGCAGAGGCAGTAAAGAGCTTCTTGAACAAAGAAATGATAGAAATAGATGAACCAGAATTATTTCAAGGACCACTCAATTTTGACTCCCTCTCTCTAGTCCAGACAATGAAGATAGCATCCTTTGCCCAAGATAAGGCAAAAGAAAAGCTTCTGAAGTCTCACAGGGAAGATTGTGAACTGATAGAGATTGCATTAGGAATGCTGGAGAAGATCATGCCATCCTTCCAAAAGGATCCTTCAGCCTCTCCATCTGGTAACCTTAAATCTCTGATAAACTCTATCAACACTCATTTTGATTCCTTAGAGAAATCGGCAAAAGAAAAGGTCTAGAAAGAATTTTTGGGAAAGAGATTATCTGAAGTATAGGGACTCATAGCTAATGATAGGAGAACCCTGGATATTGGGATAAAGAGCCTAGAAAATGCTCTTAAAGATGGTGGATAAATATACAAATTTTGTCTATCCTGGTCTAAAGTGATAGAGGATATTGAAAAGAACGTGAAAGAACAAGAAGGTAAACTATCAAGTTTATCTCAAAATTTGATCCTCTCACCATATCCATAATGAATCAAGAGTGCTAGGCTATTGCCACTATAAATGAAATAAAGGGGCTTGAAAAGGAGAAGAAGAATATAATAAGTAGGATGAGTGAACTTAGAGGGATAATTATCCCTAAGTTAGAGGCAATGCATGAAGCCTTAACTGATGCTCAAACCACAGCCCGGACCAGTGATCTAGCAGACTTAAGAAGGGCAGAAGCTTATGCATTTTTGTTGAGTGGTCACATCTCAATTTTGGATAGGATGAATTAAAGTTGGGCAACAGAATTTGTACAGTTGAAGACCACCTTTGCGGATATACTTAAGTATATGTAAGTATAACATGTATATATACTTATGCGGCTATGTATAGGTTGATTTTTGCAAATTTTGGTGTACGAATTCCACCCTTTGCCATTGATGTCAAAGGGGGAGTGAGGAGTAGTGAAAAATGTGGAATCCAGCTAAGGGGTAGCTCCGGTAAAAGTGTACATAAGACAGAGCATCAGCTAAGGGGGAGTTTGCTACGACACTTAGTCATTTTTCACTAAGTGTTGCCATCAATGCCAAAGGGGGAGATTATTGGCAAGAGACACTGTGTGGCTTCATGATTGTTGTCATTGATGGTAACAAAGTCTATCCCACACATCCGCAGAGCATAGTATGCCTATACTGGAAGTCAGATTGAAGAATGTTTTGGTCTGGTGAACAAGAACAGAGCATGCAGCAAGGTCTAACAATCAGGTCCAGATCTCTCAGATGGTGTAACTCAGCAAGTTACGGACTTGGACAAGTCAAGAGGAGTACCATGACTTTTACATTCCAGAGATTGAGCCTCCGCTGATGAATGAGTGAAAAGATATGAGCATCTAAGTGTTGGGTTCCTAAGAGGCAGAGTAGATTAAGGAAGAACTAACAGGCAGAGCATCAGACTCTAATCTGGATGAGAAATTTATGGTGATCAAGCTATTTGAGGAATCATACATGGTTGGCTGACATGATTGATGACTTCTATGTCTATGTCTTTGATATGCATCACACATTAAGCATGGATTCAGTGGATAGATCAGTGTCTTGGAAATATCTTGAGTATTCTGGTTGCCGACTAGAAAGATGTTGAAATCCTTGGTGCGGATATATATACCAGATGGATTTCAGTATGAAGGGAAGAGTTGTGTGTGTTAGTGTGCAAAAAAGGTAGAGATAAGTGTGGAAGCAGCAATACAAGTCTGATATGTGACAGAACAGCAGCACTAAAGCAAAAGAAGAATGAAGTACATTAGATCAGTATATTGAGCCTAACCGGAACTGAACCTCAGCATATATGGATGTCTCTCATCAGTTGAAACACCTGGTTACCTTCTATATACCTTGTAGACAGTGAGTCTCTTGTAGGCAGTGTGCCTCTTGTGAGCAGTGTGCTCGGGCAGTGAGCCCTAATTGGCAAGTGCCATTTTGTAATTCTAATTCTTTTAATAGAGAATACAATCTTGGGTTAGTCACCCTGTGGTTTTTTCCTTAACAAGGTTTCCATGTAAAAATCCTTGTGTTATGTGTGTTGATTTTATTTCTTCTCTCATGGTTATATATGCTTATATGTTTTGATGCTGCACTAATTGTTAAAGGAGAAAAGAAAGTTAATAAATTTAAGATAACTGATTCACCCCCCTCTTAGTTATCTACCTTGTTTCCACAGGCTCATCGATGGGTGCCTGACATGGGGATTGCTTATTCCTTGTTAGTAGTCCTTGAATCACATCCTTTGTAAGTGGAGGGTTGATGAGATCTGAAGGCTCATGATTGGGATTAGGTAGAAGGATAATTAGATTAGGGCTTGTGAGATGGATAGTGGGATTAGATGGGCTAGGACTTGGGCTAGATGGAAGGATAAGGGGATTAGATGGATTGGTTTTATCTAACCCAATCTTGTCACAATCTTCTAGGTTCTTGATCAATCTTTTAAATTGTGTACAAGTGGATATGAGATGGCCCTTACACCTATGGTATGCACAATATTCATCATCTCTATACCAATGGGGTTTAAAGTAGATTTCTTCAAACGATGTTATTGGTGGCAGCTCAATCAAATTTTCTTGGACCAATTGTTGTAGGGTCATCTCTAAGGGATCCTTTAGTGGAGGGATTCATGGATTAGAAGGTTGACATGAAGGTGTTGGGAGAGGACTAGTTGACTCATGTGTTGGCATGTGCTCAGACGGTGATGGCGGATGCTCATAAAATGCTTTCTCTAGGATGGTGTCTCCCTCATCAAAGGCTATTAAGTCTTGTAGCATAGGCAAACTTAGGGATACTTGATTTATGTACAAAGGATCATTTAGACTTGAGTCAAAGGTTTAGGTCTTGTAACACAGGTGGACTTAAGTCTATTAGGTCATGTTGCAAAAGTAGAATTGGGTTGACTTGGTTTATGTACAAAGGGCCACTTGGACTTGCATGTTCATGTTGTAGAGGCCATTGATAGTCTTATGAATGGGCTTGATGTAGAGATGAAATGGTAGGATGTGTAGGTAAAAGATCTTGGGGTACAAATTGTTGTGGATAATGGTAGATATTGGAAGAAGTATGGTATGGTGATGTGGCATTGTTATGGGAAGATGTGAGATAAGGTGATGTGACATTGTTATGGGAAGACATAGGATAAGGTGATGTGGAAGTGATTTTAAAAGCGGATGGATTAGATTGGTGTGAAACAGAAGGGGATGCCACATAGGAATGAGGTGGAATTGGTTGATGTTGAATGGATAAGGGATGATGATATGGGGTTTGTGGTTGACAAGTAGCCAAGAGGTATTGGATTTGTGTTATGAGGTGTTGCATTTGCGGGGATTGACTTGCTTGTAGTTTTTGGATCATGCTATGGACCTTTTGAATGATGTATTGGTCTACAAGTTTTGGCATTTTGTGAAGTATGTGAATGATCTCCTATGCTAGGTCCTCTAATGTTGACATGATGGAAAGTTATGTGGATTGGACTTATGTGACAAAGTTGAGACTCTTGGATTGAGTGGTTTTCTTGATGGATTGATTGGATTGGCTTAGTTGATTGATTGGATTGGTTTGATCAGTTGGTTGATTGGATAAGATTATCTCCCAAGAGATAGACTCATGAACTCAAGGGTAGACAAGGTTGGTTGATAATGTTGATATGATCAAATTCTAGATAAGGACCAAACCCAAAGGACAAGGTTGGTTGATTGGATCGATGTTGGATAAGCTGATGTGGAGTCTCAAAAAGGATGTAGGGCTCAAGAAGTCCAATGATATGATATGGTCAAACTAGATGGGATGATGTAGAAGGATGATGATATGGAATGATGATGTTAGATGACTTGGATTGATTGGGATGTTGTTAATTAGATGACTAGGATGATATGTCTTAGAAGGATTGGATTAAGTGTAATGATTGAGAAATATGATATGACAAGTAGGTTGGGGATGATGTGGTGATATCAAACACAAGATCTCACATACACATGCATGCACACTAAACACAATGATCAATGTGTACACCCTAGGCTAGGCAAGGATAGTGTATGTTGGGTTCCCACTTGGTTTTACCCAGCCGTGCCTACTTATGGTGTATAGCTCTAGGAACTTGGGGCACGGGCTCCCCTTTACAGTGCACTCACTTCTCAAGCACACCAAGTTCCAGGTCCTCAAGACATGTAGATCTTGAGGTTCCTTGCTATCTCTGCCATAAGCCACGAAAATGTGGGACGGCTATTAGAGTTTCCTCCTTTACCAATAGATACGAGTTTTTGGCTTCTACGCAAAGGTTTTTAGTTAGGGTTTCCATTCAGGTGGCTATACATGTGGTGATTCACTCTATTAATGGATGCTTCCCAGCCTACAGAGGTTAGGCTCTGTAGGGTTTTGGGCAAAACATTCATCGGTATAGCGGAACAACACCCATCATTTGTGACTTTCATCGCAAAAGCATTACTAATATAGCGGCTTGGAATGATCTGGCTTTGAACTATTTCCTCTTGGGTTGTACCCCTTCTAATAGTGGGAAGGAAAGCCCTCTAGAGTTAGCAACAGTTTCTCATGCACCGCAGATCCGTTTGATAGGCGGGGAGAGAGGATACTTCTGTTGCTAAATTAGGTAACACACAGACTCAGCAAGCAAGAAAAGAAATGAAAAGTAGACACATTGAAGATAGATTGTTCATTTTAAAAGTACCAAAATGAAGTGTGCCTACTCTAGTGAATAAAAGATTATTTCTCTTGGACCGTTCAAACTTGCAGAAGATAGATTAGTAGTTTGTTTTCTCCATTCTTTGACAAGCATGTTTTGACAAGCTACACCGATAAATTGTTAGATGCCAAAAGGATTAGGTCAAAAGCTACAATCTGATAAAAACCTACAAATGGTGATGCAATACAGCTAAATAGATAGAAACAATAGAAATTTTAGATGATTCTATGCAATTTTTAAAAAAAATTCATTAAATTTGGATGTGTTTTGCTCAAGTTATGTGCATTTTAAGTTTGAAAGAAGGCTGAACTTTGACAGAGAAATTACCTACCAAAATGATGAAATTACATACTAAAACCTTCACAACTACAAAATTCACCCTGTTATGTTTCCGACGAGTGTTTGTTTGCAAAAATATGATGTCATATGAAGAAGTTATGACAAAAAGAAAAAGATACCACCCTTATGGCTAGTTATAGATGACAAGTTGACTATTTGAGTTGTTGTTTGACTTTTTGATTTTTGATAGCTAAAAGTGTGATCAGGATCATGAACCACTAAAGATCTAAATGTTAAGTACAAACTACCAAAATTGAAAATGCCAAGTAAATGTTGAAACATTTAATGTTAAAACCCTAGCTAATAAAACCCTAACCCTAGGTGCTAAATGGTTCAAGCTAAAGTCGACTATGCTAAATGTTACCCTATAGTTATATGGTCGACTGTTTTATTGGAAGTTGATTGAAATATGCCTAGGGTTTTAAGCGGATGTTGATTTGACTAAATAGAGGTTTCAACCTGCAACACTAAGAAGTTAGCTAATAGGCAGATTTTGACTTGTAATGTCGAAAGGCTTGGCCAATGTAGAGATAGCGACCTATAGATGTTAAGAAGACCAAACAATATAAAATGCTAGAAACCATGCAACATAGAAAGGCTCCCCCAATATGAAGGTAGTGACCATGCATGACGACTAGACAGGTTGCAAACAAAGTGTAGGAAACGAGTCGTCGGGAGGCGTGGTCGATGGGATATATTGACAGTAGATGATAGGCGATAGGTCAGCAGAGATGGTCGGTAGCAACTAATACAAAGGCAATGGTCGAGGGCTTTTAGAAGGATGATAGAGGAAAATGGTCAAGGGGGATCGGGTGTCGACTGTCCACAGAATGGAAGATTTTGAAAGGAATTTCAACAGAGGCAACAAATAGAAGCGACCACCATGCAGAGGCAACAACGACAAGCGAATCTAGGTTTCAACCAAATTAGAAGCTGCAATCAAAACACTTAAATACATAGCCAAAACATCCAGCATGCTATATGATATTATAACCTGCATCCAGAGAGCATAGAGATCAGAGAGAGGCCTGTACAATACGGATCTGTACTGTATGGGCTAAAAAAATTCAAATTTTTCCAAAAAATTTATAGTGAGCCAACTATGTCAAATTTATAGTCCAAGAGCTTGGAAATGGCCTCCCGGACACGATGGTACTATTAATTTTTGTCTCAAAGGTTGTTTATAATAGTTTCTCAGCAAAACCCGACAATGGGATTAGAAACGACACAAATTTTTATCATAAAAACTTGTAAAAACATAAAATTAAATCAAGCGATTGTGGGTTCGGGTCCCACCAGGCATGCTAGAATGTGTTGGGTAGAATTTTACAAAGATCAAATAAACAAAGATCAGATTTTAACCCAAACTCAATAAATCAAACCCAAAATGAAATAAAGACATGCAAATTAAATGATATCACCTGGGTTGGACGATTTCTTGTTTGAAATGTAGGTTGCTCACGATCTGCAGCATAATGATTGAATTGAGATTCGATAGATGAAAGATGTTTGATGGAAGAAGATAGGTAGGTGATGGATGAGGAGGCATTTTGGCAGAGTGATGGTGCTTAGAAGATTCATCCATGCAAATGGCATGAAAATGGGTTAATTTATAGGCAAGATGAGAAAATGGAAGGATAGAAACTTCCATTTGCAAGTGATAATTGAATTGAAAAGTTGCATTGTGTAACTTGGGAGAGTAAGTGGAAAGTGGAAGAGTTCACTCAAGAGATAATTAAAAAGTGAGAGAAATGAGTTGAGTGATGAGTGGAGATGAAAATGGAAGGTGGAAGAGATGAGTTGAGTGATTAGTTAAGATAGAAATGGAAGGTGGACAAAATCATAATTAAATAATTAAATTATTTAATTTATGATGCATGTGAGGATAAATATGATAAATTAAAATAAAATAAAAAGATTTATTTTATTTAATTTAAGAGGAAAGGGAAATTAAATAAATAAATAAAATTTATTTATTTAATAATGTGAAGGGATGGCTAAATTAAATAAACATTGGATTTATTTAATTTATTAGAGGAAAATGGTAGATTAGGTGATGATATGGAGTGCCTAGGGTAAAGATGCTACAAGATGTTCTAATTGATGTGATATTGTAACAATGTGTTGTAAGAGGAGAATTTTGGGTGTCTATATTTTGCCCCTCTTTGAGATGATGTTCGAGATGATGAGATTTGTGTCGAGTAACATCATTTCAAAGAAGCTAAGGTATGAATAGAAGAAAAAGATAGTGAAGGAAATGTAGGATGAGGATGGGATGATACTGAAGGAAATGTAGACACCCAAAATTGTCCTCTTACAACACATTGTTACAATATCACATCAGTTAGAACATCTTGTAGCATCTTTGCCCTAGGCACTCCATATCATCACCTAATCTACCATTTTCCTCTAATAAATTAAATAAATCCAACGTTTATTTAATTTAGCCATCCCTTCACATTATTAAATAAATAAATTTTATTTATTTATTTAATTTTCCTTTCCTCTTAAATTAAATTAAATAAATATTTTTATTTTATTTTAATTTATCATATTTATCCTCACATGCATCATAAATTAAATTATTTAATTATTTAATTATGATTTTGCCCACCTTCCATTTCTTTCTTAACTAATCACTCAACTCATCTCTTCCACCTTCCATTTTCATCTCCACTCATCACTCAACTCATTTCTCTCACTTTCTAATTATCTCTCGAGTGATCTCTTCCAGTTTCCACTTCCTCTCCCAAGTTGCACAATGTAACTTTCCAATTCAATTATCACTTGCAAATGGAAGTTTCTATCCTTCCATTTTCTCATCTTACCTATAAATTAACCCATTTTCATACCATTGTTATGGATGAATCTTCTAAGCACCGTCACTCTACCAGAATTCCTCCTCATCCATCACCAATCTATTTTCTTTATCAATCCATCATTCTTATCTCAATCAAACCGTTGTGCTGCAAAACATGACCAATCAAACAAGAAATCCTCTAGCCTAGGTGATATCATTTAGTTTGCATGTGTTTATTTTGTTTTGGGTTTGATTTCTTGAGTTTGGGTTGAAATTTGATCTTTGTTTGTTTGATCTTTGTAAAATTCCACCCAACACACCATGCTCTGGTGTGCCCTTCAAATATCTCAATATCCTCTTGACTGCCATCACATGTGACTCTTTAGGCTCTGCTTGAAATGTTGCCACAAGACAAACTGCATGCATTATCTCAAGTCCAGTTTGAGTCAAATAAAGCAATCCTCCAATCATGGATCTGTACCTTTTCTGATCTGCCATAGGTGAATCATCATTTTTTCTTAGTTTGCAACCAGACACCATGGGAGTGCTTACTGGTTTGAAGTCCTCCATCCCAAACTTCTTCAACAACTCTTTCAAATACTTAGACTAATAAATGAAGATACCTTTATCTGATTGATTGATTTGCAGACCTAAGAAGAAATTCATCTCACTAAACATAGACATTTTGAATTCACTATGCATATCACCAGCAAACTTCATGCACATACCTTCATTGCCTCCAAAGATAATGTCATCAACAAAGACTTCAACAATAGTATTTTCTCATCATTGATCTTGAAATAGAGATTGCTATCCACAGTACCTTTATTGAACCCTAATTGTAACAAATGCTTAAATCTAACCTTGCATACCAGGCTCTGGGAGCTTGTTTCAATCCATACAATGCTTTCTTCAATTTGCACACCATGTCACCCTTATTTGATGATTGAAATCCTTCTGGTTGTTCAATGTAAACTTCTTCATCCAATTCTCTATTCAAGAATGTTAACTTGACATCCATCTAATATACCTTGAAATCCTTGTAGGTTACAAATGCTAGAAACATTCATACTACTTCAATCCTTGCCACATGTGTAAAAGTTTCCTCAAAATCTATTCCTTCAACCTATGAGTATCCCTTGCATACTAATCTTGCTTTGTTTCTTACCACTTCACCATTCTCATTCATTTTGTTTGTGAAGACCCATTTGGTACCAATAACATTCTTGTCTTTCGGTCTAGGGACAAGATCCCAAGTTTGATTCTTTTCTATTTGCATCAATTCTTCTTTCATAGCATTTACCTAGTTTTCATCACTACATGCTTCATTTACATTTTTAGGTTCCACTTGAGAAATCAAGCAATAATTAACCTATTCTTCAGCAACTCTTCTTCTGGTCTGAACTCCTTTACTCTTATCCCCTATGATTTGATCTTCAGAGTGATTTAACTTCACATACCTGGGTGTCTTAGTAATGATTTCCAGAGCTTGTTCTTCTTTTTTCTCTGAGTTTTCTTCTTGATGCACTGCTACTTTGCTTGTAGGGACATCCTGTTCATCAGATTCATATCCACTTGATACCTTTTCCTTGCTTTCATCAAATTTGACATTTGCACTCTCAATGATCTTTTTCAACCTATTATTGTAGCACCAGTACACCTTGCTCTTGGTAGAGTATCCAAGGAAGATACCTTCATCACATCTTGCATCAAACTTACCTAGATCTTCATCTCTTCTGATATAACACTTACTACCAAAAACTTTGAAATATTTTACATTAGGAACTTTACCATACCACAATTCATAAGGAGTCTTAGAACTGTTACCTTTGACTTGGACTCTATTTATGATGTATATAGTAGTGTGAATTACCTCTCTCCAATAAACTTTCGGTCGGTCAGCCTCCTTCATCATTGTTCTAGTAGCCTCTTGAACTGTCATGTTCTTCCTTTCAACTACTCCATTTTGTTGTGAGTCCTAGGTGCTTATAACTGTCTCTTTATCCCTTGTTCCTCATAGAAGAAGTTAAACTCATTTGATGTAACTCTCCACCTCTATCAGACCTCAAGCACTTGATCTTCAAATCTAGCTCATTCTCAACCTTTGCCTTGAATGATTTGAACTTTTCTAGGGCTTCTTCTTTTTCTTTTAAGAAGGTAACCCAAGTCATTCTAGAATGATCATCAATTAACAACATGAAATACATGTCTCCTTGTAGACTTCTTACTTTGGTAGGTCCACATAGACCTGTATGCACTAATTCCAGTAGTCCATCAACAAATTAGTCCTTGCTCTTGAAACTTGTTCTTGTCTATTTTCCAAATTGGCACTTCTTGCAGAAGGTATCAGCAGGCTTCACAAGCTTGGGTAAATCTCTTACAGCTTGAGTGGAACTTATCTTCACAATATTGTTAAAATTGATATGACACAACTTT
The DNA here is from genome assembly GCA_027924645.1 of Cunninghamia lanceolata. Taxonomy (NCBI): domain Eukaryota; kingdom Viridiplantae; phylum Streptophyta; class Pinopsida; order Cupressales; family Cupressaceae; genus Cunninghamia; species Cunninghamia lanceolata. The sequence continues at coordinate 1,273,447 of BSBN01000680.1, read as the reverse complement.
CTATGCTACAACCAACTTTCATCATTCTGAGCCAACAAACAATATTCATTAGTCCCTTTCAAATGATATATGTTACCTCTTGTCTTCTTACCAGTTGCAATCACTGTTCCGGAGCTTTCCAAGATCTTGCATCCATTGTCCTTGAATCTAAGATCATAACCTTTGCCACACATCTGACCAACACTCAAGAGATTGTGCTTTAATTCCTCCACATATAAGACATCATCAGTGTTATGCTTGCCATCAACAGAAATAGATCCTTTTCCACAAATCTTACTAGTTGTATCATCACCAAACCTAACTAGTCCTTTATCATGTCTTTCCAAACTTATGAACTTACTTTTGTCACTAGTCATGTGATTAGAGCATCCACTACCAATAACCCATTCATCTTTGTCTTGCACAACCTGAACAGCCAAGGCACTTTCCTCCACTGGTTTTTCTTCCTTCACACAACTAGCAGGATTAGTAGACACAGATTCTTCTTTAATAGCAATGAATAAGCATTCATTTCCAGTAGTACTACCATTATCTGATTCATCATCTATTACTCCATCATCAAAATCTAATATAATAACATTTCTTTGGAATCCTAGGTCTATTCTCAGACCTTTTTGGAACTCTCTCAAGACATCTAGAGGCATAATGACCAATTTTACCACAAGTAAAAGATTTGAAAGGTAATTTGCCTTTGAACTTACCAGTACCTCTGGGTAGACTACTGACAAAATTTGCCTCCATTTCTTCAAGCTCATAATATGGTTCCACCTTGTACTTATCAAGTCTAGAAGGCCTTTGTGAAGCACTAGCCTTGAAAGAAGTCTTTGTCTTAGGAAGTGAATCACTAAGTTCCTTCATCTCAAAAGTTGTTAGCTTCCCAAGCAACTGATCTTTTGTAATTGTTGTTACTGCCATTATTTCTTCAATTGCAGCCACCTTATGACAATAGGATTTAGGCAAAGATCTCAGAATTTTATTTACAATTTCAGGTTCTTCAATCTTACCTCCCACACTTTTAATGCCACTTACAAGCTCATAAATCTTTTGCATATAAGATGAAATGTTCTCATCTTCACTCATCTTCAAACTTTCATATTTCACCTTCAAGCTTTGTAACTTGGCACTTTTCACGGAATCATCTCCTTCATACAGGTTCTTCAACTTCTCCCAGATTTCATGAGCAGTATCTAGTTCAATGATCTTTGTCATGTCTATGTTAGATAGGGCATTCAACAGGGCATCTTTAGATTTGATATTCAACTCATATTCCTTGATCTCATCTTCAGTTTTATGACCATCCTTTGGTACTTCATACTTTGATTGGGTCATTTTCCATACATCAAAACCTAAGTAGATGAGATGGGTTTGCATGCGAATCTTCCAAATGGAATAATTTGTTCCATCAAACTGTGGACTTTCCTCTTGCCAAACATCTTGGATCAGCCTCAAGCAATTAAGCTTGCCTTTGAGGAACCTTGCTCTGATACCAATTGTTGAAATGAACCAGACAACTGAGAGGGGGGGTGAATCAGTTGTCTCAAATCTTTAACTAATTCTACACCTTAAAACATTAAACACTTGTCCACTGTTAGTTATGATTAAATCATGAAAGAATAAAATTAGAAACATAAACACAATTGCAAAACCATACACAAGAGACACCAGATTTTTACATGGAAAACCCTGTTAAGGGAAAAACCATGGTGGATATTAGTCCACAAGATATATAAGTTATAACAATACTAAAAATCAAAGTCTCGCTGCCAATAGAGCTCACTGCCTAGAAAAAGGCTCACTACCTAGAAAAAGGCTCACTGCTAAGAGGTTTTAAACTGAGATAATAGCATCTACTCCATGCCTGAATTCAGTTCCATTGAAGCGCAATGCTCTTCCTCTTCTCTGCTCTTCCTTCTACACTTCTTCACTTAACTCCACATCTTCACACAAGGACATCTTTTCCACGACCAAATTACAAGTATATATATCATTCATCAACCTTGGAATGTACATCAAGGTTGGAATTACATTCATCAACCATTGGAACAATCTCCAAGGTCAGCATTACAAACATTTATAAAATAGGTCTTGACCTAATACAAAATTATGCTAAGGAAATGTAGTAAAGATGTATGTGGATCACTCCACACCTTAGCTGGGACTCAAACACAATCTTCCATGCCATGACACGCTTCTACAATCTTCAATATATTTCTGCAATCATTGGAATTAACCAAGTCAGCTAAGACTGGTTACATGCTACGTTATCTGGGAATAATCTTCAAACACAATCTCAATTCCTTAATGCAGATCAATGTAAAGGTAGGAACATGATTAGGAGGCATCCACAAGAATGTTGTAATCACCAGGAGCAACCACACAAAATCTAACCACTTTATCCATGAGATTCTTCACACCGGAGAACATGAACTTCAATATCTTCAACTATCATGAAAGAAAGATAGCTTGCGGACCACCAAATCATGAACCATTGTAGTTGTAGGCACTTATCATCATCCCAGACTTCCCTTTAGAACCGCACAGCAAAATACTTCAATGCGAAGGAATGCGGAGCAAAATACTTTCTCCCTGTCACCAGTGAATAATTAGAAAAAGCAGGTTTTACTCTGGTGAATGTAACTCACTCAATTCTTCATGCCGGAGGCTCAAACTTAGGATTTAGCATCTTCAGACATGTCTCTAAATAAATTTCAATCCATAGACCAAGATCTTCAATCTGCAAGAAATGTGGAGCAATCTTTTGGATTGTTCTTTAGTATGCAACTCACTGTCTTCACTGTGATTTGCTATTTCCTTTCTGATTCTTCCAAAGGGGCTAATTTTCTCAATGTCCTCAACATACAAGGATTCTAATCAATCAAAAGATAAGGATATAGTTGACACCAATGACAACACAAATATGTTGACATCAATGACAACACTGATTAGGCACATACTTGCAACAAATGGGTGTTCACAAATAAGTTTGGTTCAAATGGTAGTGTTGAGAAGCTTAAGGCAAGGTTGGTCATGAAGGGTTATTCCCAAGTGGAGGGAATAGATTTGTTGAAATGTGCAAGACAACTGAGAGGGGGGGTGAATCATTTGTAACCAAAACTTTAAAACCATCAACACATCAACCAGTTAATCTATGTTATTGTAATTTAACCATGAAAGCATGAAATTAGAATTTAAACACATTCACACATGAGACACTAGATTTTTATGTGGAAAACCCTAAATAGGGTAAAACCACGGTGAGTGTTAGCTCACAATATAATATGTAATAACAATAGTGAAAATCAGAGGCTCACTACCTAGAGCTCACTGCTCAAATGAAAAGGCTCACTACCAAAAGAAGGGGCTCACTACCAAAAGTTGGTGAACTAAGATAATAGCATCTACATTATGCCAAGGTTCAGTTCCATTGAAGCACAATAACTCTCCTCTGCTCTGCTCCACTTTTTCACTTCAAACTTATCTCCGCATCTTCGTACATCATATCTATTTTTCATGACTGGGTGAAAGTTCAGAGCTGTGTCCCACTTTCAGCCAATTAAATAGTTCTAAGCAGATAGATTCTGAGCGGTAAGTTTCCGCCCAACTTCATTCCGCTCAAAACCACATCGTGCCTACATGGCACCCACATGGTTGTTCATTTCCAGGCGTAAACGAATCAAGCAGTACATTTACACCCGATAAGGTTCCAGGCAGAACCATATAAAATAAAAATCAAAAAGGGCAAAAATGTCATTTTCACCCGAATTGGTATCGGAGTAAAAAATTTTGCTTGGAGCCCATAGCAGCTAGTGAGCACACAGGCCTACCAACCGCCACCTCCAGGTACACATTATATATTTCTCATGGGCTCCAGGATTATTATGTCTTGAAACATTTTGATGTATTTGTTCTCTGGTGTATGGCATCGAAAGCTTATTATCTCTTGAATTTCAAACCCTAGCTAGAACTCAGTTTTATGACCTTAAAAGCTTATTACCTCTGGAATTTTGAACCCTAATCAAAACTCAAATAATTTGAAGTGGCTATTTGAAACACTTAAAATAAATAAAATTTTGACACCATACAAAATTCTATATAGATTTTGATAGTCCATTCAAAATTTCTCCTTTCATTTGATTGAAACACTTGAAATTTTGACTGTATTTTACAAGAAAAAATGTCTAAATACAACCATACGACCATCACATTTAGGCCCTAATGGAGATACTGTGATGCCCCGTCATGCAACCCTAGAGAGTTAAGTTAACAGGTGATAAAATTACAAAAAGAAAATTTAATAAAGACAAGTAATAGCATAAATTAACATTTGATTACAACATTTAAACTAGATGATCAACTAACACCTCTAGGGAACATAACTGCATCAGATAGACATAATTTCATAACAACACAAGTAATATACATTTTGATGCAACAAAAGAAGATTACATTATTCATTTACAAGATATGAATAGTTGCAAAAGATCAAATACAAGATCACATGATTACAAGATTCTTGACTGATTACATCAATTTACAATATACAACAAGATTATACAATTCTGAAAGTATAATGCAACTCTGAGGATGCAAGTATAGATCTAGAACTTGAAACACATCTATAATGATCACGAATCAGGAAGACCAAGAAAAACCAATGGATAAAGCTCTTCCACCCAACCATGTGGAACCCTGAGGTCCACCCCCTGTGCTAGGAGATAACGATGAGGTTCCACTAAGTCAAAGGGTACAAGCAAGCAGATAAAAACTTGACACAGACAACACAGATCATCAAGGAAAGATAGTACTCCAGAGGCAACAATAAAAGATAAAAAAAAGGAAGTAACTAGACTGCAGTAGGGAGAGTGTCATTGCATGGTCCTAGCATGGGTTATCCAAGCTATCTCTCTCTAGAAACTAGCCCCCATCTATGGTTATCCTGGCAGCCTCTCTAGGCACCGACCCCATAGGGTGACACATGTGGAACCGACACATCCTCTCATGGAGACAAGGAGGTCGATCTTGCCAACCAGGCCTTCTCATCCCATCCTTAGCCTGTGAGAGCACTAAAGGCATGGGTGAGGCATCATACTTATCTTGTTATGTGATTACTACCCAGCCAACCTAGATTAATTATTATGTTATCACTTGATTACAACTTCCATGGGTTTATCTAGTTAGCCACTTTGGGCACCGGCCTCACCATGAAAGCCACTCTCCTACAAGAAACTAGCACCCCTAGCCAACAACCAGAAATCACCACAATGACATGCATGGAAAAGAGACTGCAAGGCATCAATCCTCTTGCATACCAATTCACTACATGGTCAATTTTCAAATTCAAACCAATAATCTTTCCCTGAACCACATCAAGACCTCCAATGAAGACATCACAATAATAATCATGTCACAATGTTACATAGGACTCCAAGCAACCAACCTCTGGAGCTATGTAAAATTGGAAACATGAATACCACTATTCAAATGTCATTCTACATTACTAGGACATGACATCCCACTGGAAACATTATTTCACACTTTGACAAAGCATAACTGTAAGACTCAAACCCAATTAAATACAATGACCCAATTAATACATGTTGATACATTTTTGGCAATTGAGTTTACAAGGAAGATGATTAAATATCTAAAGATCAAACTCGATCATATCACTTTTTGAACAAAATAAAAACATTAAATCATGGATTTTAAATCTCTCTCAAGAAATAATAATTTCATTATGATAATAATGTTACAATTTAAAATTTTTAATATTAAACCCACTAATCTTTAAATTTAGGATAATGAAGTTCTTCTATCTTGTCTTAATTGCTAACTATTCTATTGACTTCCCAAACTTCTACTACTAAGAACATCAAATTATTAATTCTAATACACCACTTTCATACTTGCATTCTAAGATTACATACTAGCACTAACCAGACATTTCCTCTAACATAATTAAAATGATGGCATTACTAGATCTATCCAATGCTGAGGCAACCTATACATAAATTATAATAGAATGCATTCTAAAAGTTGAATTACTACAAAACAAAACTTAATATTTCCTAATGGTTAAGAGAAACCACAATGTCTAGAGAAGGCAACAATCAAATTAGTAACTTTCTAAAGAATTCTGAAGTCCCAAGAAAAACATTAACAAGAAAAGTAGTTTTTAAACCATTTCCTAATCTATATTTCTTTTTCCTAGAAAATCTAAGTTTAAAAAAAAAAACAATATTTCACTGCATGAATTTACAAAGGGAAGAATTTCATTAAGTTGTAAAGAGATTTCGCTCCAGATTTTAGGATGAACGTCAGGCAATCAGCAAGGTAAACATAAAAATTACAGAGCATGAAGAAAGATTGGATGCCGTTTTCCTCAATCAGAGAGAGAAAACTGTATGAAGAATTCTCAGAGACTTAAAAAAATAGAATCATGATAGACGGCAAGAAGAAAGTAGATTAAGAGTAAACTTTTTAGGAAATCAAATTAAAGAATAATGTAAATGCTAGCCTGAAATCGTGGTGCTCAGGAAAAAACAAAAGTTTGGAATGCAACGCCTCCAGGGAGCAGTACAACGGCGGCTACAGTAGAGGGAAGACAATTGTTATTGTGCACTAGGTAACTCGTCCAAAATAATACTCTCTAAACTCTTATTTTCTGGTAGAATTTTGGAGAAAGAGGGATGGAGAGGACCATACGGCGCTCAAGGCTTGGGATGGCATCAAAAAGTCTGATAACTATTTCTTTTGATTGAACGTCCTCTTTTAAAAAAAATCTTAGAGGCATTTCTTTCTGGCAGAGTTTGATATAAGAGGATAGAGGGAGGTCGTACAAACGCATTTAGCAGAGGTAGATTTGCATTTGATTTCATAGGCTCATTCGATCCAAGGCAAGCTAAAGGTTTCAACTTTTAGGCAAAAATAATTGGAAAGATCAAGCTAGGAAAATGTACGGCGGTCCTCTCAAAGGTAAACAATTTTGATTAAGATTTCACTAGACAAAAAGATCGATCCAGAAACATTGTCTAACATATCAGTTACTGGAAAACTTCAGACGAGATAGGAAGATAGGGAATCCACTGGACTAAAGAGACATGTTCAAAATATACACAAGAGATTCAACAGAGACTTAAACTAATTTATCAGATTTGTTCAAAAAATACAAGTAAGCATACCTGAAATTCGATCCAAGGCTTCAAAATTCTTCAGCTCCCCACCTCTTCAGCTTCAATAACAATTTTTTCCAATTTCTATCTCTCCCTTCTCAGAATCCCTCTCCCCTCTAAATAACCCTTGAGATACAAAAATAGACAAATCTCCTAAATTTCCCACTTCCAGAATCCGTTCCAAATCCCACTATCTCTTGAATGCAATAATTTTTTCTTTCTCAGAGAGATTTTCCAAGTCAAAGATTTTCATACGACAACTCACTTAGCAAAATTTATTAACTAATAATATTTTTCAAACTACCATATACTATTTCAAAAATAAAATAATATTAATGACTTATGACTAATATCTTATTACAATCATTAAAATTATTAATTTAATCTTTATTAAAAATCACTTAAACAATATTCCCAATTCACATTAATAAATTACGACTAAGTAAATACTATTATATCTAAATTATTAATACTATTATTATTATTATTATTATTATTATTATTATCATTAATGCATTTCCAAAATGCACATTTACTATAAACCAAAACTCGACAATAACGTTACATACCACATGACGACCAAACCTGAGGCAAGTACCATAGAATGACAACAAGACCCACGACCACAAACTGAAAGCGGAGGCTGACCTAGGGAACCCCATGTTATCTCCCATCCACATTATCCATTGGTGTAAGGGCATGCTCAAACCTACTAAATCAGGTGGAGTCGATTCCCAGTACCTGCAACCTACATCAACACGATATGTTGTATACAAGCATATGCATATATAACAAACACACAGAGTTAGGGAGTCGCAGCGTAGTAGGGTACTCATAATGAGTAATACTACACTATCCCTGCTCTGAAAGCATGACAATGAACATAAACATCTCTAACTAACAATCAGATAACATCCAATCACATAAGCATAGTAACATTACTCTGCATAATCGACTAACCATCAACTAATCATGTCAAAACACAACATAAACTATACTATCAATAATGTCATCAGAATGATCATAATAAATGTCAACAACCACCTCAGTAATCCATAATCTCTAATGAACATAATAAGCATAAACCATAAGTCTATCAACCATATGTCTCAAAACTTTCTAAGTGCAACAAAATACTATCAACTGTCATAAGCCAAAAATGAGGGGCATTACAGATGCTCTCATTATACATGTATTATAATATCATATGAAAGGAGAGATTTTGGACAAACTATCAAAATTTATATAGGATTATAATGATGATGATATATATATAGATATATATTTGGCTTTTATATAATTTCAAACCCTAGCCTGACAGTCGACCTTGCCTGTCAATCAATTGTTTAATGACGGCTTCAAAGGTGCCCTTAAAATACTATGATAAAATTATAAATTTATATATAAATCATATAGCTATATATATATCATCATAATTCTATATAAATTTTGATAGTCCATACAAAATTTCTCCTTTCATGTGATTGAAACACTTAAAATTTTGACTATATTTTACGGCAAAAATGTCTAAATACAACGTATGGACTCTCAAAATTTATATAGAATTATGATATATATATATATATATATCATAATTCTATATATATATCATAATTCTATATAAATTTTGACAGTCCATACAAAATTTCTCCTTTCATGTGATTGAAACACTTAAAATTTTGACTATAGTTTATGGCAAAAATGTCTAAATACAGCTATGGACTGTCAAAATTTATATAGAATTATGATATATATATATATATATATATATCATAATTCTATATAAATTTTGACAGTCCATACAAAATTTCTCCTTTCATGTGATTGAAACACTTAAAATTTTGACTGTATTTTATGGCAAAAATGTCTAAATACAATGTATGGACTATTTAATCTAGTCTAGTAGCAATTTAGATTTAAAATGAATAAATTAAATACTTACAAATATTTTCGAATACAAATGTAGAAAAGACAATGAACATGAATAGAACTTGGATATCTCATACATTACTCAAAATAAAACATACACACATGCATAGCCTCTTAGATGAATGAGTTATTGTGATAAATATCCAAGACGAGTGTTGCTAACTTGACAACTAGAGGCAATAGTGACACCTAAAGAGCTAGTGGTGGCACATGAGGAGGTAGTGGTGGTAGCCAATTTTCTTCAATCAAGGAAGCAAACATGTTCTTATTAGCTACCTATGAAAACACTTATTTGCATAAGTAAACTTAAATAAAGGAGGTGTAATATAAAATATTGCACCATCATTAGTCAACATCACTCCATGAGACAAATAAGACCACATGACTTAATCCATGGGCCTCTTGTCAAGTTAGTACTCCCTCAAGAATCACAACCACAACTGTCATGAAGATCATATGTGAGCAATGATTCATTCTTAACAAATCAAAGTGTGACCTCTTAAGTTGACTAGTACAAAAAGGAAACCCCTAAGCTACCACAAATAGAGGAGGGTGGAGAAAAAGAGATTTAGGAGTGGTTGTAAAGCACCCAAGAAAAGTTTAGAGTGGATACTAAGGTAGCCACTATAATATCATAGGACAAATCAGAAGAGGAACAAAACAAAAGGAGGTAAAAGACAAGAAGGATAGAGAAACTATTGCTCAACAAGAGAAAGCCATAGAAGCTACCACACAAAAGGAGAAAGAAGCTAATGCAATAGCCACATAGAAGGAAGAAATGTACTTCAAAAAAACTATAGCATAAAAAGGAAAGTAGATTATTGATCACTCAATAAGAGACTTCATGAGAGCTAATTGAGAAGATCCACACCTTCTTGGCCCAACAAAGACAACAATTGCCTATCCTCTTAGTAGCCCCTAGTAACCTTCAACCATTGAATAAGGGATAGCAAGTTGACTTACATAAACCAAATCCCATTCAAAAATAGACCTTGGGGAATGCTCTTCAATATAGTGCTCAACTAGACTAGATGAACCCCTATGTGTAGAATGAAGAGATGATCAATCTCTTAATCAACAAAATTAGTAAATTTAGACCCTAATGTGAACTAGATCCTATATTAATTGTGGAATTCTATCTCAAGCATTTGACACAAACTTTATTGGCATGCATGGAAATTATGGCCAAGACATAGCAAAAACTTTGACCAAGTGTAGTATGGGAATATAAAGAAACTCTTTTAAAAATGATGTGCATTAAGATTAAGAGAGAATAAATGTCTATCTAGAATAGATAAGTAGTTATAATTAGCACATGTGACAACACAAAAACATATTTCTCCTACATACTTAGTTGGCCAACAACTATGCAAAATCTCTAAAGAATGAAATCAATAATATTGAGGTTCAACTCATAGTTAAATAAACTTTGAACAACATACAAATGGATCCAAATGGTACAAAGAGGAATAAATTAGTGTAGCTTTGTGAGTAGTACAACAAGCAATATATCAAGTGGGTGCAAGAAACCAATCAAATGGATGAGTATGGGGCTACAATCAACTACAATCTTACAAAATCATCCAATGTTATACAATTTCATAAGACTTTTATGGCTAAATATATGACTAAGGTATTTCCATCCTTCTTTTATGAGGTTGAGGAAGAATATCTAGATCTCAAACTATAGTTGTGCTAAGCCATAACACATATACATAATTTATTGTCAATCAAATGTATAGATTTAAATGTATATCTAGATTGTTAATCCTATTAATATATGGAATTGGTCCTATGTCAATACCTTATACATGTCTAACAAGAATTCTTGATTTTGTTCTTATGTTTCAAGTTAGTCATACTTGTGGTCATGTCATTTTTTCTTCACTAACATTAAATTGTGTCATTCAATGATTCACATCTTATTTTAGCATATTTTAGAGAAGCCCTAGACAATGCCCAATAGTCATGAATGGCCTTTAGATAATAATTTATAGGGACCACCCTTATGTATAATTTATCTTATTAATTGTTCAATAAGTTGTTTACATCCTCATAATTTAAATCATTGTATGGACATTGGTCATACATTTCCCAAGATTAAAATAGGATCTACAAAATAGATCTTTAAATACACTTAGGTTTTCCAGTTTACCAATCTTCAATATGTGTTACAACATGTTCCATGTATATAAGTTCAATCCTAAATGTTATCCATTCAAGACTTAAAAGAGATCTTCTTTTTTAATCATGTACTAAGAATTATTAGCTTGAATACTTTAATATATTTAATAAAAAAGTATAATTATATTTCTTTATCCTTACGAGACATACATCAATTATATTTTTTTAGTTTTGTTAATATAAATATTTAGAATGAATGTATTTAATTTTTTAATTTTAAATGTTTTTAGTTTTGTTAATATAAATGTAAAAATTGAATGTATTTTCATTTTATAAATTAAGGGTAAGTGCAAGAAGATGAGGGGCCAAAAAAGGGTCTTAAGTGGCTACTTTTTTTTCTAAAATCAGGAAATACTGACCTTGGATGAGAAATTGAGCATAGTTACACTCAAAATTTGAAGATGCAACAAAAACAATGTTCGTAGTGCTCCGAGCCTACTTTCTAAACTATTAATTTTTTTTTAAAATGGTATAGACTAGTAAAAGCACCAAAGGTTCTATCAAATGGCCGATAGGCACAAATATTTATAGGCCTATTGCTAAATAGTGTATATTTGTGCTAATCTTGGCATTCGCTACATGCTTAAACTTTGGTATGTTTGAACTTTAGTGTTAACCTTATATATGTATTAAATGTGTGATTGTGAACAAACTATATGTGAAATGATTGAACTAACTTTGTGTGAAGAGTGTGTTCTAACTTTGGCATTAACTTTATGTGTCTCTTTGAACTTTAGTATGTTTGAACTTTATCATTTACTTTGTCTATGTATGAAGTTTGTGTTTGAATAAACTATGTGTGAAGTTATTGAACTAACTTTGTGTGAAGATTGTGTTTTAACTTTGGTATTCACTTTGTGTGTGTTTGTACTTTGGCATATTTGAACTTGAGTGTTTACTTTGTGTGTGGTTGAACTAACTTTGTGCATGAAACATGTTTGAACTTCGGAATGTGTTCACTTTCTACATGTGAAGTGTATGTTTTAAATTTGACATTTATTTTGTGTGAATTGAGTATCTAAAATTTAATTTTGGCATTCACTTTGTGTGGTGTGTGTGTGCACTTTACCATGTTTTATAACTTTGGCACTCAATTTATGTGTGTATTTTTATTTTCATAAGTTTGAAATTAATTGTTCATGCATGTTTGTCCTAAATTTGTGTAAATGAATTATGTTTGAACATTGGCATATTCACTTTTTGTTTATGTAAATTGTGTGTGTGTGTGTGTGTGTGTTTACAAATTAATTTTGGTATTCACTTTGTGTGGTATGTGTGTTTGAACTAACGTTGGCATTTGTTGTGTGTGTGTGTGAGCTTGAAAGAACTTTGACATTTAGTTTTTTTGTTTGTCTATGAATGAACTTCAGCTATCACATTTTGTGGAGTGTAGATCATGGACAAACTTTGAAGCTTAATTTGTGTGGAATGCAATTGAAATATTTAACATTCTTTAATTATGTGTGTACAAGTGAACCTTGGATATGTGGCATGTGCTTGAAAGAACTAACATTCTTTTTTTGTGTATGTGTTTGAATGAACTTTGGCTTTCACTACGTGTGTATCGATGGGTTTTAAAGTTGGCTTTGACATTCACTGTGTGTTCACATGCTTGTGGGAATGAAATTTGGCTTTCAATGTGTGGGTGGGTGGGTTTTAAAGTTAGTTTTGGCATTCATTATGTGCACGTGTTTGTTTGGGTAAACATGATGCATATAAATTTCACCTTTTTGTGAGTGATACATACTATCCTGAGGAACTTGATATCATTATATGTGCAAAAAGAAATTTAACAATAGGAAATCTTTATTAATAAATCCTTATAGTAAACAATATTTATAACCAAAGAGGGTCTATTCTAGCATGACTCACAAATAAAACATAGTGGAAGAATTCACATTTCATGATTGTTTAACTTTCATACTTCATGGCACTTTTAATAGTCATTTATACATGTTCCAAATCATCCCAAAGAGTATCTATATAACAAAAGATCCTAGTGGCAAGATTGTTGGACCACAAGATTATAACACATGCACTAATTCATGACCATAGAAAAGTAGACTTTGGGTAAACATGATGCATATAATTTTCATCTTTTTGTGGGCAATGTAAACTATCCCAAGGAACTTGATATCTTTATGTGTGCAAAACTAAATTTCACAATAAGATATCTTTCAACATCCCTTTCCTTATTTGATACATAAACAATATTACAATATATGACATAATACTTATCAATATTGATCAACAACTACTTAAACAAACTGTGACTCATCAGAAGAATTTTAATCTAATTGTGACTCCTACCAGTAATGCTAGTGCTGTAATGAAAAAGTCCACTCCCTTAGAACTAAAAATTACGAGTTTACCAAAGAAGATCTTGGCAAGGGCAATGCTGAATCTACAACTGATGAAGACGGCAGTCTTGGACAAATTCTTGGCATCCAAAAAAGATTCAACTGCAACTTTAAAAAGAAACTTCTATTTTTCCTTTACTAGTCGTAGTCCATGAGCAGGAAACAACAACTAATAAATAGTGTAGAACCTTGGGTGGAGACTTCGACTTTTAGAGAGAAAACTCACAGAACCCAAACAACCTTCATGGATTGGAGACCCAAGACTTAAGCCGCGATAAAACTTATTACTAACATTGTCAATCCCTACTACATAAATTCAATATACCTATCCAAATTGTGTTATAAGGTTTCCTATAACATCATGCGCATTGCAAATAAATCCATGAAGTACCCTTAACATTTTCTATCCAAGTATGCTTAACTAAAAAAAATCATATATTCTTCTATGATAAATCTTCAAATCCTGAGTAAAACATAATTTGATATCTTATCCATTTTACTATATCAAAACCTAAGATATGAAACTAAGGATATTATGAATGTAAGAAGACATAACAAGATAAGTTTATAAATTCTAAGATCTTTAATAAATTTCTACCTTAATTTCTTAATTTAATATACTCATCCTTTATAAGCTATATTCAATTTCTAAGAACAAAATTAAATTTAAAATAGATAATAAACATTTTTTTAAAAGAAAGAATCATCCTATGACAAATTTTCTAAAACAAGCAAAATTTCCCTCCACATCTTCTCTAAATAAAGAAGGTAAATTATTCTAGAAAGTTTTTTAAAAATATAAGATTCTAAATAACTTATAATGATTTAGTTTCTAAAGTAAGAAGATTTAGAACCATTGAATCTCTAAGATTTGTTTTTTTTTGTAATTTTTATTTTAAGTAACTTAAAGGGATTCGTTAGGAAAATAAACATCTTTATCCAATGATTCATTCCATTAGCCTGCAGAAAGTAAATAAATCATAAAGATATTCAAATGATAAATTTGGACAGTGTCATTTCCATGAGAAATTCGTACTTACTATTATATATTAATGAATATGATATTCAGTGAACAAATCATCCCAAAGGTAAATCTATATAAAAATGGACACTACTAAGAAAACATATCCACACAACATCACACATTTAATCAGCATTTAAATCCTCACAATAGTTATCATGAAATGAATATTAATCTTCAAGAGGAAGTGTTGTGAGAGAAACGTGAACCGTTCCAACATTTAAACAAGGCAAAGCCCTTGAGAAGATTATTGGTAATGCTAAAGAAGAAATCTAAATTAAATCAGCTTGTACTATACTAATATGCACTGCCACATATTTCTAGTAATAAAGAAAGGACATCCATCAAAACATAATCGAGAGGGGAATTTTGTTAGATATTTTAGTAGACATGTATGCAGAATGAAAAAGCATAAACAAGTGTGTGAATTATTTAACCGAATGCCCTAAAGAGATGTCATCTCAAGGATGCAATGATCACAGGATTAGTATAAAATGGCCTTGTTGGAAAGACACTACACAAAACTCCAGGCATAAAACTAGACTCCCCAACTTTTCCCATGCCTTCATATCTTAAGTTGAAGACACTCTGGTAGACATGTTGTAAAAAGGAAACCGATGCACAAACAAGACACACATACTTCTTGACAGAAACCACAAAATCTATTTGCTAAGAAATCACATACTACCAAGAATCTAAACAACCCTCCAAACCGTTGTTACTATAAGTTTTCTAAATCTTCATCTTGCCTTACTAATTTACATCTGAGTAACATTCTGAACAATTTCATTAATTTTAGAATTAAGAAATTTTGCCTACTTCCAACTAAAGTATAAAATAGAAAGGAACAAGTTTATTATAAACTTCCTAATCGGCTTCTCTTCATCATGCATATAAAATATGGAAACGTAAACAAAGCACATGATCTGTTTGATAGAATGACAATGAGATGTTATCTCCAAATATGTAAAGATTACAGAATAAGCTCAAATCGGATTTGATAATCCTACTGATACAGAAGAACTACTTAAGCAAAAATGATGAAAAGAAATTTGGATATGTTGAAAGAACCAAATAAACCATTCAAATGAATAGGGAAGAAGTCGTGGTCACGAAATAGAAAAGAATGAAATATATTAAAGGTTACATTGATTGGGTTAGATCAATGAACAAATACAAAAAAAACAAGAGTAGCACAGGAAGCCTATGATTAGGATTAGAATATCCTTGAGACTCGATGAGCAAGATAAACACAAACAGAGGGACATTCAAAGTGAAAGATGTAGATAAAGAACTTATAAATTACCAAGGATTTTAAACAAAACATTGTAGAAAAGGCATTTACCAATGCACTGTTCTATATCTGAAACCTAGCAAGCTAGCAAACATAAATTGGTGGACTATTTATTTTACCAAAGTATATTTCAAAACAACATGATGATCATGTAAGAATGGAAGAGCCACAAAACTCAAAATCGTACTTGAAAAATTCCTTGCAAAAGCAAGAGCATCACATCCCTCAAATTCTTTTTTTTTTTACCTCTTGGTAAGCACTGCCTTGATAAGATAGCTTCAATGGCCTCCCCCCTTCCTCCATTTCTTGATCTTTTAAAACTACTCAACATGACTTTTTGTCTTCCACCAAAAGAATGACTAAAGAAGATGACCCTTCATATGCCACATAATGGTCATGGACAGGGCTGGTTCTTGCACGATGGGGTATTTTTGGGTTGTTTTAAACATTTATTTTATATGGACAACCAATTTTTTTTTGGACTACCAAATTTTTGGCAGTTACAAGATGTGTGCACATATAGAATGGCCTATCAGCCAAATTAAGGGGTTCAAAAAAGGGAGCCATAGAAATTGGTGTTGTTTCTATCAAAAAACATAACATAGCGTGTTTTGTGGCTCCCTCAAAAGGTTAACTTTTTTTTGGTATTTTAAAATCGCTTCAGTGAGAAATTATCTAACAGCATGTAGTTTATGCCCAATTTTTCTAATAAATTTTTAATGAATATTTGATTTTTTACTAATTTTCAAAGTGGACACATCCTAAAAAATAGAATTTTGGCCGTGCTACCCCTGTAAATTTTGAAAACTAATTGAAAATTATTTTTTTTAATGTGTAGAATGCAGACTAGTTTATAAAAATGTATTTTTTTTAAATTTCAATGAACAGAATTTATAATGAAAAAAAGGCCAAACACTGGTTTTTGCCCAAAAACAGACACACAAACAAAAGAAATTAAATATGAAAGGCTTAACATTGTCAAAATGTGAAAAAATTATATCATTAAATAGCTAAGAGAAAGTCTAACATTACCTAGGTGTTCGATTTGTTTGACCTTGAGACACGTGCAAATCTGAGGGTTAGCACAAATAAAATTATGTGAAATCTTGTAGAATATGTAAAAACACATCTTTGTGTTGGGATAAGGTGCCATTAACCTTGTAAATCCCAATATTGTATTAATTCCATTTATTATATGTAATTTGTAATTATCCATGAGGAGATGTACTAGTTTCACTAGCAAGGGTAATTTCAAAGTAACCGAAGGTAATTACGGAGTGACTTTTACTATTGGCAAATGTAAAAACTCAAAGTAAATGAGGGTAGGTGTACTCCCTTGGAGAATATATTATTTTTGGCATGTATGATAACTGTCATAATGTTTGGTAAGTGAATCTATGATAGCTGCAAGTTGTCATAAGATTCTGAGATTCTATGACGCATATGACGGATATGTTAGTTGTATATTTGTTATATTTAGCCCAAGGTTCCTATCTTGGAAAGATACTCTTTTGTGGAATCTATGATAGTTATGATGCATCATAAGATTTTGTAAGAGGCCAGATTTAGTCTTGGGCCCCCAACCTTTGCATGGTTATTTTTGGACAAGTGTAAGATGCTTGTAAGATGGTAATTAATGTTTACAAGTTGGAGAATCTTAGGAGAGAGAAGGTGAATGCCTAGAATGGAGTGGAAAACATTTCTATAAGTATTTTCCATGTATTTGTTACTACAATACAGATTTTAGGTACTCAGGTGTTGTCAGAATGTTGTCGGATTGAAGACTTGTGGAGAGAGTTATGTAGTTGATGTATTGTACAGATTTTTTACAGATTAATACAAACTAGTGCCTCTTTCTTGGTGGAGTTTTTTAATCCACAAGGGTTTCTCCATGTAAACACTGTGTCATTATGTTGAATTCTTCATGTTTGACATCTTTTCTGTAGTGGGTTTTATGTTTTGTTACAATCTCCATTGTTAATGCACACTTAAAGATTGTTGAAATTTATTCAAATCAGATTTCCATTAAAGTAGTGTTGCTTTCATTTCTAACATTTGGTATCAGAGCCTGGCTAGCTTTGACTCTTGGGTGGTAGTGTGGAAGTTGTAGCTGTGGTGGGAGATTTGGTTGCATTTGTTTTGCATATCTTATGTTGATATTATGGTTGCATCCACCATTGCATCAACCTCTCAATTGGACATTGAGAAGTTCAACGGAATAGGGTATGAGTTGTGGAAGCTAAAAATAGAAAATTTGTTGGAAGAAAGAAACCAATGGTTGGCTATCCAAAAAAGAGAAGAAACTTGATGATGTATCTCAAGATGAGTGGGATAGACTGGATAAGAAGGCACGGGGAACCATCCGATTGTGTCTTTCAGACTCTGTCCTATTAAATGTCACAAAGGAGGAGACCACATACAATTATGGAATTGGTTGGGTGAGATCTACCAAGCCAAGAGTATGGTAAATAAACTTTATTTAAAAAGGAAGTTGTTTTCTTTGAAAATGAAAGAGGGTGAGTCAGTTGCAAAGCATTTAAATTCTTTTAATTTGTTGTTGAGTCAGCTTGCTTCAGTAGATGTTGAAATTAGTGAGGAAGATAAATGTATCTTACTTCTTTGTTCTTTACCCAAGTCTTGGGAGAATGTTATCCATGATCTCACTACTAACCTCGTGGATTCAAAGTTGGATGCTCTTGTTTCAGTGCTATTGTCATAGGAATTGAGGAAGAAGAGTTTGAATAGTTTAGGGGATGTTCTCAATGTCAGGAGAAGGTCTAAGGAAAGGGGGTCAAAAGGAGATCAAAAAGGGGCTAAGGACAAGTCCAAGGGTCGATCTAAGACTCCTAGTAAAAAGAATAGAGTTAAGTGTTGGAACTACGGTTAAAGGGGGCATGTGAAGGAGTATAGAAACCCCAAGAAACAATGGGAGAGTTCTTTGGATAAATCCTCGAATGTAGGTGAAGAAGTTTTACTTTCTGCATGTAATGTTGTTTCTAATGATCATTGGTTGGTTGACTCAGGATGCTCATTTCATATAGTTTCATATAAGGAATGGTTCTCCACATATGAAGAATATAATGGATGTAATATCTACCTTGGTGGCAACTCTTCATATTTGATTGTTGGGAAAGGAAAGATTGGTGAGAGGGAACTTGGTGGTAGAAAAAGGGAAGAGATTCAGGAAATTGTTTAAGTTTGAAGCCGCTACATTTTGTAATGCCTCCTATGTATCTGAGGCCACTACTAAAAATACATGTATGTTGTGGCACCGTAGATTGTGCCACACAAGTAATAATGTATTAAAAAATATTAAGAATAAAAAATTGTTGGATGGTTTCTCCTATTTTGATGAGCACTTTGATTTCTGTGAGCATTGTGTGTTTGGTAAACAAAACAGAAAATCATTTCCTTCAGGAAGCAATAGAGAAAAAAGAGAAGTTAGAAATTATTCATACGAATGTGTTTAGAACTGTGGATAATGAATCTATCAGAAAATCTCGTTAATTTGTAACCTTCATTGATGATGTATCCATATTTACATGGATTTATTTTATGAAGCATAAATCTGAGGTTTTCATTAAGTTTAAGGAATTCAAAGTCTTAGTAGAGAACTAATCAGGTTTAAACATAAAAATATTAAGATCTGACAATGGAGGGGAATATTGCTCTAAGGAATTTGATGAGTTTTGCAAGCATGCAGCTATAATCAAATAAAAGACAACTCCATATACACCACAACAAAATGGTGTTGCAGAAAGGATGAACCGAACAATTATGGAAAGGGCCAGAAGTATGCTTAGTGATGCATAGTTGGATAAATGATTTTGGGTAGAGGTTGTGTGTACTACTTGCTACTTGATAAACATATCTCCTTGTAAGGCTCTTGATTCGACACCTTATGAAGTGTGGACAGGTAAGAAACCTTTTGTTTCACGTTTAAGGGCTTTTGGTTGTGAGGCTTTTGTTCATGTGCCTAAGGAAAAGTGATCTAATTTGGATCCAAAGGCTAAAAAGTGTACATTCATTGGATATAGTGATAATGTCAAAGGTTATAAGCTTTGGAATCCACTAACCGCAAGATTATCTTTTCTAGAGATGTTATTTTCAGGGAACTTAGAGCTATTTCTGAACTTGAGTAGCCAAAAGAGAAAGTAAAGGTAAAGAAAGTGCACTTTGATTTAGAGCAGAAAGATGTACCTCAGGAAGAATAGAATGATGGATTGGGGGGTGAAGAAGAAGAAGAAGAATATTCAAGTAGTTTTGATGAAGATGAATCTGTTGTTACAGAAGAAGTTGGTGTAGATGATCATGTAGAAGGACAAGTAGAGTCTCTTACTCCACCCTTGAGGAGATCCACAAGACAATGGAATCCAATTCATAGGTATAGCCCACCAGATTTCCATTGTGTATATGCTTTATTGAGTACTAACGATGAACCTAGATCCTATAGGGAAGCTATTTCTGCAGATGACAGTGAGTCTTGGCAGCTAGCCATGCAAGAGGAGATGATGGCTTTAGAATCTTGTAACACCTGGGATCTTGTTCATTTGCCCAAAGAGAAAGGCCATAGGTTGTAAGTGGGTCTTCAAGAAGAAGTTTGAAGCAGACGAGTCATTGAAAAAGTACAAGGCTAGACTGGTAGCCAAGGGCTACTCCCAGAGAGGGAGTTGATTTTGGTGAGATATTCTCTCCTGTTGATAAATTGATTTCTATTAGATTTCTCTTATCCATTGCTATAGCTTATGATTGGGAGATTGAGCAAATGGATGTTAAGATTGTGTTCTTACATGGAGATCTTGAAGAAAAAATTTATATGCAACAGCCTACAAGTTTTGAGGTAAAAGGAAAAGAACATTGGGTTTGCAAGTTAAAGAGGTCTCTTTATGGTCTAAAATAGTCCCCCAGAATGTGGTATCAAAAGTTTGACTCATTTGTTTTGAAATTGAGTTTTGTTAGAAGTGAAGAGGATCACTGTGTTTACATTTATTGTGTTGATGATTCTATACTAGTTATTGCTTTGTATGTTGATGACATGTTTTTCAGCAATACTAAGGGTATGATCAGTGACCTTAAAGCCCAACTTTCAAGTGCATTTAAGATGAAGGATCTTGGTGCTACAAGGTATATTTTGGGAATGGAGATCAAGAAGGATAGAGTTAATAGAAATCTTTGGTTGTCACAAAGTAAGTATGTGAATATTCTTTTGCAGAGGTTTAGTTTGCAGGACTGTAACCCAGTTAGAGTTCCTTTACCCATTGGTACTAAGCTTTCATTAAATATGTGTCCAAAGACTGAGGATGATCTTGAGGATATATCTAATGTGCCATATGCTAGTGTTGTAGGGAGTTTGATGTATGCAATGGTTTGCACTAGACCAAATATTGCCCAAGCAGTGGGAGTTTTGAGCAGATTTATACCTAACCCTGGTAGACAGCATTGGAACTATGCGAAGAGGATGTTTAAATATCTTGCAGGTACTCCTGATCATTCTTTGGTTTATTCTGGTACTGATAGTGTTGATAAATCTTTGGACATACAGGATTTTGTTGATGCAGATTAGGTAGGTGACTTGGATAGTCGAAGGTGCACTAGTGGCTATGTGTTTACTTTGTTTAAAGGTGCAGTGAGTTGGATGAGTAAGAGGACGCCCACAGTTGCTTTGTCCACCATAGAAGCAGAGTATATGGCAGCTACTCATATCTCTAAGGAGGCAGTTTGGTTGAGGAGACTGTGTATAGGTATTGGATTTGATTGTACGAACATTTAGATTGGTTGTGATAGCCAGAGTACTATCTGTTTGGCTAAGAATCCCATGTATCATGCTCAAACTAAGCATGTTGATGTTCAATATCACTTTGTTCGAGAGTTGGTTACAAATGGAGAGATTGAACTGAAGAAGATAGACAATCAGGAGAATGTTGTAGATTCATTGACCAAGCCTATGAGCACAGAGAAGTTTGTATGGTGCAGAGAGGCCATGGGCCTTGTTTCTAGTGCCTGATTATTTTCATTTGATTTCTTATGGGTTGATTTACAATGTATAATGTCAAGTGAGAGAAGGGATAAGGTTCCATTAACCTTCTAAATCCCAATATTGTATTTATTCCATTTATTATATGTAATTTGTAATTATCCATGAGGAGATGTACTAGTTTCACTAGCAAGGGTAATTTCAGAGTAACCAAAGGTAATTACGGAGTGACTTTTACTGTTGGCAAATGTAAAAACTCAAAGTAAATGAGGGTAGGCGTGCTCCCTTGGAGAATATACTATTTTTTGCATGTATGACAACTTTCATAATGTTTGGTAAGTGAATCTATGACAGCTGCAAGTTGTCATAAGATTCTGAGATTCTATGATGCATATGACGGATATGTTAGTTGTATATTTGCTATATTTAGTCCAAGGTTTCTATCTTGGAAAGATAATCTTTTGTGGAATCTATGACGATTATGATGCATCATAAGATGTTGTAAGAGGCCAGATTTAGTCTTGGGCCCCCAACCTTTACATGGTTATTTTTGGACAAGTGTAAGATGCTTGTAAGATGGTAATTAATATTTACAGGTTGGAGAATCTTAGGAGAGAGAAGGTGAATGCTTAGAATGGAGTGGAAAACATTTCTATAAGTATTTTCCATGTATTTGTTGTTGCAATACAGATTTTAGGTACTCAGGTGTTGCTGGAATGTTGTTAGATTGAAGACTTGTGGAGAGAGTTGTGTAGTTGATGTATTGTACAGATCTTTTACAAATTAATACAAACTACTAGTGCCTCTTTCCTGGTGGAGTTTTTTACCCACAAGGGTTTTCTTGACATAAACATTATGTCATTGTGTTGAGTTCTTCATGTTTGACATCTTTTCTGTAGTGGGTTTTATGTTTTGTTACAATCTCCATTATTTATGCACACTTAAAGATTGCTGAAATTTATTTGAATTAGATTTCCATTAAAGTAGTGTTGCTTTCATTTCTAACACTTTGGACATTGAGAAGGCACTCCAAGCCTTTGGGTTGGAAATCCAAGAAAATCTCAAGCCTAAAGCTTGGGATTCTAAAAGCAAAATATAACGTGCGCGCATTATAACGCGCTGGTGTTATGTCTCCCTTTGAATGATTTATGTTCAAATTTCTTAAGTATGTTTGATGTATGTATATATTTATGCTTGTAGGTATGTATGTATGGTTGTATGTATGTATGTACATGTATGCATGCTTGTATGTATGTATATATGTATGCATGTTTGTATGTATGTATGTATGTACATGTATGTATGTATGCCTGTATGTATGTATGTAAGGGTTTTGGGTTTAGGGTATATAAGGACCTGAGCTCGAATAGTTTTTAGGGTTGAGGGTTCAATTTTTTGGGTTTAGGGTTTAAGGTATAGGGTTGAGGGTTGAGGGATTAGGGCTTAAGTAGAGGGTAGAGGGTTGAGGGTTACAGTTGAGGGATAATATTCATCTTGTTGAGTGTATAAGATTAAGTGTGTAAGGCATGGGGATTAGGGATTAGGATATTGGGTTTAGGGTTTATGATATGGATGGAGGGTATATAAGGCATAGGGTGACTTGGGTTGAGAGTGTATGGTTTAGGTTTTAAGTATAGGGTTGAGGCACAATATTCAGGGTTTAGAGTATAAGGGTTAGGTTATATGGTATAGAGATGAGGGTTCGTGGGTGTAGGCTTCAGGGTTTAAGGTATATGGTTGAGGGTATAGGGTAGAGGGTTGAGATTTTATAGTTGAGGATAATGTTCAAGGTTGAGTGTCAAAGATATAGGGTTTAGGGTGTAAGGTTGAGGGTATAAGGCATATGGATGAGGGTTGAGGGTTTAGGGCATAAGTATAGGGTTGAGGGTATAGGGTATAGGATAGAGGTTTGAAGGTTGAGGGATAATGTTCAAGGTTGAGTGTCCAAGGTTAAGTGTATAGGGTATAGGGTTTAAGGGTTTAAGGGTATCTAGGGGTTGAGAGTTTAGGGTTTAAGGGTTTAAGGTTTGAGGGATTAAGGGTTTAAGGGTTGAGGGATTAGGGTTTAAGGCATAGTATTGAGGGTAGAGAGATTAGGGATAGGGTTTAGAGTTGAAGGTTTAAGGATTGAGGGTTGAGACTTTAAGGCTGAGGGTTAAGGGATTATGGTTTAAGGTATAGTGTCAAGGGTAGAGAGTTTAGGGATAAGGTTTAGGGTTTAAGGTTTAAGGTTTAAGGGTTGAGGCTTTAGGGATAGGGTTTAGGATTAAGGGTGAAGGGATTAGGGTTTAAGCTATAGTGTTGAGGGTTGAGGGTTTAGGGATAGGGTTTAGGATTTAAGGTTTAAGGGTTGAGGGTTGAGGCTTTAGGATAAGGTTTAGGGTTTAGGGTTAAGTGAGAGACCTAGATGGCTAAGGACGGATGGAGAGGCATACAAAGAGTGACTAAGAGATGTAGAGAGGGGAGAGGTAGAGAGGTGAGGGGGAGACAAAGGTGAGAGATAGAGACATGAGGGGAGAGATCTAATAAAATGAGAGAGTGAAGTTAACAACTTGAGGAAAAGATGGGTAAGGAGGAGGGAGAGAGGTGGAGAGGAAGGGAAATATCTAGAGAGCCATGAGAGATATACAAGTGAGAGACCTACAACCTAGGGAGAGAGGGGTGAGACAGATAAGGGAGAGATGGGGGTGAGGTAGATAGGGGAGGAGAGGGGTGGATAAGGGTTGA
Source organism: Cunninghamia lanceolata (assembly GCA_027924645.1). Lineage (NCBI taxonomy): Eukaryota > Viridiplantae > Streptophyta > Pinopsida > Cupressales > Cupressaceae > Cunninghamia > Cunninghamia lanceolata. Next base: position 1,248,786 of record BSBN01000680.1, on the reverse strand, counting down.
GGGTTTAAGGGTTTAGGGTTTAAGGGTCAAGGGTTTAGAGTTTAAGGGTTGAGAGTTTAAGGGTTGAGGTATTAAGGGTTTAAGGGTTGAGGGATTAGGGTTTAGGGTTAAGGGATTAGGGTTTAAGGTATAGTGTCAAGGGTTGAGAGTTTAGGGATAGAGTTTAGGATTTAAGGTTTAAATGTTAAGGGTTGAGGCTTTAGAGATAGGGTTTAGGTTTTAGGGATAAGGGATTATGGTTTTAAGTATAGTGTCGAGGGTTGATGGTTTAGGGATAGGGTTTAGGATTTAAGGTTTAAGGGTTGAGGGTTGAGGCTTTAGGGATAAGTGACAGACCTAGATGGATAAGGGTTGAGAGATAAGGGAGAGATGGGGTGAGGTAGATAGGGGATGAGAGGGGTGGATAAGGGTTAATGGTTTAAAGCTTTAGGTTTGAGGGATTATGGTTTAAGGTATAGTGTTGAGGGTTGAGGGTTTAGGATTTAAGGTTTAAGGGTTGAGGGTTGAGACTTTAGGGATAGGGTTTAGGGTTTAGGGATAAGGGATTAGGGTTTAAGGTATAGTGTCTAGGGTTGAGGGTTGAGGCTTTATGAGATAGGGTTTAGGGTTTAGGGATAAGGGATTACTATTTAAGGTATAGTGTCGAGGGTTGAGGGTTTAGGGATAGGGTTTAGGATTTACGGTTTAAGGGTTGAGGGTTGAGGCTTTAGGGATAAGGGTTTAGGGTTTAGGGATAAGGGATTAGGGTTTAAGGTATAGTGTCGAGGGTTGAGGTTTTAGGAATAGGGTTTAGGATTTAAGGTCTAAGGGTCGAGGGTTGAGGCTTTAGGGATAGGGTTTAGGGTTTAGGGATAAGGGATTAGGGTATAGGAATAGTGTTGAGGGTTGAGGGTTCAGGCATAGGGTTTATTATTTATGGTTTAAGGGTTAAGGGTTGAGGCTTTAGGGATAGGGTTTAGGGTTTAGGGTTTAGGGATAAGGGATTAGGGTTTAGGGTATAGTGTTAAGGGTTGAGGGTTTAGGGATAGGGTTTAGGATTTAAGGTTTAAGGGTTGAGGTTTGAGGCTTTAGAGATAGGGTTTAGGGTCTAGGGATAAGGGATTAGGGTTTAGGGTTGAGGGATTAGGGTTTAGGGTTGAGGGATTAGGGTTTGAGGTATAGTGTTGAGGGTTGAGGGATTAGGGATAGGGTTTAGGATTTAAGGTTTAAGGACCTTGAGGGTTGAGGCTTTAGGGATAGGGTTTAGGGTTTATGGATAAGGGATTAGGGTTTAATGTATAATGTCGAGAGTTGAGGGTTTAGGGATGTGGATGCTACACATGCCTATAAAGAGACCTAGTATGGTTATAGAGATTATTAGTTAGAGTGATTTTTAATCATAGTGTGATTTAGAATGGTTGTGATAATTAGAGTGATATTTATTTGGCTAGGAATCCCATCTACCATGTTTGTATTAAACATGTTGATGCACAATATTATTTTGTACAAGATAAGGTAGAGAATGGTAAGGTCTTGTTGTAGAAGGTTGACACTTGAGAAAATGTTGTAGTTTCCCTAACTAAACTAGTGAACATGGAAAAGTTCTCATGGTGCAAGGAGGTCATGGGCCTTGAGTCTTGTACTTGACTTATTTTATGTTTCCTATGGATGTTATTGCAATGTATAATATCAAGTGGGAGAATTTTAGGATAGTGTGATACTTAATTGCAATCCTAATGTATAATGCATGTCATGTATCCAAACATATTGGAGAGGGTACATAGATACCCTCTTAGGTGGATGAGAGATAATATTATTTAATTATTCCCCTAGTTGAAATGGATATTAGTTTTCATAGCATTCATGAAGGATGTTGAGCATGATGGTGGTGGTTACAAATTGATTAAGACTCACTAATTGCACTTTCCCAATTCTAGGCTCTAGAAGAGGTAGTGGCAAACCTTTGTATGATGGATGGTGTCCACATGAGTTGTACTCTCCATAATGGAGTGTAGACTTGGAGATGTGATTCATCAAGATTCATTGGTCAAAGATACCTTATGAGTTATGTTTTCTATTCATGGATGCATTGATTGAGCATACGGGGGTATTAGGTTTTTGTCATACCATGGATTTGGCGGTACATGGTTTAAAGAATCTACTTGTGGTTCCTTCTCAACTCTCTACAAATTTTATGCATTCAATGGAGGCTTTATGGGTTATTATGGGTACAAGAACTATCAAATTATTTTCTGATTCAAGGGAGAATTGTTTTGCATATGTACTTTTCTAGTGAAGATTAATACATACTTGAACCTCTCTTTAATGGTGTAGTTTTTGTCCCACAAGGGTTTCTCCATGTACATATGGTATTATGTGTCATATTCTTATCGTTTGCTAATTTCTTATTGTTGATATAAACTTCTATACAATTTTATATAATGGTTAGTCCAATGTTGCACATATAAATTTCAAATCTGCATACTATTTGAAGAGTTTTTATTTGTTGTAGTTTACCTTGTCTTAACAATAATTATGGCTTGCACTAGACCAAAGATTGTCCAAGAAGTAGGAGTTTTAAGTAGGTATATGTCAACTTCATGTAATAAGAATTCGACTGCAATGAAAAGGGTATTCAAATACCTTCATGGCAATCTAGAATATTTTATGTGCTACTAGGGAGGACTTGATTTAATGTGTTTGTGGTGTAGTGAGTTAGATGACTAAAAGACAAGTTGTGGTTGCTCTTTTAACTACAAGAGGCAAAGCATATAATAACTACTCATGTCTATAGGAAGGAAATTTAGCTTCAAAGATTGTCTTTTTGTATCAGTTAAGTTAGGATACAATGCAAATTTAGTGTGATAGTCAAATTGTCATTAGATTTAAAAGAAAATCACCCTACATTCCACACACAAATTAAGCACATTGAGGTGCAGTACCATTTTTTTGTAATATTGCGAAGGACAAGAGGATTGTGATTGAAAAGGAAGATACTTCGATAAATGTTGTAGATGCCTTAACAAATATTTTTGAGCATGGATAAATACAAATGGTGTAGAATGTATATGCACATTTCATCCCTAGAAATTAGTTTACATCGTTGGAACACCTTATGATTCTTGCAATGTATACAAGTGGGAGATTTTTAGGACTAGATTTTATATATCTTGTGAGTACTAATGTTGTTGCCATTATTTAATTTTTGTAAAACATTATAAATGTTAGGCCCTTATGGAAAAGAGAACCAAACATAGAGGAAATCTTGAGATTTCATTGTTGGAACTCTTTGCATGTGGTATTAGTCTTATGATGGTCATAAGAAGTCAATGAATAGGGGTTACAAGTTGGATTAGTCAAGGCATTTTTTATCAATTATTTTTAGTCATATTTAAGTGTGTAAGAGATATAGTTGCACCCATGTGTAGATCTTGGGAGTTATATTTGAATCCCTTGGTCATAGGATCTAATGATCATCATCGATAGTTGCATTCTAGTTGTGGCATTTCTCTTGGAGATGAGTGCATGGGTCTAACTTAGGCTAATTGGAGTAAGGTTTGTCTCATAGTTTTGAGGCCATTATTTTGGGAATCTAGTTCCTAGGTCTCCTTGGAATATAAATTGAGGGCTTGGGATGGAGATTATATGTTCACTTTTATGCAAGATTATGCTATCAAAATTCCTCCAAACACACAGTGTTGATCTCCATTGAAGAGCTACAAATTAGATAGTATATTGTAACCTTACTTGAATATTAATGCATTGGGTGTGTTTTGGAGGTTGAGTTTTTCCCTTTCAATGGTTTTCCTAAGGTATATCTTTTGTCTCTTGCCATTACTTTGCTACTTTTTTTTAGTCCTATTATTACTTGCATTCTTTCTCTCTAAGGTTAATATGGATCTAGGCATAGTTTCCTTTCATGAGCATGAGATGCTTACTTTTTAACTTTGCAGTTTATATTGAGAAAATCTCTAATTGAAAACATACAAGAACAAATCTAAAAAAAGAAAACTAAGGTTGTTTAACAAGTAAAAATCTTGAACACAAAATATTCATGTAATAAAAATCATGTAGGCATATGAAAGAAAGATGATACAATCTATAAGTGAACCCTATTTTATTTATGTTTGTGTAATGGTGAAAATTGTCAACCTTGCACTTTTCCCCTTTTGTCTTAGACTCACTTTGACCAGGTTGAACCGTTTATGTAATGAATAATGTGTACAAGAGGCATATTCTAGCATGGAAGCCATAAAATAACCTAAACCTTACTTTCTTTTATTTGCATACATTCCTAGGCACCACCATGATTCTCAAGCATCCATATATTGCCCCATGTCATTTCCTTGTAAACTCCCTCCTACTAGTAGTTATGAAATTGAGACTAATGTGCAAAAAAATGTTAACTTGTGTGCTAGGGTGTTATATTTAAGAACAAACCCTAATTCATTTGAAATCTAGAAAGATAGATGTAAAATCTAGAGATTAGTAGGAGTGCTCCATTACTCATTGCATCATCACAAGAGCATGACATCAATATGGCATCAACTCTCTATGCATATTGCATGATAGGTTGTTGTCTTTAATATTTATTTTAAATATTGAATTGGCCTATCTAAGGGTTAGACCATGGGTTAATCCCCTTTCCTAGAAAACTCCCCAAGGGCATTTGTCAACACCACTAGTTAGTTATTGTAGATTATGGAAAATGAGGTGAGTAGATTCCAAGTGACCAAATTATGAATGTCCATATTTGTAGATCATGACTAGATATATGTGCAAGGTTGGTTTTGTACTCATGGAGATCAATTTTGTAGCTACAGAAGTGGCCTAGAATTAAAAAAACAATTATTTTCTCAAGCATCTAATAGGTCCTAATTTTTTGGAATATTGGCAAATCATTTGATAGTATCTATCATAGCAAGATTAGTTTCAAACCTAGTGCTAAGTACATGTTAACAATCATTTTGGAAAGTGATAAAATGAGACTTGAACTTCGAACCACATATTACCAAGAAGATAGATCTACCGATCCTCATATCACCTCATCCACATGCAAAAGTGGTAAATAGTCCTCCAGTTGGGAAAAAAGGTTTCACTACTAGGTAGACGCACATTAAAATAGCCAAAACAACAATGGAGATGACAATCTATGAAACAATTGCAAACTTCTTTTCTTAATGTTGAAGAACTATGTAACTACAATGCAAGCGTAAGAACAAATAAGATCAATAAATGTGGTATGTGGTAGAAATTAAAACTAAAATTTTTAGAGCAAATATTTTGCATTTGCAATAGTCACAACTTGTGAATCATATAAAATGTTAGCATCAAAGAGGAGGGCGATAACACATTAATTCTAGACTTCTATCAAAAGGCAAGCCATGAAGGCCAAAAGTGGTCATATTATTCTTTAATTGGATAACAAATATTTTTTAAAAATGTTAATGTTTTTCTTCAAAAAGTTTTGATAATCTATTAAAGTGAAAACAAATAAATAATTCATGGTAGAGGTAGGATTTTATAGCTTCTATTTTGATTGTTTGTGAGTGTTCCTCTGCCTCATCTACCAAATGAATATAATGACACATCTGAGTCAACATTAATAGAGCTTTTTAATGAAAGTCAAGAGGGTGCATATTCATGAAACTCCATGTTTGGGTAGTGATGTGTTTGGAATCCACTTGCTTCCTTTAATTCTAATACTACCTCATTCATTGTAGGCTTATTCTCAGAATAAGGTGAAGTGCAAACCATTGCCAATTCTGTCACTTTCTGCATTGCATCTTTATTATAATTTTTTAGCAAAGTAGGATCTGCTATGTTCTCTATGTCTTCCTTTAATAGGTATGTTCTTACCTAGCATTAAAAACAATTGACAATTTAATGGTGAAAATCAAATTTTAATATTAGATATTTTAAGTTTTCACAGCCCATAACTATTTTGAAGTAATAATTGAAAATACACTTTTAATTATTCTAATTTTAATTTTTAATTTTAAAAAAATCTCTATTATAATTACCTAGCTAGCGATGTGTACATATTCCCCACTAGAGGTTGAGTGGTCTTCAAAGTGAGGATGTCGTCCACTAATAATTTCCATCAAAACAACTCCGAAGCTATAAACATCACTCTTTTTTAGCAATCGATGAGTAGTGTAATACCTGTAGAAAACCAACTTGTAAGTTCATTTTATCATTAAATTAATAAAAAAACAAAAGGACATCAATCCTTTTGACAGAAATTATCAACTTCATGTTTAAATGATTTAGGGAGTAATTGATACCCATGTAAAAAATCCTCAAACTCCTTTTTCCTGAAGGAAGTCCTCGACCTCTTCTTCAGATTTTCCAAAACATAAATGACTTGATCAAATTACTTTGGTATACAATCTAGGACATCTAGCAGCTCAACACCACCTTATTTATGCACATCCTTAATGGAGAAAATTACTATTATCAATAGACTAAGTCTAATATAGTGAGACTAATATACCGAGATTGTGTATGTGAGACTTTTTCAAAAAGATTTTTTTGGAAAATAATAGGCTTCCAAATCAATCATAACTACAATCAATATAAAATTGATTTTTTATTGGAGTAAATAAAATATAGTTTCACTGTCAAAGTGCCTTTGGTCTGGTGGTGAAGTTGAAAGGTTCTGAATGAGACCACCAAGGATCAAATTTTGCTGAGTGCAAGACCCCAACACCATAAGGGATGAGGCCGGGATCCTACCCTGGCATATCCCTCAGTCCTTGGCTCTCAGCCGAAAAGGTTCAGCCTAAGACTAGCAAAAACGAACTTATGGATAATCTCCATCAAAATTAAAAAAATATATACTTCCACTAATACTACCATAGACATAAACCAATCTATGATGATCAAACAAAACAAGATTGTTCAAACTATGCCCTTTTAAAAGTATGTACAATAAAATGGTTTGTTTTAAATCTCTTCATATTAAAAGAGATTGGCTGTATAGATCTTACAAATTCCCAAAAAATTGTAGTTATATAGAAGAATAGTAATATCTTACCTGGTTGTGCATACAGAACTCAGCATATAGAAAAAGCCAACAAAAATTTGAAGGTTACTGTTCCTAAGTTTGCTCCCTCCATCCTTCCAACTATTTTTTAAATGTTATCTTATACACTTCTCAACATTTTGGGAAAAAAAATCGAGTGTAGATTACGATAAACCTTTTAACATTTAAGTAAATCACTTACAACCAGTAGGTATGGTTGAGAAAAAGAAAAAATCCATGAAAACATTATTTGGCCTATAAAAGTTTTGGATGATATCTTTAAGTTTTTTAAATTGTTTGGTAGGAAGAGAGTAAACTTCTCTTTTCAAGGTGGGCACACAATAAGTCTAAAATACGCATCTAGAATTAAATTACTAAACGCCTTTAATGTTTGAAGGAGATACGTTAAGACCCTCATCCCCACACACTTTTTCCTTGAAACAGGGTTAGTATATTATCATTGATTAAGATATGGTTGTAAGGGTAAAAGCACATCCCATACAAATTATTTAGGTTAATTAAATAACTTCAGTAAATATATGTCACATCCTTATTTGAAAAGCTGGGTGATGGTAAATTTACCAACTACCATTATGAAGGCATGTACACATCGATTATGACTGCAAGAAAGGACTGCAAAGATAGAAGGGGTCAACAAACAAGAGGAGATGACAAAAAAAACAAGGAGAGTATGACATACCACTCCCAATAATGTCAAAAGGTACCACTATCTACATCTTATCTACTCTCATCAACACCTGTAGCCATAATGACCTCAACATTAAGCCCATTCTAAGGCTCTAGCCTCATGAAGTGTTGCATCTATAATGCCAATCTCATCACTTATAGTACTACCATTGATGATGTGGGAGTAGGTGCAATGCAAGTTCAAGGGAGATATCATAAACTCAAGGATCCATTATAGGAGAGGAAGATGCACATTGTCTCGGGGAATGTGCTCTCACCCCACTCTAATTGATGCCTATCCTAAACAAAGACACACAGTGGTGGACAACCTTTTGTAAGGTTAGCTTCAACTCTAGGATTGCAGGAGAGGGAAATACAAGCATATGTGTTTGAGTGCTTTCAAACCAGATTTTAGAGCTATTACTTATATTAGTTAGAATGATATTAAAGCTTTGGAGGATAGTTGACTTAGCCATAGTGCAATCATGGATGAAGCCAACACTTATGCAACTAGAAAGAAGTGCTTCTAGTTAGGCAAGAGAGGAGTGGAGTTTGTTGGCTAAAGAGGATTGTACTAGTAGCACCTCAAGAGATCATTGGTGTTTTCGTTTCTTCTCAATAACTCTATGACACTATGAGGAAACTTTAGGTTGGAGCTAGAACGCATAGCCAGGACCAAGTGAAAGAAAGAAATTGTAGGCAATCTGGAAGAAACAAAGGTAGGTCCAGTCAATTCTTTTCTTGATGGAGAATATGCACTTTAACTAGTTTGGCAGTGGCTTTAAATTCAGCATTTATAGTAAGAGTTAAAATCTATCTTAAAATATTTGTATATTGTTGTTATCTAGATAATAAGAATTGTGTACTTTGCCTACAATAGTTTTACCCATATAACACTTTCTTGAGTTGTATTAAAATATTAGTGAGAGGATTTATTACTATCCTTGTGCTCAAGTGAGTATAAATCTTGTTACTTTCTAAATCAAATTAAATGGTGCACAAACAAGAGCTGACTGTATGATGTTTTAAATGAAAACAAATACTTAGTAGAAGATGCTAGCTACTATATTCCATATGCCTATGGTGCTACCTAAGTTTATTATTATCAAATTCTTTCTCTAACAAAAAAACCCAAGTAGAACACTATTACAGTAATCGTGGCTTGAGCAATAGGATTTAACAATACACAAATTAGTTTAATGGTCTGCATAGGCTAAAGTGCTCTGTTTCTTAAACTATTGGTTACTGTTCAATGCTTATAACTGCCAAGTTAATTTATCTTTGCAATTATTCTGATAAAGTGAGAATATGGCATGCCTTAACAAGACACCTCACCAATTCCTACTTAAAAAGTTGTTTGTGCTTTAAGATACCTTAGTATTAATTTATCCATGGGTAGCATAATAATTGGGAAATATGGTATACTAGATAGTGATGTTTAGGGTGTTGGAGTACAGACAACACTAAGAGGGGGGGTGGATCAATGTTGTAGTTAAAAACAATTCAATTACCTTCTTACCAAAACTTGAAAAATAGTAAGTAATGATGTTGATGTAATGCAAGAAACCAAGTACTTGTTGACTTACCCTCAGTTGTTGTCCCTGATGACCAAACCACAACTTGGTACATGTGGCTCTTTCATCATTTAGTTGTGTGGCTCTTTCATGGCTCATTCAGTTGTGATGGTTCCGTTTGACTATAACTTGATGTTCAGTTGAGCCATTGATCATATTTATTTTTCCTTGATCATGTTTCTTATAGTTTGTCAAAGTATGATGCAATTTGGTATACATTATAGTTGGATTATTGACTTACATTTTCCATAGTTGTATTTATTTGGCACAGTTGTCACATTCTTTTTAAGTGGCATCTTACAATCCTAACAGGCAGATTGGTCTTTGGCACTATGACATTATGATAACAGGCATATATTGATATTGACTTTGTAATCAATTATGTGATTGGTTGACACATGTTTAGTATGGCACCTTTGGTAATCATGTTTAGTTTGGCACCTCATGTGGGTTCATGTTTAGTATGGTACCTTTGGTAATCGTGTTCAGTTTGGCATCTTTTCATTGACATTGGTCCTCTTGATCATATTGACATGGTTTGGCAGTTTTTTATCATGTTCAGTTTGGTTACATAATGATATGGTATTCCTTCTTTCTTGGTGATGATGAGCTCGTATGACAAGAGGTTATAATCTTGTTCTCTCTCACTTGGCACTAATATTTGATGTCATAAGCATTGAGGTAAAGGCATTTAAATACATGTAATATTTTGTGAGGACTAAGGCATGCAATTTTTGTTATGATGGCTTAAAGTGTTGACCACGATATGTTTGATCTCCTAGTGGGCATATTCAATGTTGTAAATATCACAAACTTGTTCCTCATCGGCATGCTTTAGTGGTTTACCTCCCGAACAGGTCAGTGCAAATTTAACAAGGCAAATTGAAAAAGTTTCTTCTTCATTAGCCACTGGTCTTGTTAGGGTTTACCTGTAACACCGATTGCATAAGTTAAACTTGGGAAAAAGAAAGTTTTTGGCACTCATTATGCAAAGTTTGAGCTTTGAACATGAAGCTTTCTTAGGGTTTGAATCATGAAGAATGGATGGCATATCGCAAAGCTTGGGGGACAGCAATTGAGCTCATTTTCAATTGCAGATTTGACAATTGTTTTCAGTTGCAAGAATATAGGTATGGTTGTGGCTAAGTTAGGGCTTGAGTAAATATGAGGATTGGTGGTTTGGCAGTAGCAAGAAATGGCAAAGAGCTTTTCAGGTTCTCCTATGGGTCTATAATATCTTAATAGAACCCTGTCAAAAGAGATCATTTACTTTTATAACATGTGCAATGATAAAGGCACAAGATATATTCTTTTCTCGAGCATTTGAAATTCTGGTGCAAACAGTTATTCTGGTGCAAACAATTATAAATAGTTGACAGTGGTTACTTGTTTAGTTATACTTGGGTATTGTTTAATGTTGATCATGATGTTAGTCATAAACAAACATAGAATAAAAGTTACACATCAACCTTTACTCATCTTGAAAGATACGATGAATTCAAAGAATTCATGATCCCAAGTCTCCGTGGATTAGTTCTTAATCAACTGACGTTACTCAGTGGTTGATGTGTGTTCCTATTTTCCATTCAGGGGCCTTACATTAGTTCACCAGCAGGATTCAATCTCTATAAAGATGCTACACAGAAAGGTTATTTACATAGGATATTTCCACAAATAGTGTGTCTGTACTCAAATCTTTGCATGATATTTGTCAATTATACATGCTTTAACTTCAAATATGCTATAAATCTTCAATTATCTACGAGATGTCTACATATTTCATGTGATTTGCTTTTGATTATCTATTATTTGCAATGGTGATGGTGAATTGTTCTAAAATTTAAAGAAATGTAAATGAATACTTCAAATTATGATGAATCTTCAGCTATTGAGCCACATACACACTTGATAGAGTAATGAGAAGGAAGAAATCAAACCATATGTTCACCAAGATGTTCCACAGCTAGATATAGATGATGCAAACTTTAAAGGATTAGGAATGAAAACAATATATGCAGACTGATGAGCACTCCAAGGCATGCAGCAAATCAAAGCATATTCAAGAATTCAGACATAGATTACTCAGAATTTACGATGATTTGTAATCAAATAAGTCTTCTCTTTCATTAAGTATGCAAAAATATGTATGCTTACAACAACTTTGAAATAGGCCCTGAATATTTCAGCAAACAAATTTCAATTAAGCTTCGAACATGTTCAAAACAAGGCGTCCCTGCACCTTTTATAGAATAAGGTGAGGGAGCGGTTACACATGATCTACGATCAAGATTTATCTATTAAGATCTATGGTAGATACTCATCTTTGACTTAGTCAACATTTCACGTGGTACAGGTTGCTAGCTGGCAACCATCTGAATTACTTATTTTCTCTAAATATTGGATGCTTGTGCCCTCTTTGGTACTACATCTTCATCTACTCTTCATCAGGAGCATCAAGATCATCACTTCCTATACCTTCATCGTCCTGCTGAACATTGCTTTGCATATGGGCCTGCATGATTATCCTGACATTTTCATAAGCTCCCACCACTCGTTCAACTTCTCCGCCATCCTGAGTTTTTGCTTTGGCAATGGTGTGCTTGTGAGCCTGATATTTATCTCGAAGAGCCTCCAATTGGCTCCTCCTACTCCTTGATGTTTCATTGTACTTCTCCACCCTGACCTTGATCCTCATGATCTTATCCATGGCTTCTTCCATCAGGTGGTTAAGAGGGTCATCAGCCATCAGCTAGAAGTTATTATACAGAGCCTTTATAGCAAAATCTACATCTTGATTCTCAATCTTTCCTTCTATTTTCCCTTCTAGGGCCTCCAGGATCTCTGCTTCAAATGACATCATCTCATGCAACTTCATGCTGATGTCTCTTAATTTTCTATTGCATCTCTTTAATACATCACATTCAAATTTGATATCTCTATACCAGATATCTATCAGTATGGTAGTATTATTATCCAGCACCTATTTGTTTATTAGAACTTGAGGATTAATCCTCTTCATTTCAACCAAAGCACTCAAGGCTTTCTCTAACTGGAATGACCTTCTTCCGGCCTCCATTTGCAATTTATCAACCTTCCTTCTGGAGATACTTAGAGAATTCCACCTATGCAAAGAGGCTTTCACTACTTCTTCAGCTCCACTGAGTGCAGATGCCATCCACCTTCTCATTATTACTGATTCGTGCTTCATAAGGTCCAACTTATTGACCTCTTCCTAAGAAATTGCAGTCAATGGGACTACCTCTGAATTTGAAGTATCATCAGGGTTAATTAACCCTTTTATGTAGGTATGCAGCTGAGCAATGTGCTCTTTATGTTGCTTATTTTTCTCCTTCTCTCTCTTCACCCTTTGGGTTAAAGAATCAATTATATATTTCCTCTCTTGACCTTCTTGATCTTCATTGGCAAATCCTAAATCCACTGTGGTAATCTAGAATTCTTCCATAGTGATCTTGCCTTTTTCTTTCTCAACGGTGGGGAGTGCTTCCTAGGCAGTCCTTCTGCCCATAGCAGGATCTCTTCTTATGGCCAAGGTTAACCTAGCCTTCCTCTTCGGCTTCACGATGGTCTCTGAAAATAGTGTTGACACATCAAACTCTTGGATTTCAAAACCTGATTCCATACCTATTTCTTTCTCAAGCCATGGAGGAATTTGGTCTCCAAGTCCTTGTCATCCATCATCATGATCATGATCACCCTGTTCTCCAATAACTGCATCTGTTTTCGATGGAGATGGTGACTTCCTTATTTCTTCCTCATGATGCTCTTCATGAGGGTGATCCTGGGGTACTTCCTCCTGTTGAGGAACTTCTTCTTGTGGTGGAGGATCTTGTGATGCATCCACATGATGATCTTGTAATTGGTCCTGTACTTCATCCCTTTTTGTTTCATCTCCCTTGGTAATTTCCTCATTATGAGGCACATTTGCATCCGTGGATGAAATAGTATCTGTCTTAGGTGCATCTACCTGATCTTGCATCACATTATGCTCCACACCTATAGTATCTACCTCTTGAGTTTTTAGGTCATCCTGACCTGATGTATCCTTTTCACCAGAGGGTTCTTGAGTCTAGGGTACTTCTTCACTTAATATGGCCTTGTCATTCCCACCCTTTTCTTGGACTTCAACTATTTTGGGCTCATTAGATATATCTTGTTGTTGTTGGCCCATATCTGAAGTATGGCCTTCCATTTCTGCCAACTTCACTTTCTCAATATTTTCGCTTTATTAGGTGCACCTGTCTGATGTTTAGGACCTACATCCTCTCTGTATGTTAGATCAATCACTACAGAGCTAGTTACCTGATCAACCAATTCATCGAGTCCTATTCGTTGTGTAATCCTTTCTGGGCTCCTTTCCTTTTCTTGTTCCACTTGCTTCAGTTCTCCTAACACAGCCACTTGTATTGATGGAGTTCCTTGTGGAGTTATGCGGGTGTTAGCAACAAGGGTTTCCATTTGTAGAGAGGTTACATCTTTTACTACCTCATCATCAGATAAGTCAACTGTCTCTTCCAGTGGGACAAGACCACTTTGAATTGGCCTAGAGGCTTCTTTCATTTGTTCTTTAGCATGTTCAGTCTTGAACTGAACAATGGTGGGAAGTGGCATGTTATGCTGCAATTCTTTTCTGAATACTTCACCACCAGCTCCCCTCAACATTATGGGGTCATGCTTTATTTCACCTCTCATGGATGTTCTCAATTTCTTAGGTGTGGATGCCATCACCTAAGGTGCTTTTCTCTTTCTGATGAGGGGCATAAGGTCTTCCTCTTCAGGTTCTTCATCAAGAGGAACATCCTTTTCCATTTGCTTTTGTGATGGTTGACCCTCCTCATATGTTCCAATAGCTTCCACAGCTGGCCTTTGGATCTTTTTAGCCTTCTATTCATCCATGGGAGGCAGTGTTGATGAGGCTGCTGCCTGTCCTGATGCGGATGCATCCTCTACTGATATAACTATTCTTTCAACTATTACCCCTTTAGGTTCGTTATCAATTTTCTTACCTCTAGGGGGTCTCTTGCTTTGTTCTTGAGGCAGCACTCTTTCTCCTTTAGATTTCCTCTTTTCAATCAGACAGTTATCATATTCATTGTCAGGAATCTCTTGTCTCTTCTTCTTATTGTCAACTGTAAGAACTACACCCTTCTTCTTCAATGCATTTATTTGTTCATTTACCCAAGACTGGGTTAGCTGCAGCATCCTACCTGTAAATTGGTCTAATGAGATATCCTCAGGCTGTGTATGATCAGGTACTGAGATTGTGTCATTATATATCTTCTTTTCTTCATATTCATCTGCTATTATTTTGCCATCATCCCCTTTTAATTGCACAGGCACTAGAATACAATCAAATATTCTGATCTGGTTGAGAGTTAGCCTTTGATATTTTCTTCTTCTAGCTTCAGCCTCATCCTCATAATCTGTCCAGAAATCTTCCAAGTGCTTCTGATGGATGGGCTTCCCCATGATTTTCTGCATCCTCCCATACAGGTCATATGATCTTACCAATGGGAATGGCTGTAAATTCATCATGTCCAGACCAGCTATGGTCTTCTCGATGCTTTCAGAATCTTGGCATATGTACCAACCCATTGTTACTAGAAACAATACTGGTGGAATCTTATTATTTGCTTTGTAAGCATCCAATATTATGGATATCTGTCTCATGAACTCCATCAAAACAACTACATCAGTGGGATATCTTGGGAGCATGAGGGGCTGTCCTGCAAAGCCCTCTATTCTGATGTAAGAGAAGGTGGTATATTGCATAAACCAGGCACCATGCCTGTATATGACTTTTTGAGCCTCCATGCTCAATCTTTTAGTCCTATCTTCTTCCATTGTCCTTACTAGATGCATAGAAAATGCATCATTCACTAATTTGTAATCTTGAAGATTTTGTCTTTGTAGTTGGGGATAATGATCCCATATGTGGGCATCATTTGTACTGCCACCGATCCTCCCTACTGTTGTAAGTGCATTGAATGTACCTTTATAAGCACATGAATATACCACATATGAAGTCATATAAAATGAACACTCCAGGCCTCCTAGGTTCATGAGCTGCTCATTTAGGGCATCACTTATCATTTTAACCCTTAATGGCCTGTTCTCTGTATAAAGACACATTAGGATAACCCCATACATCCAATCTTTGAAACTTCCAGCATCAGGGTGGCCTGTCACTCTGCTGAGCAGGGCTATCATATATTGGTATCGTCAAAATCAAATTTATACAGGTGCACTGGTAATTTGGTGGTGGTACGGTAAGGACTGTTCTTTGCCCTCCATTGATACATCCTCTTCCTAGCGGCTTTCCTATTATTTTCATATTCAACTTGCAATTTCTTCAAATCCATGCTGACAACTTTCCTTCCCAGTGGAAAATTAAAAGTGGTTGCAATCCCCTTGATGGACAGATCTGCATAAACCCGACCATGTTTTTCTATTCTCCTTGTCTGTGGGTTGTAGTTTCTAGCACATTCAATAATCAACTCTGGAGCCTCTATAGAATAAGGAAATCCAGCTGCACTCCACATTCCTGACACAAAAATGGCGTCCAACAGGGTATTATTCTTATCACCATGCATTCTAGACGACCATGCAACCAGATCTATGTTTCCCTAGTGTGTATCAGCGATGATGCCATATTTGAATCGTACACCTTCAGGTTGAACAAACATAGGTTTAAGAAATTCAGCTTCAGACTTGCTCAACCTCTTGTCTGCCATGGTTTCCCGCAATAAACAAGATCAGCCTTACCATACAATACTTCACATACATGCATACAATATTATATCTTCACGGCATGATCCACATTATATTCATTAATCATCACTTCATCGTAATAGGCATAACATATCACTTCAAATTCAGTGGAAAAGCACACTACCTGGACATGCAGAAAACGACGGCAAGAGGGTTTTAATTACTTACTTGATAACGCTTATCTCCTTGACTATGCTAATGATTATATGAAAGAAATTTAGATACCAGTGATAATCATGTGTCATGTTCTGCTGCAAGCCGTGTGTGTCCGCAGGTAGGTTGTATGAGGGTTTGAAAGCTCTGCGCTCTATAAAAACTCGTTTATCGCAAGGTAAATGTAAAAATGATGCTGGAAATTCACTTTATCCTCATAATTAGGGCAAAATTAGGGCAACATAAGGCAAATTCAATCATAACCACTGATCTTCTGTCATAAATCCATGGGCATTGCCAGGTGTTTGGATTGTGTTCACAATCGGGGAATTCCACCTACTACATTTATGGCATTAAATGTTGCGCAGCGAGATGAGGGGGGTGATCTTCGGAAGATCAAGTGATATTCAGAATATCAGGTGATATTCAGAATATGACCCCCTGTGTGTAATATGACCATCCGCCTTTAGCGGGAAAACTTATGTCTAGAACATCGGGTGATGTTTGAGAATATCAGGTGATATTCAAACATCGGTTCATGTTTAAAATGTTGGGTGATATTTGAGACATGACCCCTAAAAGGTAAAATGACCTTTTCTCATAATATCAGGATGACGTCATCAGGATAATGACTTGATTCATCGTTGTGGCACTATGATGTCATCGTCATGTTATGTAGAAAGGGTCAACGTTGGAAATATACCTCCGCGAGGTAAAAAGGATGATGACATCATCGTCATGTGATTTTCTTGTCTATCGGGATTAAATGACGTCATCAGCATATTGGATCTAGGGTGATATTTCATGACAGGGTGATATTTGGAAAGTAGGGTGATATTCAGAATATCAGGGGATATTCAGAATATTGGGTGATATTAAAAATATGACCCCCGCAAAATATATGAAGCTGACCGATGGGTAAATACCTCTATCACTTAAAATTGACATTCGGATCTCCAGATAAATGACTTATCGGGTGATAAAATTGGATCGGGGTGATCTTTCTTAAGATGACTGATATTTGTAAATATGACCCCCCCCGGAATATCAGGTTTGACCAGGACTTTGACTTGTCATAACTTTCGTTCCCTAAGGAATATTAGGGTGATCCAAAAGGCAAACCTGCATGAAATTTTGTACTCTTTCCAACCATGAGGTTATTTATATGAAAAACTAACTTTGACAAACCAACCTCATCATGATGACTTACCCCAGCTTCCTTATGCGAGATCACCTGGATGACATACTTTTACTAGACTGCCAGAAAATAGAAAAACACAAGCCAAGCCAAGAAAAAAGTTGGGTCCCTGTTTTGTCAAGTCAAAATTGGGCGTGTTGTGTAACCACACAACATTTAACAAGGAAAGATGTTGAATATTATAGTATGATTCAAGAAGTAGTTTCAGTTGTGAACTACCAATCAATTTAAGTTTACAGTTATGACTCTCTAATTGTCTGTAGAGAGAAAGAATGACTTGGACAGAATGTAATACATTGTGTATTAAACCTGATATAATATGAATAATGGATGTGTAAGTTTGTGTACATGCATTGTTGATGTTATATCAGTCTGGTACAAAGAGAAACAGAGTAACCCTCTGTATTTGTATTTATCTTTCTGTATGTAGAGAGTGGGTGCTCCTGCAAGGCTGTGTTAGGAGTTGGTGTTCCTTGAAGTTAATGCTTCTAAATGTTGTATGCCAGTGAGGCAATGTTATATGCTAGTGAGGCAATGTTGTAAGCTAGTGAGGCTTGTAATCAGTGAGATTCCTTTTGATAAGCCAGTGAGACATTTTTCGAGTGGTTTTCTACCCTAGAGCATTTCCACTCAGGACAATATTTGTGTTATGGGTTGTCGCTATCACTGATGTGTTTTATCCTCATGTTCTTTCACTCATCATGTGTCATTCAGTTTTATGGTTATTCTCATTCAATTTGATCTGCATGAGCGCATATTCATCATATATTTTGAGATGATATCCTCTGTGTTGACATTTCTTCTGAATCAGCATTAGGGTTTGCCACTTCTAATGCACAGGCAGATTCAGGCCAACTGAATACAGGAGGTTGCGTGAGCTCCTCCCCTTCACTTCTGGTTCTGCCGCACCAAGGGGGGTATCCCTATAACTCAAGATGTAACCTTGACTAGCTCAAAGATAGAAAGATCTAACTTGACAACAACAGGCAGAATACTCTCATGTATGGACCAAGATCTGCATGATAGATCACAAGGCTGGCAACATTCTTGGACATGATGTCTGGTTGGGTATGAGAGCATGCAGGGGGTTCCTAATCCTACTCCTACAACTAACAGGTGGAGGTATGAAATGTTTTAGTTTGAAGTTTGGATGCAAAGCTGGACATGGTGTATAACACAAGAACACAGCATGATTGGTGCCTATCCAGGGCTTGGAGTCGGTAGACATACACCTGTGAATGATCAGCATAAATAGCTAAAACTGGATTTCAGGGGGACAAACATGATATCTGCCTTACAGACATCTCCCAATATAGAGTGTTGAGCTATCTCTACTTATGGTATCCCTACTGCAGTATACCCTTCCCAATGTTCAACCTGAAAACAGTTTAATCTGCCCCTTGAGCAGAGGTTAAAAGATCAGACATTCAACATAGGAATTCTATGCTCTAGAATCTAAACATAAGCAAACATCCAGATCCAGAAGAAGGATACATGCAATACTGGAGACAGAATTAACACAACACATGCTAAACAGCATTATTCATATAAGATCAACCATGAAACCAGTGGATTCATGCCAAGTCCTACAACAGGAGATACATAAACTCACAAGATAACTGTACAGAGCAACCAGATCAGCTGGTTATGGATTACAGAGCCAAAATTCTACAACTTTCAACAACCACAAAAGAATAACACCCTCTGCATTATATAGCAGGAGGGTGTCTTCAGCATCAACTACCAGGTTGACCAAAATTCCCGCCAGATATACAGTACCATAGAAATGGCGCTCAAACTTGAATGCAGCAGGTAGGGGAGGAGACAGGAAGATTTCTCGAGCCTTGCGCCGCCGCCTAGGGATTCAGATCTTCAATCAGGTACAACATTCGTTCACGCCATCGCCCATACCTCTGCAACAATCGCCATTGATGGCGCACCAACCCGCGGCCTCGGGAAGAACATCAAACAGACAGTCGCAACCGCTTCCCGCCGAGATTCATCATCATGATGTTTCGAATATGCAGGATAACATTATCCCACATGCACCCCGCAGCAACCTCCTTAACACCTTATATACTAGGTCATGAGCATATATCATGTCGGTGCTTTTGCTCCCGACGACACTAGTATAGACTTCATCATCATCATCTTCCAGCAGCATGATATCCTGTTGTTCGAAAAATCACCCTGACGTCATCATGATATTTGAAATATAACCTTCATGATAATCGGCACAACCTGATCCTTCGGAGGAAAATCCTCCTGCTGAGCTTATAACAAAAGTCTGGCCGATGAACATCCTGATGACGTCATCATCATATCCTGCTGACGTCATCATCATATCCGCCTACTGCGCACCTCCTCACATCCGGATGACGTCATCATCATGTTTGCAAATATCAGGAGGTCTCTTCAAGATGATCAGTTGTTAGAAATATGACCCCCGCGGACCTTGATGACGTCATCATCATATTAACATCATCATGATATTCGGAAGACAACCGGATATTTGGAAATATCCTCCTGACGTTCGAACATCAGGTTGCACTGTAGCTCCTCTGTAAGATCGGGGCGAAAACTGAACATGATGATGCTGCTTGAAAAGATCACCCCCCGGAGATAATGCGCGAAGCCAACAGGCGGATATCTCCTTGATATTAGCATCATCATGATGCTCGAACAAACAAACATATATCCGGGTGATATGAAAATATCACCCCTTCCTTCGGAATATCATGATGCAGTTAGGCAGAAAGAAAAATATCACCCTGATATACGGATGACGTCAGCATTATCAGGATGAAGAAACAACGAACAACAAGTGATACAACATCATCAGGATGATATTGACTAAGATCATCCTGACGTTCAAAATATGATGACCCTAGTGAATATCAGGTCGCACTTAAAACTCTTCAACATCATCATCAGGATGATGTTAACCAAGATCACCGGATGATAAAAATATCACCCCGGCGAAATATCATGAAGGCAGAAAATATGATGACCTCCGCAAGCAGCAGGATGAAAACTGGAAATATCATGATGATGACGACGACCCTTAGGATAAAACAAGTTAGGTCGAGCAACTCAAAGAATAAGCAACATCATCATCATGCCTGCGCAAGGTGATAAATGGAAGATCACCGGAGACTTTGAAGAATCACCCCCGTAAGCAGATAAGGGCGCACTGTAGCTCGTCAGCATCATCAGGATAAAACCCGAACATCACCCGACAGCGAAATATGATGATGACGATGAGAAACCGGTCGAAGGAGAACATGATGATGCTGACCTTCATGGAAACGAACATGATGATGATGACCTCCTCCTCAAGAAAATATGATGATGCAGCTAAAAAAAACTGAGGAGGTCCGTTACTTAGAGCATTTTTTGGATACTTAGGGAGAGTGCCTAAATGAAAATTTTTCAAAAAACTACCAGTCAATTCAGGCGTCAACACTCTGTTCAGTCTCATTATGGTCAATCAAAATTATACAAGTTACATGGTTGAGTGTCTAACATGCAAACATCTTTACTCCTAAGATTTATGTTCTTGTTTGTTTCATAATATTGTTGATGCATTCTTAACATTAGTCTTCCATGCCAAAGTTGTTGTGATTTTTTAAGTTCTTAAGGTGTTGTTAAAATTAGTATACTACTGATTCACCCCCCCTCTCAGTGGTATTGTACAAGCCAACAAGTGGTATCAGAGCCAAACCCTTGTATTTTAAGTTTAACCAACTTAGGGGATTCCTGGTCGTGGAGTACTCATCATGGATAAGTGCAAAAGAAATAGAAGTCAAAAGAAAAACATCAGTGTCAAGCAAAAGAACAATCAAACAATTCCTGTCAAGTCAAATGTAGTCTTATCTCAAGAAACGTTTTTGTCAGTTGAGTCAATAAGTGATAATAAGCAATTCTATAGAAGAATGTGTTAGTGACCCTGAAGGAGTTGTTGATTTTGAAGGAGAACAAGAATTTAATGATGAAGATAGAGATTTGTTTGTAGATGAAGATGGACAGGAGTTTGATGAAAATGACTGTGAAGTTGATGTTAAAGGAGAACTTTTGTGTTCCCTAGATACAATCAAACAACTTAATGAAGAAAACAGAAGACTAAAAGACTAGCTTCAACAAGAAAAAGAATCCAAGAACAAGGTATGTTCAGATTTTGAAAAAGTGTCTTTAGAGTTTGAAAATGCTAGAAATCAAATTGCAGAATTATAAAGTCATGTTAATGAATCTGATAAATTGATAATTAGTTTAAAAACTGAAATTGAGGAAACAAAAAAAAATAATAGATGTAACAAATTCTGATCTTGAGGTGAAAAGAATTGAATGTCTGAGACTTGAAAGTAAAGTTGTCAATCTAAAGAAAAGTCTGGAAGTTGTCAAAATACAGAAGTTTGTGAAAGGCACAAATACTTCAGATGGCATATTGAGGAGTTAGAAAAACTACAAGGATCATTTTGGCTTAGGATATGAAAAAGGGGAAAGCTCTGGTGTTAAAGATGAAGCTAAAAGGGAAATAGTGTTTGCAACAACAGATGGGGGGATTTTCAAAGTTAGGCAGACTCCTAGGTAGAAGATAGATCTAAATTATCATTCTTCTATTTCTGAGGATGACAAGAAGAAAGCAAAGGTTGGGAGAAGAAGAACTAATAGTTTTTCAAGACCTGCATCTACCAGACAATATCATTCAGTCAAGTATAACTATTCTCAATTTCATGGTTATTGTTATATCTGTCATGAGTACGGTCATAGAGCTAGGAATTGCAGTTATTATGGTTTGTCAAATCAAAACTACAATGTTGTTTGCTATAACTGCAATAAGGTTGGACATATGAGAAGAGACTATTGGATACATGGAAGAGATGATTATAGAAATTCAAGGAACAGACATCATTATTTCTCTAACAATATCATATGTTATAGGTGCAACAATGTTGGACATAAAACACAGCATTGTTGGAGCAATCCTATAAGATCAATTAGATATAATGAAATGGTAAGCACCTTAAACAAGAAAAAGGAAAAACCTATACTAGTTTGGAGGAGAAAACAAAGTGTAGGAAATGCAATTCCTGAACCAGTGCATAGCTCACAAAATGCTCTACAAACTGAATAAGTAGGAGCTTAGAGATAGGGGGAGCAGATTAGTGTTTTACTCTACATCCCCTAGAGAAGATCAAGGAGTGATTTATTGATTTCATGAAGTGCTGCTCATTCCAAAGGGTTGTTGGTGATACATAAATACTATAGTTAGATGGATATGTGTGGTTCATGTCTGGTTCTATCACTGGACCTTCATACTTGATCTACATGAGATATTGTTACTTCTGATTATGTTATATGGTCTACAGTATTGATATCTTCATGAACTACAAAGGTTCATAAAGTCAAAGGGATGTGCTGAGATCAAGAGAAGAGAAGAATCAAAGTTCTTATCATCTTAATTCAGGATGTTCATGTGTTCATCATGATTTGTGTCTGGACATCAAGATATCATAGTTTAGAACTTTATTCTTAAAAGATGCATGCTTGAGTTTGCTCATAGGCTCACCTTGATGTCTTTGATGGAGTTGACAGTGTGTTATGACTCATGCTCAAATCTATGCTCCATAATGCATTTCTTGAAGCAGGTTTGGTGATTTAGGTTTATTCTAGCACCCTGATAATAGTTTCAGTTCATGAGGAAGTAGTTCATTATCATTAAACAGTTCATTCTTGTTTTTCTTTGTAATGCATTAGTGAAATTTTGATTGATGTTGTCATCAGAAATTTGTGATTGCAGTTTATGTGGTGTTTCATTCCAAATGTATTCTTAGTGATACATGTGGTGCAGTGTATTGATCATTGACTATGACAAGGTACAATATCAATAGATAGTTGAGATCTTCTTTGGTTGGATCTCTTCATTTGATTATACACTATGGTTCCAATACTTTGATTTAATCTTTGCCAATGAAATCCTCTGTAAGGTGCATATATCAATAATACTTGATTGTGGAAGAATGTACAGTGCATGCCTTAGATTTGTAAAAGAGTAAATAGATACATGGAGTCTTATGCTATGGCAAGATTGTATCGAATTAATAGAGGTCTCTGATGATCAGATAGTCTCATAATAGTAATTTCTGCTTGTGACAGTCTCTTTCCAGTCTATTTATCAATCCATAAGATGAACCACATATTTTCTATTATCTGTCAAAGGTTATTACAATGGATGAGATCTCTATATTAATATTATGGTTGCAGGGGGTATTAACTATTAAATCAATGCATTATCTATTTTTTGAAGACTGCTTTAAGTATCTTGGACTACTTGTTGTACTGTGTTCACAGTAATAGTGCAAGTGCTCTCTTGATGAGCTATGACAGTGATGGCATGAATATATCCCTCACATTAGTCTTTTCATCCAATGGTGACAGTACAATGTTTACATGACATTGATAGTGACATAATGAAAGGCATTTGTACTGATTGCAAGACTTTTGTTTGATAGTGAAAGTATTTTTTCTGATTTCAGTGGTAAGGTGATGAAAAGTTATCAATCTAAGAGTCTTCAATTAATGGTAGGTAGAACACAGTGTACAAAGCATGCATAACTCTTTGACAAGAATTTGACAGAGATAGCAAAGTTTCTTTTTACAGAGATAGTAATGCATAGTGATATCTCATTCTCATTGCAAACCATAGTACAAACTAGTAAGATCACCATTGAAAGTAGTGTTGAATGTATAAATGCAAGAAGTGATTATGTGAACATTTGAATGTTATGCAAAGTAAATTAGGTGCAGTAGACCAATGTTACAGTCTTCATGTCAGTGTCTTTCTCATAGAATCTAGGTGCATGAGTATGGCATTAATGGTCTTGGTCTTGATCAATATCTTATGAGCAATGGCTTCTAATTAGCATCAGTGTATCCAAGACAGGGGGAGATAGGACTGCATGTGACATTATTGTGTGTAAATGTACTCTTCTGAGTATAGTGGTTCTTTGTTGTCATTTGGTACATGACTGAGAGTACTTAGTTTTTATTTTTGACAGTTCTAATAGTCCTATGAAATCTCTTGTGACAGTGTTATATCACAGTGAACAATCAGTGGCATTTTTAGTTGTTGGACTCAGGGGGAGTTTCTTGCATATTTCTAATTCTTAATGGTTTGCAGTATCTTATGATAGTTGGCATGGTTTCTGATTGATGATTGGCATTATTTGTGACAGTCTCCTCTGTTGTTGTCCATCTTTGCTACATGCTCTTCATGCTGCTAATATTTCATTATGGTGTTGACATCTTATTTTTCAGATGTTTTGGATACTTCTCAATCATGGGACAGTCTTGGTATGGTTGGTACAGTTTTACATTTCTACTTATTATTTCACATTTCAGGCTTTATGTATATATTGGAGGCATTTGCATACTTTCACTCCCTTTGCCTTGAAGTCAAAAAGGGGGAGAAAGTTATGTTTTGCCATCATGGACAAAGGGGGAGTTTGTTGACTTACCCTCAGTTGTTGTCCCTGATGACCAAACCACAACTTGCTACATGTGGCTCTTTCATCATTCAGTCGTGTGGCTCTTTCATGGCTCATTCAGTTGTGATGGTTTTGTTTGACCATAACTTGATGTTCAGTTGAGCCATTAATCATATTTATTTTTCCTTGATCATGTTGCTTACAGTTTGTCAAAGTATGATGTAATTTGGTATACATTATTTTTGGATTCTTGACTTACATTTGCCATAGTTGTATTTATTTGGCACGGTTTTCACATTCTTTTTAAGTGGCATCTTACAATCCTAACAGGCAAATTGGTCTTGGACACTATGACATTATGATAACAGGCATATATTGATATTGACTTTGTAATCCGTTCTGTGATTGGTTGACACATGTTCAGTATGGCACCTTTGGTAATCATGTTCAGTTTGGCACCTCATGTGGGTTCATGTTCAGTATGGCACCTTTGGTAATCGTGTTCATTTTGGCATCTTTTCATTGACATTGGTCCTCTTGATCATATTGACATGGTTTGGCAGTTTTGATCATGTTTAGTTTGGTTACATAATGATATGGTATTCCTTCTTTCTTGGTGATGATGAGCTCGTATGACAAGAGGTTATAATCTTGTTCTCTCTCTCTTGGCACAAATATTTGATGTCATAAGCATTGAGGTAAAGGCATTTAAATACATGTAATATTTTATGAGGACTAAGGCATGCAATTTTTGTTATGATGGTTTAAAGTGTTGACCACGATATGTTTGATCTCCTAGTGGGCATATTCAATGTTGTAAATATCACAAACTTGTTCCTCATCAGCATACTTTAGTGGTTTACCTCCCGAAAAAGTCAGTGCAATTTTAACAAGGCAAATTGAATAAGTTTCTTCTTCATTAGTCACCGGTCTTGTTAGGGTTTACCTGTAACACCGGTTGCATAAGTTAAACTTGGGCAAAAGAAAGTTTTTGGCACTCATTATGCAAAGTTTGAGCTTTGAACATGAAGCTTTCTTAGGGTTTGAGTCATGAAGAATGGATGGCATATCGCGAAGCTTGGGGGATAGCAATTGAACTCATTTTCAATTGCAAATTTGACAGTTGTTTTCATTTGCAAGAATATAGGTATGGTTGTGGCCGAGTTAGGGCTTGAGGAAATATGAAGATTGGTGGTTTGGTGGCAGCAAGAAATGGCAAAGAGCTTTTCAGGTTCTCCTGTGGGTCTGTAATATCTTGATAGAACCCTATCAAAAGAGATCATTTACTTTTATAACATGTGCAATGATAAAGGCACAATATATATTTTTTTCTCGGGTATTTGAAGTTCTGGTACAAACAACTATAAATAGTTATTCTGGTGCAAACAATTATAAACAGTTGAAACTTCCAGTTGACAGTGGTTAATTGTTCAGTTATACTTGGGTATTGTTTAACAAGGAAAGATGTTGAATATTATAGTATGATTCAGGAAGCAGTTTCAGTTGTGAACTACCAATCATTTTAAGTTTATAGTTATGACTCTCTAACTATTTGTAGAGAGAAACAATGACTTGAACAGAATTTAATATGTTGTGTATAAAACCTGATATAATATGAATGATGGAAGTGTAAGTGTGTGTACATGCATTGTTGATGTTATATCAGTCTGGTACAAAGAGAAACAGAGTAACCCTCTATATTTGTATTTATCTTTCTGTAGGAAGAGAGTGGGTGCTCCTGCAAGGCTATGTTAGGGGTTGGTGTTCCTTGAAGTTGATGCTTCTAAATGTTGTATGCCAGTGAGGCAATGTTATATGCTAGTGAGGCAATGTTATATGCCAGTGAGGCAATGTTGTAAGCCAGTGAGGCTTGTAATTAGTGAGATTCCTTTTGATAAGCTAGTGAGGCATTTTTTGAGTGGTTTTCTTCCCCAGAGGGTTTCCACTCAAGATAATATTTGTGTTATGGATTATTTCTATCACTAATGTGTTTTATCCTCATGTTCTTTCAATCATCATGTTTCATTTAGTTTTATGGTTATTCTAAGTCAATTTGATCTGCATGAACGCATATTCATCATATATTTTGAGATGATATCCTCTATTCAGTCTCATTAGGGTCAATCAAAATTATACAAGTTACATGATTGAGTGTCTAACATGCAAACATCTTTACTCCTAAGATTGATGTTCGTGTTTGTTTCATAATATTGTTGATGAATTCTTGACATTAGTTTGCCATGCCAAAGCTATTGTGATTTTTCAAGTTCTTAAGGTGTTGTTAAAATTAGTATACCACTGATTCACCCCTCCCCCCCTCTCAGTGGTATTGTACTCCAACAGTACTATACAATAAAGGATAGGTTATTCAAGTATGAAGAACAAATGTACCATGCATCAAATGAGACCATAACACAAATATTTTAGGAGTGGAAAAACCTCATGGAGTAGAAAAACTACTTAATATGGCTCACTAGCTTAATCAAAATGTGTTTCACTAGCAAATACAGATGCCTCACTGGTTAATTGTGCCTCACTGGCTATATGAGCCTCACTAGCTATATGTGTCTCACTGGCTTTTTATACAATCTACCTCTCTGGCATAATACATTCTCATGAATACAATGGAGAATTTGAAATCAATACAGAGGGTTGCTCTATTTCTCTACAATGCAGATCTTGTCTATCTCATTTATGTGAGACTTAAGAATTCACAACAATAACTATGCACATCAACTCAGAAATGTTCTTGCATTAAAGCACATTGTTGTCATCTCAATGATAGTCTAGACACAATATCATCAATACCACACAAGGTATTTACATCTTATTCCATTTATACTTTATCACTGCCTTTTGTTTCTTTCATTAAACAATTTGTATGAGTAACTGAACCATTTTAATTGTTTGAAGCAGTTTTCAACCGAAACAATAACTGCCAAGAGTGTGTGGTCGAATAGACCCATCTTGAAAAACTTGAGTATGTAAAACCTTTCACAATGCCCTTCAAGATATTGCAAGTAATCAATCTTTAATCAAAGTAATTCATATAAGTTTCAAACTAATTAATGTAACCAGAGAAATCCCTTTCCAAACTGTAGTTAACCAAACTTAACCATATCTGATCATTGCATGAAACCCTAGTGTAAAGTCATATGGGCGAGAACTTCTCAAACCCTAACCAAATCAAAGAATGAGTTTATCAACTATTTTCCATTCTCCATCTCATAACTATTTTTCAACAAAAAGATAAGTGAAGTATATGAAACAACAAACCCCAACTTGAAGTCAAAGACTTCACCATACTGTCACAACCAAGAAAATGTAAGATCTCTTCAAGAGAGAATCCTAGTTGAGAAGCTAAACAAAAAACCCAAATCTCAAAACAAAAAAAATATACTTTCTTTTGCTTCACAGTGAACAAGCAAACTTCATTTACCCATTTTTAATAGCTCAGAAACCCTTTAAGGTAAACTATCAAAATGA
Organism: Cunninghamia lanceolata; assembly: GCA_027924645.1. NCBI lineage: Eukaryota > Viridiplantae > Streptophyta > Pinopsida > Cupressales > Cupressaceae > Cunninghamia > Cunninghamia lanceolata. The sequence goes on along the minus strand of BSBN01000680.1, from coordinate 1,220,406 downwards.
ACTTCCATATGAAACCACAAAGGAAGAGTATCACCTAAAAATATCGACCACTAGAAAACTTTGCTATTGCTTTGGGTTTTGAGAGACCAAGAAAATAACTGTCAAGCTCACCTTAGACCTTGCTGAAGCTCACTAAGATTCTTTTCCATCATAACTAAATCTTGCAGTCTTTTACATACAAATGAAACCCTAGGTCGAGAGATATTATGTCTCTAAGTTCAACCATACCAAATGAATATCAAACAAACCTTTTTGCATTGTATTCACCCTTGACTGATAGTACCGGTATGCTCTAAAAAAACCCAGTGACAATCAACACAAAACATCAACAAAATACCTACTAAACAAGCCCGATACCTATTGGGCAGGTTATAATCTTAAGTGCCCTAAAATGCCTTTGCTCACATTGTTATTATTTAAAACAAATCAATAACCTTTCACAAATGAAATGAGGATAACAATATGATGCCCATCATAATAAAGCTATCGACCAAGACTATGATCATAACCAAGTCGACAACTTTAAACCACAACGTGCCTTCACACTTTGTCAATGACAAAATCAATAATAAATCATCATTTGTGTGCACCAAAACCAAGTATAATGTTAACCATTAAATGCAAATATAATAACCACCAAATTTTGTCAAATTGCCTTTACCAAAGGTAATAATAATAGCATCTTAAATAGCAAATTGAAACATAATGAAATAGATGTGACAAAGTGCTGCCACCAAACAATATCACTGTAGCATAAAATATCAAATGCCAAGAGTGCAGTCACAGAATTAACAAGGTGCCAAATAATGTCACTGTAAACCATGGTATACAATTTTGAGCCCACTGTAATGCACATCATGAATACCATCCTGTAACCAATACCAACACTACCTATCATACCAAGTCAACCAAATGTTGCCAAGCTCACTGTCACATATAACAATAACCAAATACCTCCACCAACTGTCATGATGCAATTGGCATTGTGCCATAGTGCCATAAACCTGAGAGTGTGTGTATTTGTCATCAAGGACAACAACTAAGAGGGCAACACAGGGTAACTTGAGTTTGGCTTTGGAATTATATGTAGTATTTGACCATGGGCATGGTATGTATAATTGTTTTGGATAGCTAAATAACCCACTTTTCTTTTCTTATGATAAATTATATGGAAATAATGCATTGACCTATGTCCCAAGATTATGTAGCTCTCTTCTAGTTGTATTTATGAGGTCACTCAAAAGAGAACAAGATGTTATGATATCACCTTACTATAATCAATAGTATGTATCAAGTACTTAATCACAACTTGTGATGTCTTCTTGATCTATGGGGTAGGTGATAGACATATATATAGCGTAATCACTAGGATACTAAATCTTAGGTGCCCTAATCTTAGGCTCCATAATTATTTTTCAAGGTCCTTAGACACTTCTCTCCTATGTGCCCTAATCTTAGGTGTCATAACATAGTCTTCTCTATAGGTAATTTAGATTCCGTAGAAAGAGCACCATTAGGTACCTAAATCCATGGCCATATGTTGAAGAGGAAACCAACTCTTTTTCCAATTAGGTAGTCATTGACTTGTTTTTTATAGAAGTACTATTACACTCCATAGTGCATGCATCAAGATAAAACAAAGTTCCCCTTCCACTACCTCTAGTAATCACCATAGCACCTCTCACCATTTTAACACATCCTTCAAAAAACTAAATATGCACAACCACAGCTATTAGTTTTCTTGCAAATACCAAATTACATGCTAATCCTAGGATAAGAAAGACATCATCAAATCTTCTAGATCTACCATCATTTTTTATCTAAATACTACCACAACAAACAATATTTAAATAGAAATTATCACTCAAGTACACCTTGCAACCTTCATATTTCTCATACTTATTGACCAATGTCTATTAAAGGTCATGTGAAAAGATGCATCTAATTCGATCAACCATGTATTCTCACCTATACAAGTGGTCAAGGCTACAATGAATGTGTCGCCATCTTCCTTCTTGGACTTAGAATCATAATTAATTTTCTTCTTCTTTGCACTCCTTAGGGAAGTGAGCAGGCTTACTATAGATCCAACCAATAACCTTAAACTTACCAAGAGATTTTGATCTCCCCTTACACTTGGATTTGGATTTTATCATGCTACTTATCATTCTTTTTACCCCTTTATTTTGGTCTTCCTCAAACACTCAATGCCTCTTTGGCATTAGGAGAGACCTTAATTCTCATTTCTTCAGAAAGAAAAGAGCCAACAACATCCTTTACTTTCAAAACAATAGAATTACTCCCAATAGCCATGACAAGGTTGTCCTATGAGTCTGACAATGAACACAACAAAGTTTCAAATTCTTCTTCTTCATCCATCTTTACACCAACAGAGTTCAATTGAGCCACCAATATGTTAAATTCTTTGAAGTGTTCTGCAATTCATCTATCTTCTTCCATCCTCAAGGAATAGAGCTTCTTCCTAAAGAATATTTTGTTCACTAAAGATTTGGCTTGATAGATTTCACCCAACTTCTTCTATAACTACTTCAAAGTGGGCTCTTCATGGATATTAATTAGAATAGAAAATGCAAGACACAATCTTATTAGACCTTTGTCTTTACGGTCCATAACATCATACTAAGTAGCCAAAGTAGCATCCATAGGTCTCTAAACTTTTTCATCAACAACATCCCATAGATCACAATCTATTAACAAATCTTCCATTTTCAACTTTCGCATCTCAAAATTTATGTTTGAGAACTTTTCCACCTCAAGCCTCCATGAAGTGCTTTCCATCTTTACTTCTTGCAATAAAGATCACAAATTTCTCCTTCTACAAATCTCCCACTCAAACTATATTAGCTCAAAAAACCCTCTACCCAATAACTACAACCAAAACTAGTTAGGCTCTAATACCACTTGTAAGGAAGCAAGGTGTGTGGAAAAGACTTCCTACACTAATATATGAGAGGGGTGTTATGCAAATAACTTCAAATTTGATTTAAAGTTATTACAAAAAAATAGAGAAAAACATAAAAATTGACAATAAGAAATAAACAATAACACAATGATTTACATGGGGAAAACCCTTTCAAGAGAAAAACCTCACTCCAAAACCTACATAATGTATTATCAAATCAATAGAGGATTACAAACACTTGAAATGAAAGTTTTTTATAGGAGTAATACACTTGCATTCAAATACAGAGTAATTCTGGTAGAATTCCAGCAACACCTGTGTACCTACAAATTCTCATAATATAAATTACTCCACAAGCTCTCAATTTATAGACTTCTAGCAAACTAGAAACCATCTGTGGTTTACAAAACCATGTGAAAAACTTCCCATGAAGTGTGGTGCCCAAAATAGGAAAGATTCATGTCTTAAATCAGACTCTTATAGATGCTCTTACACATATTATAGTTGGTCATTGATTCCAAAGTAACTCTCTCTATTATTGGCTCTTACACATCATAAAATATATCATAGGATCCCATAAAAGTAGGGCATCACATTTTAGTAAAGATAATCTCAAAATAAAATATTAATATTCCACCATTGCAAGGCATCATCACTTGGCATAACTTCCACGTCAAATTCCAACCCCAATTTGTCCTAGAGCTAACTATTAAATAATGACAAAAATATCTAACTAATTATGGAAAAATCTTAAATGATAAATAAATAATAATGGGAAATTTGCAAGGTTGAGACACCTAATTTCCCGACACAAAGATATCATAAAGTCTAGAGTTTTGATTTCTTGATGCAAGGTGTATGGAATAAGTCATTTTTAAAAAAGATTAACAATTAAAAAAGAAAATTTTAGGTTATTTGGGGGAAATAATAGGCTTCCAAATCAATCATACCTACAACCAATATGAAGTTGGAGTAAATAAAATATAGTTCAATAAATAGTACCGTAGACATAAACTAATCTATGATGATCAAACAAAACACAATTGTTGAGAGTATGTCCCTCTAAAAGCATGTATAATAAATAACTTGTTTTAAATCCATTCATGTTGAGGGTTGGTTATATAGATCTTACATGTTCTCCCCAATTGAACAAAAGCAAAAATTTAGTCTCATAAAAGAATAAGAATGTCTCGCATCTTGTAAAAAACCCTCTTTATATATATATATATATATATATATATATATATATATATATATATATATATATATATATATATATATATATATATATATATATATATATATATATATATATATATATATATATATATATATATATATATATATCACCTTGTTGTGCATATAGAACATTGCATATTGAAAGAGTCAACAAAAAATTGAAGGCTAATGTTTTAAAAATTATCTTTTACACTTCTCAACATTTTATTAAAAAAATATGAGTATAACTTACAAAGAAATTTCTTCAAATTCAATAGTCAAAGTGAACCTAGAATTATTATTGGTTAGGTGATAGGCTATTATTTGTTAGCCTTCTACCAAAAATTTATCTCACGACATAAAAATATTTCCTATTTTCTTTTTCGGTCACTGGTTGATGGTTTTTTCATTTTCCAATTTTTTTTTTCTCCATTTAAATAATCAAGTGAATTTCAAGTGACCTAGAAAAATCCCACTATAATTGCTTCTTTGATATTCAATTTGAGCTCTCCTCTATAAGTAGCATCTCTCTCTCTACTTAACATGCAATTTGCAAGTCATAAAATTTCAAAGGCAAAATGGGATTGTATTCCTCTTGCATGGCAGCATTCTATTTTGTGGTAGTGGTTATCAATGGGGCAACAAATTGTCAATTCATAGTGGGCGGTAGCATTGGCAAGGTTCTTAACTCTGCGAGTTAAAATGGTTGGGCTAAGAAAATTTGTTTCCTGATTGGCAACACCTTTGGTGATGTTTCTATTATTTGTTTCTTTGTCATTGAATTGTAATCCTAGAAAGAGTTTGTAATTGTTTAGGGGTGGTGAGAATGCAATGTTCAAGTACAATTCGAATGAGGATTTGGTGGTACGAGTGAGCATAGAGGACTACAATAGTTGTAACATGTCGAATCTGATCACATCTTTCAAGGATGGGAAAAAAACCCTTCTTCATTAGTGGCAAATCTCCCAACTACAACAAGGGTGAAAAACTCATTTCTATCCTTTCCCACACAACACTAGCCAATTCACCCATTCTCCTTCCCCTGCACCCACCACCATTGTGACTCCCTTCCCCCCCACAACACTAGCTAATTCACTCATTCTCCTTCCCATACACCCACCACTGTGCTGACTCCTAACCATTGTAGCATCTCCATCGCCTACACCAAGCCATGCATCCCCCACCACTTCCCCAACCATTCTATCCATAAGCCCCATTAGAGCTCCTTTTAAATTTAGATCCCATGCATACTTCACCAAGTCTAGCTTTGGTAGGAGATCATGATAGAGAAAAGTTTTTTGCCTCAGTGCCTTGCCCCTGCTATTTCGTACCATGTCTATGTTGTGGTCACTGTTGTGACAAATGCCTTGTCAGAAACCTTTTACAATTAATAGCTTATGATGCCAACCCTATACAAAATTTTAGTAATACTGTTGTGGTTTGTTCTTGGGAGAGGGATATATCATCATTTACAATATGTAAAAGAAATTTGTTAATTTTTTAATTGTATGATTTATTGGGATAAGTTGTCATTAACTTTGCAATCCTAACCATTTTCATGTGTCTCCAAAGTTCCTAGAAAGTGTTCTAAACCACATAGCGACTTGAGAGATAAATTATTATTTAATTATATCACTTGGACATGTTGTGGTTATCTTGTATGTGGTAGGACCCAATTTGGGTGCCCACTTTGGAAGTGGAGCCCATGGAGACTTGGCGTTGACTTCTTGAAGTCTATCTTGACTTGGTGATACTTTCTAGGAGGTGGGACCTATCTTGTGCACCCACTTTGGAGAAGATTCCAATGTAGACTTGGAGTTTACTTTTTTGTTTTCATGAGTGGATAATGTTGATATACTTTGCATGAGAATGATCCAATGTAGGAGTTCACACTAGAGTTAGAGATGTATTATACTTGCATGTTGCTTGCATGAGCTTGTATGAGCTTGCATAAACTTGCATGTGGTTGCATGTCACTTGTATGGACTTGCATGTTGTTGCATGTTGCTTGCACAAGCTTGTATGAGCTTGTATGAAACCTTATATTGTATAAAGTTGAAGTTCATACCTCCAACTTAGTCAAGTTTTGTCAAATTTGTAAAGTTAAAAATTATTTTCCAAGATCACATCTAGGTAGTTAGCATTGAGAAGGACCAAAGCCATCATAGAACTCTATGAAGAGTGAGTGAGATATTGACCTTTCCATGTTCCCACATTGAGGGTGGATGGACCCTACCTCAAACCTTATGTTTAAAAGTCACTTAAGGAACTTTTAAGGTTTTAAACCTTATGCTTTTAAATTTCAACTTTAATTCATTTAAGTCACTTTAACGTTTCCTTTAATTTCAACTTGTAGTAAAAAGGTGGTTCTAAATTAGTTATATTGGATAACTACCTCAAAAATCTATAAAAGGGAGATTCCCTTCATTTATAAGGATATTTTACACCACTAACACAAGAGATGAGCATTGTAAATCTCCATATTGTGAGGAGTAATATTTTGAGGAATAAATAAGGACATCCAAAGGTTTCTATGCCTTGAGAGACTTCTTTATTGTACCTTAATCTTCCAAATTCTCTACACTATCTCCATTAGGTTAGATTCATTAATTGGTTGGTTTACATATCATCTTGATCCATGACTCTCTACACTATTTGAGGGGAAGTGTTATAATGTGTAAGCTCAACATCCTAGAAGCAAATCTATTGATGTTCCTTCAAAAGTGTTGATTCCTTTTTACATTTATTTTTAATTATAAATTAATAAAAATGATGAAATATTTTACTAAATGAAATATGTGTCATCATTGCATATTGGTCACAAGTTGCTAAGGAGTACCTCCCTTATAGATAGAGGAGGGGCTAAGGTCCTAATGACTACTTCTAACTAGTGTTTCTAGACAAAACCCATGATACAACACTTTTAAATCCATATTCGTTCAACTAATAAAAATCATTAAAATAAAATATCTATTATCATCGATCATAAGGGTGAGTTCAAGCTAATGGTAGCCAAAATTGACACTAAATTGGCAATATTTTCCTATAAACTAAGATACTTGTACTTGGGGTAGTGATTTGAAGTACTTTTAATATAATATGAACATGCTATAAAATATGAAATGTAACATTGTGTTTCTAGTTTGTAAATATGTAATTTATATTAATCCAAATGATAAAATTTGGTTAAGGACATATAAAAATGAGATTTTTTCCACTTTAATGAATGCAAAAAATATACATCTACAAATACCTTTAGGAATAGTGAATGTAAGTAATTTTCAAAATCATTTGGTGAACAAATGTAATTCATGTTGAGGTATGATATGCATATTTTTAACAAAACTATATAATTTTTTATTGTTTATTTAATAGGACTAAGGTAGAAAACCAGAAACCCTCATCTACGTACAGCTTCACATGACTTAAGATATTCATAACATTATAACTTTTTAGTGTGTAGAGTATGATATCTAGATTGATGTCATTTAGTTTTTTGAAATAGATTTATCAATTGAAATTTATTAGAAAACATGCAAGTATCAACTTTCAAGTTTTTAAGACATTATTTTAAATTAAAAATGATATATAATTTTTAAAAATGTTAAATTTTTTAAAACATTTTAAAAGTTAATATCCTCCTCTACAAGCCCTTTGAATTTCATTATACAACTAGCATCATAAAGTTATCAACCATATGAATTAGTCATAATTGTAAGAGATATAATATACCCACATGGAGCTCTTGGGAGATACATTTGAATCCCTTGGTCATAGCATCCAATGGTCATCATCGATAGTTACATTCTATTTGTGGTGTTACTCTTGGTGAGGGGTGCATGGGTCTAACTTGGGCTAGTTGGAGTAAGGTTTGATTCATGGTTTTGAGGATATTGTTTTGGGTATCCATTAGTGGTTTCTTAGGTCTCCTTGGATTACAAATTGAGGGCTTAGGATGGAGATTATATGTTCACTTTTATGCAAGATTATGCTATCAGAATTCCTCCAAACACAGTGTTGATCTCCATTGAAGAACTACAAATTAGAGAGTGTATTGTAACTTTACTTGAAGATTAATGCATTGGGTGTGTTTTGGAGGTTAATTTTTTCCCTTTCAATGGTTTTACCAAGGTATATATTTTGCCTCTTGCCATTACTTCGCTACATTTTCTTTAGACCTATTACTACTTGCATTCTTTCTCTCTAGGGTTAATGTGGATCTAGGCATAGCTTCCTTTCATGAGCATGAGATGCTTCATTTTTAACTTTGTAGTTTATATTGAGAAATTCTCTAATTAAAAATATATGAGAACAAATCTTAAAAAATGAAAACTAAAGTTATTTAACAAGTAAAAATCTTGAACACAAAATAGTCATGTAAAAAATTGGTATGTAGGCATACCAAACAAAGATAATTTAATCAACAAGCTATAACGAATCCTATTTTATTTTTCTATATAATGGTGAAAATTGTCAATCCTGCACTTTTCCTCATTTATTTTAGACTCCCTTTGATTGGGTGGAACTCTTTATGTAATGACAGTGTACAAGAGGCATATTCTAGCATGGAAGTTAGCAAATAACATAAATCTTGTCTGATTGTATTTGCATACATTCATAGGCCCACCAACCATGATTCTCAACATATCCATCTATTTCCCCAAGTCATTTCCATAGTTATGTAAATGACCCCTAGATTTTCAAATTTAAATGTAAAAGTGGGCTCTTGTCAACTCCCTCTTACTAGCAGTTATGAGTCAACTAAATTACAAAAAAATGTTAACTTTTGTGCTAGGTTGTTGTATTGAAGGACAAACCCTAATTCATTTGAAATCTAGAAAGAGAGATATAAAATCTAGAGATTACTAGGAGAGATCCATTACTCATTGCATCATCACAAGAGTGGACAACATCAACATGGTATCATACTCTAAGCATACTACATGATGGCATATTGTCTTTAACAATTGTTCTAACTATTGAATTGACCTATCTAAAGGTTTGACCATGTGATAATCCCCTTTCCTAGCAAACTTTTGAAAGGTGTTTGTCAACACCACTAGTTAGTTATTGTAGGTTATGGACAATGAGGTGAGTAGATTTGAGGTATCCAAATCAACAATGTTCATATTTGTAGATTAGGACTAGATCTATGTGCAAGGTCAGTTTTTTACTCGTGGAGATCAATTTTTAGTCATAAAAGTGCCATAGAATTAAAAAAACAATTATTTTCTCAAGCATCTAAAAGGTCTTAAGTTTTTGGAATATTGGCAAATCATTTGATAGTATCTATCATAGAAAGAATAGTTTCAAACCTAGTGCTAAGTGCAAACTAATAGTCATTTTTGAAAATGATAAAATGAGACTTGAACTTGGAGACATGTATTTCCAATAAGATAGATCTACCAATCCTTCTATCACCTCATCCACATGCAAAAGTGTCAAATAACCCTCCAATTGAGAAATAAAAAAATGTGTTTCCCTATTAAAATAATGCACATTATAATTAGTTGAAAGACATTGGAGATGACAAGCTAAGGAACTATTGCAAAAAAAAATTGAAATGGTAAAGAACTATGTAGCTACAATGCACATGTAAGAGCAAATGAGATCAATAAATATGGTATATGTGGTAAAATTAAAACTATATATTTTTTGAGCAAATCTCTTACATTTGTGATAGTCACAACTTGTGAATCATATAAAATGTTAGCATCAAAGAGGAGGGTGATAACACATTAATCCTAGAGTTCTATCAAAAGGCAAGCCATGAAGGTCAAAATGGTCACATTATTCTTCAATTGGACAATAAATATTTTTGTAAAATGTTAATTTTTTTCTTTAAAATTTTTTTTGATAAGCTATTGAAGTGAAAACAAAGAAATAAGCCATGGTAGAGGTAGGAATTCATTGCTACTATTTTGATTGGTTGTGAGTGTTCCTCTATCCATTTCACAATTGCTTCCTCTACCTCATCTACCAACTGAATCTGAAAGTTCATGAAACTCCACATTTAGAGAGTGATGTGTTAGGAATTGACATGCTTCCTTTAATTCTAACACTACATCATTCATTGTAGGCCTATTCACAGAAGAAGGTGAAGTGCAAACCATTGCCAATTTTACCACTTTATGCATTGCATCTATATTATAATTTTTGAGCAAAGTACGATCTGCTATGTTCTCTATATCTTCCTTTAACATGGATGCTCTTACCTGACATAAACAACTTATAGTTTAGTGGTAACAATCAAATTTTAATATTAGATATTTTAAGTTTTCATAGTCTATAACTATTTTAGAATAATAATTGAATACAAACTCTTAATTATTCTAATTTTAATTTAAGATTTTAAAAAATCCTTATTATAATTACCCAGCTAACGATGTGTGCATATTCCCCAATAGAGGTTGAGTGGTCTTCAAAGTGAGGAGGTTTTCCACTAATAATTTCCATCAGAACAACTCCAAAGCTATAAACATCACTCTTTTTTGTCAATCGATTTGTAGTGTAATACCTGTAGAAAACCAACTAGTAAGTTCATTTTATCATTAAATTAAGAAAAAACAAGAGGACGTCAACCCTTTTGAGGGAAACTCTCAACCTCCTCTTTAAATGGTTTAGGGAATAGTTGATACTCTTGTCGGAAATCCTCAAATTCATCTTTAAATGATTAAGAGCATGACTGACCCTCTTGAAGGAAGTCTTTAACCTCTTCTTTGGATTGTCCAAGGCATAAGTGACTTGATCAAATTACTTTGATATAAGATCTAGGACACCTAGTAGCTCAACACCTCCTTACATCTTAATGGAGAAGAATCACTGCTATTAATAGACTAATATATTGAGATTATGTATTGATAATGCAACTAAATAATATATGAGAGCCTTTTTCTATATGACTTCATTATTCGATAACTTTCCTTTTTTGAAGGGTAACTAGTCCTCTGAGATAAACAGAACAGGGGTGGGATTCTCTGAGATAATCAGAGCAGGGGCATGGTTCTCTACATCATACTTAACATAGACCCTTAAATAATTCACATATAATTGAATTGAGTATCAATAAAGAAAAGAAAAGCATACTTACTTCGATTGGTGCCTTTTACAACGGTAGATACATGTGTAGCTCCATCCAAAGGTCCCATCTTTGACAACCCAAAATCTGCTATTTTTGCTTCCATCTCATCATTCAGCAAGATATTAGAGCTCTTCATGTCTCTGTGAATAACACCTGGCGTGCAGCCTACATGCAAATATTCCAATCCTGCTCAAAGATAAGCAACATTTAGACCCCCTGATCTTTTTCAAGATTTTGCACCGAGCGTTAAAGTTGCCACAAAATATCTGACTAACCTTGGGCAGCATCCAATGCAATGTTCAGTCTTCTTTCCCATCCTAGACTATTTTTTGAAGAAGTTTGACCTGAAACCAAGAAATGCAGACCTTTAACTAAATGAGCAGAAAGCATTCTTCTCTATCATATATTCATACAATTGAGCAACGTTGTGAACCACACCATCAAGACAATGTCTCACGTCTCCGTTAGACATATATTCATATATAAGAACTAAATTTTGCTCCTCTACGCAGTAGCCCATGAATTTTACGAGATTCCTATGGTGAAATTTGGAGAGAATATTTACCTGCAGCGGTCAATGAATTTTACAAAGGCTCGTAAGTTGTAGTTTTGATTATGAAGAAGATCAGAGACATCAAAGATTTTAAACTTTAATAGTGCATAGTTTTTGTTGGAGAGATTAAAGTTCTCAAGTTTTAATTGTAGAATGGGTATGAATGAGTCCTTGGTTATACCTCTGTGGAAAATTCTATGGCACCCTGATGTGATTTATCAGACAAAATTTTGACGGCCACATCCTTGCCTTGAAGACAACCAAGAAAAACAGGTCCATATCCTCCTTTTCCAATTACTGTCTGAAAGCTGCGAGTCATAACTCTTACCTCTTCGTAACTGAATGTTTGACATACATCCAATTCGACAAGATCTAAATGCCCTGTTTCAGTTTCCCCTGCATTTTGCTCCATTCAGTGTACACAAGAATCTGTTTCCTTTTATTAAAAATGAAAACCCAAAAGTACAGAGCAAACGTAAAGGCAAGATGGCTTAAGATGACTTACCTTTAGGGGTTTTTCTGCTTGATTTAAGTTTGATAAACATTAATATTGCAGTAATAGTTATAAGTATTCCAACCCCTGCTAATATTAACCAAACAACAAGTGATTTGCTCGTCTTTCTTTTTGGGGTATCTTTGCAAATGCCTGTTTGGCAAAGCATTTCATTGCCATCGACACTGAAAAATTAACACAAATATTAAACATATGAATCTTATCATACCGAATTACTGATTGATTTGTGTTGCAAGAAAAGAAACTCGCCTCAGAATGAGTTTTCCACGTTGCTGTTTCTCAGATAGACCATTTGGCACCGATCCATTTAAGTCATTGTCTGTCAAGTTCCTGTATCTCGAAAAGAAAATTTCTCAAAATACTGTACATGCTGAAAACTCTTATAAACATTGGTTTGGAGGTAGACCCATTGTGGCAATGTTCTTTTTGGATAGCCACAGCCTTGGCTCTGGTGAAGAGGGGAATTTTATTTTGGGGGCGGGATTGTGTTTTTTACAGGTTAAACCACCTTTCCCAAGTGGACAAAAGATACATTCAAGTTGCCTAGTTCTATAGCTTCAGTGTGTCTACTTCTTATTTCCTTGAACACAATTGCTTGTTGGAGTCATTCCATTGCAAATATTTCCCTCTCAGATGGATTAGGTTATGACTAGTTTGTTCCGCACAGAATTTGGGTTGAAAATTATCTCCAAATCACTTTTATTAGCTTTATCAAGCTTGAATTTGGTTTTATGTTCACCTTAGGATAGCCATCCCCAGTGTTGTGCGTCGTACATATCTGCAACCATGTTGATTCTTATCAGATAACATTGCCAGGCAATATACTTGGTGATTCTACCTAGCAATTACTCTCCCCGAGTGACAATGGAGAGCACTACAGAGTGGAGTGATAAGTGAGACTTCCACAGTGGGACTATCAATAAACAGATTGCTGTATCATCTGGGTTGGCTGAATCAATATTTCATTTTCAAACTGAAGCTGCATCTTTGCTTGGTCACAACTCTAGGATATACATAAAAACTTCAATAATATAAATTACATACCTGCAATTTCTTATTGCATAATTGCTCTCAGTTTAATGTCCATCATCCAGAAAGTGTTTAAGGGCCTTTTTTAGCCTATATTAAAATATTTTGCTCTCTGATGATCACAAAGACTTGGGACCACTTCCACATATCCTAGGATGACCCCCTTAGCCTCCCCTAGAAAATTGGATTCTCCATTAAATGCCATGCAACCCCTTACCTAGCGGGTCTGGTTTTGTTGACTTCTGTCACCAAAATTAACCTGAAGCTTCTAGATGCCTCACCTACTATGTTTTCAATAGTCACTTGGCCAAAAACTTAGTTTGGAAGCCTTTATAAGCCCATCTTCTTCCACCGTTCACTCATAATGCTCACATGCAAAGCTCTCCTTATGACTATTTGCAAGCGTATTATCAAGGAGAATAGACTGAAGTCACATCATTGAAGATCTTAAGCTATGGATCCTTTTTTACCCCTTTGATTGATGCCATATTGTAGCTAGCTCCACCCCTTTGCCTCCTAGCTTACTTGCCTTCCATTTCTTATCATCCCTAGCCTCCTAAATCCTCATTCACACTCTTTAAATTTGAAAACACCAAATGATTAGATCCCTTCCACACCATAGCCTTAGAACCCTTGCCCTCCTCGTGTTTGTGATCTTGTCTTCATCTCCTTATTCATCCATTACCTTACACACACCACTTAGTCCTAGTTTTCGCCCCCTAGGGTTTTCTAGCTAATCACCACTGCTGCACACACAACTTTTACATTAGATTTAGATTTGACTACACATGTCCATTATTGCTCTTATGTGGACACTTGTTGGAATTACTCACAAGGGATTAACAGAGGCAAACTCCTTTTTAACACTAAAATCATGTAGGGTTTTCAAGTTCAAAGTAGTTTACAATAGTTTCTCAAGGGATTCAAAACAAGTGACAGACTAGAGAAAGGCACTGACAGGCTTGACAAAGCTTCCCTAGAAATTGCAGAGCCTCCTGGACACTTACCAAGTGTGCCCCTTATCACACGAGTGGTAGGCATTTGGACACTTGTTCCCTTTTTCCAGAGGAGAGCCCTTGTAGTCCCCTGATTTGGTCCAAAACTACCTACAGGCATCCACATTCAATTTCTAGTCCCATATTTGATCTTTACATGTTCTTCATTCTCTTTCCATAGGCGTAATCTAGCATCTTTTGTCAATTGTTTGTCCTTTGTTTTCCACCTTCTGTTGTGAACAAGGACATGTGATATGCACAAACACACTCTAGAACATAGGACAAAGCTTCGGTTCCAATTTCAAGTCATTTTGAGTCCCTGCCAGACTCGCCCCATATCCCTATAATTGGCAGGGCATTTGGACATCTACACCCATTTGTTATAGGGTGTAATGTCCCCTTCTCGCAAGTCAAAATTTCACAACATTGTACACAATTTCAACTCACAAAAAGAGAACATTAGTACACTAAACCCTCTTGATTTCATTTATAGCAATAGAACTATGAAATATTCAAAGAACATAAGAACATTGCCCTTATAATTTCTATGATCAACATCAATTACCATTTCATATCTTCTATCCATAATCTTATGATTACTTTCAATACACATTTTCTATCGCTAATCTTATTATCATTATCATTATATATATATATATATATATATATATATTTCACATGTTCCCTCTTAAGTTCACTATCAATATGTCTTTCATATTCTCTATCATGATATTTCACATTCTCTATTAATGTCATAATCTCTATCAATATGCATTTCCATTTTCTATCACTTTCCATATATTAATCATTAACTTCATATGAGATGTGAGATGATGCTTGCCACTATCCATCATGGGGCTCTATCTCTATGCTTAGACTCGAGGAGCACCTTTTGTACCCTTGGAGTCAAGGCCTCTATGAGATTCCTTGGTACTAGAGATGCCTTTTGCACCATTGTAGCCAAGGCCACTATATCACTATCCTTTGCACTATGGGTACCTTTTATACCAGCATGTGACAAAGGCCTCTATGTGATAACTATCATTTGCACTATGGATACCTTTTGTACTAGCATGTGACAAAGGCCTCTATATACCCATGAATGGCCTCTTAGGCATCTCAGGCTCACTTTCCCATATGAGTCTAATAGATTACATTCATGGCACATGATATTATATCACTGTTATGGCTTATTTCATATGATTTGCAGTACTTATTGTAATACATTTGCTCATCTATGATCACACATCATTGAATTAGATTTAAGTAATTTTTGTAGCAATATAAAAATGATGGTTGTAAGACATACCTAATATAATCGATCTGTTGTATTTGCAATATGATTGTATGTTGATTTTAATTCAATGTTACTGCTATGAGGATCTTGTTCGATGCAGATATGCAGATATTCGATGTGCCGATGTATTTCTTTATTCTTTCTATCCTTCTTTCAATTTGCTCTTCGTCCCTGATTGCTGTGTTGATATTTCTGATCGATTGATGCTTAAGAAGGATGAATGTCTGATCGATGCTCCAATAATGATATATAATGCTTGATAGTTTATGACCAAAGGGTATGAAGTCCATTGATTAATGAATGATACTTCAAAATTGATGACTAGCAGATATGTTTTATCCTCCTTCCTTTCTTGATCAATTCCTTGATTGATTTATGATTGATATGTATGCAGATATGTTTATTGTTGACTGCCCTTGAGTATGAGGATCGGATATCTGATGCAGAGTTAATGTATGTTATGCAACGATAAGAAGATATGTTGTATTCCTTGCTGCCTTTCCTTCAAATCTCTGCCACCTTTATATGTCCTCGTGCCTCTTGAAAGGTTGCACTCATGTCTATAGAGACATCTCTTCATCGATACTTATCAAACCATTTTTAAATAATCTTAATTTTTGTCTTATATGGTTTGTCTCATCTTAATTTGTTATCAACAGTCTAAATCGATCCTTGCAACAAGACTTTAGTTATTATTGTTTATCAACTTGGTCGATGGAGGCATGGAAGGTCGATCTCCTATGGTCATGGCTATTTGACTACCTTCATCAATATGATACGGGAATATCACAGTCGCTACATATTTAAAGTTTGATCGCTCCTCATCTATACTCATCCTTGTGTGGTAGTACAATTGTCTTGGTTCGATGGGTGTTGATTCATTGAGTTGGGTCATCATTTCTCTTGTAATGATCTTGGGCAGATTCTTGGTGTCTTTCAAGGATGGAATGTGAATGCAATGAGATCTATCGAACCTTTCCAATCTTTAATTGGAAAACATCGAGTCATGACAGGCCTCCCCAGTTGAGATTGCTTGTCCTCAAGCAATCCCTATTTCTTCGGGACACTCGATTTTAAGATCAATTTTGTTTCCTTCTTTTATTTGAAGTTGCTTCACTTTATTCCTGAATTTCTTTGTTGAGTATGATTTCTATATTGTGTGCTTGATCTCTTTTCCCACATTTATGTTCGGCTTCCCATTTCTCATTACATCTAAAACACGTGTTTCCTTTTGTGGGGTCTTTACACTTGTGTCCGGGAACAAAGGTTCTTTTCTTTTAGTTCTTCACGATCCTTGTAAGGAAGATATGGTTTCTCGTGTCTCCTTTCATTCCTTAGGCAAATATGTCCTAATTTCCACGGTTCTCCACATTTACGACATGGATTCTTATCATAATATTCTTTCTTATGGAGGGGTTTAGTGGAAGATTGTGAGGATTGGGTTTTCTCTAATTGCATGGCCATATCTACGGCGTCATCAAGTGTAGCTGATTTGAGGGCTCCTACTAAGCCTCGTAGCTTCTCATTCAATCCTTCTATGAATAGGAATGTAATTCATTCATCTTCAATTCCCATGACACAAATGGCTATCTTTTCAAATTCATTGATGTATTCATCCACCATTCCTCGTTGCCTTGTGCCAAATCTTTGAAATCTTGTTGCAGGTGACGTCTCTCGAATTTCTTGATAAACTTCTTGGAAAACTCCGCATAGGATGTGATGGATTCGTGACCTTGGGTGTGTTTTCCATTATGCCACCACTCATAGGCTAAGCCTTCCAAGTGCAAAATGGTGAATTGAAGTGCATCTCTTTCTGTCATTGGGCTAAGTAAGTAGTCATTCAAATTTTGAAGCCATGCATGTGGTGTGATTTTATTGGTGCTATCAAAATTTGGAAGATTCACCTTGTTTGCTTTGTGCTTTAGATCCTTATTAAGGGGTCTTCTTTTCCTTCTTACCACTTCATTCCTTCTTGAATTGCTATAGTCATTGAATGACACTACTCTCCTCACTTCGGGTTCCAAACTTGCATAAGCCCATGCAATGTCATCCGTGCTCATTGAGTTTGGAGTAGGTTCTTCCGTTCTTGATGTTTCCTCTTTTGGAAGAAAAGATAGTATAGGAATCCTTGGATTGGATGAAGTATGGCTATTCTCAGAATGATTAGATCCTACTTCTCTTCCATTTGTTGAGTAAGTTTTTGGATGATCCGTAGTATTACCCACTTTTTGGAGTGCCTCTAAAAACATTTGTGTTGTCTTTTCGCCTTGCTCCATCATGGCTTTGGTGATTCTTTCGTTTTGTTCCATCATTGCCTTGGTAGTTTCTTCCATAAAGGCCCTCATTTCATTGTTCATTTGTTCTAATAGTTGATGGTTCCTCCTAGTGTATGCTTGCATAAGATTGTTTCACAGGATGGTAGGATACACTGCTTTGATACCACTTGTAATGTCCCCTTCTCGCAAGTCAAAATTTCACAACCTTGTACACAATTTCAACTCGCAAAAAGAGAACATTAGTACACTAAACCCTCTTGATTTCATTTATAGCAATAGATCTATGAAATTTTCAAAGAACATAAGAACATTGCCCTTATAATTTCTATGATCAACATCAATTATCATTTCATATCTTCTATCCATAATCTTATGATTACTTTCAATACACATTTTCTATTGCTAATCTTATGATCATTATCATTATATATATTTCACATGTTCCCTCTTAAGTTCACTATCAATATGTCTTTCATATTCTCTATCATGATATTTCACATTCTCTATTAATGTCATAATCTCTATCAATATGCATTTCCATTTTCTATCACTTTCCATATATTAATCATTAACTTCATATGAGATGTGAGATGACGCTTGCCACTATCCATCATGGGGCTCTATCTCTATGCTTAGACTCGAGGAGCACCTTTTGTACCCTTGGAGTCAAGGCCTCTATGAGATTCCTTGGTACTAGAGATGCCTTTTGCACCATTGTAGCCAGGGCCACTATATCACTATCCTTTGCACTATGGGTACCTTTTGTACCAGCGTGTGACAAAGGCCTCTATGTGATAACTATCTTTTACACTATGGATACCTTTTGTACCAACATGTGACAAAGGCCTCTATATACCCATGAATGGCCTCTTAGGCATCTCAGGTTCACTTTCCCATATGAGTCTAATAGATTAAATTCATGGCACACGATATTATATCACTGTTATGGCTTATTGTAGATGATTTGCAGTGATTATTGTAATACATTCGCTCATCTATGATCACACATCATTGAATTAGATTTAAGTAATTTATGAAGCAATATAAAAATGATGGTTGTAAGACATACCTGATATAATCGATCTGTTGTATTTGCAATATGATTGTATGTTGATTTTAATTCAATGTTACTTCTATGAGGATCTTGTTCGATGCAGATATTCGATGTGCCAATGTATTTCTTTATTCTTTCTATCCTTCTTTCAATTTGCTCTTCATCCCTGATTGTTGTGTTGATATTTCTGATCGATTGATGCTTAAGAAGGAAGAATGTTTGATCGATGCTCCAATAACGATATATAATGCTTGATAGTTTATGACCAAAGGGTATGAAGTCCGTTGATTAATGAATGATACTTTAGAATTGATGACTAGCATATATGTTTTATCCTCCTTCCTTTCTTGATCGATTCCTTGATTGATTTATGATTGATATGTATGCAAATATGTTTATTGTTGACTGTCCTTGAGTATGAGGATCAGATATCTGATGCAGAGTTAATGTATGTTATGCAACGATAAGAAGATATGTTGTATTCCTTGCTACCTTTCCTTCAAATCTCTGCCACCTTTATATGTCCTTGTGCCTCTTGAAAGGTTGCGCTCATGCCTATAGAGACGTCTCTTCATCGATACTTATCAAACCATTTTTAAATAATCTTAATTTTTGTCTTACATGGTTTGTCTCATCTTAATTTGTTATCAATGGTCTACATCGATCCTTGCAACAAGACTTTAGTTATTATTGTTTATCAACCTAGTCGATGGAGGCATGGAAGGTCGATCTCCGGTGGTCATTGCTATTTGACTGCCTTCATCAATATGATACGGGAATATCACAGTCGCTACATATTTGAAGTTTGATCACTCCTCTTCTATACTCGTCCTTGTGTGGTAGTACAATTGTCTTGGTTTGATGGGTGTTGACTCATTGAGTTGGGTCATCATTTCTCTTGTAATGATCTTGGGCAGATTCTTGGTGTCTTTCAAGGATGGAATGTGAATGCAATGAGATCTATCGAACCTTTCCAATCTTTAATTGGAAAACATTGAATCATGACAGAGGGCAGATTCAGTGACCCCCAAATTTTTGTAGGACCTTTGTACAGTCATTCTAAGCCTTTTGCAACTCACATTAAGTTTACTAGGTGTGCAAGTTCTTTTTCTCTCTGTTTGTCCTTCATATATCATAGATTGCTTTCTTGTTTATCTTACAAGGTCCTATCTCAACTTTTGTGTTTGCTATTTTAGATCAGATTAGGATTGTATGTTTACAATCTAAAAAATAAGGCTGATTTTATACCTTAACAAACACACTAAGAAAGAATAACCCTAATTCTTGACACAAAACACATTAAAATGGAGCATCTCTTTTACTTTCTTTCATTAGGTGAACTCAATACTCTTACACTTTCTCCTTTTGAGACCCTCTTTAGCAAAGATTCCCTTTGATCCATCAAACATTTCACCTCCCTCTATAGTTCTATCTTGCAGCATTCCCCTATTCTTGCTTATTTTATCACTTAGTTCCTTAGCTTTCTCTAATAATCTCTCTTTCCCCTTTAGTAACCTTACCTTCTTGTGACATTTCCTTATCTCCTCATCATGGCATCTATTTCTCATTGTAGTCTTCACCTCAAATTCTTAGTCACATTGCTTCTCTTTCTTATCTGCATATTTGCACATTTTACAACATATTCTTCTCTTTCTTGACCTTCCTCATGTTTCCCTTTCCTATACTTCTCTCCTTGATCACTTAACTTACCACCCCACTTTTACTTCTTTCTTTTCTTCTTATCCTTTAGATCTTGAACATTTTAGGCTCCTTCAATCCGCCTTCCTTTTCATTCCCCGTTCATTTAGATAAAGCTCTCTCATTACCTCTTTATATAATCCGTCTCTTTCTCATTCTTCTTCTCCTTTGTTAAACAGTAGCCCTATCTCTCCTATCTCTTGAAATTCTTCCCTACCCACACCCCAAGTCATACCCCTTCTACAACATCTACTTCTCATAACTACAATTCCTTTTCCCCTCCATTGTCTCCTATCGATACTCCTACTTATACCTCTCCCTTTTCTCTGTTTCACCCCCCTCCTTATTCTAATGTATGTTACATGTTATATGATAAGCATGAGTCACATAATTCTTGCATAAATGAAATTATTGTCATGCTTACTTAGAACAATATAAGGCAATAATGATCCCAGGGAACATTTAGAAAAAATTATGATCTATATGCACCATGTCGATGAAATTGAAAATGCTTTGCTTTCTATCCTTCCTCTTACTTTGGATGGTAATGCGTGTAGATGGTTTAGTATGTATGGTGTGTTTTATATGTCCTCTAATGACTTAGCAACAACTTTTGTAAAATTCTTCTCATTTTCCACTTACATTTGATGATGTTTGTCGTACCTCTTTTTCTTATTCAAAATTTCATATAATTAGACATGTATTTAAAGGACCTAAGGACAATTACCCAGACTAATCTAAACTAACACCTACACCATCTTATAACAAAATTTATACAAACTCTTCTTATCCCACAACCTCCAATGTTGCTAGTCTTATGCTTTGTATTGCCATTAAATTGTCGCTTGATCACAACCTTCACCCACTACTCTTGGATTGATTGTGGTCTAGGGTGTTTCATCTAAAAATCATGATTATCGTATTGTTGGCCATACTTAGATACACATTATAATAAGAAAAACATCTCTATACCTACTTCACTTTCTTTTGCTACTATTAACCTTCCCCATCCACCACGTTTTTTTGGCGAAAAATCCTAAATATTATGACTTAATGGAGCAATTCAATCTGCACAAGCTAAGATCTCCTTTTGGCATCTTCTTCAAATATCATCCTCTCATAGAGACATTCTTCAAGCTCTATAAAGGATTTGAGTGCAACCCTTTGTATGGCCAAAAGTCACATCTATGTTAGAAACTATTCAAGACATTGCATAGAAACCTCTCTTTGATTATAGTTGTTGGTTATAAGACAATTGTTTTTTATTTATGGGTAAAAACTAGATTTTGAAAGGATTTGGCACCTTTTACAAAATGGGGCAATGGCCAGAAACAACCTAACACCAACAAAGTTGCAACCAAGCTACCAAGACATGCCACAATCAACTAGAACTAACCTACACAATACTTGGCCCCGTTCTTTCTATCCTAACACCCTTGGCCTTGGTGTGGGAATCATAAACACTTAGGAAGATCTCTCTCCCTTCTTTGCACAATTGTCCAAGATACATCATTTTCCAAATCCTCAAATCAAGGAGAGAGGAGTGGGTTGTCTTCAACCGACGTCCCAACCTGAGACTCCACATGCTTAGAATGCTTGGTTGAAGAAGCTGGATGCTGCTCGGAGACTACAGGTAGAGCAGGAGCCACATGCCCATCAATCACCAAACTCAGGACATGAGAAGAAGACCTAATGGGGGAAAACACCAAAGCCTCAACATCCTCGTAGGGATCCACCTCAAGAACAAGGTCTTCTGGGGAAACATCCCCATCATCCTCAGAATTAGAAGAAACATCAACAGTCAAGTGGTTGGGGATAGCATTCCACCACCAAGTAGTCGAGGTTATAAGACCATTGTTATTAAAAGGCTGCCAATTGACAATGGTTAAGGTTTACACATTTGTAGTACAAATTTCTTAGGATGTATCCATATAGATTACTCATGCTTTATTTTGTAGTACAAGTCTAATTTAGCCATTCATTTTTTTGGCAATGTTAGTTGAGACCCCCTAGGAACCATCACTTATAACCATGGATCATGTTACCCTTGATATAGTCTTTCATGTGATGCCAGGTAATCTTACTTTAACATCCTTCTTGGATGTCCTTGGCTCCATGAGATGCATGTTGTCCTATCCACTCTCCATTGTTGCTTAAAGTTTATGTATATCAATCAATCTTACACTATTTATGTTGATGAAGCCCCTTTTCAACATTGCCACATTGTCGAATCATGGGCTCTCTTTCACCTAACCATACATATTTAACCCCTCTTTCAAACTTTTATAAAAGAAGGATCTCCTAACGTCTCTCCTCAAATTCCTTCATCAATCTACCCTAGTTCTTCCTATGTTGGAGAATATAAAATCAATCCTAAAGACTTTGATATTTTTGCACTACACCTTGACCCTTATAACTATGGCAACCCTTCTCAACACTCCTTCATCGAACCAACTACAATTTAATACATCTACAAAGAATTTTCGCCTTCATCTTCCTCATCTAATACATCTCCAAAACACTCTTTGTCTTTGTTGTAATGTTCCCTTTTGGGATTGCTCTAAATTTTTCCCTAGAATCACAAGTTACCACTTAAATGCTTTAAGCAAGATAAATATTGGTTTAGGACCTACAATCACGTTAGATAATATTGGAAATATAATTCATATGATCATAATATATATAATAGATGCCTTATATATTTAAACTATGCAAAAATACATAATGCATAGTGGAAGTCTTAATCATAATAGGGTTTGAATGAGGAACATGATAAGTCCGCCCAAAGTTATCCATACCAAGCCCAAGAGCACAAGCATCCGAACTAAGACAACCCACCCCTCGACCCAAGTGGCAGGAATGTCCAAACTAAGACAATTCTACCCTTGGGGTGGCGTACTTGGTGGATAAACTTGTATCTGCTTTCCCTATCCATGCTACCTTATCCATCCCTCTTATGATTGAAACTCCTTAAATCCATCATAACAACCAGTCATAGTTCGGCTTGAAAGGAAAGCCTTGAAAGCGGTGCTTGTAAACTACTCAACCCACCTAAGCCTAAGAGCATGAGAGTCCCAGACAATCCACCCCTTGGCCCCACACGGCAGGAATGTCCAACTAAGATAATTCTACCCTCGGAGTGGCATGCTTAGCATGAGAGGCCCGTAAACAACATCCTCCTAACTTGCTTCCTTCAACCTTACATTTGATTGGTCATGGGATAAAGATATTCATAAATATATAATATATAATCTATTTCTTTTAAAGGAATATAATCTAAGCATTGATCCATCACAACAGTACTATGAAATATTCAAAAGATATTATTATTTTGTTGATGATACCCTTAATTCAGAAATATATTTCTTTTTCTCTTTTATGTTGTGTGAATCTGCTTGGATTCCTTTTCAGAAGTAATCCTTGTATGTCCCTTGCAAATGTATATCCTTCAATGCCTCCCCTTTAAACACAACTTCTACCACCTTTTATATCAGTCAAATGATGTGTATTTTAAGAAATGTTATGACTTTTACCAAAAGATATACCTCTTAATGAGATTCACACCTTAATTAATCAATGTCTTTACAAAATCTTAATTGCAGCCTTCCACTATTTTTGTCCTATGCTTCTCAACAGAAATTGCTACCTTTAATAGATCTACTCACTGCTTATATATTCAATTTAGGTCGTTGCTTATCTTATTCAATTCAAGTCATTGTATATCTTATTTTATATCTAACTCTTTGCCCATGTTAAAGAGAGGTCAGCCTATGAATTCAGCCCATATATATGTCGTCTTAGATTTGATGGGTATCAAAGGTGAGGTCAGCCAAAAAATATAAATGATCTTCAATGTTAGGCGCTAACTCAAGGTCATGATTATTAGAAATATGTTTATTCCTTGCCTAGTATGGGACATTACATTTGTCTCCCAAACCTAATCCACCCCCACAATCTTCACCACATGACTGAGTCTAATTTTGTTGACCCTATAACTGAACATAATGCCTTCTATTCCCTAGAATTTGACAAATGTATGGTAGATGATTTTATTTTCTTGTTTGCATCTGTTTCCATGGGGAAGGCCTTGGACACAAATAACAAGGAACCAAAGAACCTATTCAATTGAATTCATGAACTAATAAAGCAAGCCTATGTTATTGCTTCAAATGTGATAAGAACCATTTTAGCCTAGATTGTTATGTCTTCTTCTA
Source organism: Cunninghamia lanceolata (assembly GCA_027924645.1). NCBI lineage: Eukaryota > Viridiplantae > Streptophyta > Pinopsida > Cupressales > Cupressaceae > Cunninghamia > Cunninghamia lanceolata. The sequence continues at coordinate 1,195,554 of BSBN01000680.1, read as the reverse complement.
TCTCCCATGACCTTATTGTTGTTCACCTAGACTTTAGACTCAACCCCTTAACCAAACCTTACCTTTGCTTGATAGCTTCTCTACAGACAAAGCCTTAGTTGAATTCCATGGGGTTTATGCTAATTCCTCATCATCATGATCATAGATTCCCTCACATTTAGTCAACATGAATACTTTGGCAATTTTGTTATGGGCTTTGATTCCTTTCTCCCCAAGTGCATTCGTATGGCCCTAGCTACTCTCCATTTTACTGAGTATCATAGTACCCTAGCTATGGGTGAGGCAATTGATATTGCAATGGACCCTGCAAACCCTAATAAGATACTAAAAATAGGCTAATGCCTTTCTTCCTTTGAGCATTCCACACATGTCAAATGTCTTCACACTTTTCCAAATATCTTTGCTTGGACCTATGAATATATGTCCAACATTGGCCCCAAAGTCATGGTGCATAATATTGTTCATACTCTTGATGCAAAATCCATTAAAACATAAAATCGATAATATGCACCAAAAAGTAGCCTTGTTAGTAAAAGCAAAGATTGAAAAGCTACTCAAAGTCAGATTTATTCGTTCCATTGACTATTTTATCTAGATCTTCAACATTGTACCAATAAAAAAACTAGATGGTCATATTTGCATATATTTACATACTTTTGTTACCTTAACAAAGCCCCTCCCAAAGACAACTTTCCTCTACCTAACATCAACATGATTGTTTTTTATTAAGATAAGCATCAAACTAGGGTGTTGAACCCTTTACAAAAGCCCCCAGGGCAGAGAAAAATAGGCCACAAACAAGCCATCAACAACACACAAACACAATTTTGTTGTAAGAAAGAAAAACCAAACAAGGGATCTAAACAACACCAGATCCCGAGCTAACAAATCTAACTCCCTTAAACCTAGGATGCAAACCAGCAACAGATTTGGGGAGTCCCTTCTTTCTTTGTTGGACCACTATCCAGGAAAACTTTGAGTCTAAATCCTCAGAGCGAGGCGAGAGGAGGGGATCCTCAACATATGTTGCAACCAAAGAGATCTCGCGCAAAGAAGTCGATCCAGAAGCAGGCATAGCCAAAGATATAATAGGAATTGATGAAGTAGCAATTTAACCTCAATTGGAAAGGGCCGAAGAAACAAATGAGCCAATGGAGGAGACTTGACATGATCAGACGAACAGGAATCAAAAGAAGTTGTGGGGTTCGCTGCAACCTTATCTACCAACACTCCCTCTAGCTCCACAGGGGGAACGAGCAAGGTTTCTTGGGAAGGCTCATCCTCCTAGGAGGATCCATCCTCTAGGGAGGCGCTAATAGTCAAATGATCGATGAGTGCATTCTTCCACCAAGTTGTCGCACCCTTCTGACAAGAGTGAGGACAACCAGAGGCCAAGTGACCAATAGAGAAACATCATCTGCATCTAAAGGGGAGACCCTCATAGTCTAATTGTTGCGACCAAGGCCTTTCCCCTACCATCAAAACTACTCTTTTCACAATCTATAACCATCGAGGAGGGACCAACATCAGGCCCTAAACGTGCAGCAACCCCTGCATCCCGCTCAGACGGAGGATTCCCGTTCGAACTTGCTTCCCGCTCCCACTCAGATGACATTTTTTTGACTCTACCAAAGAATAGGATTTCAAATGTAACATCAACATGATTGTTGACTTTGCCAACCATGAACTCTTTCTTTCTTGGATGAATTTTCAAGTTATAACCATATTCTAATAAGTCCACATGACCAACACAAAATAACATTTACATCATCATGGGTACATTTTGTTATGTGGTCACACCCTTTCGTCTCAAAAATACTGACACCACTTACCAACGAGCAATGCCCTAATCTTCCACAATCTCATCATGCACTCTATCCTTGAAGATTATGTTGATGACATCCTCACCAAGTCTATAACTCGTGATTCCCGCACCCATAACTTGTGTGTTATTTTTGAACACCTTCATGAATATAAAATATGCCATAACCCTAAGAAACATGTCTTTGAAGTTGATAGTGGTAAATTCCTTAGCTTCATCATTTCTTGTTGAGGCATAGAAGTTGACACCAAGAAAATTGATGCAATTGTAAATATGCCTCCCTTAAAAACATGTCTCAACTATGTAGTCTCCAAGGGCATATCCAAGTAATATGATGCTTTGTGCCCAATTAGTTGATTGTATATATACCATTTATTCGCCTTCTAAGGAATAACATTAAATTTAAATGGAACATTGATTGTCAATAAACCTTTGATGCCTACCTTGCTATCCTCCCATACTCATGCTTGCTATTGATGGAGTAAATTTTGAGGGGGGTTCTATTTGAAACTTTATATTGTAGGTGCATTTTGGAGCTTGATGAGAAAATTTGAAGTCCAAAGTGTTTGAGAAAGTTAGTTTTGTCTTTTGTTGTGTCCAATACAAGAGGTTAGATCTATAAGGGTTTGAAGGAAGAGTTTTTTGTTGGCTATCTATAGATCATTCATCATTCAGAGCATTTTGGGGTAAAATCAACCTTACCATTGTGTTCGAAAGACCCAAAAACTATAGATCAACTGTCAAATCATCAAAATTACACTTTTATTCAGGGCTATCAGGAAAAAATCCTCCCCTCCTGTAATGAAATAACTTGGACAAGGGATAATACAATAGGCAATTTGTTGCAAATTCTTGAGAATAATAAACCACTTCATGGGGGAAAACCACCAAAAGTCTCCAAGAAGAACACAATGCACAATATGATGATCATAAAAAATCCACTAGTTCCTATATATACCATACTTATGCCTTCAATACCACCCTGGCTGACTCAACTACTTATATAAGACTATAATAATGATCATATCATTTAATTAAGAGTTAATCTAGCCACAAATTGACTATTGATAACCCTATGCATATTATAGGATTAGGGGCATAGCATGCCCCCCTCTTCAGAGAAGCATTGTCCTCAGGGTTGATCAAATGTGAATGCTTTTGTACATAATCCTTATTTTCCCATGTAGCATGCTCAACTAGAGAGTTCTTCCATTGATCAAATACTCTATGATTGCCCTTCTTTGTAGTGCTTAGTGCTTGTTTGAAGAATTACCTTTAGATCCAAAATTATTTTACCCTTCTCATCAAGCTTTGGTAACTCATTCTATGTTGCAACTCTTTGTATGATAACTTTCTTCAACCTTTTCTAACCAATCGTGATGTCTCCTTCTTGGACCAACAACTTGGGATAAATAAAACATCTGCGTTTAGTACTATGGGCTCTTAATAAATTTATACATGTTGACCCCTGCAATGCATTCAAATTTATGTATCTTTAAACTAAAATGACTACATGCCCCCCAACTAACATGCAATCTTAATCTTTTTTGACCAATGGTGGTGCCTCCTTATCTTTGCATCTTTATTTTCTCCTTATATGCCCATAAACTAGTGATTTGGTTTGATTTGACAATGTGGGTTAACTAAAATAGGTGCATTTCATTTTTTTGTAGAAAGAAGGCAAGGGACACAGAGGCAAAACCATCAATATAAATTTATTTGGAAGGAAATACATTGGGGACCATTGATATAGTTTATGTAAAAAAGAAATATAAAACTATTGTTATAGAGATTAATAATATAGTAAACAATATAGAACTACTGCAAAAAATAAATATTTGAATCAATATCAACACATGACAAATATCCAGGACCATAGGTGCACATGAGAACTATTGTTACAGAGATTAATCATACAATATACAATACAAAATGTGATGCAAATTGAAAATTATGTTTCTGTTACTCACCAGGAATGGAAGAATGAAGTAGAGTTGCAACTTGTGTCTATTCCCCAACTTTTGAGAATGTACCATCCCATCTCATAGTTGGTATCTCAAAGCAGATTCATCAAATGCCACTCTAGAGAACCATAAATTGAAAATTCACAATGTAGGATGAAATTGGTGAATCCAAAATTGAATGCCTAAAGAGTGAATGGAGTATTGTTTTGCATAAATACCAATCCATATTACATAGTCATACTATGTTTTGCATGAGCAATTAAACACATTAACCCTAAAAGACCACACTTTATAAGAACCACCTATAATTCAGTGGCTATAATAAATGTTTTCTCAAATATAACTATCATTACATGGCGATATTATACATTTTCCTTAAATTACTATAATACCATTGGTGATTGCACCACTATTTGCCCTTAATTGATTATAATTTCACTAGTGATCGTGCTCCATTTTTACTAATTCCCTATAATTTCATTGGCAATCACATCACCTTATGCCTGTAACTTATGTAAAAATGTGGGCGATTGAAACTTAACAAGTTACCTCATCACACGATAGGCAATTGGACCTGAACTAAAAGTTGCCTCTATACTATCTCGACGATTGGGGCCAAATTGCAATAAATAGTATGGCACTCTAATGCTATTCTAAGATTTTAAAATATCAATTCACAAGCAATTTGAAGCTAGGGCTTGAAAAAAAAAAAATTGGGCGAAAACATATATTGCCAAAACCAGTAATATTCATCATTTTCAACCCCACAAAAGTCAGAAAATCGCCAATTAGTGATAAATTGCCACTAAACGTTTTCATGTTTACATATACATAATGTGAATAGCTTATATGTACATCATAGGTACACATAGTGACTAGCTAACCAAAAAGGAATGGTTGTGGCCTTATTGCAAGCATCTTCTCCTTTACTTGGTTCACTAACCCATAAGCTCTCAAATATATCCCAGCCAAAAAAAGGAATGTCGATGCATCTCATGCTACACTAGTGGTCCCATCATTTTTCTTGATTCACTGCCAACTATGATGATAAGCAAGCATCCCAAACTACTTGTTGTCATCATTGCCTAAGGTGTAAGTTTAACAATGCACAACATATGAGGCCATCATACACATGTACACAGTGACCAACCGACAATAGGAAGTGAATGCAACCTACTACATGTAGCTTCCCATTATTTGGTTCACTAGCACTTACCCTTTAAGTACATTCCAACAAGAAAAAAAATGTCGGTGCATCTCATGCTACACTGTGGGTCCCATGTTTTTTTTCTTGATTCACTATCAATTGTGATGACAAGAAAGCATCCCATACTACTTGTCACCACTAGCTAATGTGTAAGTGTAACAACATACTACACATTAGGCCATTAATAAGATTCGCACACCCTGTTGAACCCATTGAGTCAATGGATCCTGACATCGATCACCTCCATGCCACTAGCAAAAGTCAGTCTAACCTGGTATGGGTAGCTCCTGGTATCTATCACCTACATGCTATTGATGAAATCTAGCTAAACCCTATCATACTGTGGGTAGTTTTTGGCATCCATCACTTCCATGCTACTGGTGACAATCGGCTAAACCCTAGGATATGACAGTTAGCTCCTGGCATATGTCATCTGCATGGTATTAGCGACATCCGACTAAACCATTCTTGTATCATAACATGGATAGCTCCTAGCATCTGTCATTTATGTGCTACTAGTGATAGTTGGCTAATCCTAAGGTATGATGGATAGCATCTAGCATCCTTCACCAACACGGTATTAGTGATAGTTGGCTATCCCATTTGTATCAGACTCAATTCTAACATGTGGGGGCATCTTATAATCAGGTACACATAATCAAGATTGACTTGGTTACATACCACATAAGGTGATCCATAAACCTGTACACTCTTAGAAATGAAGGTTAACAACTATAGAATGGAAATCTGATTACGATTGTAACTATTAATCTAGTGCAGATCCAAAATGAAGATAATATGAAATCAACACAAAGAAATAATGAAACAGAAGATCAAACACATAACACAATGTTTACGTGGAGAAACCCTTTGGGGAAAAAAACTCCACGCAAGAAGAGATGCGCCAGTCTGTATTAACTTCAATAGAGTTTACAATACAACATTATCAATCTCCTCTTCATTCTTCAATCCAGCAGCACTTGTAATACTCATCCACAACTCCATAATACAATATCCTCTTAAAAGAGTGTTGCCTTCTAGGGCAAAAAACTGTAACATAACTTCTACCGTCAGATCTACAACCTAATGATGAACGGTCTAGATTGACTATGAAATTACAATATTTTATAAGGTAAAAAAAATCTCTATGAGGGCGCTGCCCCCCCCCCCACCGTGAGGGGAGACTAGGAAGTTGTCATTGGCCCATGGACTCCCAACGACTATAGTGGGGGGGAAAGCCCCCCCACACCCTCCCCCCCTAGGGTACAAGGATCCAAGTTGCCACTGAAACAAGATCGCTACTTGGTGCATATTTCACAAACAATATTAGGAGTAATTGAATATGTAGGATTTACAAGGTTGATGGAAACTTAATCATAACATACACATGGTCTTAGGGGTCGAGGGGTCTAAATTATTGGTCAACACAAACAACACATTGAACCCACATGAATTAAGCTCTATCCAAACACATGCATAAACCAATACAACTCATAAAGTAATCTCAAAGGCCATTTAATAAATTCAAATTGTTTCTTGGGAACACCATATTATTAGACAATAATTTAAACTCATGGTAGTAATATTAGACAATATTCTACTTATGAATACATAACATTTTGTATATTGTTAATCCTATATCTTAGCATACAATTAACCACCTGACAAATATAAATGTAAAACACCTTACCATAGTTGTTACCAGTTACTATTAGTGGCCCACAATTGCCAAAGGCAATCATAATGAATTCCATCATAACTCAACATAGATTTAGGCATATTTAGAATAGGCAAATCATCCACACATAATAAGAGTGATTTAGACCTTCATATCATAATGGCGTAAGTCAGCATCATCTTAAAATGTAAAGTTAGTAAGTTACCATAACTCATTCATGACCCTATCATGACCAAGTTTATCGTGCCCTTAATACTTGGAAGCTAACTTATACCTTCCTACTATACTTATCATTGAACCTTGATACAGTGCCATAGTGTTTCACATACAAAGTCTATAATTATAATTAGACAAGTCCAGAGGCACTCTTATACATTCACATTAGAGATAGATCACAATGTGATGAAAGTGACTCTAAAATTCCACAAACCTCAGAGTAGATAAGCTTGATGATGATGGGGTACCTTTTTAAGCTTGATAATGATGGAGTGCCTTTTATCGGCTCGAGCCTATATAGTGAGTACACATTAATTGGAAGACGAGTTCACAACCATCTAATGCAATTTCAACCTCAAGCTAAAACATATTGAAGAGGGAAAGTTGATCAAGTTTAGGAACACCCCATAGATTGGAAAAAAATCTTTGAACCCTTCCCCTATGTACTTGGGTTCAAGAGCATCCTTCACCTAAAGACTACCTACATACTACTTCCAAACGAAATCAAAGTCCCATGCAATTCTCCTCACTTAATCTCTCAAGGGTTATACACATAGGTTCCTACCCTCAAGGTTTCATTGTCACCCAATTTAATACCAACACTTACTAATATTCCCATAATCAAATCCATACATAGAAATATGCATAACAACATAATCAATATAAAATAAATTTAGTAACAATAGAGCACATGACATCAATAGACATAATATCTGCATAATGCAACATATATGCAAAGGGTTGACATGGCTCAAAATGATGTCCTATAATATGATTCAATGATATCATATATTAATCATATTATAGAGTGACATCCTTCATAATTGGAACACATCATGTCGGGATACCAACCATATCATACATGGTTCTTAAATATATAATTGCCAAACATAGGGTACTCGTGTTTAAGAACGCATTTACTAATCTTATGCTTATGCTTTGACTTATGAAACTAAACTTTGTATCATATGTCATTATCTTATAACTTGCTAGTAAACATGGTGATAAACTATTATTGTAGTCCTTAGAACTATCTTCTTCAAGGTGAATACATCATATAAACTATAGGGCATTGTTCAACTATAAGGAAGCATTCTTTAATAGTAATTTAGACATTAACATCAGACCCATTTGGGTCCATCTCCCAAATCTCCCTCTTCAGTTTTGGGAGGATTCCTGCTATGAGGGCATCGACAATGCTATCAGTTGTTTCCTCAAGGTAGATTCTACTATTTCATTCATGGGTCATTCCACGGTAGTGCATATCCTAGTGGACATTGACATCTCCAAACCTCTTCATGGAGATGTGGTTTTGATGGTAGGGGAAAGTCCCTAGAAACAACTATTAGATTATGAGGGTATCCCATTCAGATGTAGAAGATGTTTTGCTACAGGTCATTTGGCCTCTGGTTGTCCTCTCACGTGCTACAAAGGCACTACAACTTGGTGGAAGGATGCTCTCCTGGAGCACTTGATTGTTAGTGCTTCCCTAGAGGTTTGTTCCTCTCAGGAGGATGTGTCCTCTGAGGAGGATGAGCTCCCTATCGGGGCTGTTCTTGAGGGAGTGGTTGCTACTTCGGTTCCCTCGCATTCTCTGGACTCTTTTGATCACTTCTCTGCTCACTTGTCGGCTCCTCCAGCTTCGGGTAGGATTGCTTCTTGTTCTGTTACAGCTTCTTCCTCTTTGGTTTTGCCTTCTTCAGATTCGATTTCTACTGCTGAGACATCCACTTATGCTGCTGGGGTGCCTTCTTCTGTTGGGGCTGCTGCGGTGGGGACAAGTTCTTCCTCTCCCCTTGCTCCAACCCCTTCGAAGGCTTTTGTGAAAGTTTCTCCACCTTCTTCTCCTACTTCTGCTGTTGGAGAGGACGATGTCTTTTGGACTGTTGTTCAAAGAAGGAAGCATGGTCTTCCTAAGCATGTTTCTCTGACCCATTCTCGGGCCAAGAGTGTTCCACCTGCTAGGTCAGGTTCTGCTTTTGTTTAGTTTTCCTCGCTGCCTTGATGTAGCTGTTTTGTCTGTGTGTTGTCGATGTGCTGTTTCTGGCTCGTTTTAGCCTTGTTTTTCCTTGGGGGCTGCTTTGTAGAGGGTTCTGGACCCTTTTTTCGAATTGATCTAATAAAAAACATAAACAAGGAGTTGCATTATTCTAATCATGATTGCCTCATCTAAAATTTATAACTAGATGCAAGCCTTGTAAGGTTTTATCCTTCTAGATAAACAATACCGAACAACACCATGGTCTGGTACTTTATACTTTTCCCACTAAGCCTACCTTTGGTGCACTTAAATGTGTCATTTACACCGTGGCACTCTACATTCGCAACCCTTAGTGAAAGTGTCAATGAGTGTGTGAGGATGATGTTATGAAATGGTAAATCCTATTTCAACAGGTCTACAAACTAATTATGGATTACTCATATAACATATCTCATCATAACTAACAAAACACAGTTATGAGACACCACAACCCTCATCTTAATCATAGATTGCATTATGAGTTCATTTATCAAATACCTTTGTTTATAAGGAATAATCATCATAGAGGATGGATGAGATGTGTGATACAAGTCATAATCAAGAACACCATAATCACATCTACAAGGTATTAACTGATCAACATGGTAACTTACTACTATGTTAATATCATCGAACAATGTATGTTGATAACATTTATATCACCATACCATGTAGGATGGTATTAGCTTATTACCCTATAATGCCCAACAACCTTACTAATTATGGCCATAAGTTTTGGGGCTTATTTAATCTAGTTTATAATATTAGTGTCAATCATAGTATGTATGAACTTCATAGTATTCTTCAAAGAGAATAAATCAACATGCCATATTAATGATGTCATGCGGTGGTTCTACTTAGCCCAACCATAAAGGATGCCACCTGCATTCAAATTCAAAAGAATACTACCCCACCTCATGCCCACGTAAGGCATTTGATGAGGATAAAAATGTTATTACCTTCAAGGGTTGAATCTCAATCATACTACAAAATATGCAACAGTCATCCTAATCAACTCATAGAGTCAACATCATAACTAATAGTCAATGATATAAAACTTCAACCTATGTACATGATAATCTTACTCTTCCCTCTTATTGACAACATAATGGACAAGAATGAATTTACCGAAATATCACCCAACTAGTATCTATTTAGTTATCATTCTATTCTATAGTGACCTTATGAATTTCACTAGCATAGAGCTACATAATCATATAACTTAGCTCAATGTATTATTTCAATGTAATTTATTATAAGGGAGGAAAATCATAATATTCAATTGTCCAAAACAACTATCTAGTTTTAAACCTTGCACAACTCATAATGTTTTAGGATTAAATATTTCCATCATAATGATATATCCGAGTCTCTAAAATTAATACTAACAATTTTTGCTACAATATACATTTAAATGGTTATCATTTTGACTTAACGCCAATACTAACATTTGTTGCTACAATATACATTTAAATGGTTATCATTTTGACATAAGGCCAACATTTGAGGTTGCCAAGGGGGGAGTATCTAAATACTTGATAACCATGGAAATCTAGTTATTTCCCTAACCTTGAAACAAGGTGTGGACATACATCAAATACCTCTGTTTATAAGCTTATATTATTCATGTCATGAAATCAAGTATTATGAGTGTAAATGTTTCAAGGCATGTTGTCATCTAGGTTGCTTGCCTAGTGCCTACCTTCTATTTTTGCATATGTAGAACTAGACCTCAATGTAGACGTACCCACTCCCTTGCCTATGCTTCTGCCATAGAAAATGGTTTTCCTTCCATTTATTTCCCTCCATTGGCCCCCTTTAAAGATAGATTTTTAATTTAATTTAATTATTATTATTTTAATTTAACATTCTTATGTTGCCAAAGTTTTACACCTAAACAATAATGTAGAAGCCTAAAATCAATCATTTCAAAATGGAACAAAAGTCAAATTCCACCTTTTGAATGGCATAACTCTAGTGTCAGTGATGGCAAGATCGTCAACATAAACAACCAATATTAAAATGTCACATCCCCAATTATTTTTATATAGAGATTTGAATCATAGCATTGGGTTCTTCAAGGTATGAGACCTTACTACAATCATCTTGTTAGTGTGGAGAGTTCTAACCATACATTTGGTGCCTTGAAAGTCAATAAAAAACAAAAACTTAGTTATTTTACTTATCGAAAGAAGATTCTTGTTTATGTCAAGAACATATCAAACATTCTTAAAGATATATATACACAACATTGTTCAATGGGACGCTAACATCACTAACACCTTTCAACAAAATAAACCCACCCACCCCCTAAAGTAACAAATTCACTTCTACTTTTATCTTTGATGAAAGATACATACTAATCTTTGAGGCATGTATAACGTTTGAATGCACCTACATCGAAGTGTCAAGTTGTTAAACTCCATAAATTGTTTATGTGATGCAACAAATGTAAAACCATCCTTCACTTTCAGCTCATTCACTTCATGCTCCTCACTTTTAGCAACATTTGCATGCTTTGATATCCTCTAGTCCCCTCTCTTAGGGCAATTTTCCTAAAGTTTCCAACAGCAATCATTTTGATAAGTCATTTGACACACTTTTAGATGCATTGCTGCCTTTGACTTTGGATTGTGTGTTGAATGCACTTTCTGTAGCTTATAACACTAATGCTTCCACCAAATCTTATCTCCTCTTACAGGAGGAGTGTAAATTCTTTAGCAATACATCTTTATGTAAAATCAAGTGTAAAGATTCAACAAATGAATCATACAATGATAGCATGCTTCATAAAACCAAAGCTACTATAGTAGATAACTGGTCACTTTGATCCTGCAAATGCACAGCTGCTATATCTTGTAAAATGTACCTAATGATTACTACTCAAAAGGTTAGATCTCTACAACTTTTTATATCAACTACATGCTTATGGATGGAGTCAGAGCAAATGTATCTCAACAACTACAACAAGGTTATCTATTGCCCCTCTTACCTCTTTGAAAAACTATTGCATGTGCACTCATGTTGTTGTGTCAAGTTTGCTACTATAGCTTGATCTATCTACAAACTACAATAACAAACTCTAATTCATACAACTATAGGTAGTACTAAAAGGACTTGTTCTAATACCATATTAGATTGGAAGCATAGGCAAGGAAATTGCATGGAAAAATGTGGCTACATATAAGCTAGCATCCTTTGAATACAAATAAAAACATATATAACCAAATACTAACACCTACAATTAATGTAGGCATAACAAGTTGCCTATTATTAACTTGAACAGAAAATAGATACAACTAACAATTGTGTCTACATGACTACTACCTAACAATCACACTCAACGTGCAATGGGCAATATTGATTGAGGTTTTCATAAGTCAAGGCAAATTTCAATTAGTTTGAAACACAAACAAGCGTAAACAATAAGTTTTGTAAGGGAAGCTACTTTAAATATAACAAAATAATATATGTAAATTGTGTGGCACTCCAACTGTTTATCTTGCACATGGCGAGGAGTGCTAATATAATATGAAGGGAAGGATTACATGTAGAAGATCCCTATAATGGCAAGACGTACCTTAGTTTAATAATTAATATAATGCAATCTATAAAGCATTATTAACCACAAATGAATATTTGAAAACTAAATGCAACAAATTAGGGTACTTAGCCCTACAACCTATGATGGAGGAATGAAATCAATGTACAAAATTAATTTGCTTTGGCCATGAATTTTATTTCCCTCATCTCATACTATATCAAACCCAAAAAGTTTCGTGGTTCAGACATGAGCATCACAAGTTCACCTTCGATTACCAAGGATCTAACTTGTCATGGTTAAATCTAATGCGTTGAAAAGAAGACTTCAAGCCACAATGTGCCATGATATTTGATGAGTTTGGAAGGATTGTGGTGTTTATGAACATTGTTTAGGAATCTATTAAATCACTAGGGTCAAGCTCTCCCAAGTTAGACCCCTAGATGGACCTACTTTACAAACTTTGAGCAAATATTTGAAGATAGCATGCACAAATGTGTATGGCCTATATGATTTGGTGTACAATGGCACATTAAATGTCCAAAAATACAAAAACATAACAATAAGTTACACAAAATCAGCTTATAATGGCTAGAAGAAAGGGAATTTTAAAATTCAAAGTTGAAAGTTTGAGCAATTTAGGGTTCAATTATGCACTTTTCAAGATTGAGAAGTGCATGATAATAAGTCAATCCCATGCCTAGTGAAACCAAAACTTAAGGTTCAAAGCCTTTGGTCAAATAATACAACACTTGCATTCTCTTCATCTACTATGGGATAATTTTTGTTTCACAAGCAAATGCACAACCCACCTTGAAACACTTCATATTTGAATGCATTCTTCACCACACAAACTAGAGATCTATTCACATCTTGAGCATCACTCTAGCTTGAATTCGAAGCAACCAGTGCCCCAAAAACTCTCCATCCTTCCCATTGCATAGGTATGGTAAGTCACCCACATCCCTTGGCTCACAATGGTGACATCTACCAACACATCATCTTGCAATGCCTCTTTTAAATCACAAGGAACAAGTAGATAGATGCCTACAAACAATTCATCTCTTTCAATTTCTCATAAGAGAAAATTACCACCCTCCTCTTTGGCTTGGTGTCTAGTAGCAATAACATGTTTAACTTCAAGCTCAATATTGTTTTTGGCTTGGTGTCTAGTAGCAATAACACATTTAACTTCAAACTCAATATTGTTTTCGACATGGTGATGGGACAAGAGCCAAAAATACCAAGTGAGAGCAACAAAGACATTCTAAGATAACCCTAATGATAATCTCTCTTACAACATTGTTTCTCTTCAACAATCACCTCCTATTTGGCTTTATGTTTGATACCAATAACACGTTAAACTTTGAGCTCAATATTGTTCTTGACATGCAAATGGGACAAGAGCCACAAAAACCAAGTGAGAGCAATAGAGACATTCTAATATACTAATGATAATATCTCACAAAATTACCATAAGACACTCTTTTCGCACTCTAATGAAGCAATGAAAATCTTGCCAAGAGGTCTCAAGGCAATGTTGCAAGGTAGGAGGAGGAAACTTTCCTTGTTTCTTGTGTACATATACTCTTACTCAAACAAGTGTACAAAGATTATTGCCTACCTCAAGCGCCACCTGAGACCCATAACCCACATTTAACACACTTTATATTCAAGGTGAATGCCAAAGGGAGAGAAAAAACATTACATAATCAATTCCTCATAAGAGAAAACTGCAACAATCACCTCCTCTTTGACTTGGTGTTTGGCAGCAATAACAGATTTAACTTTGCACTCATTGTTTTCAACATTGGGATGGGACCACACGAGCAAAAAAAAATCAAGATAGAGCAATAGAGACTTTCTAAGATAACACTAACGACAAAATCTCTCAAAAAAATTATCATAATAGAGACTTTTTAAGATAACAATAATGACAAAATCTCTCACAAAATTATCATAATAGATAGACTTTCTAGGATAACACTAATGACAAAATCTCTCACAAAATTATCATAAGACTCTTTTGGTACTTTTGAAGAAGCAACAAAAGTCTTGACAAGAGGTCTCAAGGCAATGTTGCATGGAGAGGGAGAAAACTTTCCTTGTTTCTTGTCTACATAAGCTCTTATGCAGACAAGTGTACAAAGCATATTGCCGCCTACCTTAAGCGCCACTCATAACCCACATTTAACACACTTTACATTCAAGGCAAACACTAGGGGAGAAAAGAAGCATTAAATAATCAAACACTAGGGGAGAAAAGAAGCATTACATAATCAAACACGTTGCAAAATCAAAAGCCTTGCATTGTCACTCTGCATAACACGAGCTTACAAAAGCACTAGATAATTAACACATTTCCAAAGGGATTTGCTTTCATGTAACACATCCAAGAATAATGCTTAATAAGAGCATAGATAACATATATCATCTTCCTTGTCTTAGTTACTAAGGTATCTTCACCAAAGGCTAATGAATGATAGTACGCCACCTGAAACAAGTAGATAAGGATGCCACATATGGTAAGTCCAACGAGCTCACTATCCTAGACCAAGATTAAATATGCCCCATCTAGGACATGATCCAATGAGCTTACTATTCCAGACCAAGACTAAATATGCTACATCTAGGACATGATCCAATGAGCGCGCTGTGACAAACCAAGACTAAACATGCCCTAATCTAATGAAATAATATGTAGTTCCTTTTAACCACCTCCACAAACAGAAATTTTCACAATTTGTTATGCCCCTAGCTTGAAATTGGTTAACACTGAAAATTCTTGTGGTAGACAAGGGCAAAAGAAATAATCTAATTGCCATGCTAAAAACATTGGGTCTCTCTTCCACCTTCACAAATGCAATTTTTCATTACCTTACTTTACAGTTTGTATGTATTTTTGTAATCCTCACTTAAAATCCCCACTACCACCCCCAAAAACCTATCGGTTTTCTACCCTTATGTAAGCCAAATTCCTATTAATAGAGCAGGAAAATTTCGATTCCAAGCTTGGTCATCGGGCAGCCACCGCTCTCAAAGGCAGGCATAATGCCTGTAAAGAAGACCAGTGACCAAATGTCCAGTGTAGCAACCATTACAATGTTAGAACAGATGAAGATTCAAATAGATGACTTTACAGAAAGCTGAAATACCCTTATACAATTGCACCAACTACTCAAATTTCATCCTGAATAAAAGGCAAACGAATATGGAAAAAAAAAAACAAAAAAAACAAAGTGAGAACGAAAATAAGTATTTTATAGCATTAACCAAAACTTTCAATAACAGGACTCATTGACATGAACATAATAGGAAGCTATTCTTAACAAAAAGATCTACTATATGAGATATTGAATAGCCATTTCACACAAATAGACAGATAAGATGAGCTTGTTGAAATTTCTCCATTTTGCATAAAATCCTATAAGCAATTTCTCAAGGCTTATATCATGAATCTGTTTTAAATTAATTGCATTGAAATAAACACAATATTGGCTAAATCCTAAAATCTCCCTATCTATGTTGAAGTGACCCGTGAGATATTTCACAAATTTATTTTTGCTTGGTTGCATTAAAAAAAAACACAATATTCCTAGTGACTCTCAATGTAGCTTAAGAATTTAATCTTGCGTCATCAACATATCCATCTCGTTTGGCAAATGAAAGAGATAGAAATCTTCTGCACTCACTCAAGGGCCCACATAATAAAGTAGAAAGGCATGTCAGATTCCTAAGATTTTCAATATAGTTCATGAATTGAATCAAGCAATATCCACATAGACAATGCACACAGCTGGTTGCTTCAAAGGGTTTGAGTATTTTGCAACAGGACAAAGATCCACGTAAACAACAAAACAGAAAAGCAAATGTTGAGAAGTTTGTAACCAATCAAGCTTCACGGCCTTCTGTTATCTTTGTCACGGATTATCACTACTTAGTGTGTGTGCTATAATGTAATAAGAATGCTTCGATAAAAATTAGTTTATAAAAACTAAGATTAATTATTTACAAACTGCAAAAGACAATTGGAAACTCCCTAATAGTTTATAATTTACAATGTACGTGCAGGAAAATCAGGCAGGTACAGAGATATGATAGAACAGTGGATTGGAAAGAGTACCGTGTCCTCGAGAAAAAGGACAGTGTCTTTCCAAAAGTATAGAGTTTAATGCTTGAGGCCATGAAACAATTTTTGATTGTAGTTGGATCAGAGTTACTTTACACACGTGCAAATTTTATCTGGTTTATATCAGGTTTAATCTTCACAAGAACTTCTAAGCAGTGCAGCAGAAAGCTACTTTGATACTCACTTAGGAGGGGTTTGATTTCTGTCCAAGTAACTTATTTGATATCTGAAAATGCTCCAGAAAATCAATACAAACTCAGGGTAATGATTTTAAGATTCCAGAGTGAACACTTGTTACAGGATTTCTGAAAAAAAAAAAATTGTGCAATTACGGCGGTATGCATTTACAAAAGCTAGTAAACATCTCATGCTTACTTGACTTAATTTCATAAAACATTTCATGAAATTTTCCCTCTAAGAATCAACAAATTTAGATCAGAAGTTTCGGCAGGCAAGTATTTTCATATACACTAATTCAAACCAATTTAGATCGGAAGTTTCTGCAAACAAGCATTTTCAAATACACTTCAGTTGAAATCCATAATAACTTTTTAATGCAAGATTTTGTTTCCCTAATGCTACGTGAGATATCTCTTCATAACGTCAGTTACAAATTGCTATGCTTGCTTGCTATGCAGTTCATCCAGAGGTGTTCCAATTTTTTATATTTAATGGATACAATCAGATTACATCTAGATATTGGCATCTCTACACTTTTAGGCAGATTACAACACATTGAGTGAACATACATCTATTTCAGAAGCCTCCTTTGGCTAAAGCTGCCACAAGCAGAGGGAACCAATCTGTCAAAGTTGCCCAGCAGTAAAACATGGCCTAACCATACCTCCCATTGAGTGAACATACATCTATTTCAGAAGCCTACTTTGGCTAAAGCTGCCACAAGCAGAGGGAACCAATCTGTCAAAGTTGTCAGAGTTGCCCTGCGATAAAACATGGCCCAACCATACACTAGGGATTTGAACCTTGGTCAATTTGGCCGATTCCATAATCAATATAACATACCATCATCCTCACCAATTGAACTCTCCATACCAACAAATAGTGAAGCTCTCCATCAATGAAGGGATTTTCTAGAAGCTTCTAGCAATGTAGCCCTTCCCAACCTCCAATATCAAGCATGGGGTGGAAAAGTAACGAAAACAAACCCATGCGAAGACACACTGATCTGAGAATAAGGAAAATTATCAGCAAAGCACACCCCACAGAGGAGAGCTAGAAAGAGCAATGTGCCATGATATGGTCACTATCTGCACACACCAGAATAGTGTGTCTGAACATAGCGAATTAAGCTCAACTAACACTACTACCGTGCCGTACCTCTCATAAAGAACCCATTTATTTAAATAGTACACAAAAACCAAAGACCTCCTAAGCATATATGTCAAAATAATAAAATACTATCTTTTAAAAACAAAACTGGTTTGCTGACGCACACAACCAACAACTCAGCTCCCCATTAAGACGCAACCATCAACTCTCAAAACCAATAAAAAGTAGGCTGGCAGCAAAATGCAGAAGAGAAAAAAATCATTCTGCTAATATACTTGAATAAATCTTTAACATTAATAAATCATCAATTTGTTGTTTATTTTCACTCCAAGCTCGGTCTTTTAACTCCCCAACACTAAAAACAACTCAATCAGTTCACGAGCCTTACTATCTAAAAACCCAAAAACAAGGTTTTCTTTGTTTGAGTTTAAGAGCGTTGAGTGAAACGTGAACAAAAATATAGCCTTATTTTCTTGTTATAAACACTTAGTTTCTAGTAACTAGCAAAGGACCAAACAAGTCCTTCGATCTCTGAATTTTGGTATATACTTCTACAGCCTCTTTATTCATTGTTACTTGTGTATATACATTCTATTGTGACAACTGTTCTCTTTGCTAAAAGAGATGGCAAGTTGTTTGATTGTATTGTCTTTTTCTTCATAACACAGGAGCTTTGTTTTATAGGAACCCTTGGAGTAATCTATAGGAAAGCTTGCTTTTCACGCTTTTCAAAATTTAAAGGGAAGGTTCAACATAATTTTAAAGCCTAAAATGTGGTTTAATCCTTGCGACACAATTCAGTTTGGCATTGGGGTATCAACTAGTGCAAGCATAGACACAGCTCACCATCTCAATTTTGAGACCTAAATCGTGTATATTGCTGACTCCCTCTATCATCCAACATTGAGCTTATATTTTTTTCACTTACAACAGGGTACCATGCAACCGCTTAGGAGGTGGTTTCATGCAGGGGGGCTTCAAAATCCAAAATCATGGAGAAACAGGTCACATGATATGGAAAAAAAACGTTCAAGTCAGATTGGAACATTACCCTAAAAAACCAAAGGAAAAATTGCTTCTACCAACAAACCCGAAGAGAACTCTTCAATTGATTTCTCACAATAAGCCCTAGATCGACTGCATAAAGCATAACCCACTAAAAGGTTGGGTAGTTCTTAATCAAAAGTTTGTTGCTTTTTAAAAGCATTGTAAGATCAATAAGGCACTGAATCAAGAAACCTTAAGTATTGTATAATACCGCTTACAGCCATTAACCATCCAGACATTTTGCATTAGAATTTAAAATAGATGGGAAATCACGACATCATAGGTTGGATTACAAAATAAATCTTAAATACCTGGAAAACCTTAAGTAGAAAAATGGTCAGACGCATTGTGATTCTGCAATAACCACAATACAACCGAGGTGGATTAATAACCCTAAATTCTAAATACAGTTAGAATGCAGGAAAACCCAAACCCTACACCCTACGTTTCTAAAAGCAAAAACAAAAAATTCCTTTAAACAAGAAAATAAAAAGAGCCCTAGGTTTGTAAGGCTAATGTGTAATCTACGGGCCGGATTCCTACATTAAGCTATCTGTAATGTGATTCACAGACTCAGGGTTAACCCTTGCCCTCAGCAGACGAGCAAAAATTAACAATTCAAGAACTCGTTATTTTCGAAGAGGATTAACAATACATGCAGCTTCAATGTTCAAGGCTGCCTATTCCAGTTATTTGCTTTGAATAAAGACTAAGAGCAAAAGATTTTTCCATTAAAAAAACAACACACGTATAAGACTGCGCATTAATAGCCAAAAGAAAGACTGTTAAATGCAAAGAAGACTAGACTGATTGAACTGTAACAGAGAAGCAAAACTTGCAAATCACGGGAAATGAAAGGCAAGGATTAGGCTCTGTAAAACGTTTGTGTGCGAGCAAGCATTGGGCCGATGGCTTGGGAAAAATGGAAGCCAAAGGATATCTATGTACGCCTTACTCGCTTAACTCTGATTTATCTCCATCGCCTCCCCAAGCTGCAATTATTGTTCCAGCTTTGCCCTCTATCAGAGACTCTTACCAGTATTTATTTGGGTTTTTAGGGTTTAGTTTGGGTTCACATTTTCTTCTCTTGAAAAAGTTTTCTACTCCTATTTAGGTGGCGTTTTCTATGGAAGTGTCTCTCGATACTTTCATGGGCAATCTGGGCCATATGTATATGTAATTTAATTTGTTTTTGTCTCTAAGGGTCTATGAGGTTCGCTACATATACATGGAATTAGTGAACCTTTGCTTCCATTTTTGTTGGTGATTGAGAGTTCTCTCTAGTTGGGATTGAACCACTACTCCCCCTAATTGATTCTCCTCTTCTCTTGACTTCGATCAGCTCTTTAGTCCTTTTACAATCAGTCTTTTCTTATCTCTCCATTAGTCTCATGTGATCTTCCAATCAATCCTTCTATTAGCTCCCAATCAAGTCCACCATTGGTGTTGCTTCTCATCTTATAAATACCTTATCTCCCTTTGATTTTAGGGGATGTTGTGTACTACTGCAACTTGGCTTTCTTCTGTAAAAGGCTCTCATTCTCTAGAATCACCCTTAGGATCTCTGTCATTTCTGTTGTTGCAATTCTCTCCAAGCATTTTATGCTTCCACAAGACTATGTGTGCCTCTTCCATTCCACTTTCAAAGCTTCAAAGCTTCTTGGACCTTCCATATAACTCCCAATTTACCTTAGGATCCCAAGTCTTTCCCTGTCATCAAGTGGAGGTTCTAATTGTTGCAAAGGAGGATACCAAAAAAGTTTGTATCACTAAGGACACAAGCCTACACCGGCGCCATTGATTTTCATAGGTTCCTTCATTTTAGAAAAGCATCTTCTTTTGATTTAGTAATTAGAAAATTCACCTTGTCCTTGAAGAATAAAATTCCTTTTTCTTCTTGGTTAGATTAGAATTTTTTGCTTTACTAGATTTGAATGTTATATTAGATGCATTTTCTTTGTTTGCATTAGATTAATTTACATCCAAAAAATTGAAACACAAAACACCAAAAACATAGAAAATTGCATTAGTAAAAAAACATATTATATCTTGCATTCATTCAAAAGAAATTTTGTTTTAAGAAAGTAGTAATTACACTTAAGGTTTGGGAAAAACACAAAAAAAAAGTAGTGTTACCTAATTTCACTACAACTCAATCAGGTAGAGCTTTTGTGTCTTAAATGGAAAAGGAGGAGTACATTTTATTTCTACTGCTACATTACATGCATATGCATAAATAGAATCAGAAGGATTACATTACACTAGATTGCATTTATGCAAATGCATATAACATAGAAGGGATTTCACAAATCTTTTCAGAAAGAGTAATCTTTATTGAAACAATAAATGTATAAGGTCTTACACAAGCCGTGAGACTAACTATTTCATTGCAAATGAAAAGAAAAACTATACATTTATAGAAAACTAAAGAGATAAATATGCATATAAGATAGGGTGACTTGTCATTGCCTGAATGACGAGTCTTGGTCTTGTTTGTCATGTCTGGTGTCGTCCCATGTTGTCCACTTGTCATGCATTTAGCTATTGTCTCCTTGCTACCCCTAGCTACCTGCATAAAATTTTAAAAACTGATATTAGAGCAATGACGGGGCATCATACATCATATGATAAACATGTACAAATATACAATTTGTTTTTCAGATGCAACAAACTAATTAGTGTCACATGGGCCTTCAAGAAAACAACAGGATGATCGAAAACAACAGGATGATCAAGAACATCAATCACATGCCCATATTTTTCCCAACATGTTTGTTTCATGTGCAGATATAGAGAAAGTTTTGTTATTGTTTTGTTATCTCATTTTTAGCATGTGGGTTAAAATGTGGCTCCCACAAGGGTTGAGCCCAGCATGCTCCCTTCTTATCCATTCAAGAAGGACATCATATTGCATAAACAGAGAATATCTTGCATAGAAATAACCATCATTGATGCAGTTAAGTGGAATCATAATAGAAAGTCAAAGGGGCAGTTGCTCCTATAAACTATGCCTCATCACAAGAGAAATCTATTCAGATCAAATAACTATATGGTGCTTAATCACTTTCATGTCACAAATGAACAAATGTATCCATACACAAGAGAAATGAAGTGCATACAAAACTGAATTGATCGAAGAGATCTCACCTCCAAGAGATATCAAGTATAAGTACAAGAAGGACAATGATCAATATAAGGTACTTTTCATCTCTTAGTTATGATTGAAGTATGTTTGTGCTGTCTAGATGTACCTTATAGATAAATGAACCATAATGGAGCAGCATAAGGAACAATTTATCGTATGATATAGTCTTCATTCAAGAGATATCAAGTATAAGTATAACAAGGACAATTTGCATAAGAAGGTAATGCATCTCTAAATTAAGAAGAGTGTCATATGAATGCCAAGCATAAATGAAAGGAGATTGAATGACAATCATCAAAATAGGATAACATCATGTTAGACCAACCTTAGATGTCATAAGTGTTGGGAATTAAGGTGTCTCAACCTTGGTAATTCCTTACATTATTAATGTTTGTATTTATTATTTAATTGCCTATGTTATAAATATTTGTAAATTCCATAATGTCATATTGTGGGATGTGGTACGGTGATGTGTCAATCCTACATGGAATATGACAACTTGTAATTTTGTCCTCACATGAGGAGATAGGCGTCCCACTTTATGGTAGGAGCATTTTTCCATGTGTCGGCATCTTCCATGTTGTGTAAGGGAATGTTTGACCGAAACGGTTATGGCGGATTCCTATGACAAATCTATGACATGTAAGAGTTAGAAATAGAAGCATGTAAGACAATTGAGGACATGTGTCATGAAGCATCTTTGAAAAAGGCATATTTGGGCACCCCAAGGTGGACTATGACATGTTGTAAGAGAATATGCTATTTATAGCATGTGTATGATAGATTCTCTTACAGCTGTAAGTTGTAATTGCTATGACAGATTCTATGACGGTCGTAAGTGTCGTAAGAGCATCTGTCATAGCCCATTTTGGAAATAGGCGACCTCTTTGGGATGGGAGCTATGGACAAGTGTCAGACACATTCTACAATATTGACCAAGTGTCCTTAGGCATGGGTTTTGGTCCATAAGGCCAAGTTGGATGCCCATCCAAAGATAGGTCCTGTTTTGCCTTGTATTTTCTATATAAATAGGTGCTTGGAGATGGAGTTTGCAGTACAGGTTTACAGGTACTGTTATGCTATCGGATTGACTCCAAATACGAGTGTCGAAGACCAATGAAGCTTGCATTGCAAGTGTATTGTAAACATTCTTTTAGATTTGTTAATACATTGTGCAGGTTTCTGAGTGGGGTTTTTCACCCGATAAGGGTTTTCCCCACCGTAAATCTTTGTCTCTCTTCTTCTGTCTTCTTTCTGGTTCATGTGTGTTGCTACAATATCTTGTTTACATGTTCTATGTTGTTGTAGTTGTAAGGAATAATTTGAATTTGCATAGCCCTCTCCTCATTAGATTAGTGTAGGAAGTGATTTCTGCACACCTAGCTTCCTTTCAGTTGGTATCAGAGCTTGATCACCTTTGGTCCTAGTTGTTGGGTAGGGGTTTTTTGAGCTGATCTTTAGTTGAGTGGGAGTCTGTGTAGAGTATTCTAATTTCTATTATAGCAAGGAGATGGCAAGCACATCCAGAAGAATGGAAGTGGAGAAGTTCAATGGCACTAATTTCGAGCTATGGAAGCTCAAGATGGAAGACATGCTTGTTGACCGAGACCTTTGGGAAACCATTACCGAACTAAACTAGCTACAATGCAACAAGATGATTGGGATCTCAATGATAGGAAGGCTAAGGGTCTCATAAGACTTAGTCTTGCTGATTCTGTGTTGTTAAATGTCCACAAGGAGAAGACTGCAACCTTGCTTTGGAAGAAGTTGGGAGATGTGTATCAAGCCAAATCCCTGGTTAATAAACTTTTTCTAAGAAAGAAGTTGTACTCTCTTCGAATGGAGGACAGAGGATCCGTTGCCAAACATATGAATGTTTTTAAAATGTTGGTTGCACAATTGACATCTATTGGTGTAAAGATGGAGGAGGAGGATCGGTGTATGACCCTGCTTTGTTCTTTGCCGGACTCGTGGGATCACCTTATCATGGCTATTGGAAGCACCACATCCACATTCAAGATGGAAGATGTGGTATCTATGCTATTATCTAAAGAAATGTGGAGGAAGTCTTCCAATGCAGCCAAAGAGGCTCTTGTAGTTCGTGGAAGACCCAAGGAGAAAGGGAAAAAGAAGGACAAGAAAGTTGAGAAGGGTAGATCCAAATCCCATTGGAGATCCAAATCCCGTGGGAGATCCAAATCTCTTGGAAAGTCCAAGGCTATCTGTTGGAACTATGGTAAATCTGGGCATTTCTGAAAGGAATGTAAAGAGGAGAAGAAGAAGAAGAAGAAGGCTCCTGATTCAGATTCTGACAAATCAGAAGATGATGGTGATGCTTTCATCGCAACCCTAGCAACCCATGCATCTGATGATGTGTGGATGATTGACTCTGGTGCATCATTCCACATGACCTCGCATCGAGACTGGTTCACTAAGTATGAGGAGTTCGATGGTGGAAAGGTGTACTTGGGTGACGACTCTCATCTGAAGATTGTTGGTCGTGGAAGAGTCTCTATCTGATTCCCTGATGGTCGAGTGAAGGGGATCTCTAGGGTTATGCATATCCCAGGCTTAGCACGGAACCTACTTTCTATAAGTAGTTTGAATGATGCAGGTGTGCAGGTTGTCTTTTCAAAAGAAGGATGCAAGATGACTAGAGGAGCTATGGTGCTTGCTAAGGGTACTAGAAGAGGTACTGTAATGCCTCCCTGGTCTTGGGCTAACTGAGGTGACACCAAGGTATGAAATTCAAGCTTTACATGATATTGTGTTACTGACATTTTGTTAGGTTAGATTCCATGATTTGATTGGGTGTACATGTGGAGAGGATGAAACCTTGACATTGGCATAATACGCGAATGATCACAGATGTTGGAATCCTCCGTTGTGGACTATTCTTGCCTTGGCTATTATATGATGCGTACATGCAGACGTTATAACCTGTTTGAAGTGGTGTAGGTACCAGGCATCAACTCCACCTGGCTACACAGGTCTGAGCATGCCTAATGCTCCAATGGTGGTAGGATGGAGATGACACATTGGCCATATACCAGCTTAGTCTTGTCATCGTCTCTATGTTGAGATGAGCTTCTGATGTCATGTATTACCTCAGACACCATCTGGTTATTGCTTGATTATTCTATCATTCTGTGAGCTAGTTCTGTATGATTTTTGTGTTGAGTTAGTCCTTGTGGGTTGCTGTCGGATGTTTTGTTATTTGTAATTTTATTCGGCATTGGATTTGGTGATAGAAAATTTGCCTTTGTGTGTTTTGTTTAGTTATAATTTTATTGTGGCCTAGAGTTGGTGAGTGGGCTTAGTGGTTAGCCTTTGTATGGGGGGGGTCTTAAGATGGTTATTTCTTGAGCCTAGGGTCATCTATTTAATATTATTTTAGGATAACCCTTATTATGATATTATTTTAGTAATCTTCCAAAATAATCCCTAAATATATAGATCATGAAATACCAATGAATAGTGGAGTTGGTTTAAGGGGTTAAAAGGGTCCATCATAAAAATAAAAATAAAAATAAACCTTTTTCAAGTAATCTTATTTGTTAGGTAACAAAACCGTATAACCTGGTAGATTATGCCTTCAAAAAAATAAAGATTTTATTATCATAAACTTCACTTCCAACATCCTATACAAGATCTATTTCATTTACTTCAGATTTTTATTTCATGACAATAAAGTGAAACCATGTCTAAAATGATTTCTTTGAGAAAATCCTCTTTTAACACCAAATTTTAATTACCTTGTTAATGATAGACAATTATACTCCTTTTCTTACCCCATCTAAGTGTATCAGTATGCAATATCCCTATATGAATAAGATTGTTTGATGTTGTTTCTAAATTCCAATAGCCAGTTAAGAAATTATAAAAAAAAAAATCATATCAATATAAAACTCATTGTAAACTATCCCCTTCTAAATATGTGCAACTCGGTAATTTACAATAATATTCAAATAATAAATATATTTATTCTATTCCTAACCATTGTATATTTGGGATGTGATAAAATTTAATGCCTTGATAAAGTGTCATTGATTGAGGGAGTAGTAGGGCAGAAGGCGCTTGGTATCCGAAGGTTCACTTGCCAAATATTGCATGTTAATTTGACACCGAATAATTTCGTGGGGAGCCACGTATCATCCACCGCCCATAATCTCTCTCTCTACCGTTTACATTCCAAGAGCTTCTTATATTGGGAATGTCGAGGAATTTTGGTAATTTGACACCAAATAATTTCGTGGGGAGCCACGTATCATCCATCGCCCATAATCTCTCTCTCTCTACCGTTTACATTCCAGGAGCTTCTTATATTGGGAAGGTGGAGGAAGAGCAACGGATCATACGCCACTCTCTGCAATTATTTTACAGCTTCTAGAGGTGGAAGGCACGAAGCATCGAAGTGGCAGGTAAGGATATATTTGAGTCCTTTCAGTGTTAAAACAAATTCAGTGCTATGAAGCTTTTCAGTGATAAAACAAATTCATCCTAATCTATCTGTTTTACAAATGGGCTCTGAAGTTTGTTGGTTGGCTATGAAGATGTACTACTCATGCATGAAAATGATCTGCATTGCATGCATCACAGTAAGGTATGTGATCTTACGAAGGAAACCCTAGGCTTCCCTAACAAACTTAAAAGATATGCGAGTTTCTGAACCCTCATTACTATTTCCTGGGAAGCAAGTGAAAGAAAATAAATATAATGATAACGGTATTCCACTTTTTCAACTGCACAGTTCTCATCTTCAGCCCCCATACCATCTATTACAGAGTGACTTGTCTGTAACCTTTACACTGCCCTCCACATTCATTCTTAAGAATCAATCATTTAAGTTTGATTTTTCTACCAATTCCTATCTGTTATTTGCAAATAGATAAATTCCAATAAATATTACCGGAAGCTGTGAACAATAAAAAAAATGAGAAACACACATATGCCCTTCTCCATGCAAGCAACTATAGGTAATATATTCTGTGAGGAAAATATTACTACTTATAGCTGAGACACCACATGTGTGTTCTGTGCAATTCTTATTGCTCTGATACGCCCGATTCAAGGATTCTTTGCAATATGAAAAAATCAATACAGTGATTCCAAATAATACAATATGATTTCAAGCGTTAACACCAATTCTGTCAACACAGTTAACGTGCCTTGTCTATGTTTCCACTTCCATGTCATCACTCTACTGGCAGATGTGTTTTATTCGTAGGGTAGGATCCCATTAAGTGAGGTATTGCTCCTAATTTTAAGATTCAGGCAATTGTATGAAAGCTTTTCAGATCAGCTACAGTTTGGAGCGGACATATTTTTAGGAGGAAATTTTAATCAGATATTGAGAAAGGGACTGGTACTTCCCTCCACCCACTTGAGTATTTATTTTCTTGCCACATGGTACTGCATGTGCTTAATCTGCTACTAAAGAGTCACCTAGTTTATCTGAGCTGCAACCCTAAAGCATAAGAATTGTATGAGGCCAGATTTTATGCTAAACATTCTAAAATTTCCTCAGCAGCACTACAGAGAAAAAAATTGGGCAGCCCTCCTCCATGCGACCACTGGGTTAGTGCCTTTGAGCCCCTCACTTATGTGTAGGTCAAATAATAGAAACTATGCCTTTAGGGCATCATTGGGTCTTGATTCTGCCAAACAAGGGAATGTTTTTTTTGCCTCTCCATCTAAAACTAGATTCCTCTATCCATATACAAGACCCCTTATAACTCTTAACACATATGAAACTAACAAATTAAACATACATAAAATAATCGTGTAAGATAACATGCAAGTTCTTGGCAAACCACTCAGCCTCTTTATGCAAGACACTAGAATAGAATTTACATCAACTTAGGTCCATTGCATGCTTGATTGTTGTCCTTAATCATTTTTCCAAAGCCATTAAATTGGTCCAACAAGGGGTCTTTATTTAAAGATCTTTATTCATTCATTTAAAATCATGGTATGATGCTAGCTTAACCTCAGAATCATTGAAGAGTATTTGAAGAATACTTGTCATAGAGCATTATCAGATCATCGCATCAGCCTACATCATCCCGAGTCCATTTCATGCATGCTTTTTGTCCTTAATCATTGTTCTGAAGCCATTGAATCAATCTAACCAGGGGGTCTGACTGAGAGCATGACACTTGCGATTTAGCAGATTCTCCAAATGTGTTTCTAAACACTGTGAGTTCCTTGCCAAATTCAAATATCAAATGATTGAGGCAAGCAAATTCTAGTGGTCTATTTTCTCATGACTTACAGTTCCAAGTCCATGCACCAAGTTCAGTTTCACACTTGTGGAGATTAGTTCTGCACCCACGTAGGTCCTCCAGAGCAAAGTATTCAGTCAGTTTGAAGGTTATAAGAAATTCATCTAAACAAGCCCTAAAAATCCAGCATTATGGACCATTACAATATTATGTAGATGCATGTGTGTGTGGATACACGCATGAGTACAAATGCAGCAATGCCTATAGCTGTTTACTGCTTTTAAAATTGACAGCAGTTTACCCTTTCATTGCATGAAGGACACTCTAATTGAAGTGGGCCCAAAATGTAACAAGAAAGCGTAAAAGTGCATGGGTATGCAATTCTCACCATTAAGATATTATACATACATCATACATGCATGCATGCATGGTCTAAAAGAGAAAGTAGAGGCTAAAGGTCATACAAAAAAAATGAAGGTCTCCATTCTCTTTGAGATGTCAACTTTAAAATAGAAAGTATATCCACATTTTATGCAACTAGCACTATCTTTAGGATGCCATTTAAATTTCTCTTGAATTTTATTTTTTATTTTTATTTTTTTTCATATACAACATTCTGATGTTCTTACCTTCCTCACTTGTCATCTTCCACCACCTCACGTTTTGGCTTCTACCCAGCCAATTATGTCGTGTGAAAATAGTTTGTACAAAGCCATAGAGTATATGATATTTTAATCATTCACAAGCTTTTTTCTTTTCTAATCTTACCAAATTAAAGATGATATTCTCACCATCTTCCTTGTTTTACTTAACAAAGATAGCTAATAGTTCTTTTATTAACGCCAATGCATTTCACTCCCAAGACTTTGTATACTAGCAATTTTGTTATTAATGCTCTGATCTGAGTTGCCAATAAGCTTCACAAATCTCTGTCTGCTTTCCAAAAACAATACCCAACCGTTTGCTTCTAGAAACAACACCATCTGCTGCTAAAAATGATACCAGCAGGGACTATCCTCTTGTTTTATTATCATTACATCCATTATTAGGACTCTATGCATGTATCATTACTGGAAAAAGTTATATTTTTATTTACCTCTCAATTCTTTGCCCGAACTTTGAAAGAAAGTGCTTGTTGTCCACTTTAGCTACTTGCAGAACTCTCTGAATGAACTTCATCTGCATTTCACTGGAAAGCATTGTGACATAATATTCTTGTGTCTCAGAACAGACTTCAATAAAAATTGGAAGTACATAGGGTTGCTACTGTAATCGTATCTTTTGACAGCAGTATGAACATTATATTCTTTATGGTAATTCAAGAAATATTAAAGATGTCAGTATTTACTTTCCCAAGACTATTTATTCATTCAGATGTTTGCCAAGTCTTGTGGCCCACTGGATGGATCATACAAAATTATGATTGGATTATTTTCTTATTTGGAAGTTGGAGCTTGCCATTTTAGTTTTTACTTTCCCCTTAGATATCTTAAGTTTTAAAATTGTGCCATCAAACGTTAATAATGCAGAATCAAGTATGGTCAGGAAGGAATAGAGATGTTCTTAAAGTGATGCATGAAAATGATTCCTAGACACTGTCATTTCCATATTAGAGCTCAATTAAGATTATAATTCTGTTACTTGCCATCTTGATCTTCTGAAGTCATGGCTTAGATAGTTTATGACATCTTTATTAGGAAAGATGTGAATTTGAGATGAGTAGGTTAGTTTATCTACTCCCTTAATGCTGCCCTATCCTCTCACCCCTTATCTTCGAGTAGTACCTTATTGGCATGATTACTTTATACTTATGATTTGCTCCTTGTGAACTATGTGATTTTGTGGTCTCCCTTGTGTAATTGGTGTTGATGGCTTTGAGAGTATGACAGTTGTGTTATCTCTTGTGTGGCCAGTTATACATGCCTTCTTGTCCCTACTGTTGTTATGTTGTGTGTGGCCATGTGAACATCTCTGAGCACAGGGGGTGGGCCTTTGAGGTTCCACATGGTAGGGTGGTGTTGCACCCACCATTGGGGATTTAGTCATCGACATCAATTTCGGCAATGACGTCGGCATGGGCTGTTCCATTCTTTCCTCCAGTTTTCTAGATGTATTTTCTTATGTATCTATGTATAGAGATCTTGTATTAATGTAACTAATTCTCGTGAGACACTTCTAATGTGGAGTTCATTGTAATAAATGCTCATAATGTACTCTTCAGCAATAGTTGTATTGTGACTATCTTCCACTTACGCTATCCACCTTGCTGACAGGATGTCAATGTAATTCATGCCTTGCGTAGATTTGGGAATGCTGTCACAGCTGAAACTACTGGTTTTATTGTTGTTCTAGTAATTGTTACTGCTGTTTCAGCTGAAAACTGTTGAATTGATTATTGTTCTGCTAATATCACTGTTGTTACAACTGAAGCTATTGATTTGTTTACTGATTTAGTGATGTCGCTGCTATTCTACTACTACTTTCATTGATTTATTCATTACTATTCTACTACTACTGTCATTAAATTATTCAGTGTTGTTTTACTACTACTGACAATGATTTATTCACTGTTGTTTTGCCACTACTGTCATTGATTTATTCACTGCTGTTATACTACTACTGTCATTGATTTGTTCATTGTTGTTCTACTACTACTGTCATTGCTGACACTGTTAATGTTATGGGAGTTATCCTATTGTCCTAATATATGTAATGCTTCTATAATAATAATACTATGTCAAGTTAGGCTTATCAAGATCTTTGATATCCACCCTTTATTAGTCACTAACCTCCCGGTATGAGATTTGTATATATGATGACTCATTGAGAGTGTAGCTTCTTCTTTATGTGCATGTAAATCATCCCTTATGTTTTAACCCTGAGTTTTATCTATCTAGACAACAGGGTGATGATGCACCTCATGGCTAAGTCAGTTTTTGAGTATTGATATATTTATCTATATGTTCATTTTAAGTGTTAGAAAAAAAAAATGTTGTGCCCTTTTTGGATTTTGTTCTTGAATGCCGGTTGGGTCGTTACAGGTACTCTGTTTCAGCTGGAGGCATGCATTTCAGAATGCAATAGTTCTTCTGATTCAAAGAAGAGGGCAGCAGTCACTTCATCCCCACCATCTGAATGAGCAGTCAAGAGATCTATTGTTTCTAGTTCTGATGTTTGTAATCATGCCTTGGAAGTTAAACTTCCTGCTGAAAAGACAATGTTATGGCATAGGAGATTTGGCCACATTGGTGAGAAGGGTCTGCATACCCTGAAAAATAAAAACCTCATTGAGGGGTTAGATGATTGTAATCTTGACTTTAACTTTTGTGAACATTGCATTTATGGAAAGCAAAACCGTGTTTAGTTTTATTCGAGTTCTCACAAGTTTTTTGTTGTGTTGGACCTTGTTCATTCTGATGTATTTGGTCCTGTTAATGTTCCTTCGTTATCAAAATCTATATATTTTGTATCTTTTATAGATGACTACAGTAGAAGGACATGGATTTATTTTCTCAGAAGCAAATTTGAAGTCTATAGTAAGTTTAAGGAGTTTAAGGCCATTGCTGAAAATCAAACTGGTAAGAAGATTAAGTGTCTGAGAACTGACAACGGTGGTGAGTTCTGCTCTATAAAATTTGATAAATATTGCAAGGAACTTGGGATTGAAAGACATAAGACAACTCCATACACTCCGCAACAAAATGGAGTTGCAGAAAGGATGAACAAGACACTGATGGAGAAGGCTAGGAGTATGCTTAGTGGAGCTGGCCTAGAACAAAAGTTTTGGGCTGAAGCTATTGCCACTGCTTGCTATCTTGTTAACAGATCTCCCATATCAGCTCTTGTTGGAAAGACACCCATGGAGGTGTGGTCTAGTAGAAATCCTTCAATAAGGCATCTTCATGTTTTTGGTTGTGAGGCATATGCACATGTGCCTAGGGAGAAGCAGTCAAAATTGGAGAACAAAGCTGTTAAGTGTATCTTCATTGGCTATGGTGTTGGTGTGAAAGAATACAAGCTTTGGGACCCTGTGGCTGAAAAAGTGTTGTATAGCAGAAGTGTCATCTTCAGAGTGCTTGCACCTTCTTCCATTGTTTTACAGCCAAAAGAAAAAGAAAATAAAGAGGATGTTGTTCAGTTTCCTCTCACCCCTGAGAAGACTGAATAGAAAGACAATGTTGGACCTGATGATGAGGAGAGCTGTAGCAACTCTGAAAGCTCAGATGAAGAAGCTAAACCTCAACCTCAACTCTTGAGGAGGTCTACATGGATAAGAAAGCAACCTGAAAGGTTTGGTTTTACATTGCTTGATTCTAGTTGTGCTTTTGCTTTGCTTACTAACAGTGATGAACCTAGAACTATATCAGAGGCTATGGACATGAAAGATGCAGGTTCCTGGAAGGAGGCCATGGAGGATGAAATGACTTATTTGGAAGAGAATCAAAC
The DNA here is from genome assembly GCA_027924645.1 of Cunninghamia lanceolata. NCBI lineage: Eukaryota > Viridiplantae > Streptophyta > Pinopsida > Cupressales > Cupressaceae > Cunninghamia > Cunninghamia lanceolata. The sequence goes on along the minus strand of BSBN01000680.1, from coordinate 1,162,825 downwards.
TTGGGACTTGGTGTCTTTGCCTCCTAGAAGAAAACCCGTTGGATGCAAATGGGTGTTCAAGAAGAAATTTGGTGCAGATGGCAGTGTTGAGAAGTATAAGGCTAGATTGGTTGCGAAGGGGTATTCACAAGTGGAGGGTATAGATTATGGTGAGATCTTCTCTCCTGTTGCAAATCTGACATCCATTCGATTCTTGTTGTCTCTCGCAATAGCTTATGACTTGGAGGTAGAATAGATGGATGTGAAGACAACTTTCCTTCATGGTGATTTGGAGGAAGAAATCTACATGTCACAGCCAGAGCATTACATGGTGAAAGGTAAAGAAAATTTGGTTTGCAAACTTAAGAAGTCTTTGTATGGTTTGAAGCAATCCCCTAGGAGATGGTACTTGAAGTTTGATGCCTTTGTGTTGTCAATTGGATTTGTGAGATTGAAATCAGATCACTGTGTGTATTATAATTTTGATGGTGATGGTATTCTCATTGTTGCACTGTATGTTGATGATATGTTTCTCATTGGGAAGGGTAAGAATATGATTTCTGATTTTAAATCTCAGTTGTCAGCATAGTTTGAAATGAAAGATTTAGGGGTAGCTAGGTACATTCTAGGAATGGAAATCAAAAGAGACAAAACCAACAGAAAACTTTGGTTAAGCCAGAGTAAGTATGTGAAGACTATGTTGGACGGGTTCAGCATGGCAGATTGTAGACCATTGTGTGTTTCCGTTTCTTTGGGGACAAAGTTGTCTATTAAGGATTGTCCAAAATCTCCTAGTAAGGTGGACATGAGCAGAGTACCTTATGCTAGTGTTGTTGGTAGTCTGATGTATGCTATGGTCTGCACAAGACCAAACATTGCCCAAGCAGTGGGAGTCCTTAGTCGATTTATGGCTAATCCTGGACGAGTTCATTGGGATGCAATTAAGCGAGTGTTCAGATATTTGAGGGGTACTTCCAAGTATTCCATTTGCTATCATGGTAATGTTTCTGGACCTCCGTATCCTATTGATATTCATGGATTTGTGGATTCAGATTGGGCAGGTGACATTGACAACAGGAGATCCACTAGTGCTTATGTGTTTACACAATTCGGTTGTGCTATTAGTTGGATGAGGAAGCGACAACCTATTGTTGCTTTGTCCACGACATAAGATGAGTATATGGCAACAACTCATGCTTGTAAGGAAGCCATTTGGCTTAAGAGATTGTGTTCCGATATTGGTGTTGATGTAGGTCAGATCATGATCAGTTGTGACAGTTAGAGTGCAATCTGCCTTGCGAAGAATCCAACTTTCCATGCTAGAACAAAGCACATTGATGTTCAGTTTCACTTCGTGCGAGACATGGTTGAGGATGGAAAGGTAAATTTGGAGAAGGTAGATACTTTGAAGAATGTTGCAGATGCATTGACGAAGCCAGTGGGCACAAAGAAGTTCAGATGGTGTTCGGAGTCTATGGGCCTCACGGCCTATAGCAGTTAAACCCTATTTTTCTATTAGCTCTTACAAGGAGTTCGACAAGTGGGAGAATGTTGGGAATTAAGGTGTCTCAACCTTGGTAATTCCTTACATTGTTAATGTTTGTATTTATTATTTAATTGCCTATGTTGTAAATATTTGTAAATTCCACATTGTCATATTGTGGGATGTGGCATGGTGATGTGTCAATCCTACAAGGAATATGACAACTTGTAATTTTGTCCTCACATGAGGAGATAGGCGTCCCACTTTATGTTAGGCGCATTTTGCCATGTGTCGGCATCTTCCATGCTGTGTAAGGGAATGTTTGACCGAAATGGTTATGACAGATTCCTATGATGAATCTATGACATGTAAGAGTCAAAAATAGAAGCATGTAAGACAGTTGAAGACATGTGTCATGAAGCATCTTTGAAAAAGGCATATTTGGGTGCCCCAAGGTGGACTATGACATGTTGTAAGAGAATATGCTATATATAGCATGTGTATAACAGATTCTCTTACAGCCTATAAGTTGTAACTGCTATGGCAAATTCTATGACGATCGTAAGTGTCGTAAGTGCATTTGTCATAGCCCATTTTGGAAATAGGTGACCTCTTTGGGATGGGAGCTATGGACAAGTGTCAGGCACATTCTACAATGTTGACCAAGTGTCCCTAGGCATGGGTTTTGGGCCATGAGACCAAGTTGGACGCCCATCCCAAGATAAGTCCTATTTTGCCTTGTATTTTCTATATAAATAGGTGCTTGGAGATGGAGTTTGTAGTACAGGTTTATAGGTACTTTTATGTTGTCAGATTGACTCCAGATACGAGTGTTGAAGACCAGTGAAGCTTGCATTGCAAGTGTATTGTAAACATTCTTTTAGATTTGTTAATACATTGTGCAGGTTTCTAAGTGTGGGGTTTTTGACCCAATAAGAGTTTTCCCCATCGTAAATCTTTGTCTCTCTTCTTCTGTCTTCTTTCTGGTTCATGTGTGTTGCTGCAATATCTTGTTTACATGTTCTATGTTGCTGTAGTTGTAAGGAATAATTTGAATTTGCATAGCCCTCTCCTCATTAGATTAGTGTAGGAAGTGATTTCTGCACACCTAGCTTCCTTTCAATAAGTAATGCATCAGATGCATTAAGAAAGGCCTTGCAACAAAAGAGGATCAACTATGTAAAATTATGTAGCAAGATTGTTGTGAAGAAGCCAACTGTGTGAAGCAATCATATCAAGTGCACATGACTATACGAGCTACAGGAGCCATATCAACATCATGCAGTGCCATTATACTGTCATAGTTTCCCTTTTGAGGCATAGAAGAGTGCACAGTTTATCAAATGCCAAGAAGGATGACAACACAAGTGCCATAATAACAATACATTAAAAGAGATAGTTATTGATGGTGTTAGGTTGTCATTGATGTCAAAAGTGTTCAGGAGATGGTTAATGAGGTATTCATCATGATGTCTTCATATGTTTGAGGATTACATCAGGGTGATATAGATGACTTACAGTGGCAGTGGCTTGGTTAGTTGATCTCAATATTCAATGGCATAGTCTTCAGTTGTGAGTTGATCATCATACAAACAAATGTTGAAATGTTCATGGGGGTTGAAATGTTTGTAGTTTCATTGTATGAAGTTCAAGATCATATGTTTCATGATAAAGGATGTTGGAGAGTTCGAACTTTATCTTGTTCAGGATGTTGGTGTTTAGCACTTTGATTTCATGCAGTGAAGACATACTATTTTAAAGACATGGATTGTCATGATGGTCTTCATTGAAAAGGTGTTCAACGTATTTGATATCTTGATGACATTGATGTTGAAATGTTTTTCTTACAGGCTTCTCATGTGCAGAGATACGTGGTTATATGGTCCTTCATGAAAAGACACTTGCTTATTCATGCTCAAAAGACAAGTGTGAACCTAAACACTAAGGCAAAACTCTAAATTATAACCTATACTAAAATCCAAGTTATCTATCATATCTTATTGCACTTTGTGTTTCAAAATTCTGTTGACCTTCTAATACAGGTCACCTCACTTAAGGGAACCTGCAGAAGGAGTACACCATCGTTCTAATGACTGGCCCCTCCTCCCTTCATATTGGTGGCGAGCTCTCTACATAAAGCAAGTTTTGTGTTTAAAACTTTATCACCTTTTAAAAAGGGCTCGAGCGGGAAAAGGTTTTTTAAATAGCATGTCAATGGAGCCCGCGGTGTGATCAAGTCTTAGTTTTTTTTTTAACCCAAAAACAAAACATTCTAAATGCTATCGTGGGAATGCTTTATGCATAAAAACAGCTTTAAAATATTTAGGAACCTGACTACTAAGCCTTTTATGGCTTTCTTTCATATTTTTAGAAATTTTATTGAAACAACTAAGTGGTCAACCCCACTTTTGTGTCATATTTATGACTTTAAAAAAAGTAATTTCTAACTATGGATTGAGAAAAGATGGGTAGGTAAGTGAGAATTTTAAGGAGTTTTTTTTATTAAGGGATATTTTCTTTACAAGGACTATCTTTATGAGATTTCCTTCTTATCTCAGTGCATATGAAGAAGCTTTAAGATATTGAAGAAAATTTTCAAGGTAGATGGAGAGATGATTTATTCTTTGCAGGAATATGAAGCATCTTTTAAGATGATTTTTTAAAAAAAAAAAGAAATATATTGAGAAGATTTTTCATTACAGATAAATTGGTATTTGTGCAGATTGAATTTGCACAGGGCAGAATGTTTTTATTAAGGATTTATTTTATCAGAGAAGAGAAGGTGAAAGGTTTTTTATTAACAAAATTTAATGGAGATAATTTGTCTTGTGAGAAAATCATATTGAAGATTTATTTATTATTTTTTGTTTGCAATGAGAGAATGCGTTTTTGCAGGAATATGAATCAAAATTGAAGAGTTTATTTGCAGGGGAGATGAAGAAAAGGAAATGTGTTTTTGCAGAGTTATGTTGTTTATAATTGCAAAATTTGTATGATCAGGTGCAGGAGAAATTTATGAAGGAATGTGAAAGGGCAGTTGTATTTTATTTGACAGAGATGGATCATACAGAAGATGAAAGATGAAAAGACATTCAACTTGTATAAAAATGTTTTTTTCAGGTGCATTGGTGTGTGACTTGTAAGACAGAGATGAAACATACAGAGTAAAGTAGTGTTGTTGAGCATATTAGAATACAGGATTGATATGCAGTGTTGTTGAATGGATTAGAATATAGGATTGATATGCAGTGTTGTTGAATGGAGGGTTAGAATACAGGATTGATATGCAGTGTTGTTGAGTGTATCGGGATGTAGGATTATTTTTGAACAGAATGGACATTTGACATACAAATGAGAAGAGAAGAAATGTTTTGTATTGAAACAGAGAAACCCTCTGAATTCTTGTTTTCAGTTTGTTCTGTATTAGGGGTTGGTGCTCCTTGAAGCTGGTGCTTCTAAACAGTATGCTAGTGAGGCTTACAGGTCAGTGAGACCTTAACATTTGTCAGTGAGACACGTATTGTAGCCAGTGAGGCATGTTTTATCAGTTAAGCCAGTGAGGCAGTTCCGGAGTGGTTTTTCTACCCCTGGAGGGTTTTCCACTCGTGCAATTCTTGTGTCTTGATTCATATTGATCATCTCTCTATGATTGTATGTTTTACTCATGAGTTTTGTTTATGTGTTTGACAAAGTTATGTGCATATGTGTTTGACAATTCAATGATAAATTTCTCACCTTTATGCTCTGCAAGTTAAAGTTTGAAAAAGATTTAAAAATTCATACAACACTGATTCACCCCCCCTCTCAATGTTGTCCTTACTCCTACAGTTATAACAATAATGTATGAAATGACAGTCTTCCATTTAGCATGTAAAAGATACATGTTGATTGCTACAAGACTACATGAATGTTGAACAAGTTATGCTACAGCCATATGCATCCTGAAAGGATGACTGAATATCACAAAGTAATAGAACATGTACTTATCATTTTTGTTGTGAGTGAGGTGTAAGATTACTATGGACAGTCATGTAAGAGTAAGAGCCATGATAAAGGATAGTCCAAAAAGGAGCAACAATTCATTTTGTGGTACCCACAAAAGAAGCCCTCATTTTTCATATGAAGTGAGAAGTACATTTTGTACAAACTTAGTTAGGTAAAAATGACAGTCTTCATCATGAAGGAAAAAATGAATGGCTTTGAGAGCCTCAAAAATTCTTTGATACAATGAAATATATATCTCAGTCATGCAGTGAATTGTAAATTTCTTGCAAACCCAGTTGAAATGTTTCTATCTTTATCAAGAATCAAAGGAGCACAAAATAGTTTGAAACCCTAGGGTTTCAAGTTTTTGATAAACAGCCAAAGACAAGAAGATTGTTGCAAATAAAAACCCATATGGAGAACCTACAGGCCGCAACCAAGAGGGCCATGTTTTCTCTCATTCTAAACAAAGAAAAAGACATACATAAAGTTTACCATAATATCTTCATCGTTGGGTCAAACTGAACCAGAAAGCAAGCTTGTAAAGCAGTAAGCTTACCTCTCATGGCCATCAAAGAAACTGTAGCTTTCTGTCATTCTTTTCTTTCTCAAGAATGTCAAGATAATGCTCATATACCAGAGAGGAGACAAGAAAGACAACAAGAAGAGTGTCATAAGAAGCTCAACACAATAGAGCAAGCTCAAGGTTGCGGCCTAAATGTCAAAAGAATGGAGCAGAAGATGATAAAATGCCATATGAAAGCCATAGAGCTAAACTCACCTTCGTTGCTGCATCAAAATGCCAAGTGAAACCTCAGGAAATGACAGTTATGGTAGTAAGATCCGTGAAAACCCTAAGCAAACCCTTTCTCCATGGCGGCACACAGTTGAATGAGAAAGCAAATGGTCAAGTGAGGAGCAATATTAGGGTAAACTTTCTTTTTTGCTCCAAAAACCCTAATCGACTGAGGGTCTTTTTGACCTTTGTTTTAAAAACAAAATCATTTGTTATCCGAATGCAACAATGGGTTAACAACATAAATCATTATACCTAGTGCCAATGGAGGAAGCCCACGGGACCCTTTTTGCCTTCTTTTTCCTTTTAACAAAGTCAAACAAGATAATAATAACCTTTGCCCCCCATATATCTCCTTAGACACATGGTCAAAGGTCTAAGTTATTGTTTGCATTTCATTTATCAAATGTAAGGCATGTGGTTAAAGTGTTGTTATTATAAAATACTTAATCAAGATGTTTTTCTTTTAAATGCATAAATAGGATGCCATGCCTTTTTAGGCTTTTATGAGTTAAGTCCTTATATTTAGCAACCATATGGGGTAGTTGAGGAAGTTAGTAGACAAAAGGAGAGCATCTAGGAGGTTTTTATTGCTTTTGTGAGCTTTTTAGGGGTTGTTTGATGAGTCATCTTGATGGACCTAGTCATGTTTGACTTTTTTACTCATTGTGACCTCTTTTGGAGCAAATTTAGGTGATAGATTTGGGTCTTTTCTATTGCATCCGACCCAAGGTGGTTTCTAGCTCCTTGTTTGGTGGAACCACTTGGATGGTGGTAGATATAGTCACTTTTGTGACTCATTTGTAGAGAGTTCTGATTATGCAATTTGGAGAGACTTGTGATTTTGACATCCTTGCTCAGATTTTAGCATTTTTTGTAACTCATTTTACCAGTTTACTTGATATGGAATACGGTGGAGACCTTGAATGCCATTGATTGGAGATTGTGCCTACTTGTCTTATGCATATTTGTGCTTATCAACTGATTTGATAGAGTTATCTGTGAAGTAAGTTTTATTTCCTCTTAGTTTTTGTCTCAGGATTTAGAGCCTTTTATGCAGGAAATACTAATGCAGGTTGCAAGTTGTGTTTTAAGGGTGTTTTATCTTTAAGCGTGAAATCATCTTTTCCTCTTAAGAATTCTGCATACATAAACCTAATTGTGAAATATTTATGTAGAAGTATAAGTGATATGTTGTGCAAGAAATCTTCTAGTCATTTTAACAAGTGTTTGAATCTGGTATTTTTCATGTTCCTCATTAAGTTAGGTGTATCACCCTTTAGAGTTAATTTCAGTTTTAGTGCATATCCTTCTCACTCTTTTCCTCGTCAAGACCATAGAGTAGTTAGTCTTAGGTGATACAAAGTTTAGGAAGCCAGCCTTCTCCAGAGATTCACTTTAGTTTCTAGGTGACCCACAGCCATAGGAGTGTTTCCATGTTCCTCTAGAGTACCAATTTTTTGGAAATTGGTAGGGTGCAACTTTCAAAGATGACAAGTAGATTAGTTTGATTTTTGCATTCATTTAGATTTACATGCATTTAGAGACTTCTCAAAACTGAGAAAATAAAACATGCAAAGAGAAAGCCCTCAATCTCATCACGAGGCATTCAACAATTCAATGCTCAACAACTTGTAAACATCGAACACACTCAAATCTTCCTTCTTCCTCGCTCAACTCCATACTCAATATGTCGTAGAGTGAGAGAAGATTGGATCAAGTCAATCTTAGAAAAAATGCCCTATCAAGAAAATCCCACTCAAGAGGACATCTAGGAACAAACTCATATTTTGCAAGAGATTGAACAAACTAGGATAATAAACCACATAACGAGAGTCTTTCAAATACATTATCAACTTACAAATTGTTTCCTTGAAGAGTAAAGACACAAAATAAATATCATCAAAGAGATTGAAAATGAAAACTTAAACTTGTTGCCAGAATTAATAGCTCAACTTCGCCAAATCAATCTCAATAACAACATAACCATTCACATCCAACCACATCATAACAACAACACAAAATACCACAACAGCAAGATTACTGCCATTTGCGACGTTCTACTTCCACATGAACAAAACAACTCATCAGTCTCACCCTTGTTAGACTAGTTCTTGCCACGAGAATAGGAGTGATTAGGCAAGGGCCTTTAGCAAAGGTGCAATACATGTATTGTTATGGAGTCTGACTCATTTGTATTATGTTTGAGTCGATTTCAAACAACACATATTTTGGTGAACTTGACGTGAACTTACAAATCCTTCTAGGTGAGCTAGTTCATGTTTCCATGCTTCTTCTGTTCTTTCCATCTTCATCATTCTCAGCTATCCTTGATACCGATAGAATATGTTGGAATAAGACAAATCTTAGGAGCAAGCCTCTCTAATGAGCCTTTTACTCCCACCTTTGGGTGAGTGTAGGATCATCGCGGGCCAAACAGTGGTAATAGGAAGAAAAAACATGTTTTACATTGCCAAAATTGTGAAATGATCAAGTTTGACTTTTTTATGGATTAGAGAGGATATTTGTTTTGGTTTGGAATACCAAACCAAAATGGATATCCGTTTCAAATGAATATCCATTTTGGAAAAGATAAAAACAACAAAAAGGGCCTATGTTTTGCAAAACCCGCGGCTTGCAAAATGTAAAGCTCTAGAAATAGATATCAGATAGCAGCATGACAGATATCCGATTCAAGGAGGCAAATTTGAAGAGGTAAGGTCTCATTCTTCTCTTTTTATTTTTATTTTTTTGTAAATCAAATAATTTTTTTTTGTTTCACATCCTAAATTGGTATGTTTAAAATTTTAAATAGGTAAAATGGATGAAGAACATCAAAACCCAAACCCTCCAACAATCGAAGAGAAAATTGAAAGAAATGTTGATGAAATAAGTAAGATTGTAGAAATTTATCGTCACCTCCCTCGATTGTCTTCAATGACATTGAACTTAGAGGGGATTATTACTCATGTTCAAACCCTCACAAGCCGACATGAATCATTTGGTCAATGGTGAGAAACTAAGAAGGCAGAATATGCTAATAGTTTATCATATGACCAAGTGAAAGAGTTAAACATTACCAAAGCTATGTTAGCCCAATATTTTGTCAATCCTAAAACTAGATTGCATGTTGATGTCCATAAGCCTAAGTATTCAATCAAATGGTGTACACATCAGGGTATTACTCAAAATTTTTGTGATCGTTGGTGGATGGTTTTTGATAAACAAACCAATAACAATTTTGATGTACCTTTATATTTTCTTCGTAAATTATATGTAGAGTTTGTAATAGGTCACCATGTGAATTATTTTGATTTTAAAGAGTTCCATGGAGTAGGTAAAGGAATGCCTCAAGATAGACTTGGGGCAATGAGACAAGTACAAGGTCATTTTATTTTCCCTCTTGCTATCCCTTGTCCACTTCCAATTCAACACCTGGACATTGTTGCAAATGCAACACAATAGGGCCTCATTTCCATACACTCTTTGACTGAGCACTTGATTACACAGATCTCTCAGCTTGCACAACCACATGATATTGGTGGTCATATTGGATCTGTTACACCCCATGTGTTTCTATCTACTTACTATTTACCTAGATTGGTTAATTTGTTTGGAAAGTGAGTGATTATGGATTTCTGCATCTATATATGTGTTTTTATCCATTTACTATAGATTGGATATTTTGTGAAAATTGAAGTAATTATGAATCTTTGCATCTATGTGTGTTATCTATCTTGAATGCAATATGATGAGAAAAAGAATAATGCAATGTCTTGGATTAAATGTGGATATTATTAATTAATGATGATATTTTGATCAGCTAATTACTATGATCTAAGTGGATGCAGGAACAGGTTGCTCCTCCGGAAGGGAGGGGAAGTATCACTTAGGAGAAGGACTTGGTCTGGTAACTTTAGTAAAACCTATATTGAGCAATCACACACTCACAACCCTATCTTGACCTAGGTTGTGTCAAGTTAGTTGGGTAGCGGTAAGTGATGTTTGTTGTGAATCTTGATTGCATGTTTGATGATCGTGTGAGAACTGTGATTTAATCTGCATGTTGATAAGTTTATGATTGCATAGACAAAGTTTTATCGTGAAACAATTTTATGTTATGCATGCGTTTATGTGGTTGTCGTTCATGTCACCAATGTATGAGTGGTTTCCATTCATTTGTGTCATCAGTATGGGGGTCATGAGTTTATTTGGTTTTGAGTGAAGTTGATAAACATATATATATATATATATATATATATATATGATAGCTTTTGCTGTTATAAACATATAGATAGATATACATGTGTATATATAGTTATTTATGATTTGCGAGATACTAATGAATTGGTGAGAATGTAATCATATCTATATCAATTTTATTGTAATATGTGAATGCATGATCAATATGTTAGAAGTGATTTTATTTACGATTTATGATAATAATAATAATAATAATAATAATATTATTATTATTATTATTATACTCCTATATTTTTAAAAATATGTAATTATAATACTTTTGGAAAAATGATATTGTTTTACTAAATATCATATATTTGATATATATATATATATATATATAATAAAGGTATTAAAATTTTAAAAATGCACATATCCCTTAAAAAGGGGAAGAAGTTTATTAAAGGGGGTAAAGTTTTAAAAAAAGATAAGAAGGCATGTTTTAAGTGGGATAAGCACTCCATAAGGAGGCACACGACTTTCAAAGGAGAGATGAAACTAAACACCACCCCATGTTACGCATGGCCTAGCCGTTTGAAGGAGGTAGTGGGTAAGACTTGGTCTTACCACCTTACCTCGTCCACTTCTTACTTTTTCTAAGCAAGTCGTGTGAAGCGCTCATGTAAGTGTATGGGTTTAAGGAATATATGCATCACTTGGTGAATTTTTTTAACAAACACTTTTATTTTTTATTTTTTTATCTTAGTCGTGGAAAATGAGCTAATTTTAGATTTTGTAAACATGTCCCCATAGTGTCAACATTTTTTGAGTTGGTTAAGCATGTTGTCATTATATCGACATTTTTGAATTGGTTGCAGTATAAAAGGGGGTACCCTCCCTCATTTTTATTTGCATCTTTTTCAAATCAAGAGCCTTCTCTTATCAAATTTGAGTATTGCGTTAGTGGCGAAAGTTTGTCGCTTTAGCCGAGAATATTGAAGGCAAACAAGTATACAATCATATGTATCTGTATTTTTCAATTAAAGCTCTTGGAGCTTGTATGCATTTATTTTATAAAAGTTGTAAAGAGAAATATTCAATTATTTTATTGAGGAAATGTATTTGATTATGCAATGGAAGTTTGGAATGTATTTCAAATGTGCATTTTTGAAATAAAGGAAGGAAAAATTTTATTACTCATGTATTGGATTCATGATTTATTTACTCTTAGGTTAAAACTTAGTTGTTTTTACTTGGTAGAACAAGTGGCATGTTACTCATGGTATCAGAGCTAACCAGGTTTAGGTCTGGAACCTATGTGCTCACTATGCTATGAGAGTCCAAAGTTGAAACTGATTTTATGCGAGATGGCATAGTAGACTAACCAAGAAAATTGTTAGGACTATTATTCAACACTTACCAAGGCAGTGGTTAGGAGAGAAGCAACTGAGGAATTAAGGAATCCATGAGTCAATTTAACTCTATTGAGGATATAGAACGGAAAGATTCTGAGACTTGGATTAAAACAAAAGAAGGTAAAACCTTGATCATATGTTATTAGACTAAGAGCTCGAGAAGAGCAGTGTCTATATGAATTCAAGATCACTTGTATATATCAAGAACTTAATAATGGGAAGATCCTAAAGTAACCAACCAGGTGTAGAAACAAATCAGTTTGGAAGATTTAAGAAATTATATTTAAGATACATAGATAAGTTAGGTTCTTGTTCAACCCTAGAATGGATTGGAATGAGTCAAGAGAGATAAAAGGATCAATGAAAGACAAGTAGTGATGTATTGGCATAAAATGCCTGGAAAAATAGTACAAGACTTGAAAATGCTTTTGTTTACTAAAGATTTATGAGAAAACCAATTGTCATATACAAAGAATCGTGCATGATTAGAGGAGAATAAGAGTCCCTTATTAACTCATGAAGCCTATTGGAAAAAAGGTGTCAATATGTAGTTGAGGACGTAAATGAAGAGGATCCTCTTAGATAATATTTTGATGAAAAGATTTGGATTAGTATCATTTTTTTTGAGTTTGCATAAAGTTTGCAAGATAATTCGAAATAGTTGCAAGGAGAAGTTATTAGTTATTTTCATAGCATTTTTGGACAAAAAGTTAAGAGCTATGTAATTTGTCTCTTGGTGGAGATAGAAAGTATAAATTGCAATGAAGAATGAGATCATCATCGAGATATTAAGACAAGTTTGATTAACTAAACTATTTCGAGAGGTAGGGAATAGAATTTTGTAAATGAAAAAAAAAAGTGTGTTCCAACTGAAGTTTGTATGTGTTGTTGTATCACCATGTCATCTATGTGATGAACAATAAAATTTTCCACGATGTAAGGGTGGATGTGTTTTAATCTTTTGATTTTGAGTATAGTGAAAATCTTAAAGGACTTATTTATTTATTGTGCTAGTTGCATGGTCTCTAAACCACTATAAGTTTTTGGGAAACTCGAGTGTAATACAATAATCTACTCCCTTGTTAGTGACTCAGTTAGTCACATAGTGCATAGTCAGTATATCTTTTAATTTTGACACTTCTTGAATTTTTGGAGAAATTCCTTTTTAAATATTTGCATGAATTTTTCATTGTTTTATTTCTTAATTTTTGGAATGGTCTAGCCACCAAATTTTGAAGATTATTTATTTTATGACCAGTTGGTCAAAATTCAATTTATTGAGCTCAAACTATTGACTTATTGTTGAAAATGAAATTACTTATTCTTTGACATTGATTTAAATTATTAAGGTGGCTATACTAGAATATTTTTGGTCGTTCACCTCTGTCATGTCCTAGATGGGCCTTTGATGGATTGTATAAGGCAGTAAATTGTATAAAATGCACTTGGTATATTCCTAACTTTCAGATTTATGAAACCTTGTGAGGTAGGAAATTCTTTTTAAATCATAATCGGATCATCTAGGAGTAACTAAATTCCTAGTCAATGTAAAATCTCTTTATTTCTGAAAGAGAATGAAGAGTGATAGCAAGTTGTCTAGAATGTGAGAGAGTCAAGGATGATTAAAAGCACTCTATAGGGAATTAGTATCTATATGATATTCCAAGAGTGGAAGTGGTGGATCATTAGTATGAAATTTGTAAAGTCTTTAGCGCTAGAAGCTTAGCTTTTTATAACTTGGCTTATCACTTTGAGAAAGGCTGCCAACTTTAACTATTTTCTTTTGGTCTCTCCAATCAAATCAGAAGCCTTACCACTTTCTAAGGATATGTTCTCAGAGTATAGTGTGAGCTCTGCCATGTTGTTTAGGAATCTTTATGTCCCTCCTTTGGTGGAAGAAAGTGTAATTTCTTTAAGTGGTAAAATGGAGGAATATGTTCCCCAAAATTTTGTATTTGAGGATAAAGTTGAGGGTTATTACCCATTCAAGGATAATCATGGACTAGAATCTGAGGGATATACTCCACTCAGTTGTAGCTGAGAGGGTATTCAAATCCTTTTGATATAAAGGAAAGAAAAGTGTTTTATCAAAAGCTTATGTATAAGAAATCTTTCTAGGAAAAAGCTTTGAATAAAGAATGGGAAATTCTATTTGGAAATGTTAAATGTTTTTTAGAACATTGGATAACATTCGTAGAATTTAAATCTTTATGGAAACCCACAAGGTGAACTATCTTGTTAAGATGGTTAGAACAAGAATTAACTTTGTGGGGAAGCGAAGAAGTATGATAAGGAGTTGAGAGTATGGGCACTAAGTTAGATCAAATCCTAGCGATGTTTATCAAGACAAGAGAGAGAGTTAGAATTTTAGAACAAGGAAAGGATTAGGAGGAGAATGGCAAGAGGGTTATCTAAGGACATGAGAAAAATTACACCTCCTAAAGTTTGAAGGAAGTACCAGATGCCTCAGGTGAAGGTGGAGTATTAAAACGGGAAGCGCAAGTCATAGCATATAAAACAAGAAGCAAAAACCTTATGCTTCGTATGATTTGAAGTTAGCAATAGTTGTTCATGCATTAGATATATGGAGACCTTATTTGTTGGTAGAACCTTTTGAATTGAAAACAAACCGTCATGGTTTAAAGTATTTATTTATTCAACCTAATCTAGATGCAAGGCAAAGGAGGTGGTTAGAACTGATATCGGATTAAGATTTCAACATTAACTATATCAAAGGAAATGAGAATAGAGTTGCTAATGCTTTAAGCTGAGGATGGAATATATCTTCATTGGTAACTATCCAAATTGGCTTCCAAAATTAAGTATTGCAAGAATTCAAGGGTGATGAGTTCTATGATCAAACCAAGCAAGCACTCTCGGGTAAATGGCAAGATAGAAAGTATGAAGGTTTTTGTTTTACACCTAATGGATTATTGAGATTTAATGGAAGAATTTGTGTACCTGATTCTGGTGAATTAAGGAATTTGGTATGGGAGGAAGTACCTAATGCCTCATATATAGGACATCCCCGTGTCACTAAGATGTTAGCGGATGTAAATCCATTTTATGTTTGGAAGAAAATGAAAAGGGTGCCGCAAGATTTGTGGCAAGTTGTTTAAAATGTTAAAGAATAAAGGTAACATCTTTTATATTAGAGAATTTATTTGGTGGAACACCAGTTTAAGCTTGTAAAATTGTGTAGGAAGTGTTTAGTTTACACAGAGATCTTGAGGAGAATATCTTGGACAGAGATGCGCATGTGACAACAAGGTTTGGGTAACCTAATGTAAGTATAACTTATCATTTTGAGAATAGATGGTTAAACTATGAGAGTTAACCAGGTATTGGAAGAATTGTTTGAATATATTGTATGGATCAACATTATAAGTGGGGAAGAATATCTACCGCTAGTGGGTTTTTGATTAGAAAAATTCCTATCTTTTTGCTTGAAACATTGGACAAAAGAAGATGCTGAACTCTTATAAGCTGAGTAAGCTAGAAGATAGGATTAACATTAGTCCAGAAATGTTGTAAAAAATGGATGAACATATCATGCTGATTAGAAAAGATTGGCAGAGAACCAATAAGGAATAGAAAAGTTACATTGATGCTAAGTTTATACGGAGACAATTCTCGAGTAGAGACTAGAAGTTCTATTGAGGGTCCAACCCCAGAAAAAGCTTCATTATGTTTGGAATGTATTCCAAACAAGCTCCTAGATGTAAAGAGCTCTTCGAAGTTATCAAAGTTAACAAATAAATAGATTGCATAATCATTCTAATAATAGCTATCGCTAGGAGGCACAATGCTCTTAATGATTGAAATTTGATATATTTTTATATTTAACTGATGATTATTATACTCATAGAATGTATACAAGTACAGAAACCAGGTATGGTTTTGATCAAGCATTTTAAATGCTTGAAGTTTGCAAGCTCTGCTTGCATAAATAGAAAGGTTATGCAATGCAAGGTCCAATTGGATCTGTATGCAGAAGGTTTTGCCACTTGAAAAGATTATGCTGAGATGAAGCAAAAGTTTCCATAAGTTAATATGAATTATGAAAGCTCTTGATATCAATATGTTTTGTAGTATGATAATTTTTATGACTTATGTATGTGGTGATAATACTTATACTTAAAAATCATCAAGGACGATGATTCACAAGGGGGGAAGTATGTTACACCCCATGTATTTCTATCTACTTACTATTTACCTAGATTGGTTAATTTGTTTGGAAAATGAGTGATTATGGATTTCTGCATCTATATATGTGTTTTTATCCATTTACTATAGATTGGATATTTTGTGAAAATTGAAGTAATTATCATTCTTTGCATCTATGTGTGTTATCTATCTTGAATGCAATATGATGAGAAAAAGAATAATGCAATGTCTTGTATTAAATGTGGATATTGTTAATTAATGATGATATTTTGATCAGCTAACTACTATGATCTAAGTGGATGCAGGACTAGGTTCCTCCTTCGGAAGGGAGGGGAAGTATCACTTAGGAGAAGGACTTGGTCTGGTAACTTGAGTAAAACCTATATTGAGCAATCACACACTCACAACCCTATCTTGACCTAGGTTGTGTCAAGTTAGTTGGGTAGCGGTAAGTGATGTTTGTTGTGAATCTTGATTGCATGTTTGATGATCATGTGAGAACTGTGATTTAATCTGCATGTTGATAAGTTTACGATTGCATAGACAAAGTTTTATCGTGAAACGATTTTATGTTATGCATGTGTTTATATGGTTGTTGTTCATGTCACCAATGTATGAGTGGTTTCCATTCATTTGTGTCGTCAGTATGTGGGTCATGAGTTTATTTGGTTTTGAGTGAAGTCAATAAACACACACACACACACACACACACACACACACATATATATATGATAGCTTTTGCTATTATATATATATATATGTGTGTGTGTGTGTGTGTGTATATAGTTATTTATGATTTGCGAGATACTGATGAATTGGTGAGAATGTAATAATGTCTATATCAATTTTATTGTAATACGTGAATGCATGATCAATATGTTAGAAGTGATTTTATTTATGATTTATAATAATAATAATAATATTATTATACTCCTATGTTTTTAAAAATATGTAATTATAATACTTTTGGAAAAATGATATTATTTTACTAAATATCATATATTTGATATATATATATATATATATATATAATATAATAAAGTATATATAATAAAGGTATTGAAATTTTAAAAAGGCACGTATCCCTTAAAAAGGGGAAGAAGTTTATTAAAGGGGGTAAAGTTTTAAAAAAAGATAAGAAGGCATGTTTTAAGTGGGATAAGTGCTCCATAAGGAGGCACATGACTTTCAAAGGAGAGATGAAACTAAACACCACCCCATGTTACGCATGGCCTAGCCGTTTGAAGGAGGTAGTGGGTAAGACTTGGTCTTACCACCTTACCTCATCCACTTCCTACTTTTTCTAAGCAAGTCGTGTGAAGCACTCATGTAAGCGCATGGATTTAGGGAATATATGCATCACTTTGTGAATTTTTTTTAACAAACACTTTTATTTTTTATTTTTTTAATCTTAGTCGTGGAAAATCAGCTAATTTTAGATTTTGTAAGCATGTCCTCATAGTGTCAACATTTTTTGAATTGGTTAAGCATGTCGTCATTATATCAACATTTTTGAATTGGTTGCAGTATAAAAGGGGGTGCTCTACCTCATTTTTATTTGCACCTTTTTCAAATCAAGAGCCTTCTCTTATCAAATTTGAGTATTGCGTTAGTAGCGAAAGTTTGTCGCTTTGGCCAGGAATATTGAAGACAAACAAGTATACAATCATATGTATCTCTATTTTTCAGTTAAAGCTCTTGGAGCTTGTATGTATTTATTTTATAAAAATTTGTAAAGAGAAATATTCAATTATTTTATTGAGGAAATGTAAATTGATTATGCAATGGAAGTTTGCAATGTATTTCAAATGTGCATTTTTCAAATAAAGGAAGGAAAAAATTTATTACTCATGTATTGGATTCATGATTTATTTACTCTTGGGTTAAAACTTAGGTGTTTTTACTTAGTAGAACAAGTGGCATGTTACAAGATCACCTGATATTACTAGACCCTCCTCATCCACACATGCTTGTGTGCCTCATCATTGCATTTTTGCAATCAGTTGTGCTTAGGTCCTTTCGAGGAGAGTAGTGAGCTACCCCTTAACACTTCATAGTATGATGTCCCTCATACATTACCTTCATGAGCTGAGGCAACAGGGTCCAGAACTTAAGCTGAGGGGTCAAGGACAAGAGCACAAGCACATGCATCAGGGGGTGGAGAAGGAGACGAGCAAGGCCAATCTTTCTTAGAGGTAAAATTTAAAGTTAAACTTCATGGTGTATTCCATTTGAATCTAATATAAACAAAGATTAGTACTAGTGTATCTAAGCGGGATAGTAGTTGATGACAGAGGAGTTGATAGAAGTTCATCATGGAACTCTTTCTACATCCAATTTGGCCTAGACTTGTCGGTATAAATTTTTCTACACATCTAACTTTTTATTGTATGCATTTAATTCTTTGTGAGTAATTATATATTAATTTATATCTTGATGTTACTTTACTTTTATAGTTTATCCAAAATGTGAATGATGTGGCACCTTTGCCAATATTCTTTAGTCAAACTCCTGATCGACCCAAGGGACCGTCATTCGCCGAAAGGCTCTTAGAACGCCAACAAAGGGAGGAGGTAATTCAATTGAATTGTACTTTAATTGATAATTTAGAAAACTTAACTATTTGAATAAATTCATTTAGATAGATAATAAAATAGAGAATCATGGTGTTTGTTACATGTTTGATCTTATAAAATAATGGTTAAAAGAATGAAAAAAGAAAGAAAAAAAGAAACATGTATTATCCATTATTCATAATATAGATTTGAGCTTTAATAACACATAAATTATTCATTTAAATATTCATACAGATTTTGCAATAGATTCAACTAATGATTATGTGATCCATTTTAGTGCATTGATTGATTCATCTCATGAGGATTCCATTATGACATACAATGTTCATTGATCGCCAAGATAATTGTGTGTATTGATAAATTGATGCTATATCATTTACATACACACATCAACATATAAAAAACACATAAACATACAAGGAAACTAAAATTTCATAAAAAAATATAGATCATATAGATGCCCATGCCATAAACCAATAAATATGAAGACCAACCATACATATCAAAGTGTCCAATACCAATTGTCATCAACATAACAAAAATCATAACATGATCAGGTACATATAATAGTAAGGACACATCTTATAATCTTCCTTCTCCTTTTGATCCTCTTGAACCTACTCCTCTACCTACATCTATTGGATATAATAGTGGGGACACATCTTCTACCAATAATCTCTATGCATTTGTGACCCTGCATCATCCTCAACTACAACTTTAATTAGCTCATCTCCATCATCGTCATTAGTAAATTCTTGAGTGAAAACAATGGTCTGTCTATCTTCCAAGACCTAAGTGGTGAGTTTTGATGCCTCCTATATATTTGAGGTTTTAGGGGAACATCCTACTAGATAACAAACTATTTGAGGATCCACTTATAATGAAAACACTCCAAATATGTAGACAAATACTATTATTATGTGTAGAACTACTGAGGTGGCAATATACATGAATTGAAATACTTTATATTATATGTTTATCCTATGACAAATGTAAAAGGTGAGTACAATAAATACCTTGTATTTTCTCATGAAATGTAAGAGGTTGTAAAAAAAATCTCATGATAGCTTGTTTTCATTGAATCTTTAAAAATTAATTTTAACGACACTTCTCACTAGATGTACTGATGTGGAGAGTTGCATGATGAGTCACACCTCTAAACCTTAGTTGTAGATAGATAAGAGTCCATATCATATTTCTAAAAAAATAGAGGTCCTATAATATTCCATGTAACTTCTACGTGGTCGTAAAGTTATCCCTAATGACTAATAGCTCCTCTCCCCTAATGCTAGTGAGCATTTTTTTGTTTTGTATAAATTGATCTATGAATTTAAAAGAAGTTATGATTATTTGTATACATAGAATCTTACATTCTTGTCATTTTTCATATAGGAAATATTAGTTGGTTCATCCATGACGAGTTCTTCTCAATAAATGCAGGAGGCCTCATTGGTGGTATGTGCTTGTTTTCTAGTAAATAAGTTTTTGTTTAGTGCAGTCTAGATTGTTTATGTGTAACACATCTAACCTTTTAAATGTATGCATTTCCTTTTTTGTTATTAATTTATTTTAATGTTATTTTACTATTACAGTCTATTGCGAAAGTGAGTGATGTGGCACCTTTGCCATCATGCTTCAATAGGATACCTGATCATCTTAAGAGACAATCATTGTAGAACGACTCTTTGAACAACAAGAAAGAGTTGGGGTAGTTGAGTTGAATTTTTCTAAATAATTGATAGTTTAGAGAGGTCTTATAGTTGATTGTAGTGATTTATATGTATGTTAATAAATGAAAGTTCTAAATTGTAGTAGATAAGATTCTATTTACTAACTCTAACTTATTTATGTTTACCATTGAACTAATTAATCAAATTTGTGGCTTGAATTGTTAATGCAGTCAACTTTGCATCCATCAACTACTAGACATCATGGCATGAAGAGGACACTTTTTGAGGATCCATCACAGGTTGAGGATTCGCCAGAGACATAGGGTCAAGTGAACCTTTAGTATTTGATGTAGCTATTCAGCATGTAGATTGTATAGATTTTGAGATGGCATGCCACATTTTGTAAAAAATGTTTCGAGTTGGCATATTTGCCAAATTTTTGTTAGTTAGCAAATATACCCTATTCACACTATGTTAAGTTTACTTAGGGGTTTTTTACATTTATCCCACATTGGTAGTGTTTTTAGTCTCTTGGGTGGTAAATCATATATAAACTCACCCATCGCTCTCATATGAGCATCTATTATTCATTGTATGTTTTGCATTCTATTGAGTTGAATACAATTTATTTGGCTCATATTTGATTTCTATATTTGCTTTCCTTCATTCATTTGCATTCTTGGGTGGCTTTTTAGCCAAATCTTACATGGTATCAGAGCCATTGTGAGTTGTGGGTTAGTAATATTATAGATCTGAGAATGTAGAGTTGTTTGTTCTTCAAAGCACACGATTATGCTCTTCTCTTGCATCCTTGGATTATCTGGAGAATTAAAAAAGCGTGGAGAAAACACTAGTTTCTGGGGGGTTCTTTTCTTAACTTGCTAGTTACAGGTTTATTTGAAGCTTCTTGGAGACATTCTGGGCTCACTATTACATCCAGAGCCACTGAGATAGTTAGATTTGCCTTTCATTTTGCTTGATTTGGACACCGGGAGTCAGATCTGCAAGGGTTTGAAGTTTGAAGGTACATGCTAGATCTAGTGGGAACCTGATCTTTTGAAGCATTTTGAGGCCAAACAGACCCTACCATTGCATCCGGAAGGCTCAAAAACCTTAAGATCAATTGTTAAATCATCGATTTTGGAGCAGTTGTCCAGAAAGACAAAAAAAATTTATAGCAGGGCGTTGATGAGACTAGAAATGTCTCATCTGAATTCATCTCTATTTTCTCTTAAAATTAGTATTGAAGGTGGATTTAAATGTAGTTTTATGAACTATTAACTTATTTAAAATATAATATAGATATATATTGGTTTGTTTCTTAGAAGTCCATTGCAATTTAATTGCTGACATTTTCTAATGTTTATTGAAAATAGAATGCAATATGTTTAAAAATGATGCATAATCAGTCTTGAAGTATTCCAACCTCTTTCATCCAACTTTAAAGCATTCTAAAATCACTTCCGGAGCCAACTTCAAAAGTATTCCAGCTTGATTTTAGCCAAAGGTGTTTTCAACTCATTTGGTTTAAAACCATGGATTTGATTATCTCAACCTTTTATTTTCTAAAAAGTTGAAGATAAATTATTTTGGGAAAATAATAAAAGTAGTAAAAATAAAACCTTTTTCCCTTAAAAGGATATGGATGTGTTGTCACTTTGTAATGAGCCCGAATAAAGGATGTTGTTCCTTTAGAATATGATTAGTAGAGATAATAAAGGAATTTTTTTTCTATATAGAGAGAATAAAAGAATTTGTTTCCTTTAGCATAGGAGTAGGAGAGATAGGTGTAGAGAATAAAGGGAGTTGTTCTTTTATCATATGAATGTGAAAGACAAGTGTACTTATGTTTGTTTAGGGTAAAATTGGATTTTGTTAATCTTTGTTGTTTAGATGTTTGAATCCTCCTTTCACCCTAACATTGAAGGATCTAGGGTTGAGTGACGAGCACTATCATACCCTAGGTCACTTGCAAATGAGGGGGAGCTTGGATTAGGGAATTAATTATCAATTTTTCCTTCTCTTGTGTCCAATTAACTATTAAAACCCTAATTACGCAAATACGACAGCAAATTGATGAATAATGGAAAAAGATCTTACAGATGGGAGTAAAATAACAAATTACAGAATACCTGCTTTAGGGGATCCAAAGCGGAATAGTCAAGGACACTGGTGCGGGTACCCAAGTCCAAGGTACCTACTTTTTTAGGGAATCTAGACCTCATTCTGACACTGATCAACCCTGTAACTTCTATTTCCTGAGATCTGTCTGTGGAGTACACTTTTGCGGGCACCCTAGTCCTGGAAGCGCTCCTTTGTCTGCTTTTTCTTCAGATCCTGAATCCTTGATGTTTGCCACTCCTTCCTGCAACTCCACTTCGTCCAGATGCGACACCTATAATCTGTAATCACAAGACTTGGTTTGGGGGTTGTGGTGTTTATAGGTTTACCTCAGTCAAACCCTGGAGGACACTTAAGTCTCCAAACACCATTGTCAGATAAAGAGGGTGTGCCCTTGTGAGGTAGAGGCCAAAACCAAAGGAATCAATGATAAAAACACAATGGTAAGTCACCTTGTAGTGAAGCTCTCATGGAGGAAGATGCTCTTCATGCCATGAGGAGATTGAAGCTCAAATCTGCAAATATCAACACACAAAACACGCAAGTATGCTCTTGCAACACAATAGAAGCCTTGAATCACCTTAAGAACATTTGAACATCACACTTGCTATCTAATTGCAATCTAGTTTACAAATGAATGCCTACACATGCTTATATATGCACCTACAAGCATTCCCACCAAGATATTAAAAATCAAACTTTACCATGTTAGCAAAATAACCTCCTAACGGTCATAAACCGACACCCAAAAATTGGGGCTGCCCCAAAATAGGGTAGGACTAGGGTGCAGGCACCCAAGTCCTCCCCCCTATTTTAGGCAGGGTACAACTCAAGGGGTCCTCCTAGGTCCTATTTGCCATGGGACTTAGGCCTCATTCCATTGGGATGCTAAAATATGAACTAAAATGTCCTAAATGCACTCTAAAGACCTGGGAGCTAAACCTTATGAGGGAAAATTCCCCAAGGGGACATTTTTTGACGTTACATTTAGCCCCCACTTTAATGTATGTATGAACGCAAGGCCCAAACATGCATTAAAGTAAGGTCACAAACACATTAAACACACCAAGCACGGAGAAGACATGCCATCCGCATAAAAGATAGTAACAGGCACGCAAAACACAAAGAAGACAATGATAGTCACGCCGAACACGAAGTAGATAGTTAATGCATAGAAGACACATTAATGCATGGAAGACAAAAATGATATCTTTTCTTTTCTTTTTCTTATATTTATGAATGCAAATGCAAGTACTGGAAAGTAAACAAACCTCCCACAATACATGAAGCACTACTCAGGGGTGCTGGTCTTTGTATATGGGGCAACACACACGCAATACACACAAAACCTCCCAAAATGTATGAAGCACTACTCAAAGGCGCTGGTCTTTGCATATGGGGCAACAAACACGCCAATCAAAACAAGCACGCCAAAACACACACTTGAAGACATGGAGAAAACATGACAAACAAACGATGGTGTGTTCCCTATTTCTAGGCTCATCACCATCTCAGGCACATTACAGGAACACACCGACAATTGGGCTTCACCACAACAGTCACTGAAGACACGCTTAAGGGTTGAGTTAGTCACAGAACCGCTCCCTGCCTCCGCAAAGGACTTTTGAAAATGATAGGATGATGCAATCTACTCCGAGAAATACACCATCCCTGCCTCTGCAGAGGGCTTAAAAAAAGGATATACGCAATATCCTACCTTTGTAGAGGGCTTACATGATTGATTGATTGATTGATTGCAAACAAACTCAGGATGCATGATGCACTACTCTGGGGTGCAAGTCTTTGCATCTGAGGTCAAACACATTGCTAACATCTATAATAGACAGTTTACCTTATATGCCCCCACCTTAAGGTGGTTGATATCAGTTATCGATATCAAGCACGTTAAGGTAGGAAGAAAACACACAAGGGAACACCGACTTTCACAAAGCCCATGCCCCCCAGAGGTGACATGTACTTTACGATTGCCAAATATTCCCACAAACACATCCTTGCAAGAAACATGTTAGTGTCTACAAGATCATAATAAACAACAACATCAATGCATATGATTAACCACACAAAGAGCCAAGGTTATACAACGAATTCAGAGTTCAAGGATAACCAGGGGTTATATCATGAAGCTCTCTGAATTGATTACTGCCAAGGCTAGATTCAAAGGCAAACAAAGGTGCAGATAGCAACAATATTGTTAAGGTTTGTAAATGTGATAAAAACATCATGAAATTCACTATGCAGAAAGCACGAGTGCTTCCACTAGCCAAGCGTCGGATAAAATATACAACCCCATCGTCACATTAGGAATGATAGTCCATTTTTTGATTACTCTTGAAAGGGACACTAGGTCCGCATCAGTATAAATTTTTGTCGTCATCCACTCGCTAGGTGGAAACACTAGAGGAAGGGAAACAATAAATAAGAGAGGAGAAACAAGTGTCTTAGGGGCAGTCATGTAGGAGGGTGCCCCCAAGTCACCAACCATGATGCTATGTCTGTAAGACACAACACACAACAATGAAATCAGAGAGAGAAATTTAGAAGAATGATGATACAAATAGAAGAAGGTCACAATAGAGTCGGTCTCCTGGTATCCTAGACCTTACAAGAGAGTCAAGGGTCATCCCAGGAGGCCTAAACAACACATAACATATCACGGGGGAAGCACATCACGAGAGAGATAAAAGGTTAGAGATACTTACCTGGTAGCACCATCGTTAAGAACATACATATCTAGGATATTGCTCATGTCATTTTGATATTGTATTAAGTTTAGGATGACAAGAGGCTTTCTTTTCTTTAAAAGGATTATATCCAATACCGCTTGAGTAATGTGTTGAAGCGGATTCTATAGGTACTCAAATTCCTTGTTGATTTACACCACATCCCTTACCTACATAGTCGTTATGTTTGTACAAAATTTGAAATCCACGACGATATAGAGAATCCAGTTCCTTAGAAGAAGGTGAAGCCTCGTAGGTATCATAATTTGTAGTGTAAGTTAGAGTATTGTCTTTATTTTCAACCAAGGAGACTTTGTTGTTCTTAGATGCTTCAAAAGATTGCTTAAACGAGATCGATGCTACTTTTGGTGTGTTGATGTTATTAAGTTTATATTCCCCTATATCGCAAGGATTAAAATTTAATGAACCCCAATCATCACCAACAAGTGCATTTGGTGGTTGAGAGTCTTGCACAACATTAGTCATTGGTGGATCACCTCGCAAATTGTTTAAGCTCATGTGGTTGTAAACTAGTTTTTGCTTTTCAATATGTAAACAGTTATTTGGTTCAGGATCAGTATGAATATTATGAAGTTTTCCTTTGAATATAAATTTGATTGAATGATGCAGGGTGGAAGGGACTGCCCCCAATGCATGAATCTAAGGTCTACCAAGAATCATGTTGTAAGATAAAGAACAAGGCATGCCATGAACCAGGGTATGCACAATCACAGGTCCCACTTGTATAGGTAAAGTTATAGTGCCCACGGATTGTCATCCAACATTGTCAAAACCATGAATACTTAATGCTTCTGGCTTGATGGTAGATATATCAACTTTAATCTTATGTAATAAGTCAATGCCACAAACATTAAGAGCTGATCCATTATCAATCATAACTCTCTTAACCAATGTTTTGTTTATTGTAACAAAGATTACAAGAGGATCATATTGATTTTGAACTTCGACTGATGGTAATTCATGTGTTTGAAAAAGAATATCTATTTTTGTCGCATGCATACTATCCAATACGGCTGCTACATCATTAGGCTTAGCAGTCGGTGGGACAATCACCTTTTGTAAAGTTTCTTGGAGCATTCCATGGTATGTAGCCAATGTTTGTACCAAATCCCAAAGAGAGATTTTAGCCAGAGTAGCGCGAAGCTATTTGACAAGATCATACTCTTGACCACTTTTATGAGTAAGACGAGGTGGTTGAGAGAGCATAGGTTGAGAACATGGAAGGGAGACAGGCACATGCGGTGCTTGGTTACTTTGCTTGTTATTACGAGTTTTGTATGCGTGAGCAATCACATTTTGGTGTGGTTGTTGTAACGCATTTTGAACACCTTGAACCGTAATCACCAATTTTAGGTAAGAAGGTGCACTAAGTGCCCCTCAGACAATCATTTTAGGAATATTGCTATGAAGTCTATTGACGATTATTGAATTAACATTTTTTTCCTCTTGATTGCACCCAATATCCATCCCCAAAGGATTTAATGTGAGAGACCTTTTCTCATCCACTAATGCTACATCTTGGCCAGGGAGAGCAATGGGATGAGAGGAAGGTAAATCATCATCATCATACTCTATGGAAGAAAAAGGCTTTTCACTCTCATCTTTCTCATGAGTGTTCCTAGAGTTGAATTTGGTTAAATATTCTAATATCAAAGGATGTTCACCCACGAGGATTAAAAATTGGTCAAAATCAAGATCTTTGATAAATGCATGCAAATATACCATTGAAAAATTACATGAAGGTGCCATTCCAATGTAAGATCAGATTTTGAAAAGCTTTTCCAACTTTATGCAAAAGTCAAATGCAAGACTATATGCAAAAAGTGACCTAAATGCTTGGTTTTTCGATACTTTTTCCAATGCAAATGAATGACACAAAGGATGTTGTAAGTATTTTGATCGAGGAAAGCAAGTTATATTTTTGATATCAGTCCAAAACAGCAATCTAATCACTCTCAACACACTCTTGATGCAAATCCAAGATAATGCCAAGTCAAAATATAGTGAAAATATGTCAAAATGAGCACTTTTTTCACCAAAATTCAATGCAAAAGAGCATAACAAAGGGTGTTGTGAGGAAAATGATGATGGAAAGAAAATAATATCAGCAATAAAAGCCACTTGATACAAAAATACCCAACACAACATGATTGTAGTGCCACTTAAGGTAAAACCCTAGTGAAAATATAGCAAAATATGCAAATTTTCACGGTTTTTCAACTCTAAGACCTAGCAAAAGGGATGTTGTAAGGAATTTTAGGAGGTATAGTAAAGAATATAACTAATATCAGTCACCTCAATCCATAAAATTAATCACAACATGCTTGGAGTGCAAACTAGGCCAAACCCTAGGGCAAAAATAGCCAAAATGTGTAGTTTTTCACCGAATTTTCACTACAAGAGCCCGATAAAAGGGTGTTGTGAAGATTTTTATGAGGGGAAGAAAATTAATACCCTGATAATAGCAAAATAATTCCAAAATATCTTTCACAACACATCTACGGTGCAAGTTTGGAGAGTCGATAAGGCCGATTTTAGCAAAAATTGTTGTTTTTGAAGCCCTAGGTTTGAAATATTGGGATAAAATTCTATGTGAATGTTTTGAAGTCTGATTTATAATTAAATTGACTTAATCTTAGATCTGAAAATAATTTTCAAGCCTTAACATGCAAAATGCCCATGCAAATTTAATGAAAATGCATCAAAATTGCTAGTTTTTGTTGAAATTTTCTATGTAAAAATGCAAATATTTAAAATCTAAATGCAAATTCACACTAAAATGCAAGACTAAAGCCAAATGCAAATTTGAATTAGCTTCTAAAATCAGTAGAAAAATCTGATAAAAGATTTTGCCTACAAACCTTAGATTTTGGAATTACTAGGTTATATAAAATTGTCAAAATTTCCACAAAACCCTAGCAATTAAATGATGAAAATTTCTGATTTTTTAGATTTTTCTGTAGTTTATATCAAATCTGATGCAAAAATCATGAATTAGGAAAATTTAGAAAGAATTGATGCAATTTAGTAAGCCAAACAATGCAATTTTTTTGTATTTTTCCAATTTTTGAATTTTTCTCAATGTAATAAAATAAATGACCAAATGAATGAATGAAATCAATCTAAATCTGAAGACAAACACTCAACAAGTTGCAATTTAAGTCCAAAAATATGGGTTCACCAAAATGTTTAGAGTAAAATTGGATTTTGTTAATCTTTGTTATTTAGATGTTTGAATCCTCCTTTCACCGTAACATTGAAGGATCTAGGTTCGAGTGGCGAGCACTATCATACCCTAGGTCACTTGAAAATGAGGGGAAGTTTGGATTAGGGAATTAATTATCAATTTTTCCTTCTCTTATGTCCAATTAACCATTAAAACCCTAATTACGCAAATATGATAGCAAATTGACTAATAATGGAAAAAGCTCTTACAGACGGGAGTAAGATAACAAATTACAGAATACCTGCTTTCAGGGATCCAAGGCGGAATAGTTGGGGACATTGGTGTGGGTGCCCAAGTCCAAGGTACCTACTTTTTCAGGGAATCTGGACCTCCTTCTGACACTGATCAACCCTGTAACTTCTGTTTCCCGAGATCTGTCTACGGAGGACACTTTTAAGGGTGCCCTAGTCCTGGAAGTGCTCCTTTTTCTACCTTTTCTTCAGATCCTGAATCCTTGATGTATGCCACTCCTTCCTGATACTCCACTTCTTCCAGATGCGACACCTATAACTTGCAATCACAAGACTTGGTTTGGGGGTTGTGGTGTTTATAGGTTTGCCTTAGTCAAACCCTGGAGGACACTTAAGTCTCCAAACATCGTTGTCAGATAAAGAGGGCATGCCCTTGTGAGGTAGAGGCCAAAACTAAAGGAATCAATGATAAACACACAATGATAAGTCACCTTGTAGTGAAGCTCTCATGGAGGAAGATGCTCTTCATGCCATAAGGAGATTGAAGCTCAAATCTGCAAATATCAACACACAAAACACACAAGTCTGCTCTTGCAACACAATAGAAGCCTTGAATCACCTTGAGAACATTTGAACATCACACTTGCTATCTAATTGCAATCTAGTTTACAAATGAATGCCTACACATGCTTATAGATGCACCTACAAGCATTCCCGCCAAGATATTAAAAATCAAACTTTATCGTGTCGGCAAAATAACCTCCTAACGGTCATAAACTGACACCCAGAAATTGGGGCTGCCCCAAAATAGGGCAGGACTAGGGCATAGACGCCCAAGTCTTCCCCCCCTATTTTAGGTAGGGTACAGCTCAAGGGGTCCTCCTAGGTCCTATTTGCCATGGGACTTAGGCCTCATTCCATCAGGATGCTAAAATATGAACTAAAATGTCCTAAATGCACTCTAAAGACCTAGGAGCTAAACCTTATGAGGGAAAAGCCCCCAAGGGGACATTTTCCGATGTTACAATGCTTTCCACTAGTTTTGGGAGTTGGGTGAAGATCTTCAATGTATAAATAAACCTCTCAACTCTAAAGAAAGGAGAGTTTTTATATTGGCAAATTTTTAGAATAAGAGAGCTACAATAGTTTTAGAAATAAATTTATAATATTTTGTTGAAGAAATAAGATATATGGAGTATTGAGCACAAAGTTGGGTGAATGATCTTGGTCCAATTTCAAGGGAGGAGCAAGCTGCTCATCCCGAGGAAGAGGACAACATTTGGTACTTATTTGATTGTTTGTATTATTTTAGTTTTATGCATTTCTATTTATTTTAAATGTATTAAATTAGATTTTAGTGCAAGAGCTATTTTATTTCTGTATTTTTAATTCATTGAAACATGTTTTAATTCTATAGTTTTAATTTATGCAAGCGTGTTTAAATTTTGCACATGTGATTTCATTAGATTATTATTTTTTTCTATTTTTATTAGAAAGAACTGTTTGCCAAAAAAATCTGTAAGTTCCTAATGCATACAGCCTTTGGACACCACCCCGGATTGATAAATTAAATGCAAAGGATTACAATGATCCTTGTCAGTCATCACACGACCCCTACACGCAAATTGAGATGAAGATACTATTTTTTTAAAAAAATTATGCAAATTTTTTTTGTCAAAAAAATAAATACATATTTGGATTTGTTTACATAGTTTTGTAAAAAAAATGAAACAATTTTTTTTTTGGTATTTGCGGTACTTGTAGTAGGCCGCAGGTACCCTGCAGGCGTACCAACCATACAAGGGGACCTGTGACTAAGTATAGAGCGCAGACACTTGAAATGGGCACTGTCCCATCACTTGGGTTGGGTGTGGCTTTTTAAAGCCCCCACCCAATTCTTTAAATATTTAGCCTTTAAAGGCTTTATAAATATATTTAGTCATTGTTTTTTTTTAAAATGCTGCAATTTTTTTTCAAACCTGTAATAACTTCTTTTTTGCCATTAAAATATTAAACCCTCCTAGGCCTGCATGTCCAGACCTGCCAATTTTGGCATGTGATTTATTTGTTCCATTATATTTGTCAGATTTGTTAAAATCGCAGTAACTATATTTATCTAGAGGCTACTTTTTTTTAGCAAAGATCTACATTTAGATAGCAGGTTCTACAGTTGGAGATTTTGCTAAGTTTGGCAGCAATTCCGCCAAATCTAGCAGCAAAAGATTTTTTTTCTCTACCCCCTCTTTGTTGGCAGGTTGCATTTTGAAGGCCAACTTTGCAGGCTCATAACTTGGGCTTAGGACCTCATTTCTCAACGATTTTTTTTATTTGGACTATTTTTTTGTGCTCTCCCCACTAGTGCAGATGATTTTTTATTTTGATTCTCAAATTCTCCAGAATTTGTATATTCTCACAAGTAACCCTACGTAGTTCTCATTTGAGAATTTCAAAGTTGCATAACTTTTACATATGATTAAATTGAGGTGATTTATTTTTTTAAAGTGCATTTTTTTTGTGTACTTTGAAGTGGTGCTATCCATTTTATTTGATATTGTACCAAAATTGTAGTTTCAACACATACTCATTATTTGAAAATTTGTAAAAGGCATTGAAGTCAAGTCCACTCAATTTTTTGATGGTGGCAATTGTACTTGAACCACATATAAAGTGCCACATAAGTTTTCTTGGCCCGAGTTCTTTGTTTGAGTGATTTGAGGGGGTCTCCTGATGTCTTTGTGCGTGTGCATCTCTTTCTTGTGCTCTCCCTTCCTTTCACAAATGGGTAATGCTAAGTTTCCATTGCTAACACCATACAATTACAACACATGGAAACAAAATGTATGGAACTTCTTAATAAAACAAGGTTATACACCCTATGTTGAAAAAAAGATAACTGGACCTACAAATGCTAAGTATAAAATATTCTAGATGATTGAACAAACAAAAGCTCTAGGCTATCTTAGGAGTTTAGTTTCTCTTGATATTATGTTTCAACTTGATGGATGTAACAATTCACATGATGCATGGGACAAACTTAAAACTCTCTATGGGACAACTAATGAAATCAGGGGATATCAAATTGATAATCAATTAATGGCACTTGATCCTAAGTCTTTTGACAACATCCAAGACTTTGTAACAAAAGTAAATGACTTAAGAGCACAATGTAAAGCATGCGGCATAGACAAAAAAGACATTCAACTTGTCTTGAGTACTCTTAACAAACTTGGACCTGAATATACAACTTTTGTTTCTAGTTTTCATACTCATAGATTGACTATAGGATATGCTTATACAATGCCTTCCTTTGCTTTATTTTCTAAATTATTGATGCAAGAACAAGGCAAGCTTCTTTCCATGGGTCTCTTGAAGCCTTCTTAGGCTCAGACATTGTTGGCTAGTCAGTCGAAGGGTCAGAAAGAGTCTGGGAAACCTGACAAGAAACAACATAAGCTCAAAAAGAAGTCACAAAAAGATTAGGCACAATCATCGTCTACTCCAAAAGTAGACTCCAATTCCTCTTCTTCCAAGGGGTACTCTTAGAAGAAGGAAAGACCGACTTGTTGTTATTGTAAGAAAGCTGGTCATGAGGAAAACTATTGTCGCAAGAAGTAGATTGATGAGCTGAAGCATCTTCTACAAAAGAACAACATTAATCTGCCTTCTTCACAACAATCCTCTACTCCTTCCAAATTAGGCAAAGGGAAAGCAACTGTACTAGTTGCTTCTATAGATTCTTCTCAGTAGAGGATTCTTGACTTGGGTGCATCACATCACATGGGTTCTGTCAGAGAACAATTTTCTTTGTTGGAACCTTGTTCGGTGCCCCACATTCTCATTGGGGATGAATCTCCTATCGATGTCATCGAGAAGGGTTCTATTGACACAGACACTGGTACATTTGAGGATGTCCTCTGTGTTCCTAATCTCTCGGCTAACCTTCTCTCAATCTATCAAATTGCCTAGAATTGTAGAAAAGTTGAGTTCACTTTTGATTTCGTCACCATCAGGGGTCTTGAAGATAATGCACTTCTTGTAATTGATAAGGTTGATCATGCATCTCAACTATATGCTTTCTCTCATTTTGTACTTGATTCACATTCTATAGCCTTGCTCACTCATTCAGATTTTGTAAGAAAGCTATGGCATGAGCGGTTTGGCCATCTCAACTTCCGCTATCTCCAGCAGCTCAGCAAGTAGGATATAGTCACAGGTCTTCCTAAGATTAGTTTCTCAGATGGAGTTTGTTCAGGTTGTGCCTTGGGAAAACACCCTGAGGACAAGTTCAACAAAGGGAAGGCTTAGAGGGCTTATGAAGTCCTTGAACTGGTTCATAGTGATGTGGCAGGGCCATTTTCATCCTTGTCTTTTAGCAAGGCTCGCCACTTGCTGACGTTCATTGATGACTATTCTAGATACACATGGGTCTACTTTCTTCAACAAAAGGGAGAAGCTTTTGATAGATTTTAGGAGTTCAAGGCTCGCATCAAGAAATAGTCTGGGAAGCTTGTCAAGATTCTTCACACTGATAATGGTAGAGAATATGTGAACCACTGCTTTGTTCATAATTTTGCACTCTTGAAGGGATAGATCTCTAGCATACTGTCGCCTATACACCCCAGCATAATGGTGTGGCCGAGAGGAAAAGTAGGTCCCTGAAAGAGATGGCTGGTTGTATGATCCATGCTCACTCCCTTGCACCTCAGTATTGGATAGAAGCTATCAACCATGTTGCTCACATCCAAAATAGGGTTCCTCATAAGGCATTAAAGGGTATCAGTCCGTTTGAAGATTAGTGTGGAAGGAAACCTATTGTGCGGAACTTTAGAGTTTTTGGCTCCTCAACATGGGCTCACATTCCTTCAGAGAAGCGCAAGGCCCTCAAACCTCATAGTCACCCCTACATCTTTGTCGGTTACCCTAATGATGTCAAAGGATATTGACTTTTAGATCCTAAGACACATGAGCTCTTCATTGAGCATAGTGTACAATTTGAGGAAATCTCTCCTAGCTCATCCTCTCATCTTCCTTCCTCCATAGCGGATACAGATGATAGTGACTTAGAGGTTTTTCCTCCAGCTACCTCTACTCACATAGTTGATCATGAGGATTCTCCACCACCATCCCCACACATGCCTCACTGGTCTCGTCAGACACTTGAGTTTGCAAGCACTCTTGTTCGGGATCCTTTAGATGCTTAGAGGACTCGGTCACAACACCAGGATATTATGCATTTATTCATTGCCATAGCTTCAGATCCATAATCTTTTCATGAAGCATCTGATATTACTGAGTGGGATTCAACAATGGAGGAAGAGTACAACTCTTTGATTCAGAACAACACTTGGGATCTTGTTCCACTTCCTAAGGGAAGAAAATTGGTTTGGTGTAAGTAGATCTATCAAACCAAATTTATAGTCGATGGCTCAGTTGATAAGTTCAAAGCACAGCTCGTGGCTAAAGGTTTCTCTCAGGTTCCTGGTATTGACTACACTGAGACCTTTGCCCCCATCGCCAAAATGACCTCCATTTGCCTACTACTTGCTATTGTTGTAGCTCATAGTTGGGCTATCCATCAGATGGATGTGAAGAGCACATTTCTTTACAGGGATCTATATGAGGAGATTTACATGGAGTAGCCACATGGATTTGTTTAGGATTCTTCATTGGTTTGTAAATTACAAAAGTCTCTCTATGACCTCAAATAGGTCCCTCGGGCTTGGTATGCCAAGATGGACTCCTTTCTTCTCTCAGTTGGGTTTTCCAAATGCCATTCAAATCCAAATGTCTACATCTTGAGACAAGAGGATGCTCTTCTTTTTCTAGCTCTATATGTTGATGACTTGATTGTCACTAGGAGTACTTCATCCATCATTGTTGATGTTCAGTCTTCCTTACATGACAAGTTTGCCATGATTGACTTGGGTCTCTTGCACTATTTTCTTAGGATTGAGATCACTCAGACCTCTTATGGGACCTCTCTTACGTAGCCCAAGTATGCTCTTGATCTTTTGGCCCATTTTCACATGATTGATTGTAAGCTTGCATCGACTCCGTTTCTGTCTGGAGTCAATCTTGAGGTGAAGTGGTCTACACCTCTGGTTGATGCCACTTTGTATTGTCAGATTGTAGGTAGCCTCATCTACCTGACTCATACTCACCCTGACATTTCCTTTGCAGTTGGCATTTGTTCGTGCTTCATGCAGGAGCCACATGAGCTTAATTGGAAAGCTACCAAATGCATTTTACACTACATTCAAAACACTCATAGATATAGGATTCACTATGCAGCAAACACAAGTTCAGATTTGACTGGATATATAGATTCTAATTGGGCTGGTGATCTTGATGATCATAAGTCCACTTTTGGCTACAATTTTCACCTTGGTTTTGGTCCCATTAGTTGGCAGAGCAAGAAGCAACATGCTATTGCTCTTTCTTTGACTGAGGTTGAGTATCAGGGGGCTATTAATGCCGCCACTGAGACTATTTGGCTTCAGAAAATCCTCACTGAACTTGGAATCACTTTTCAGAAGCCATCAGTCATCTACTATGACAACCAGAGCACCATCCAGATCTCAAAGAACTTGGTTCATCATCAGCGGACCAAGCACATCAAGATCCACATGCATTTTCTCAGGGAGCTGATTCGGGAGCAGGTCATCAATTTGTAGTATTGTCCTACATCAGAGTAGGTTATAGATATTTTCACCAAACCCTTCATTGAGAGCAAATATAGTCATCTTCAGTCTCTCTTGGTGGTGCAAGACATCTCTTCTAGGGGGTTAGTTAGCCCTTCTTGGTTCATTCTCTCTTTTGGGGAGGAGTTTTTTCCCACTGGGTTTTCTCCTTTTCTTTGTTTGTGAGAGATTTTTTTACATGGGTACCTCATAAGGCCTAGTTGCCAGGACCCATCTTTGAGTCTTTGTTTACATTCCCACCTAAGTTGCACTTATGGGGGGTGTTAGTGTGAATAGGGTATATTTTCTAACTACTTCATTTCCTAGCTAGTTCTCCACTTAGCTCTCTTCACACTAGGTTAAGTTTACTTAGGGCCTTTTTACATTTATCGCACATTGGTAGTGTTTTTAGTCTCTTAGGTGGTAAATCATATATAAACTCACCCATCGCTCTCATATGAGAATCTATTATTCATTGTATGCTTTGCATTCTATTGAGTTGAATATAGTTTATTTTCCTCATATTTGATTTTTGTATTTGCTTTCCTTCATTCATTTGTATTCTTGGGTGGCTTTTCAGCCAAATCTTACACACCTTGATATACAATATAGTTTAAATTCTTTATGTGCATGTATTCCTAGTATAATCAGTTTACAATAGTTGAGTTATGATCAATAACATGTTATAGATTGATTTCTTATTATATATGATTGTTTTTCTTGGTAGAAAGATGATATATGTAGTTTCATACCTCAATACATAACTGATCTTAATTTCCACGTGATTGTAGTTTTAGTTAGATATAGGATCTTCTTAAAACATTTGACATGTGAGTTTTTTTCCTTCAAATGATAATGAATTGTCCAAACACCATTAAGAAGACCTTGTTGTTTTCATACTGATGAGTATCTTATTACTAGCATAAAACCAAAAATTTGTAAATAAGTAGATGATACATGAGTTACTATATATTTCTATATATTAATATCCTAATTAGTAATAATTAATAAAAAAGAAGCATAATTGCAATCATATGAAATCTATATTTAACATTTCATTTTAATTTATGCTAAATTAGTACATGTTCAAAATTTGTTTATGCTAAATTATTACATGGATGCTTAGTGTTAGTTAACATATTTGTTGTACTGGACTCTTTTTGTATACATCTCATAATAATCATGATATTTAAACTACTAGATTTGATATAGAAACTACTGATTTGATATGATAATCATTGATAATTTCTCATCTTACATGTTAAACATGCAAGATGCATGTTAAAAATGACAAAACTTATGATGTTTTTCATTAAATCCAAGATAGTTATTTTTGTATTAATGAGCAAAGACATGTTTGTGTGTTTACCCATTTTGTTATCTAGTTTATGCAAAGAAATATCATCCACAACCCAAATTCAACAACCGTTGCATTTAGAAAAGTAAATAGGTGTACATCTTAAATGGAAGTATGTTTCAATATCATATATACTCCATGTTTTAATATCATATCCTCATTTCAGAGTCTGTAGGTCTAGCATACCCTCATTTCACCTTCTATATGGGTTATGGAAAGAGCATCTAATGAGGTAGAGAGGAAGACAAAGAGACGTATAATGTATCCTCATTTCACCTTCTATATGTATAACATATCCTCATTTCACCTTCTATATGTTTAACATGATTTTCCTATCATCATTTCATTATCTATAGGTCTAGTATACTCTCATTGCATATCCTCATTTCATAGGTCCACATATTTGACATAATTTGCTTATCCTCATTTCACCTTCTATATGTATAATGTATCCTCATTTCACCTTCTATATGTATAACATATCTGCATTTCACCTTCTACATGTATAACGTATCCTCATTTCACCTTCTATATGTTTGACATTATTTGTTGGCCCTCATTTCACCTTCTATATGTTTAACATGATTTTCCTATCATCATTTCATCATCTATAGGTCTAGTATACCCTCATTTCACCTTCTATATGGGATATGGAAAGAGCAAAATGAGGTAGAGTGGAAGAGAGAGAGACATAGGGAGAGAGATGTACATTTGGCATGATTCAAAATCCTCATTTCACCTTCTATATGGTCTGCATACTTTGTATATCCTCGTTTTCCTTGCAACTACATGTTTGACATGATTTTCTTATTGTCATTTCACCTTCTTTATGTTTAACATATCCTCATTTCACCTTCTATATGTTTAACATGATTTCCCTATCATCATTTCATTATCTATAGGTCTAGGATACCCTCGTTTCACCTTCTATATGGGTTATGGAAAGAGCAGAATGAGGTAAAGAGGAAGAGAGAGACATAGGGAGAGAGACACATTTTACGGTAGTGTAGGGTCCACGTCGAATAACTTGTAGTTCCATGTGGCTACAAATTTTGAATTGGGAATGAGTTCTTGGTGTGTTCCAATGTTTGCGGGGGAGTGAACATTTTGCCCTTGTAGACGACGAAGATGACTACACAGGGAGAGAGATATATTTGGCATGATTCACAATTGGACCTAATTGACAATGCTAACAAGTCAGGGTGGGTGCATTTATGCTAATGGAGGCCTTGTTTCATTCCCCAGGCACGTCCCAATTGAATCAGGCTACATTGTACCAACAAAGTCTCTTAAGAGACCTAAGAGCAAAAAATTGCTAGACTTTGATAGAGTAGTTATTAGACTTTGTGGCACCTACGAATGATCCATTTGGACCTACAGCTGGATGTCAGGTCCCTCCATAATAACCTATCTCAGTTTTGACCAAATCAACATCATTTGACCATGCCAACGGTGGATGCATTCTTGAAAAATGCCTCAGTGGCATTTAGTGTAAAGGTGCCAAGAGCCATATTTTGTGTTCTTCACCCCATGGGACCTAACTGATAGCATCAATAGGTCAGGGTGGGTGTATTTATGGTAGTGGAGGCCTTTTTTCGTTCCCCATGTGTCCTAATCAAATTAGGCTACAATATACCAACAAAGTCTCTTAAGAGACATAAGAGCAAAAAAATTGCTATACTTTGACGGAGTAGTTCTCAGACTTCATGGCACCTATGAATGATCCATTTGGACCTACAATTGGATGTTAGGTATCTCCACAATAATCTCTCTCAGTTTTGACCAACTCAACATCATTTGACCGTGCCAACGGTGGATCCATTCTTGAAAAATGCCTCAGTGGCATTTAGTGTAAAGGTGCCAAGAGACATATTTTGTGTTCTTCACCCTATGGGACCTAACTGACAGCACTGACAGGTCAGGGTGGGTGGGTTTATGATAGTGGAGGCCATGTTTTGTTCCCCAGGTGTCCCAATCGAATCGGGCTACAGTGTATCGACAAAGTCTCTTAAGATACCTAAGAGCAAAAAATTGCAGACTTTGATAGAGTAGTTCTTGGACTTCATGGCACCTATGAATGATCTGTTTAGACCTATGACTGGACGTTAGGTTCCTCCATAATAAGCTCTCTTAGTTTGACCAACTCAACATCGTTTGACCGTGCCAACGGCGGATGCATTCTT
This sequence comes from Cunninghamia lanceolata, assembly GCA_027924645.1. Classification (NCBI taxonomy): domain Eukaryota; kingdom Viridiplantae; phylum Streptophyta; class Pinopsida; order Cupressales; family Cupressaceae; genus Cunninghamia; species Cunninghamia lanceolata. The sequence goes on along the minus strand of BSBN01000680.1, from coordinate 1,124,053 downwards.
GAAAAATGCCTCAGTGGCATTTAGTGTAAAGGTGCCAAGAGCCATATTTTGTGTTCTTCACCCCATGGGACCTAATTGATAGTATTGACAGATTAGGGTGGGTGGGTTTATGCTAATGGAGGCCCTATTTCATTCTCCATGTGTCCCAATCGAATTGGGCTACAGTGTACCGGTAAAGTCTCTTAAGAGACCTAAGACCAAAAATTGCCAGACTTTGATGAAGTAGTTATTAGACTTCGTGGCACCTATGAATGATCCATTTGGACCTATAGATGGATGTCAGGTCCCTACACAATAACCTCTCTCAGTTTTGACCAACTCAACATCGTTTGACTGTGCCAACGGTGGATGCATTCGTGAAAAATGCCTCAGTGGCATTTAGTGTAAAGGTGCCAAGAGCCATATTTTGTGTTGTTCACCCCATGGGACCTAACTAATAGCATCAAAAGGTCAAGGTGGGTGGGCTTATGCTAGTGGAGGCCCTATTTCATTCCCCATGTGTCCCACTAGAATCAAGCTACAGTGCACCGACAAAGTCTCTTAAGAGACATAAGAGCAAAAAATTACCAGACTTTGACAGAGTAGTTCTCAGACTTCATGGCACCTATGAATGATCTGTTTAGACCTACAACTAGATTTCAAGTCCCTACATAATAACCTATCTTGGTTTTGACCAACTCAACATTGTTTGATCATCCCAACGATGGATGCATTCTTGAAAAATGCCTCAGTGGCATTTAGTGTACAGGTGCCAAGAGCCATATTTTGTGTTCTTCACCCTGTGGGACCTAACTGATAGCATTGATAGGTTAGGGTGGGTGGGTTTATACTAGTGGAGGCCCTGTTTCATTCCCCATGTGTACCAATCGAATCAAGCTATAGTGTACTGACAAAGTCTCTTAAGAGACCTAAGAGCAAAAAATTGCTAGACTTTGATGGAGTAGTTATCAGACTTCATAGCACATATGAATGATATTTTTATACCTACAGTTGTATGTTAGGTCCCTCCACAATAACCTCTCTCGGTTTTGACCAAATCAACATCGTTTGACTGTGTCAATGGTAGATGCATTCTTGAAAAATGCCTTAGTGACATTTAGTGTAAAAGTGCCAAGAGCCATATTTGGCATTTTTCACCATGTGGGACTTAACCGACAATGCCGACAGATTAGGGTGGGTGGATTTATGCTAGTGGAGGCCCCGTTTCATTCCCCATGTGTCCTAATCGAATCGGGCTGCAGTGTACCAGCAAAGTCTCTTAAGAGACCTAAGAGGGAAAAATTGTTAGACTTTGACAGAGTAGTTCTTAAACTTTGTGGTACATACAAATGATTTGTTTGGATCTACGACTAGATTTTAGGTCCCTCCACAATAACCTCTCTAGATTTTGACCAACTCAACATCATTTGACCATGCCAACGGTGGAGGCAACTAGGAATGTCTCGTTTGTGCATATAGTTGGATGTTGGGTTTACTCATAACACAACAATGGTGTAGGTAGAATACAATAGATCAATCCAAGCCATTCAATGGGTCTAAGGGATTATTTAATGGTTTTGAGTATGATTCAAGGTGATTTTCTCAAGTTTTTCACTAAAATCCCATGAGGAAGGCCTTAATTGAAGCCTAGGGTTTTGTTTCCAAGGGAACTCACCAAACCCTAGGAAGGGTTAGTCATTAGATCATCAAGGAAAGAATTGTCAAGATACCATGAGGGTGCCATGAGTGGAGGGTAACCTTGTTGAGCATCCAAAACCCTTGGTATCCCTATCAAAAGCATGCAAAATTATGACATTCCTAAGATTGTAGCAACAACGAGAAGATGTCTTTTCATAAGCAAAGACCCTAGTTTTCATAGGGGGAGACCTGTGATACGTTCCCATGGATTTAATGTAACATTTGAATAGGAAAGGAGTTGCAAATGTTTGAAGAGTTTCAAGGATTTTAAGAGGTTTTGGGACTGATTTTAAGAGGTTTTTGGAACTGATTTGAAGAGATACACTAGTTTATTATTAAATTATTCATGACATCAAATCACTACATATATAAACTAATAAAAGATCAAAACTCCTATTTATGCATTAATATTGTCTTACTACAACTAGGTCATTCGTACAAGTTGTTAGAAATGAAGACACAACTACTCGATGGAAATCTGATTCAAATATGTTTAATGATCTTTAACCAGTGTATTATATAATAGAGATTGCATCAAAATAGAAAACCCACTACAGAGAAAATATCAAGCATGAAGAACTAAACATAATGACACAATGTTTACGTGGAGAAAACCCTTTTAGGTAAAAAACTCCACCAAGAAAGAGGCACAAGTTTGTATTAATCTACAAAAGATTGTACAATACATCAACTACACAACTCTCTCCCTCAGTCTTCAATCCGACAACATTCCTGCAACACCTGAGTACCTGTAAATTTGTATGTTACAACAAATACATGGAAAAATACTTATAGAAGTGCTCTCATACCAATCTAGACGTCCACTTTCTCTCCTTGGGAATCTTCAACATGCAAACATTAAATGCCAACTTACAAGCTCCTAACACTTGTCCAAAATCAGCCATGCAAACTTGGGTGCCCAAGACTAAAATTGGTCTCTTACAACATCTTATGATTTGTCATAACCATCATAGATTCTTCCAGAGAGTATCTTCCCAAGTTGGGTGTTTAGAGCTAATAATAGCACCTTACAACTATTAATTACCTGTCATAAGTTGTCATACAATCATAGAATCTTATGACAACTTACAGTTGTCATAGATTCTCTTACGATATCTCACCAACTTTATGACAGCATGTCATACATGCTAAAAATAGCAATTTCTCTCAAGGTGGCACCTACACTCATTTACACATGATTTTTACAATTTCTAACCGTAAATGTCACTCCATAATTACCTCTAGTGACTCTGGAATTACCACTGCCGGTGAAACTACCTCATTCCCTTATGGGTAATTACAGATTACAAATAATAAAATGGAATAAATACAATATTGGGATTTACAAGGTTAATGACACATTTATCCCAACATTCTCCCATTGATATTATACATTGTAAATCAACCCATAGGAAATCAAATAAAAAATAATCAGGAACTAGAAACAAGGCCCATGGCCTCTCTACACCACACAAATTTCTCTGTGCTCACAAGTTTGGTCAATGAATCTGCAACATTCTCCTAAGTGTATCTTCTTCAGCTCAATCTATCCACTTGCAACCAATTCTCGAATGAAATGATACTGAACATCAACATGCTTTGTCCAAACATGATACATAGGATTCTTAGCCAAATAGATAGCACTTTGGCTATCACACCCAATTTGAATGACCCTGGAATCAAAACCAATACCTATACATAGTCTCCTCAACCAAACTGCCTCCTTAGAGACATGAGTAGCAACCATATACTCTTCTTCGGTGGTGGACAAAGCAACTGTGGGATGCCTCTTACTCATCCAACTCACTGCTCCTCCAAACAGAGTAAACACATAGCCACTAGTGGACCTTCGACTATCCAAGTCACCTACCCAATCTGCATCAACAAATCCCTATATGTCCAAAGTTTTATCAGCACTATCAGTACCAGAATAAACTAAACAATAATCAAGAGTACCTGCAAGATATTTAAGCACCCTCTTCACATAATTCCAATGCTGTCTACCAGGGTTATACATAAATATGCTCAAAACTCCCATTACTTGGGCAATATCTAGCCTAGTGCAAACCATTGCATACATCAAACTCCCTACAACACTAGCATATGGCACATTAGACATATCCTCAAAATCATCCTCATTCTTTGGACACATATCTAATGAAAGCTTAGTACCAATGGGTAAAGGAACTCTAACTGGGTTATAGTCCTACAAACTAAACCTCTGCAAAATGGTATTAACATACTTACTTTGTGACAACTAAACCTTTCTATTACCTCTGTCCCTCATGATCTCCATACCCATTATATACTTGCTAGCTCCAAGATCCTTCATATTGAATGCACCTGAAAGTTGGGCTTTCAACTCACTGATCATACCCTTAGCATTGCTGAAAAATAACATGTCATCAACATACAATGCAATGATCAGTATAGAACCATCAATGCAATGAATGTAAACATAGTGATCCTCCTCACTCCTAACAAAATCCAATTTCAACACAAATGAGTCAAACTTTTGATACCACATTCTGGGGGACTATTTCAAACCATAGAGAGATCTCTTTAACCTGCAAACCTAATGTTCTTTCCCTTTTACCTCAAAACCTGTAGGTTGTTGCATATAAATTTCTTCCTCAAGATCTCCATGCAAGAACACAGTCTTAACATCCATTTGCTCAATCTCCCAATCATAAGTTGCAACAATGGATAAAAAAAATCTAATAGAAGTCAATCTAGCAACAGGAGAGAAAATTTCACCAAAATCAACTCCCTCTCTCTGGGAGTAGCCCTTGGCTACTAGTTTAGCCTTGTACTTCTCCAATGAGCCATCTGCTCCAAACTTCTTCTTGAAGACTTGCTTGTAACCTATGGTCTTTCTTCCTTTAGGCAAACAAACAAGATCCTAGGTGTTACAAGAGTCTAAATATATCATCTCCTCCTACATGGCTAACTGTCAAGACTCACTATTATCTACATGAATAGCTTCCCTATAGGATCTAGGCTCATCGTCAGTACTCAATAAAGAAAATACACAATGGAAATCTGGTGGGCTATACCTATCAATCAGATTCCATTGTCTTGTGGATTTCCTCATGGGTGGAGTAAGAGACTCGACTTGTTCTTCTAAATGCTCATTTGTACCAGCTTCTTCTATAACAATAGATTCTTCTTCATCAGAACTACTTGAATCTTCTTCTTCTTCTTCACCCTCCAATCCATCATTGTGTTCTTCCTGAGGTGCATCTTGCTACTCTAAGTCAAAGTGCACTCTCTTCACCCTTTCTTTTTCTTTTGGCTGCTCAGGTTCAGAAATAGATCTAAGTTCATTGAAAATAACATCTCTAGAGAAAACAATTTTTCTAGTTAGAGGATCCCAAAGATTATAAACCTTAACATTCTCACCATATCCAATGAAGATGCATTTCTGCACTTTTGGATCCAACTTAGATCACTTTTCCTTAGGCACATGAACAAAAGCCTCATAGCCAAAAACCCTTAAATGTGAAACAAAAGGTTTCTTACCTATCCACACTTCATAAGGTGTCAAATCAAGAGCCTTACAAGGAGTTATGTTAATCAAGTAACAAGCAGTACACACAGCCTCTGCCTAAAAGCATTTATCCAATTGTGAATCAGTCAGCATACTTCTGGCTCTTTCCATGATTGTTTGGTTCATCCTTTATGCAACACCATTCTGTTGTGGTGTGTACAGAGTTGTTTTTTGTCTGATTATACCTGCATGCTTGCAAAACTCATCAAATTCCTTAGAGAAATATTCCCCTCCATTGACAAATCTTAATATTTTTATCTTTAATCCCGATTGGTTTTCAACTAAGACTTTAAAATCCTTAAACTTAGTGAAAACTTTAGATTTGTGTTTCATAAAATAAATCCATGTAAATCTAGATACATCATCAATGAAGGTGACAAAATAACAAGAATTTTTGATAGAGTAATTATATACATGTCTAAACACATCTATATGAATAATCTATAACTTCTCTTTTACTCTATTGCTTCGTAAAGGAAATGATTTTTTGTTTTTTTTACCAAACACACAATGCTCACAGAAATCAAAGTGCTCATTAGAATAAGAAAAATCATCCAACAAATTTTTTTTCTTAATAGTTTTCAAAACATTATTACTTGTATGGCTCAATCTACAGTGCCACAACATACAAGTGTTTCCAAAAGTCTCAGAAACATAAGAGGAATTATAAACTGTAGTGGCATATAGCCTAAACAAGGTTCCCACTCTCTTCACCTTCGCTACCACCAAGTTTCCTCTCACCAATCTACAACCATGCTTATCAAATGTTACATGCATTCCCAAATCATTCAACTTTAAAATTGAAATCAGGTTTCTAGCTAATCTAGGAACATGCAAAATGCTAGGGAGGGTTTTAATCCTCCCATCACTGAAACACAATAATACCTCGCCTTTCCAAACTATTAGATATGTAGAGTTGTCCCCAAGGTACACTTTACCTCCATCATACTCTTTGTATGTGGAAAACCATTCCTTATGCTGGGTTATATGAAATGAGCATCCTGAGTCAACTAACCAGTGATCATTAGAAACAACATTACATGTAGAAAGTAAAACATCTTCACCTGCATTAGACTTGTCCTTAGCCCCTTTCTGATCTCCTTTCAGTCCTCTTAGACCCTCCCCTGACACTGAGAGCATCCCCTAAACTATTTGAACTCTTCTTCCTCAATTCCCGTGCCAGTAAAACTGCAACAAGAGCATCCAACTTCAGATCCACAAGGTTAGCAGTGATAGCAAGGATAACATTCTCCCAAGACTCAGCTAAAGAACAAAGAAGTAAGATACATTTATCTTCCTCATTAACTTCAACATCTACAGATGCTAGCTGACTCAACAACAAATTAAATGAATTTAAATGCTCTACGACTGATTCACCCTCTTTCATTTTCATAGAAAACAATTTACGCTTCAAGTAAAGTTTGTTTACCATACTCTTGGCTTGGTAGATCTCACCCAAACACTTCCACAAGCTATGTGCAATCTCTTCCCTTGCGACATTTAATATGATAGAATCTGCAAGACACAATCTGATTGTACCTCATGCCTTCTTATCCAATCTATCCCACTCATCTTGAGAGACATTGTCGGGTTTCTTCTCTTTTAAAACAACCAACCACTGGTTTCTTTCTTCCAACAAATCCTCTATTTTTAGCTTCCACAACTCATACCCCATTCCATCGAACTTCTCAATGTCCAATTGAGAGGTTGATGCAATAGTGGATGCAACCATAATATCAACTCAAGATCTATAAAACAAATACAACCAAATCTCCCACTGCAACTACACAACCTTCACACTACCACCCAAGAGTCAAAATTGGCCAGGCTCTGAAACCAAATGTTAGAAATGAAGACACAACTACTCAACATAAATCTGATTCAAATATGTTTAATGATCTTTAACCAGTGTATTATATAATGGAGATTGCATCAAAATAGAAAACCCACTACAGAGAAATTATCAAGCATGAAGAACTGAACACAATGACACAATGTTTATGTGGAAAAAACCTTTTTGGGTAAAAAACTCCACCAAGAAAGAGACACAAGTTTGTATTAATCTACAATAGATTATACAATACATCAACTGCACAATTCTCTCCCTCAGTCTTCAATCTGGCAACATTCCTGCAACACATGAGTACTTGTAAATCTATATGTTACAACAAATACATGGAAAAATGCTTATAGGAGTGCTCTCATACCAATCTAGGTGTTCACTTTCTCTCCTTGGGAATCTTCAACATGAAAACATTAAATGCCAACTTACACGCTCCTAACACTTGTCCAAAATCAACCATGCAAACTTGGGAGCCCAAGACTAAAATTGGTCTCTTACAACATCTTATGACACATCATAACCATCATAGATTCTTCCAGAGAGTATCTTCCCAAGTTGGGTGCCTAGAGCTAATAATAACACCTTACAACTATTAATTACCTATCATAAGCTGTCATACCGTCATATAATCTTATGACAACTTACAGTTGTCATAGATTGTCTTACAATATCTCACCAACTTTATGACAACATGTCATACATGCTAAAAATAGTAGATTATCCCAAGGTGGCACCTACACTCATTTACATATGATTTTTACAATTGCCAACTATAAATGTCACTCCATAATTACTTTTGGTGACTCCGAAATTACCACTACCGGTGAAACTACCTCATTCCCTTATGGGTAATTACAAATTACAACTAATAAAATGGAATAAATACAATATTGGGATTTACAAGGTTAATGGCACCTTTATCCCAACACAAGTATCATGTCTAAGATTTTAACATAAAACCCTTTTATTTTCTTGTAATGAAAACAAAATATTAACATAAAACCCTCACCATCATATTTAGCATAAAACATAATGAAAAAACACACCTTAAAGAGTGTGCTACTTGTTGTTACTAAAGTATGCGCCTTGCTGAGTTTGAGTAAAACCCAACTATCTTGTGAAAAATGGGATGATCTCACTGAGTATGGTCTCAGAAAAGTTGAGATCAACCTCTAGAGATGGATGGTTCCCTTGATGGATCACCTAAGACTAACCTACTCTACTAGTTTTTGCTTGGAAAAGAGAGAAAGAAAGTGACATAACTGAGATAAAACTAAGAAAAAGGTGATACACCATATATTGGTAACTTGTACTTACTGGTTTGTGTACATAGTGAGTTTGGAAACAAGGTTGAACTACTCACAACTCAGTTTTGACATGCAATGCATAAGTATTTCATAATAAAACTTTGTGTGACAACAACCTTTATTGAAGGAAAAAGTTTGTTTTGACAACTTTGAAGACTATTTTGACATACACATAAGTTATGACCTGCATTTACACATGTTTTCTCTATAAAGGTGCTTGCAATGAGACATGAAATCAAGGATTTGAACATAAATCACATAACTATGTCAATCATTTAAATCAACACACTAAAACAAAGATACTGAGAAGGAAAATGCTTGCTTTTATTGCTCAAAATTACTTACAACTATTGAACAAGTCTGGTTCTGTATGCTTTTCTCAAAAATATGAGATTACATCGATATTATTGAGTTACCATCATGGCTTTAGACTAGAAAGAACTAAAAAAAAACTCTCTAAAACTAGTAAGAACTCCCTAAAACTGATTCTAGGATTCCCTTTTTGAGCTCCAATAGCTAGAGAAGAAGAAGGACATGCTTTGAACGAGAAAAGGACACTTGTCCTTGAAGAGGTTTGGTCAAACCTTCCTTGTAGCTACTATAGGAACACCTAGTCGATTTCTCTCCTAACTGCTATAGTCTCACAACCTTTATATGACTGTGAACATAGTCATTGGGACTATTAACACATTCATTCTATGACTGTTAACAACACTCTATGTGACAGTCTATGTGACTGTTAACAATAGTCTTTGTTTTTGCAGTCATTGTGACTGTTACAATCATCCTTTTGTGACTGTATCCAAACCTCTTTCATGACTGTCTCCTTCTATACTTTCTCACTGTCTTCTAAGGATTATTCAACACCTTTTTATCACCTTCAAACTTGATCTTTTCCTCTTTGAAGACCCAATAAGGGTTTGACTATCCTTGAGAAATGATTCAGACCTATTGAATCCATGGTGACCGTTCCTTGTTGGACTAAGCCACAAGAGTGAGCCCTAAAGACTTGAGACCTCTATGGGTTTACCATTATATCCCTGACAGGTCTCCAACATGATGTGTAGATGCCTAAAATTGTCCATATCAAGGTTTTAAACACGTTTGGTCTTCTTGAATACATACCTTATGTATACTATGAAAGATTCTTAGGACTATGACCCTTTATAGCCTATACCTTCTCCTTCTCGTTATCAATAAACCCTTGATAGTGATGATAACCAAACCCTTAACAGTGATGTAGGGTTTTCACAGCTTCTAGGGCTCTTTATGGCTTTCCACATATCTGCTACAGTTCCTTTATCATGACAACTATATCTCTATCTCATTATGTAGGTTTGTAGAAGGATATGAGGAGGGTTTCCTTAGAATATAGAAGCATGGGCTCCTCATAACAACATGTTGTCTTCTCTTCTTCACTATACTACTTACCTATGACTTAAACTGTCACTGATATTAGTCCTCTTTCTGTATTCACCTATGCTCATTTGGCTTAACAATGTATTTCCCAAGGAGTTATACTTAGATATCTCTTCAAAGTGCACAAAATCACATAACTGTCATTTAGATCTGTGACATAACCTCACACGGATCTTCTAATCCTTAAAAATCCCAAAAAAATAGTGGCTCACCTATTGGAATGCATACATATTTGAAGCAAAATACTAAGTCTCGAAATGATATTTAAAAGATATTAGAAGCATGATGCAAAATGGAAGTTCTGATGGCAAGTTTAATGTGATATAAAGTACTTGATGATAGATATATTTATGCAAGTGTCTCTGAGACTCTAGATGTCATTCATGAGACTCCTGAACGTGCCAAAAAATACCATTGCAATGCAATTTATAGAACATTAGGAACAACTTCTTGTCAGATATCTCTATATATCTAGTCAAACTCCAATGTTGAGTGAGGATAGAATCCTCTCACTTCTTTAGTGCTTCCTTTGTATATTCATGGAACCTTTAAGCTTTGAGGCCTGTGTAAACTCTTTCATGGTGAAACCAATCCTGCAGATTAGGTAAAAAAACCCTAAACCTAAACACATAAACCCTTGAACCTAACCCAAAACCTCAAAAATAAACTCTAACTCTAGTTCACTATGCCACGACCTCAACATGGAAAATAACCTAGAAAGGAGAACACATCACATGCAATGCAATATTAAATGAGGTGGTACACTTAATCTTCAACAATCAACACATGTATGATGCAAAATTAAAAGTTACAAGAAAAATTCATAAAAGCTTGTGCAACTCTTTAAGTTTTGGGGAAAGTACCATGTACTTATGACCTATCCTATCAAGTTACTAAGTTAGTCTAACACTTGTGAATTGTCCAATCCCAACATAGACACCTTACATGTGCCACTTTTTCTTATTTTTATTTATGACTTGTCTGATAACAAATAACAACAACAAGCATGGTGTGGAACCACATTGAGTAGGTAGGGTTGCAAAGGGCAAGGTGTCAAGGGATGGAGATTTGAACACAATGGGTAGTGGACATAATCAAAGAGAACTTCTAGGTGTTGATCAGTTGAAGGAAAAGCCAAAAATTTATTACATGTTTAAGGCGGTAAGTTGGATTAAATTTTTCAAATAGTTGAAGGGATTTGATGACCAAGTTGCCCTTAATTTCAACATGGGATGCCAGGAGGATAAAATCGTAATGAGAGGCACTAATTTTCCTTTTGATGCAGAGTTGGTCATAGTTGCTATAGGGCTGCCTAACATTGGGGAGTAGTATTTTTCTGTTCGTAGGCTAGATTTAGAAAGCATCCACAAGGAGTTCTTGAAGTCAGGAGAGCAAACTCAAATAGTGCCTGGTCAAGGCATCTTCCAGACCTCACTACCAAAACTATGGTCAAAGGTGATGCATACTCTTATTCAGTATGTGACTTGTGAGGGAAGGTACTCATTTATCTATAGTTCTCATTTTCATTTAATGGTGCATTTGAGACATCAAAGAATCATAAATGTTCCTTTTTTTATTCAAATCATTGAGAAAGATGTCTCTAGAAGTGCATCATGGGTTAATTAAGTTTGTGGTAACATAGACCTTGAAACAAAGGTAGTCCCAATTAACTTGGGAAGTGTTTGTTGCAACACATGTTGTACAAGGAGAGGGTGTTGCAGAGGAAATCAAGCCCCTGTCCGTGATGCACATATCAAAACTAGTAATATACCTCATATAAGCATGGCTCCAAGAGATAAAGCATTACCCTCTGCAACTGTAACATGATATACTAGAAAGTAAATGAGACAACATATTTGGACAAAAGAATCTAAACATGGGGATGAACATGTTCACACAAACCCTCCTACTCCAAAACTAAATATAAGGTCATATGCGAGACTTAAGAATTTAGTATCTATGGCCAGTAGAAATGCTACAGGATTGGAGAAACAAGATCAATATGATTCAGAGGTGGAGATTTTGGAGGAAATTGTGTCATGGAGCACTAAACAAAAGAGGAGGACACTTGTACCTAAAAGTTCTATGATGGAGAATCCTGTTGTAGAAATGTCTGTAGCAGAAGGCTCTGTTCTACGAGAACTTGAATCAATGATACCTATAGCAAAGGTAGTTATTGTAGAACATGGATAAGAACTTGTTGATCTTGTTGCTAAACATATTAAATAGGATGGACCTATAGCATGGCTCAATGAGTATGCTACAAGTTTGATGGAGTTAGAGGAGGCCCGTGAGTTGATCAGGAAATAAGAAGATGAGATAAGGGAACTTAACAACAAATTTATAGAATTAGAAGTTACTGTAATGTAGGTAAAGGATAAAGAAACACATCTTCTAAAGGGACATGAAATCAAATTGGAGAAATTAAAAAATGATTATTTCATGTTACATATACCAATCAAAAGGAGAAATTGCAGCAATTGAGAAAGGAAAAAATAGAAAATGAAAAGTTGAATGAGGAAAATAGGGTTTTGAGGGACATAATTCAATTAATTTCAATTCTTGTGAGTAAAATTCTATAGTGTAGTTCCCCTACAAGAGTTCATACATTATGGCTACAAGAACAATTTCACAAGCTACAAATAAAAAGGGTGATTGAAGGATCATCACAAAACCTGGATACACCTATAGCATTTTGTGAATCTTATTTAGGAATTGAAGTTGAAATAGAAAAGAATCTGCTATGTGAGTTATATTTGCATAAATTTATTTTATGTGATGATAAAGATTGGAATCTCGATTCGTACGAGGGAGATGTTTAGCAGAGAGCATTTTGTTCTGTTGTCCAAGGACAAATAGAAAGAGGTTTGGAGAAGAAGAGGTATGACAACATGGAAAATTATGATAAGAGGGGAACATATTCTAGTGAGAGAAGTGTTCCATAATCTATATAGATTTACAACTAATAAAGAAACCATGGACATCATGTAGGGCGCCAAGGATAAAGTGATTGAGGTAGTTGAAGGAATGTTACTACATATCGCAAATAGTAGAGACCATTGTAAGGATAGATGGGATGAGCTCACACCTAGATTGAAAAGAAAAGAGCCCTTAGGTTATCCAAAATTTTAGCTAGCTATTACTAGGACAAGACAATTAATAAAGGGCATGAAGGAGAAGGGTATCTGGTGGATTGGATTTAAGTGGTATCTGTAGACAGCTAAAAATGCTCACAACTACCTTCTGTTATCATCAACATAATAAATCAATCCAAATCAAATAAATTCCACTATTCCACCCAACACATATGCTAATTAAATAATGCATAATTATTTAATTAATATTTTCTCATCTCTTCTTATCACAAAAAAATCATTTTCTCCCACTATAGTCCAAAAATAAAAAATCCATTTAAAAGACTATAGTTCATATTCACCTCCAAAAAATTAAATAAATATACCTATTTTGTCTATTTTTGATTAGTTTTGTAATCAATCATTAAATTCCTCCTAAGTATGTGCACATGGGTTAATTAACTTAATCGTAGGTTACCCCTTTCCCCCATGCTTCTAGATGGACACTTGTCATCTCATGTACATGCATGTAGATGACAAGTGGTGCCTTGGAAGTATGAGCAAATATTCCTTTTGTCATACTTGTCCTTCTTTCCACTATTCCTCCAATTTTAAATTCTATGTGACACTATTGCATGGAATTTAAAATTACATGTCCTCTCTTCCAAATTTTAAATTCTTCACAAAATCCAAACCATACCTTTTCATAAATGAATCCTTACATGTCATATACCTACCCAATCCTAGCCATACATCCATTCAACCATTCAATCTCATCCCTTGATCTCCCCTTGAGTCTTGGAGTATCTTCCTCATGCAATCTCTTTGTGCCATTTGTCTAATTATCCTTGCTTGAGGATCCTCAAGCAATGTGAGCCCTTGATCTTCAAAATTGATCCTAGCCCTCCACCCTCACCTCCAAAAATCTATAAATTGAGCCTTTCCCTTCCATTTTCAACAAGCAATTTGAATGTAATGAAATTCTGCCTCATTGAGCACTTAACATTTAACAATTAACATATAGTTTATCATATCATCCTAGGCCAAATCAAGAGTGTTGCATAGTGATAGGATATAATTTTAGTTGATTTATGCATCTCTCTTTAGCCTAGTCTTGAGGTGACTTAGATTGATGAACTAGGGTGAATTAGGCTTGTCTATCCATCGCTCTTGGGTTTATCTCTTTGGTGTTCATAGTACCCTTCAATCATTTGGACACCTCTGCCAAGCTGTCAAGAAACCCAACCAATTGTAGATATAGGGAAGATTATCCATAGCATGGCAAGATACATATAAGACAAGGGTTATCACCAACGTGAAGGAAAGTCTCATCCATTACCTCACCAATGATAACTTTAAGGAACACCCTAAAAAACCTATAAAATCTTAGCAAATCCTAGCCATAGGCAATAATTTTGAGGCTAATGTATGCCTATTTTCAGAAAAAAATGATTTCGTTGTTGAATTTTTTCAAATTTGTCCTCATTGGTGATTTTAACTAGCAAATTCTAGATAAATTTGAAAAACAAATCGTTGGCGAATTATAGTTGTATTCAAAAAAATAAAATAAGTCAAGCGGTGAATTTTATAAATATTCAAAAATATAAAATTAACTATCTAGCAAATGTGCTGGCGAGTTTTTGAAAAATCATAATGTGGCTGGCAAAAATATCAAATACTAAATGATAATGATTATGTTACTTGGCAAATTTATAGCTTTAAAAAGATTTACATTTGCATTGTCGCATGATTGTAGATCAATGACATAACTTCTATTTCGGGCCAAAGTTCTAACACCTAAATTTGTACATAAATTCTCCAGAATAGAGACAAGTGTCAACAACTCAACGATTTAGATTAACCTTTTTTTACAGAGATTTTGCATAATGATACTTCCAGAATTAAATGATAATCATAAATAATAAAAAGTTATGGAATTATGCTATTAATGAAAAAATAATAGATAATAAACCAATAATTAAATGGAAATCTACAATTATAGTTTACATGTCGATAACCCATATTTTAATATTATAATAAATTTTGATTGTCAGATGATCGCAGATCAACAACATAACTTCTATTCCAAGCTAAAGTCTTAACACACCCAATTTTTGTACATAAAGTCTCCAGAATAGAGACAAGTGTCAACAACTCAATGATTCAGATTAACCTTTTTTGTAGAGATTCAACTTAATGATACTTTTAGAATTAAATGATAATTTAATAAATAATAAAAAGTTTTAGAATTATGTTATTAACGAAAAATAATAGATAATAAAACAAAAATTAAATGGAAAGCTACAATTACAATTTACATTGATGTACTTATAGTATTATAATAAATTTCAATCATCAGATGATTGCAAATCAATGACTTAAGTTCTATTTCGGGTTGAAGTCTTGACACACAATTTTGTACATAAAGTCTTCAAATAGAGATAAGTGTCAATGACTCAATGATTCAGATTAACCTTTTTTTACAAATATTCTACATAATGATACTTTTGAAATTAAACGATAATCATAAATAGTAAAATGTTTTGGAATTATGTTATTAATGAAAAATAATAGATAATAAAACAAAAATTAAATGGAAAGCTACAATTACAATTTACATCGATAACCCATATTATAATATTATAATGAATAAAAGAGTTTACATTTTATAGATCAACTAGCCAAGGTGCCCTAACACGAAGCTTGGATAAAGACGTAAACAGATAAAGGAAACCACAAAAGATGTAATTTTTTTGAAAACTCAAAACAAACTACAAAGTTGTTAATGCCATAATGGCCAAATGTTAATGGACTCCATTGAGTCGTCCCCTAACAACTACCACTTGAATAAGAAAAGATGTAGTGTAAACTACAAAACTTACCCTCCATAATAAATAGGCGCATAAATCATTATGTGTAATAAGGGCCCTGTCAAAAGTTACCAACAAGCTTGTAATAAGTTCCCTCTTTGCCTCCTCAAGAATGCAATTAGCTACAACCAAGTGATCTAACAAATGTGTTACATCCCCAATTTATAATTAAACCTAATCTTAACCTTGCATGGTAATTAGGGGGATTAATCATAGTTAACTAATTTGATATTGTGGAAATATCTGAGTTAATCTTTGATTATGAGGTTAATGATTGATGATAATTAGTTATGAAATTATTTGTTCATATGAATATTAATTAATTTGAAATATGGATTAAGATGATGATGCATTGATCATGGTTTTGTGTTCCTAAGTGTGAATAGGAAAATGCAATGTCCTTCGAAGAAGGAAGGAGAGTATCATCCTGGAGGAAGAGTTAGATGTTAGGAAAAAGGGGTTAATTAGTCATCTGAGTATCATACTTTGTCCTTTGAACTCTTGCTATTAGGGTGAGTTATGTTCTCTCTCTCTTTCTCTCAACTGCTCAATTAGACTTTACTTGACATCTTTATGTTTGAGTTGTCAAAAGGCATTGATCACAAGGATGTCATGTTGAGTTGTTTGTCAATTTCGGTAGAGTTGCTGGGGACCCTTGGGTTCCATGCTCTTTTATCGCATTTTGTTTAGTGTCTATGTTTATTTGATTATTTATGTTTTTGGGAGAACGATGCTTCCTAGGGGGAGCAATGCTCAACCTCGTAGTCGCATCATAAGTATGCGAACTTAACTGATGGAGTTGATATTACTAACGCTTACGTATAGCCCTAAACCCTTAGATAAGGGTGTGTAAGTATATATATATAATTCATTTTGTTGAATTTGCTTGTGAGATCAAATGTGATCAATAATCATATTATTATTTTTATCTCATATTGTTATAAGTTGGTGGGGGCACACGACCTGTCATCACCCACGAGGAGTGGGAAGGAGGGTGGTGGCCAAGTAAACCCCATCTTCATGCCTATATTCTTGCCAACCAATCGATTAATGGAAAGGTGGCGAACCTAATCATAAAAAAAGATAATCTTGTTCATGCATGCATGCAAGAAGGAATTGGTTATGACCTATTGGAGGTCTAGAGAATCTGGTCTTATTTTTGTTTTGGGAGAAGTTGCCTGGGTTGCATGCGTGGAGCTGTAATATGACTCTCGAAAGAGATATTGAAAGTCTTTTCTTCGTGCAGGGTTACAGTTTTTACAACAGTTTCTTGTGATAACCAAGATGGGAATTGAGTAAAGCTTGATATATATTCGATACAATTGAGCAAAACATCAATTTGAGGTAGAAACTAAAGCTCTATATTCTTCATCCAAAACCCTTACTTATTATTCTAAACTTTCTTTTATACATATGAAAGACAAAGTTGAAACAGTGTTGACATACACAAAAATGTGATGTTATACTATGGCTTTCAAGCTGTAATGAACTCTTAATTGTTGCTGTGTATTTATGAATGTGAATAATTGTCCTCAAATTGAAGCTCTATATTCTTTATCCAAAACCCTTATTATTCTAAACTTTCTTTTATACATATGAAAGACAAAGTTGACAGTGTCGACATACATAGAAATGTGATGTTATACTGTGGCTTTCAAGCTGTAACGAACTCTTAATTGTTGCTGTGTATTTATGAATGTGAATAATTATTCTTTTATCATTGTTATAGATGAAAGTATACTACTATGTATATGTTTAATCCCTGACCACTTGAGTGATTATCATATGCGTAACGCAATCGATAAGCTCACGTAGCGCCGCTTGACATAGAACTAATCTCTGCTTAAAACTTTTATGTGATATGTCATCGTATGATGACGGTGGTGATGAGTAAAATGCTTTCATCATTCACCTGTGTTTAAACCCGATAGGGTTATTATTTTGTTGAACGACCTTCAAGCTTGTACTGCTTATATGATATATATTGAAATGCTTGGATGGTAGCCGTGAAGGCTCAGAGTCTTAGTTTAAACTATAAAGCCCAAAAGGGTGACTGCATTTAAATGGCTGTGATAGTTGAGAGCCTTGAAATCATGCATTCGATAGCTAGAGCTTGCTTATGATAGAAGGTAAGGTACGAACCATTTTATGATATTGTTTGGTTTAGTTTTGATAAAGAACTCTCTTGAACTAGTATTATTAATATTAACACTAATACCCCATAGTGGAAGATGCAAAACATCGATTGCGTGTAATGTACTTGCTTTTATAATGTTTCATATGATAAAGAAAGGTCTCATTTGGTTATGTTATTATCTTGGACTCCTATGGGTGAGTAATGTCGGTATAATATGTTATGTGTTAGTTCATGAAAGCCTTCTTTTTGAATGGCTAAGATACTTCTTTAAGAATTTTATAGTCAAGAATGTCTCTTGTGAAAAGAACCTTGTCACCTTATATTTGGCTACATAATAGAACATGCATACCTTGTTTCAAAAAGGTTGAGTTACTTCTTTATGAGTCACATTTTTGAAGGTCTTCTAAGACTAAACTTTGTTCACCATTGACTCTTTGAACTGAATGTAAACCATGGACTAAAGAATTAAAGTAACTCCTAGCCAGTAAGGTAGATATGGAGAACATGATAGAACCTTTAATTTATGCAACCTTGTGTGGGACAACGTGACGTGGATTCACTAATTCCCAGTTGCCTGGATAACTAGAACCTCAAGATGGGTTATCAAGACCAAGTCGGATGTCCAAGGAATGGACTAAGAGGATTTTGAACTTAATTATTCCATATTGAGAAGGGTCGAATTATTTAACTGTAGGACATGACAGCTTATAAGTCGAGTCGAGGTGGACATATGACAACATTCAATGCGTAATGTTTATGTATTTAAATCTTTGGCCAAAGTAATGCATCCATCTCAACATGCATTGTTGGTCCACAGTGCTTCAGATGGCATAGTGTCTCCAGTAGTGTCATACATAGTTAGAGTGGATCTATAGTTGTGTGACTGAGAGACATTATGAAGAACACAACACCAGATACTTAGATGGCTAACCTAACAGTTCCTAATATCTAACCCTTCTGCAAAGGGTAGGGCCACTTCCAGTTAGGAAGTTCAACGAGGGACCGCAGGTCCGTGGTTGGTGGAAAAGCACCAGGATGATGCTCTCCTTCCCAAGTCTGAGACAAGCTAAGGCTTATGAAGATAGATGTCATATGTTCAAGATATAGTGTTTTTCATTTTATGACTTGATAGTCAATTGTAATGTATAATTTGAAATATGATGCCTTGATCATAACTTGTACATACATAGTGAAATTTATTCACTTGGATATGTAAATGATTATTGGAAATGTAAGCTTTGTTATATTCAGTTTAGAATAACATGATTAGTTGATGAAATGATAGTGAGTCATTATTGTTTAATTTGAAATGGATAATCATGTTGTTATCTATTCTCTTAATTATGATGAATGTTTATGTTAATTTTTGGGCATTATGGAATGAGATGTTACAAGATGTAAAGGGAAAATTTTAGCCTTATCCCATGGTCTTGCATTACAATCATAACCATTTAAAGATAAATCAAGCTTATCCCTAAGGATAAGTGATTCTTGAATCATTACCTTCTCGATCATTTTCACCAGACTTGGGTCATTGAGCAAGTCCATTAAATTTGATAGAAATGCAGAGATGATGTCACTGAATATTTTTTTTGAGGATATTCTAAAAGAATATCACAATCAATCATTTTTTGGACAACATCATCAACCATGGTGTCAATCAGAAACACCTTCCCCTATTTTTACTACTCATATCTAGCCAAATCGGTCATTTCCCACTTGCAGGGAAATAGACAAACACGGTGAGAGATCGACTGACTCATCTTGATTTCTAGGAATGAAAAAGAAAACCACCAATACAAAAGGAAGATGCCAATAAATTTATAGAAGTGTCTACTTCCTAGACCTATTTTGAAACTATAGAAAATTGTTATTCTTCATAAATGATACTATATTTATTGTGTGAGAATGTACAACTTCCACCTGGGAACATTTATTGCATTTGCAATGAAATAGAAGATCAAACGATGGGTGAATCTTGATCTTGATTAGGATCAATTGGTAATAAATTTGCACGTTTGATAGGATAGATTGAATTACCTTAATCTTTAATTAGTTACCTTCTACCATCAAATCCATTGTATCAAATTGGTAATAATGTCACATATTTGATAGGACAAACTGAAGTACCTTAATCTTTAATTACTTATCTTCTGCCATCAAATCCATTGTATCAAATCATGAAACTTTGAAAGCCAAGTGACAAACCACCTAGATTAGTCAATGCCCATTTAATATATTAATGATTACATTACATGTGACGATAGAGTCAATTTAATGCAGTTGCTTGGCATTAGTCATTTTCTTTGTGTTACATGTACATATCTTTATTACTATTTATTGTGTCAACCTTGGGTGAATCAGTTGTACACATGTTTCACAAATATACGTAACTTTACTTGGCACTTCACACATGGAACACATGGTGGTGATGCAGTAATGGTTGATACGTATGCATTCATACTTAGTGATCCACTTATAATGTAAACAACCTTACTATTTTCCATGAAAGCATTATTGTTGTAAACAAGAAATTTTGGACAAATGAAGATAAAACAAATTAAAATGCAATACCTTGGCCAAACTTTTCGAATACCTCAAATGATAAATTATGCCTGCAAGATGGTTGTAGATTGATTTGATGTTGATTTGCTCACTTCTGCAACATGACGATTGGATGAAAAAGGATAGAAGAAGATAGATAGAAAATAGATAGAGGATTGGAAGAAGATTTCAGCAGAGTAAGGATATCAAAATCAATGCATTATCTATGAAATGGCTTGTGAGAGGCCATATCTATAAACTTTTTGAATATGAAGGGAAGAAGATTTGATAAGATAAGGTAGGATTTGATTTTTTAGATAAGGTAGGGAAAAAGATAAAAAAGATTTGTTTTTCTGTTTTAAATCCTCATAAATCTTCGAAAAGAATGGGATAAAAGAAAGCAAAGTTTTTTTTAGGATTTTAATAATTAAATAAATATTTAATTTATTTAATTAATTTTGGATTGTGGAAAGATAATTAAATAAATATTTAATTATAGGAAAAGGATAAATGACTAATTAAATAATTAAAACTAATTATTTAACTAGAGAAGATTAATGGTCATGAATAATTAAATAAATAATTAAGATTTATTTAATTATAGAAGATAGGATAAATGGATAGAAAGGGAATAAATGAAAATTAGTTAAATAAATAAGATTTATTTAACTAATTAGGTGAATGATACGGGTACCTAGGGCAAAACGTGCTAGTGACAAGGTGTTGGATATTTTTAGGTGTCTACATTTTGCCCCTCTTTGAGATGATGTTTGAGATGATGAAATTTGTGTCAAGTAACATCATTTCAAAGAAGCTAAGGTATGGACAGAAGAAAAATATGGTAATGGAAAGATAGGATGAGGATGCCCCCTCGAGAGGATAGGTAGGTTGGACAAACACGGGTAGGCTCTTGACATGAAAGGGATTGGTCAAGGAAGAAAGATAAGGAAATGGATAGAAGAAAGGATGATGCATTATGCTGCAATGAAAGTGAGTAATCATGATGTTTGATATAGCACTAGACATTATGCACCAGGGTATGAGGACCAAGGTGACGACGTGTCTCGTGCCCCAGCGTAATACAACCTTGTCTAGACATATGAGGAAGAAAACTTAGAGCATTGAAGTCCTAACACACAAAAGGTATGATGTGACCTTAGATGAAAAGGATAATGCAAAAAAGCTATTCCAACATACACAAGATATGAACATTAGCTAGAATGATACAGATGTGATACAAATGCAAGATAAAAAGATAACACACACAAGCAAGCAAGCATGCACAAATGATACAAAAACAAACAAGGTATTGCCCCTGTCAAGCTGTAAACTGATGATTGATTGTTGATTGATTGATTGATGATAAAGAGTGTTGTCATTGCAGGGAACGATATATCCCTAGATCAACACAAGGATGCGGGAACAATATATCCCATTGATGATGATGATTCATTGGTTGATTTGGTTTACGACAAGATTAGGATCAAGACCATTGATTGCATTTGGATAAGTTGGTAAGATTGGTTAACTTGATTGGTATGGATAAAGGGTGACTTGCATTTGGATCTATTGCTTGGATTGAAATTGATTGGAAGAAGTGATGGATTGATGAGGATAGATGATGGAAGAAAGAGAAGATGGTAGAGGGATGGAAGAATAAATTACTGGTACTTGCGTACTGGATACTTCCTTCGTATTCTAGACTGCCTACATACTCGTATCCACGGGATCAAAGCACCACACAATGATGATGAGATATGATGAATATGTAGTTTTGGGTGTTTATTGATGATGTGGGAGATGGATGAATAGAAGAAGATGAGATGGATGATGAGGATAAGGATAAGATGAATGATGAGGATAATGAGGGGGGAGATCATCTTGTGCATGAATCTAGGTACCTTCTTCGTACTCCAGACTGCCTACATACCCGTATACATGAGATCAAGGCACTTAGCGATAGAGATGAGATGTAGTTCTGATTTTATTTGATGATGATGGATAGATTGATCGAATGATGGATTGATTGAGATTGATTTGCTTTGATTTGATAGGTTTGATTGGATTTGTTTTGATGGGTGTGATGCAATTTGTTTTAATGATGATTGATTTTATTGGTTGGATTTTTGTTGGATATTTGATTTTTTTGTATTTTTTTCAAGACATTTTATGATGTTTTTGAAAGTTTTTAGGACATTTTATGATGTTTTTAGATTTTTTCAGGACGTTTTATGATGTTTTTGGATTTTTTCAAGACATTTTATGATGTTTTTGGATATTTTGGGATGTTAATGGATTCACAATTTGTGCAGCCTTTTGTGCTAGATACCAATGACAAGGGGAACCAAGTCTAGATGCAAGGGAATGAATGGGATTGGACAAAATGATGGATGATAGTGGATGGATGAAAGGATCATGATAAATGGATAGGATAAAAGGATAGGTTGTTGAATGGAATGGATATATGTGTAAGACAGCAAGGATGTGATCTCCAAGGACTATGTTGCATAGGAATAACATGCCCCAGTCTAGGTAGTAGACTTAGGATTTTTCAGGACAATGCTTAAGGCAAGAGGATGATAGGGTTCGTTTGGAAAGGGTGAGGTATGTCAAGGAATATCCAAAACACTTGTCAATAGTTGCCCCCAATCTTTATCAAGATCAAAAGAGGAAGGGATGATGAATGGATGCAATGTGATAGGTATGCATATGGAAATGGTATGATAGTTTGGAAAAGGATGAGACAATGTGCCCCTAAGTGTAGGTGACATAGAAGATCAACTTACACATAACTCCTATTTGCCAGGTTTTCATCATGGTACTTATCCAAGGCACTTATTTGCCAAGTTTTCACCGTTGGACGAAGGGATTTCTCTTTACTATTTTGATTTTTTTTTGGATACTTAGATGGGATAGGTGGATATGGATGAAAGGGACTCAAGTGTCTAGTGCCGTGAAAAGTGATAGTCCCACTAGAGATGGATGTCATCGAAATGGACCATGTCAAGTGTGCTCATAGATATTGGTAAGCGAGATTAAATGAAAGATGGATGGAGTAGGTAGATAGCGGATTATGAGGGGAACGATAGTGGATTATGATGTGTATTATGGATGGAAGGATAATAGATTATGATGTGGATTATATAGGACTTATGGATGGAGGGCTTATGCAAAAGCATGGACCATAGGGAAGTGATGAGGAAGATATATTGGATAACAGTTGAAGGAAGGGAAGATGGAAGTATGTGGAAATGTTGTGGGATGGAAGGGAATCATGACCAACGGTTGCACACACCGTGATAAACATTGCAACTTTTGATGGGAAGGTGGTGTAGGAAGCAATGGTGTTGTTCACTTAGGAGATGGTTGACAAAGTGATTTAGGGACCCACATAGACTTAGTATTTTTATGATTTTTGCTTTTCATGTGGGATGGAGGGATTTGAAACTTTTGGATGGAATGGGATTTTTGGATGGAAATGGATGGTTGGGATTCTTGAGAGGTGGATGCCTCATTTGAGTTGATGGCTTTTTTCTTAGGAACCCATACTATTTTAGTTTTTGACTTTGTTTGTAGATGTATGGGTTTGGATATATGCAGCTTTTGTGCAGCTTTTGAGGCAATTACTTGTTGCTTGGCGACCCACACCTTTTTCATTTTTTCTTTGAGGTGTGTGGGTGTATGGAGCTTTTGATATGGATATTTCTTTGATTCTTGGATTTTGTGTCCTATGGCATGAGGACCCATATGATTTTTGACTTTATAGGTAGAGGCATCCAAATTTTTGCTTTTGAATCCCATGGGTATGGTGGAATGAGCGGGGTAGGTGGAAGCTCCTTGTTTAGACAATGTGTGCATTTGTTGGCCATGATTGGGATTTTTAGGTGTTTTATGGATGGAAGGATAAGGTGTTGGAAGTAGTGGACGTAGATTCAATGGAAGGATATTAGGAGTTGGAAGAAGTGGAGGCAAAGTTGATGGTGGAAGATGAACGGTCACATGCTTTTGACATTTGTAAGATGATGGAGGCAGAATGGCAACATATGATTTAGGTATATGATAGGGTTTACGATGGAAGGTGGTGGACTTAGGAGGCATGGAGAAAGTACCAAAATCATTAGATTGTTGACCTTGGGGTGTATATCCAAGGCCATGTGAGTGTTGAGGGACTTTGACATGGATAGGCTCCAAAATTCCTTGTTCAAGAGGGCCTAAGCCTTTAACTTGATAGTTCATTCTTTGGAGCATGTGATCGACAATAGGACTTGGTGCAAGTAGAAAACTAGACATGAGTTCCTTATTGGATGGAGAAGGTGAAGTGGAGGACAAAGGTTGTGTTCCTAGGGAGGAACATTCATGGATAAAGGTGGATCAAGGTGGATAGACCCATAGGATATGATGGTGGATTTAGAATAGGGTTAATAGTGGGTGATGGGGGATCATTAAGATCTTGCTTGTGTTCATTATGATCTAGGGTATTTGTTTGATCTTTAATGGGTGCTTGGGAGGCACATGTCTCATCATGACAAGTGGATGTTTGTACATTAGGGCTAGATGGAGGATGGAGGGATGGAGTGATAAGCTCTTGATCATGAATTGCGTAAAGTTTTGCTAGGAGGCTCATCATAGTTTTCATGAGCTTAGCTAAGATGGTCACCATGGTTTTCACGATCATATATAGAATCTTGATCATAAATGTGAGCATAAAAAAGATTAATTTGTCTATGAATGGGATACATTTGCTCATGAATAGGGTTATGATCATAAATAATATCTTGATCAAAGAACATACATAGGTTTTGGATGAATTGAACTTAGAGGTGCTTTGATATTGATGATGTTTCCACATGTGTTTGGTTATGCTCTTGACATACCTCTTGATTTTCTTGCGAGAAAAGGGATGACTCTTTGATGGGCTCTTGGTCAACAATGTTAGGACATGATGGCTCTTGATGTGGACTTATGAAAGGAGATTCTTCAATAATCTTGATAGGCTCATGGATAGGCTTGACATGTTCTTGAGGATCATTGACATGAGGGCATGATGGTTCTTGACTTAGACTTGGAGTTGAAGATTCCTCAATAAGCTTAATGGCTTGTAGATCACATGATGGATTTGGATGACTAGCTAAGGTGTTGGGAGGTTCATTGATAGGGTCATGAGTGGATGTTGGATCACATGGTGGGGTTAAGATAGGATGAGTAGGCTCATGAAGTGGTACTTGAGTGGATGATGATGGAGAATTATCATAAGATGCTTGCTCTAGATTGGTGTTTCCCTTGTCAAAGGTCATTAGGTCTTGCATAGGTGGATTTAGGTCTATCAAGGGTGCTTCTTGTGAGGACACTTGCTTTGCTTGTAGATGGGTTTGATGATGAGGTGGCATGATAGGATTTGTAGGTGAAAGGTTTTATGAGGTGGATTGTTGTGGAGTTTGGTTGATGTTCGAAGTTTGTTGAGAAAGTAATTATGATATGAGGGTAATGGAGTTAGGATCATTGGATGGTATACTTATGGAAGCACTTTTGTTTGTGATCTTGTTAGGAATAGTGAAGGTGATTCGTGGTATGGATGTGGCGGCATTAGTGTTTGTGGGAGTAGTGGAAGGTGGAGTGGTCCCAAGTCGAATGAGATGATCCATAAACCTAGTAGGATCTGATTCAAGGACTCTATATGCTAGATCCATACAGTTGGTATCTTGCATGAAATCAATAACCTCTTGATCAAGTGTGAGTGTTGCATTGGGTGATGATGGAGTTTGAAGTGAGTTTGATGTGGCATGGATTTGATATGTGGGTGTATTAGATTGATAGGACGATGTGGGATAGGTTGATGTGGAATTGATTTGATGTGTGGGAGAGGCTCCTTTGATTGTGACCTTGGGCTTTGGTTTTATTTCATTGTTTGAATTAGAGGGGTAGCCTCCTTGAATTGTGATTATAGGCTTAGGTCTTGTCTCATGATTATAAGGATAACCCCCTTGAATTGTCACCTTAGGCTTGGGATTTGTCTCATGATTAGAGGGATAGCCCCCTTGAATGATTATGACCATCTTGACAAGTGTTGACTAGGACTCAGTTGATGATGATGTGGAGATGATTTGGAATGAGAATTTGATGATTGGATGATGTGTAATGCTTAGGATGATGTTGATGTGAATGGATTAAGATATGATTTGGATATGAAAGGATGAAGTTGATTGAGAAGTGATTAGGATAAAATTGTCTCGCGACAAGGAGTTTGTTTTTTGACAGCTTTGTGGCAATTTTATGGCAATAAAACAAGATAGCAAACACTCATGCACAAGCCATTCACAAACAGTTACCACCTAGGCTAGTTGAGACGATACCTGTTGGGTTCCCACTTGGTTTTACCCAGCTGCACCTACTTATGGTGTATAGCTCCAGGAACTTGGGGCACGGGCTCCCCCTTATAGTGCACTCACTTCTCAGGCACACCAAGTTCTAGGTCCTCAAGACGTGCAGATCTTGAGGTACCTTGCTATCTCTACCATAAGCCGTGAAAATATGGGATGGCTATCAGAGTTTCCTCCTGTACCAACAGATAGGGGTTTTGGGACACTAAGACAAGGTTTTTTAGTTAGGGTTTCCGTTCGGGTGGCTATACATGCGTTAGCACTACTCTCTGTTATGGAGTCTCCCAGCCTTCAAGGGTTGCACCTTGGAGGGTTTTGGAGGGGGTTGGCTGTCGGTATAGCGAAACAACACCTGTCATTTGTGACTTTCGTCACAAACACATTATTTATATAGCGGATTGGAATGGTCTGGCTTTGACTTGTTTTCGCTTGGGTTGTATCCCTTCTCACAATGGGAAGGCAGGCCCTCTAGAGTTGACAATGATTTCTCTTGCACCCCAGATCCGTTGGTTAGGCAGGGGGAGAGGATACTCTCATTGCCAAATCGGGTAACAATCAGACTTAGACAAGCAATTGAAGAAAAGAAAAGAAAGCACAGAGTAGATAGAGTTAATTTTAAGCACCAAACTGAAGTGTGCCTACTCTAGTGAAAAAAATTGTTCTTTGACCGCTCGAGGCTGCAAAAGATATATCAGTATGTTTTTGTCCTT
Source organism: Cunninghamia lanceolata (assembly GCA_027924645.1). Taxonomy (NCBI): domain Eukaryota; kingdom Viridiplantae; phylum Streptophyta; class Pinopsida; order Cupressales; family Cupressaceae; genus Cunninghamia; species Cunninghamia lanceolata. The sequence goes on along the minus strand of BSBN01000680.1, from coordinate 1,096,545 downwards.
CGTTCTTTGACAAGCGTGTTTGACAAGCTGCACAGATAGATGTTAGATGCCAAAGAGGATTAGATTAAAATATATGATCTCATAAAAACCTGCAATTGATGATCTGATACAGTGAAATAAGTTGCAAAAATATAAAGTAGATGAAATTTTATTCACTTTAATTTTTTTTTTTGCTGAAAAAGGATATGTTTTGCTCAAGATACGTGCATTTTAAGTTTGAACAGAAGCTGAAGTTTACCTACAAAAATACCTGATGAAATGATGAGCTCACTTGATGAAACCTTCACAACTTCAAAGTTTGTCTTGTTAGCTTTCCAACGCCTATAAAAACACAAAAATCTGACATGATATGCAAAAGTTATGGCAGTTTTAAAAAAGAAAACTATTTTAAGCTTTAAAAAGCACTATTCATGGCCTAAAAACACTATTCATCGCCGGAAAGCACTGTTCACCACCAGAAATACTGTTCACCGATGGAAAGCACTCTTCATCACCATAAAGCAATGTTCACTGTCGGAAAGCACTGTTCACTGCCGGAAAGCACTGTTCACCGCCGTAAACATTGTTCATCATCAGAAGTACTATTCACTGTCGGAAGTACTATTCATCGCTGGAAACACTGATCATTGCTGGAAGTATTGTTCATCACCAGAAAGCACTGTTCACTGTCGGAAACACTGTTCATCACCCTGCAAACATTGGCTCAAATTTCACCTGCACCAAAAAGGGTCAAATTTTATGTTTTTCTTCACCTCTTGGCCCTTCTAGATGCAACCGTGATGTCTATTTTAGCTCAGGAGCTCACCTGTAACAATCACTTGCAAAACTTACAACACGAGGGTTAGAAAAAAATGCAAATTTTTATAACAAAAACTTGCAAAAAATGATCAAGCGAAGTGAGTCCCACCAGGCGTGCCAAAATGTAAATGAGAAATTTTGGACAAATGAAGATAAAATAAATTAAAATGCAATACCTTGACCAAACTTTTCGAATACCTCAAATGATGAATTATGCGTGCAAGATGGTTGTAGATTGATTTGATGTTGATTTGCTCACTTCTGCAACATAACGATTGGATGAAAAAGGATAGAAGAAGATAGATAGAAAATAGATATAGGATTGGAAGAAGATTTCGACAGAGTAAAGATATCAAAATCAATGCATTATCTATGAAATGGCTTGTGAGAGGCCATATTTATAGACTTTGAGGATGAAGGGAAAAAGATTTGATAAGATAAGGTAGGATTTGATTTTTTAGATAAGGTAGGGAAAAAGATTAAAAAAATTGTTTTTCTGTTTTAAATCCTCTTAAATCTTCGAAAAGAATGGGATAAAAGAAAGCAAAGTTTTTTTTTAGGATTTTATTAATTAAATAAATATTTAATTTATTTAATTAATTTTGGATTGTGGAAAGATAATTAAATAAATATTTAATTATAGGAAAATGATAAATGACTAATTAAATAATTAAAAATAATTATTTAACTAGAGAGGATTAACGGTCATGAATAATTAAATAAATAATTAAGATTTGTTTAATTATAGAAGATAGGATAAATGGATAGAAAGGGAATAAATGAAAATTAGTTAAATAAATAAGATTTATTTAACTAATTAGGTGAATGATACGGGTACCTAGGGCAAAACGTGCTAGTGACAAGGTGTTGGACATTTTTAAGTGTCTACAATTGCATTCATTAAACATAATCTAACACAGAGAATAATTCAATACAACAAATGTGTATGAAGAAATTCATAATCCTTGATTATTATTTTAAAGAGATGTTTACATCACAAATAAGAGACAAATTACATAGTACTGCATGTTTTTCATTTAAGCTCTATCAGAGAATATATATTCATTACAGAAGACTTATACAGACATAACAAATATGTTGATGTTCTTCCTAATATAGACTAAAAAGGCTCTAGCATCCCATAGTTTTCCCCCTTTTTAACAAAACCCATGCAACAATTTGTGAATTGCTTGAGGGCAGTTTCCCACCTCGTTGCCAAGGTGATGAAGCAAAAGACTCAAAAAGATATTCATGAACCACCCAAGTTGATGCACAGGGTGTTGTTGATTGTTATGGTGGTGGTGGATAAGATTGAAAATGGTCCTCCCTTGAATCCTCAAGTCTTGTCGACAAATGATGGATATTGGGATTCAACAAGTGAATCCATCCCATAATCTCTAGATGTTGAGGGTGGCACAGGTGAAGCTGGTTGCTCTAGACTCAATCTAGAGACCATAATGATCAACCCAGACATTTTTAGAAATATCTCTACAATGCGCACACCTCATCAGGTTGCTGGAACAAGAAGATGAAGATGACATATCTGAGATAGCACCATCTTCCTGTAGAACAAGGCCACCAAGAGAGAACATGATGACATTGACAACCAAAGATTACCCTCTAAGGGCAAACATACCACTCGCACCCATCGGAATGAATAGAAGAACACCGAAGGCTTCAAGGGAGGAACTGAAATGTATCCTTCTCCATTGGGAGCTTGAAGCACTGGCATTCTCCCACTGAGGAAGGAATGAAAATGTGCCACTCCCACACTCCTAGTGAATGCATTATTCTCCCTTCGAAATCTATGTCTTAGTTTAGAGCCCAACCCAAGGACCAGTGAACTAGACAATTTTCATTCCAATTCCCCCCATTCTTAGAAGGACTTCACATCTCTTCCTCTGAATTCACACAATTGTAGACAAGAGAACTTTGGAAAACCCCATGCAAACATAGGCACCATTATTGCCACCTTCTAAGAATACAAGGATAGAACCAACCCCTTCAAATAGATCAAAATTTTAATAGTAGCTTCTTCAAATTCATAGTTTTCTTTTATAGCCAAAACTTGAGGTTAATTGAGCCTTTGACTAGGTTCCCAACCTTAGTTAGATTCTCCTAACTGTCCTGTATCCAAAATTGTGCCTTTTGACCACTTACAATTCCCTGAAGTACTAGCACATGCTTTAAAAATTGATAGAGTTTAAATAATGTAAAGGATCCACGTCACACCATATATTTTCGTATCCATGCAACATACTCATCCTTTGATAGTTATTTATACTCTAAAACCTTTGCCACCCTATGTGTATGAGTCATATATCGTGCATCAAGGAGCACCTTAATTACCTTAATTAAACCATCGAGTCTAGACTCCAATTCCAACAATTTGTCTAGCCCAGCATTGCAAAGGATTAGATTTATAACTTAACCAATTGCACATAATAATTCATAATTACACCAAATTTATGCATTCATTTCTTCTAAAATAATACAATGAAATACATATTATAGATTTAACTTTCTCCTCAAGAAAATGAGATGAAAACACTTAATTTTTTCTTCTTCTTTCACAAAATATTGATCTCCCATAGATGCCAAAATGAAGAGAATGCTCCATGCTCCAAATTTTCAAACTTCATTCCTATGGGAGGCAGCCACCTCTTGACCATATGGTAGCCTCAACCACAAACCCTACCTAGGAGGATTGTTCAAGCATACATAAACTCACAAACAACACCAAAATCTCACACTTGGCCATACACACAATCATATTTTTTTTTCATAGAATGGAATCACACAATGAACCAATTGATGGTTCTTCTTATGAAGAAAAGGAGGGTAATTTTCATGGGAGAAATGGGTGCCAAGGGTCTCAATACCCAAAGGAAATTATATAATCAAACCAATAGACATTTGTAATGTCAAAAGTTGTAACCCTAAAAATTTGACACTACAAATTATACTTGTTCTAGTGCGTGTTCCCATAGTATGTTTTTATGAATCATTTTAACCCATCCTTGACCTTCTTCCCTAGTTCAAATGCCATAAACATTATGTGTGTTGGTGTGTTTGTATTTCTTTTGATGTATTTTTAATGTTTTGGTGTTTATTTTGTACAATGTGACCATTTTATGATGTTTTAAATTTGTTTCTTTAAGGACTAAATTTATTCACACAGATGTCTACGTAGTTATAATTTTGTCCTATGGTAGTATAGCCATAAAAACTCTATTTAATGGCTAGGATAGTGTCATTTTAAATTTTCTTTGGTTGTAATCATTGTCTACCTAACTTTTGTAGAGTTTTAAACAATATTTCTTTAACCTCTTTCCAAAAAAAGAAATAGATGGCTAGGATAGTGTCATTTTAACTTTTCTTTGGTTGTAACCATTGTCTACCTACCTTTTGTTGAGTCTTAAACAACATTCCTTTAATCTCTTTCCAAAAATAGCAATAGATGATTGTAGATTTGAAAATTTAGATTCTCTTTGGCTCTCCTCATGCAATTGACTAGTTATGGTTTTGTTTCTCCTACTTTCTATAGCTCTCATGCAACCTCAATTTTTCTATAACATCCTTTCCACACCATTATTCTTGCAAGCTTTGCTATTGGAGTTTTATTGCATTTTTCTATTATCTATTGCAAACACTTTGAAGCTTGTAGGTTTCTTTTGGTGACATTCTATGCTTCTTATTTGTTGGATTTTCTTAGAGAGATATCCCCTTGAACAATGGTAGCTTCTTTTCACTTGTTTCAAAAATATTCTCTTCACAAACTTCTAAAACATGATGATATTTTCATTGTTCCATTTTAACTCTCCTTTCATTTCTAGTTTTAGATATGTGAGTATTTGAATTATTTTGAGGTTTTAATTGTTCCTCCCACTTTCTTGGATAACCACTACAAAACCCTCTGTCTATCTTGCTTTGATATTCTCTAAAATTGTTGTTGGCATCATAGGACATCTCATTCCATCTTCTATTTTCATTTCCACACACAAGGATAATGATAGATACATTTATTGCTATACTATATTTTATTTATTTAGGCCTACTCTTCGTTATAGATACATGCAAAGTAGGAGCACACACTCAAATCTAACTTTTTTTTTGACTACCCAAAATAAGGGCTTGACCATTTTGACAAGCTTCTTAGTAGTCACCCCTTTCTCTTTGTCTTAAATACAAATAGTTATTGGGCTCATCTTTCTAAATTAAAACTCTATTTACTGGTTTCATATTTCTAACCTTTGTTATTTTATCATTTAATTTAAATAAATCTAGTTGAAGTCACATCCATTGTTATTCTTTAGTTTAATATTTATTTTTTGTGTTTTGTACTATTTCTTTTTCTTTTGTTGGTTTTGGATGATAGTGCAACTGTATAGACTACAATGTGGTTATATCAAGTTTTGGTAAGTGTGACAACTGTATAGACTACAATGTGGTTACATCAGGTTTTGGTAAGTGTGAATTTGTTCAGTTTAAATTCCATGCCCATGTTTATCATATTTGCTCTAAAATTTTATTTTTAGCAATAACATGTATTTTTACATTCTATTAATAATTAGTTACTAGATTTTTCATTTTCTTTAGCTCATAATGTTTTATTTTCCAATAAACATAAAAACACCAAAAATAATAATGCAAATTTTAATTATTTTAAGATCAGATTGTTAGGATAGTCTAATTAGAACATCAAAAGATTGTATAGGTTAATTTTAAGAAATTAAATTTGTACATCTTTCATTTGATTATATTATACTTTGTTTACCATTAAAAGCTAAAATGATTTCAAAAGAATGAATATTGCTTACTCTGAATACCATTAGAAATTAGAAATTAAAGATGATATTATACTTTGGACACTATTAGAAATTAGATATGATCTTAAAACTTGAATGGATATTAGTAAGTGCTTGCTGTGTAGAAAGAGATTGTGGAAAGCTACAAGATGTATCGTGTTTTAAAAGGAGCTAAAACAGGCGCACCCTAATATCAACATATTGAGCAAGGCCATGACCATCATTAATTACACACTACCACAAGCAAAGTTATAACTCTACTCTGATTCACGGCCATTATACACCAGTACAAGTAACTAGAGTCAATGCCATTACTTCGATTCTTTGTTAAAAACATTCATTACACAATAGCAAAAGTAAATAGAGTCAATGCTGAAAATGAAATTTGTTTTTAGTCTACATGAATATGAGCATCGTGTTCAACTTTGTTAAAGAAATTTAATTTGATCTCTTGCAGAATATTGTTACCAAAATTGTTTTCCAGGCCCCTTTGGAGAGTTTAAATGATTTTCTTAGCTTATTAAATGGCCTTATATCGCTTGTATTCGCTAATTCTCTTCTTAGTTTAGCGACACTATTTTCTGGGTTTTCTTCGCGGCTTTTATTATGGTGTGAAGACATACTTGTTTCTGAACAGTTACTTGTTAAAGAGTCACCGATGGCGTACAAATTTTCATGGGTTTCTTTTTCTCTTCTTCGAAATGGTGAGATGCCATTTCGAAGAAGAAGATAACTTTTCTTTTCTGTTTCTTATGCTCAACTATAAGAAGATAACTTGGACGAAATTTAAGAGTCATAAAGGTGAATTGCTTCTTTCAAATTAATCAATAATGGCTTCGATGGCAGGTGGGCAACAAACTATTTGAGTTGCAGATAACATTTCCTCAAAAAATTCAATGTGGATATGCAGCCAAATGACCATCCAATTTCATATCAAGGAATTCTGATTTGCGACAGCCAAATGGGCGTCAATTTTTATTCCGGACATTCTGGTCCGTGACAGTTAAACGGGCGTCAACTTTCACAACTCTAATTGAAATCGTGACAGTCTAACAAATGTCAAATTTAATGTTCTCGTTTCCATAACGACAGCCAAACGAACGTGAAATTTAACATCACCATTTCAAAACGTGACAGTCAAACGGACGTCAAATTTCTCTTCAAACTTTGAAATTGTGACAGTCAAAAGGACGTCAAATTTAGTATGCCATTAAAATTTGTGACAGCCAAACGACCGTCAAATTTAGCACTCCAATTCGAACTTGTGACAGCCAAACGGACGTCAAATTTAACACTATAATGTGCCGTAGTGACAGTCAAACGGACGTCGAATTTAACATTATAAATCGAAAAATTGTGACAGCCAAAGGACGTCAAATTTAACACATTAATGTTAAACATGACAGCCAGACGGACGTCAAATTTAATCCCACAATTTAAAATAGTGACAGCCAAACGGACGTCAAATTAAACACAGCAATTTGATATCATGACAGCCAAACGAACGTTAAATTGAACAACGCAATTTGAAATCGTGACACCCGAACGAACGTCAAATTACCCACATGCATCGAGCAGCGGACTATTCCCACAATCTTTTTCTTCGAAAAGATGTGTTCAAGGTGCTGAGCAAGTACACCTTAATATTAGTAGTGCATTCTAATTATATACTACCACAAGCACAAACATAACTGTACTTTTATTTCAATTCTTTGTTAAAATTCATGGCCATTACAATATTACCAAAAGCAACCGGAGTCAATGTCGGATGTATTTCTATGCTGCAAATGAAATTTGCTCTCACTCCATATGAATATGAACATCTTGGTGTTGAGCTTTTGTTAAAGAAATTGGTTGATCTCTTAGAGATATTTGTTTAAATATTTTTTCAGGCCCCTTTTGGAGCCCTTTGGCTTTATTGTTTAAATGATTTCCCCAGCTTGTTAAATGGCCTCGTATTGCCTGCATCTTCTTACTTTAGCGGCACTATCATAGCTTTTATGGTTATCTTCTTTCTTGATTTGTCTCTCACTCGCTAGGGTAACAGGATTTGGTGTGACAATAAATACTTGGTCACAAGAAAGCAATTTATGTAAAATGACACTGAAAGACCATTATTATTGAAAACTATTATGGGTGTTCCTTGGTAAGACTTTTGTGCATACAAGAGAAAGTGTTAGTGATATCGAAATTCCCCTTTTTTATGGAGGAGGGTAATTAGAGTAAAGATTATCAATTTACGTAAAGAGAGAGACGTCAAGGAGAGTGTGTTAACCAAATTAATCAATAATGGCTCCTATTGCATGGGCACTATGGAAAGAGAATAATATATAAAGAAATTAACAACTATGTTAAATGTTTCATTTTTTAATTGTTGAAAGTCTAGGCAGATTTGCACTCTTACATTCAAAATATGTGTGTTATGTCAAGGAAGTCTTAGTATTACACAAGAAATAATCTAGATAACGTTTGCTCTATTAAAATATCAAATGGTTCAATGATCAAATAATGAATGGTTTTACATTTCATGGACACACAAAATTGGTTCAATGATCAAACAATGAATGGTAATTTTACATTTCATCCACACACAAAACTAGTAAATAGTTGTCCTATTTTTATTGGCAAAAAATTACCTTTTAATGTAGAACCATTTGATGTTTCAGAATACTTAAATATGCCCATATGAGTTGGCCTTTATTGAAGTTTCATAAAAGTATATACCTATAAAAATATAAAAAAGTTTTACATTGATTATCTAGGCTAAATAAATAAATGTAATTACTAATCACTTACTAATTACGCCGAAGGTTCTCCCTCTATGAGGCGAAGTGGCCTGACATGGAGATCGACGGCGCAGGGCTTCAGAGGAGCGTGCAAGACGATCACAACGAATATGGCCATCCATTTTTTTCGTTCGTCATTTTTGTTTACGTCGTCGGAAAAGCTATCATTGTTGTTTTCCGTTTTTGTTTTGCCGCTCACTCGCCAATGGTCTATTTGCACATTGCGTTTGAATTCAAAGCAAGGGCACATTTTTTTGTTTTATATAAACATGAAAATGGAGAAGACTGGTTTCTTACGGTTTCTAATTTCATTCAACGGCTTTGCCTAGTAAGACTGTGTAGACGAGAGAAGATATGTTTTTTGTAGAGAATTAAAACGCCTCTAAATTAAATACCTGGCTTAATGAATGTGTTCAAGAAAATAAAGTTTCTCTAAGTTAGCTATAAGAAGAAACTTAAAAGACAAATTTGTCCAAAGGATAATCTAACAAATCCTTCACGTTATCAAGAGATATATAATAATTCACTATATTTAATAGTTATTTAATTTTAATATTTAATATTTATTTAGTTATATATTTATATATATTTAATATTATAGTTAATTAAATATTTGTTTTTAATGGTATATTTATTATTTATATCCAAGTGTTAATGTAATTATATTAAATAATATATATTAAATTACATTTATATTATATAGAATAATAAATATAATTATAATATATATTTTATATAAAATAAATATATAATCAAATAACAAATATTGTTTTTGTAATGAGTTTATGATTCTTTTAAGAGCCTAAACATTGTAAGTATTCGTGCGTTCAATGGTCCCCGTCCCCCACTCTCTCAATCCATGAAAGGCCACTTAAATTGTTAGATTTTTTACAAATTAATTTCAATAATATTATAAAATATAATAAATATAAATATAATATAGATTTTATAAATAAATTACATAACAAATAATAAGTAAATATATTATAAACTGTATATATAAAATAAATATATTCAATTTAAATATACAATTTATAATATAATATTATATTTAATTCATTTTCAAATCTAATTTATCTTGTTTATTTTATTATATTTAAATATGAGAATGCTTTTATATTACATTATCTTACCTCTCTCATAATGGTATTGATTTTTTATGTCACGGTCTACTCAAGACCCTAATCTTCTTTTGAGAAGGGGTGCTTATCTTAACCCTACTATGGCTATTCAATCCAATGAAAATGAAATATTTATGATGCTCATGATGAGAACCACTTTGACCATCAAAAAGAATATGACCATGATGCTCATGTTGATAAACAAGATCTTACTCTTACTAGCCAACTAATTTTTGATGAACTTGCTAATGATGAAATCTCTTCAACAATTTATCATCCTTTTGCATTAAACTTTAATAAATGCACCTCTTGGCATATATATTCTACTTGTCATTGGATCTTTCGTAGTCTCTTCTAATAGTGTTCATCCCATCCTTCCTCTTCTTTCGAGCCTTATCATGCCACTACTACCAATTCCATAGCTACTACAACTCCTATTGTCACTCGTAGCTTTGTCCTCACCGTTTCCATACCTACCTCAAGTGATCCCATCCCCCTAGGGTGCCACCTACATATCATCCTTATATTCACATACCTACTAGTGTCATAGCTTCTACCTAGGTTTCTCACACCATCCATCATTCCCAAACTATGTCTCACATTACCCTCCTTCCCAACCGATGTCTTATATTAGCCCTCCTTCTCATCCCATTTTCACCTCATCTCATCATGTGGTTCCTCCCTCCATGGATATGTTCGTTAAACTTATTTCCACACGTCCTCATTATACATCCTTGACTATTTCATGCATGCGTAATACGACCATTAGCCCTACCTCTAACTTGGATATAATGTTACAAGATATTGTTACTCTAAAGAAACAAGTGAATGACAACAAGGATACTATTATATACAATCACCTACATCACACACCACTTGCTTATGAGGTTGTTATATAACCTTTTTGTATTGTATCTGTGGTGCCAAGATTTGAATTATAAAATTGTGAGGGAGATCCTAACGTGCATTTACAAGCTTTCACAATGGTATGCTTAGATTTTGCTTATGAGAATAAGATTTTGGCCAAGTCATTTCCAAGAACCTTAAAGGAATGTGTTATACAATGGTTTTATTCTTTGCCTTCATGCTCTATACACTCTTTTGAAAAGCTTGCCACTACTTTTCTAAAGCACTTCCCCATCAATATGGCTTGTAAGTAACTATGAAAGATTTAACTAAGTGTTCCCAGCAAAGCAATAAGAAAAATAATGATTATGCTATACAATTAAGTCTATATGTGGTAATTTAAAGTATCAGATTGATTATTAGAATATATATATATATATATAGAGAGAGAGAGAGAGAGTAGTTGGTACACTGTTGCATCAGTAAAAGAATTATTATCAATAAATAAATACACAACTATTGACAATGACAAGGAGAAGAACGTTGGGAATGGGGACCACTTAGCTATAGGGGCTTTAAAATTTTTTGCTAAGCTATCCACCCATGATCGCTTTGTTGTTTTAAGCTATATTATTGGATTGACTCACTTTGTTTATTCAAGTAGTAGTTTGAGACATAAATTTAATTATTTTTACACAAAATTGTATTTTGTATTTTGGGTCCATTCACAAATGGGAATAAAAAAAATTCAATACTTTTTTAATTAATTTATTATTAAATAATATTATATATGAAATAAAATATATTATATTTATATATTTATAAGCATAATATAATATTATACAAAATTATATTTAGATTAAACATATTACATATTTAATATTTGTATTTATTTTTGACTTAATTATATTCATTTTATATATAATATATAATATCTAATATAATTATATTTATTGTTATATAGTATATTTTAAATAATGTGATTTATTCAATATATTTCGAAAATAATATTATATTATAAAATTATTTATTTGTATTGAATATATTAAATAATTCAATATATATATATATATATATATATAGAGAGAGAGAGAGAGAGAGAGAGAGAGAGAGAGAGGTTTTGATTTGATAATAGGTGGAAGCCCCTATAATAATCTGATAGGCAACAACATGAACATAAGGGATGGGCTAGATGGGAAGCATTCCTCTATTTTCTATGAATTTCTATGGATTGTGAATTATCTAAGGATGATTCAACCTTCATTTTGTACTAATTTTGACTTCAATAGATTATAAAATTCCTTATTTCTCATAGCCAAGTTCCCACCCAAATTGAAGAGGCTACCAAAAACAAGTATTGAAAATGTTTGTATTGGTTGGATTTGGAGTTCCAAATCACCTTGTTGGTCGGTAGTGGAATCTTAAAGAGTTTGAAAATATGTTTTTTTATTTGAATAAAAAAATTGTGATATCTTAACCAATCCAAGATAGAGACAAGGATAGAGCTAGGGGATAGAGAGACAAAGATAAATAGAGAGATATAAATTAATAGTGGAATCTTAAAGAGTTTGAAAATATGCTTTTTTTCTTTGGAATTTTCTCCTAGAAACTCAAATATTGTGAGCGTAGAGACCTAAATGTTTTTGTCTCATCTTAATCGGACCCCCTTTTGCCTTGTATATTTAATTATATAAAGAAATACAGAGCTAGAGAGAGATAGTTAGAGAGAGATAGTGACAGAGAGCGGCATAGAGGGGGGAGGGAGAAAGAGTTGGAGAGACAAACAAAGAAGTGGAGAGAGAAAAGGGGAGAGAGAGAGAGGTGACAAAGAAAGATAGGGAAAATAGAGAATAAGAGAAAGATACATATCAGGAGATGCTCAATAACCCCATATCCACCAAGGCTTAATATCCTTTGCAAACTCAAAATCTACAAGGGACAGCTGTTGGGTAATTTTCATAACATCAAGAAAATTGTCCCTGCCACTTCTGTGGTGCATGTAAGGTGCCTCATGTCTAGAAATGTTTAATCTGTCTCTCATGCTAGAAAGAGCATTAGCTACTGTATTGTTCTTTCTTTTAGCATACTCTATATCAAAATCATATGCTTACAACTTACTTACCCACTTTTGTTATTGATCATTCAAATCCCGTTGGCCAAGAAAGAACTTCAAGCTATTATGATCTCTTTTGACAACAAATCTTCCACATACTAAATACTTGTTTATTTTTTTTATTTTGTTAGGGTATCGATCTAGAAAAAATGACCTAGTGGGTCAGTAGTGGAATCTTAAAGAGTTTGAGCAAGGCCCACCATACTTTTATTTTTACTATGTGTATAGTATACCAAAGAGTGTATGGAAAAACCATATCCTTATTTTTGTATGATGTTGAACTAAAATTTGTGGATTAAAAGTACCTTTTGGTTTCAACTAGAGAACATGATTACATGCATAACTTTCCTATGAATAATTATTTCCAAAATTTACCTTTACCACCCATAAAAATTGAAGAGACATTTCCTAAAACACAAAATTATTAGCCATCATGGGATTAAAAACTAAGCTTAATTGCATAAACATAGTGGTAAAAAGTATTTTGTTGTGTGATAGACTTGGGGCTACGGTCAAGCATTCTAATGGAAAACCCTACATTGAAGATCAAGGTATGGTACTTTTACAATGTAAATAATGGAACTTTGTATGGGTTGGTCCATATCATCTAGCTCCATTAGAGCTTCATGAAATGGTACTTCTCATACCAATGATCCAACGATAAAGAAAAATGAGAGTGAATTTGTATTGGTCATTCCATGCCAATGATCGAAAGATGATATGAAATTTATTAGAGCAAAACAAGATGATTCAAATAATCATGCCCATTCATTCTACCCTATACTTTCATCTATACAAGTGGAAATCAAGGAGAGCTTTTGGATTGACATTTTCTAGCTATATTGCCACTGTAGAATGAGTAGCACTTGCACATTTGAAAGTGTATTCATTGCCTACGTGTATCAAATGAGATTCCAAGATTGAGTAGCAAAAGCCCACAATTTTTATTGCATGGCGGAGACTGCTTTCTTATGTTGTATGTAGGTGGTGATACTTGTGGCAAAGGTTAAGGCTGTGAATCCACCGACCAACAGGGATGATGTTCCAAAAAAGTTTATTGAATTGGTGACAGTGAGCTCTCAACAACTAGATATATTCTCTTCCGATGCTACATAATGATATGGGCCATAAGGATACAATACAACCATCTTTCACTTAAAGACACAACAATTTAACTTCCACAACTCTTTGACGTACCCATTGCACATCAAGGTGTGATTGCTAGTTTAGATTAAATCAAAGCTGGGACATATAGTTGCAATGGATGTACAAAAAATAAATGTGAGGATTAATGGTACTTAGCTCTAGAATAAATGATAAAGAAATGTTGTTAATGCCATGTTGAATCTATTTGTCATTGTCCATAAATTGATGCCCTTGACATGATGAATTCCTTTAAATCTATTTTGACTCAAATTTTATTTGAGGTTCAATCCCAAGTCTTGCAGGGTTGATCTCGAGCTACACAAATGTGATCAATGCACAAGAATCATGTAACAAAATGTGCACTTAAATATTTGCTCACCTTCATCTTCTAGACTCAACGAAACTTGGTTACTCAATATATGAATGGGTTCTATATTTAGGACGAGTTAATGGTGATGACCAGTATCAAAGACAACATACAAAGACATGCAAATGGCCTATATGATGATGTGGATTTGATTTTAGTAATCAAAGTATGCTCTAATTGTTCTCCATTATGAAAGTAAGTGCATATTGAATGCCTTTAATTAAATACAATATTATAGCTACATGTTGCACAAATGTGTGTTAAGTTGACTCATAATGGCTAGTAAAAAGGGGCGGGAAAGTTTGAACTTGAATATTTTGATTTTAGGCTTATTCCTATGAGCCTTAAGATTGAACTACGTGATTCTTGAACCACTTGGAAATGAACTCTAAGGTAAAATGATAAAGCCAAGTGAATGAGAATAAGGGTGCAATAATGATGAATAAATGGAGACTGTATGGGAATTGGTGTAAACATGAGTCAATAAAGATGGACAAAAATCAAGCTGTGAGCCAAACCAAGCATAAGATTATGTCACTTGTCGATATCTAATTGTATTAATATGACATTCCACTAAAGTGTGCACAAAACTAAATGGGAAATGCAATGGGTATGCTAATTTCACCATTACATTTTGTCCCCACTTTGATGTGTGTGCATCTAACATGAGCCTACATTTATAAGAACATGGACATTCTCAACTAGAATGAAAAGTAAATGCATAGACACCCATAAGAGGAAATTATCTCTAAAAAGGATACAATAATTCTTTTTGCATTCTCCTTGGTATGAACTCCATCAAAACCTATAAAACAACAAAAAGCATACAATCAGTAGCCTTTACCACATGATCAAAATAAGTACAAACTTCAAGTTTCTATAACTATCTATGAAAATGAAAAGAGAGAAGTGATTAAATTTTTTACCTATATGAAAAGTGATACAAAAATACTCCACACAATGCGATAATGCAATATGGATCTACATGATGTATCCGTGCAATAAAATGCGATCTAAACTCCACATATTGTGGCATATAATATAGATGCACATGATGTGACCATGCAATGTAATGTGACTCCATGAGATGTTGTAATGTGATAGATCTCCACATGATCTAGACATGTTATGAAATCAAGCTCTATCTGGAAACAACAGTGAGTATTTGTCTCACATAAGTCGCTATTTAAAATCTCAAACCATGAAAAGTGTTAGTGATAACATATTCTCCCCCTCTAATTGGTTGCATCAACAAATACAAATAATTTGATACATGATAATGATAATGATACAATAATTGTAAGCAAATAGGCATGTATAACATGCACAAATGTATCATCAAGGTATAATGTTGCCCCCAACTATAAACAAATCATAAAGTAAGGATATGGATCATGTAAGTACATAAAAAATGTAATTGAATGAAGAGATAAGCATGTAAGAATAGAAAAGTAGGATATGAGCATAAAGGTGTACATGTAAGGATGATTGTCTCTAATATAGGAAAAAGGTGAAACAATGAAGATGGCCCTAAAGGAAAGGTGAGGATCATAAATTGAAGTATATAAGATACTTTATTGGCATGTGTGATGGGTGTGACTAGAGTAGGAGTGATGTTGCAAAATTCATCTCTCCAATCATCTAATGATTTCACCCTACTGTCACTATCAAGTATTGGTAGTAACAAAAACTTTTTGAGGGCTTTGAAAGTGTTTAACTTGTCCTTCAACATCACATCAATAATGCCTTGAAATGCAAGATGTCATTCAAAATCCCTATAATCTCATGTGTACTTGATATCCCAGCTGGAATGTCAGGCTCAAATCTTGAGCTATTGTACACATGACTTACTAATACTTGTATACATGGAATCCACCTACTTAGAATCTCCCTCGGGGATGCTTTGCTGCTGATGTGAGATTTTATCAAATCATCATAGCACACCCAGGCATCATCAAATTTATGCAGGATACATGTCATACAGTGATTCAAAAAGTTAATTATTAAAGAAATTTGATCTCTTCTACCTTCCTCCTTTGCCTTAACTTCCATCTCTTTACTTTTCTTTAGTTTTTCCTTTAAGTAAGCAATTTCCAACATGGAAGCATCTCTGTCTGACCAAGACACGTCACTTGAACTAGCAAAAGGAGTAGCAGGCTCCAATGCTACTCTGAGGAGGGATAACCAATGACCTCAACTTGTTACACTCCTGTATCAACTTGATATGATCACTTTTCAATTTATCAAAATCTACCTGCAACTTCTTTGTTGTGGCCTCACTGAACAATGTTGTGTTCGCAACTAAAGATGCCACTTGGGGAGTAGTTGGGTCACCTAATCTCCTAACAATCAAGTTTCTTGTGAGTTCATTTATGTCCTTAGCTACTTGGGGCTTGTTTCCATCAAGAGTTAGGGTTTTAAATTTAGTGTTGAAACCTGATCCAAATATAACTCCTTAGCCTACTCCTTAGTTAATACTTCATCTTAATTGTCCTGCCTCTTTATTGTATCCATGGAAATGGCAGAGGCAATATCCCATCCTGGCAGCAATAAGAATCCACTCTCCTTGACCAACTTCCTTCCCTCCTCAAGGGATATCTTACTGATATCAAGATCAATCTCCTTCAAGATCCTCTAAGCTACCTCCATCTCATTTTCTCCAACCTTCCCTTTCTCTTCATTTAAATTCTTTAGGTAATCCTTTGATTTCTTCTTCAATAGGAGAGACTTGAATTCATCAGACTTAACAAATTTATCATCTGATAGGAATTCCTTGCATGTTAGGGCCCTTACATTATTCACAACCTTACTCCCTTCCTCCAAGATTAAAAATGTCCTTTCTGGGGGACAACTAATCATCTCAATTCTTTTAGGAGAAGCTAAAACTTATTAAATTTCTTCCACATCAACTTGATTTTCTCCTACCTCCTCAGTCATTGAATAATCAACCAGAGGTTGGTCTACATCTTGTTGTGTTGATCTTGGCTAAAGGATTTCATTTCCCACTCTTCCAACTTCTTCTATTGCTAGTGGATATACTAATTGTTCCACCTCTCACACTTCTTGTTACAATCCTTCTAGAGTAAGATTTTGAACATTAGGATTTACAGCCAATCTTGGAGGCACAAATCCTAACTCATCAATTTGATCCAGTATTGTTTGTATCTTGAGAATAGGATCTTTAATTTCTCTAAAAGTGCCTTGGTACCCAGGGTCACAGAGTACTCTCTTTCTTTCTCCAAGATGAATTATAAACCATTTGTCTCTTCTGACATCCACTTCTACCTTGGTGATGCAATTTCAGATCAGACCCTCATGTTCATCAAGTTTATGCTCATATGCAGACTTTTCATTACCCTTTCTGGTCTAATTAATGAAATGCTCTAGGTCAAAATTCCTTAGCTCAGCTGAGCCCATCCTATATTCTTGTAGCTTAAGACCCAAGAGATCTAATCCTTCTTTTGTAATAATTTCAAAACTTGGGAATACCCTTTGATCTAAGAAAAAGGAGCCTTTCTTATGTTACCTCCAATGTACCTTGTTAGATTCATTTAGTTTCCACATTATCTCAAAGAATGCTATCTTGTCTAGCACCCAATTAGGTAGAATGCGTGGCTTAACATTTGCTCCATATACTCTGATGAATGTTGTGTTAGAATAAAAAACCAATCACCCCAATTGTGGTCAATCTCTTTCTCAAGTTGTCTATCCGTAGGTCTTAGGAAGTTCATCACAACATTTGACAACCTTGGCTTTAGGTGACCCAACAACGGGCTAATATTTTGTGCACAAAATGCTCCTTAAACATGACATAGCTAGAATTTTGGCAGTGTGAATCCCAAATGTGAGTTCATCCCTGAATGGGCATAGGATCTCCTTCATGGGTTAGGTGCTATATCTATAGGGCTTCACCCCAAATGTTTCTTCTGTAATGCAATAGACTATGACATAACAGTGAATACCTCTTGAAAAAAGGGATTTTGTTATCCCTCTTAAAAGATACCAAGTCTTTGTGAATGGCCTCATCACTGCAAGAAGAAAAATCAAAATTCCTATTGAAATAATGGTGTTGGATGTCAATAGCCATCATCATAAGGTGTATTGGCATCTGTGGATCATAATCAATCCCAAAAACCTAACACAACACATAATATGTCACTTTGAAATAATCTTCAAACCCATCTTCACTAAAAGATTCCAATTCACTATCCTCAATTAGCAAATTCTTGCCCATATTTATTGGCCTATGATATGGTAGCCATCTAACCCTGTAACTGTGTTTATCTCTATTGTATTCCTTGCACAGATCACCAATACTAATTTTAATGTCTGCCATAGGGTTGAGATCAAAAACTTCCACAACTAAATCCCTATTTATTGTCATCATTAGTATGCCCGCATGGTTACATAATGTTCTAGTGTCGACATTATATTTGTCACAGGTAGCTTGAATCAAATCCATATTCACAAATACATTGGAGACAACTAATTTTCCCAACCCTAATCTCCATATGTTTGAAATTGGCTTATCGAATGAGCGGCGATAATAATAGAATTGGAAAAGATCCCATCCATGAGTCACAATGCTTGTATCCCTAACAGACTCAAACCGATCTTGAACTCTATCAGAAAATATCCCTCTGCCCTGGGCATGTTTGTATTTCCTAGTGGAGCTAGGGAGTTGGCTCATAAGATCTTGTGTTAGATCACACTTTATCCTACCACCCAAAGATGAACCATGACTCATTTTGAAATTTGACAGTATCAATTACAACATGGGACTTAAAATATGGGGGCACAATATATGATATTCACAGAGGAAAACAAATGCCTTCAAACTTTAAAATCCTAGAAAATCTCATTTAATATAGAGAGAAATTTCTGAACATACCCATTATAGCAGCACTTGACACTTTCAAACTGGAACCAACAATACAACACACACACACACCATCAGAATTCACACTCGATCAATTCCTTTTCATTTGAAGATTGATACCCTAAGCTTCAAATACAATTGCATCATAATTTGATTATATCATCTTCAACATTGAATGTCCAAACGAGTCATGCTCGAGGTTTGCATGGTGTGCCACGAGTTCTACAAGTTTCTTTGAATATCAATCGTTGATTTTGTGGAAGGTCAAATCAATAGACAACACTCACTAAACCCTTCAGTGCAAGAGATTTAAAAATTCCTTTATTCAAGTGGCACTGCATGAGGAAAGATTACACTGCAACCAGGTAATGACACCTAATTGGGATGCATCTATTCATCATTGTCAAGCCCAAACAACATGGAGGACGTGTGTCGATATATCGCACCATCATACCTTTGAGATGAAAATGCTAGTGAGAGGCTATGTTAGGGGCGAGCCTGAAAGGAAGCTAGGTGTGCAGAAATCACTTCCTACACTAATCTAATGAGGGGAGGAGAGTGCAAATTCAATTCTATCTTTACAATTACAAATTATGTTAACCCACTAATAGAGATATTGCATCAAACACATACACAAGAATGTAAGACAGAAGAAGAGAGACACAAGATATATGTGGGGAAAACCCTTATCGGGTGAAAAACCCCACACTCCAAAACACAGCTCAAATGTATTCCATAAACAATGAATGCTACAATACTATCACAGAGCCAATGATCTTGCAGGAGTCTTCGACACTCATATCTGGAGATGATCCGGCAGCATAACAATACCTGTCAATCACATAATGCATCACCTCTCCAAAGCACTTGTTTGTAAAGAACATACAAGGCAAAAATGGCTCCACATTGAGATGGGTGTCCAACATGGCCTCATGGCCCAAAACCCATGCTTATGGACACTTGTCCAATACTATAGGATGTTCTTGACACTTGTCAAGTCACCCCATCCCAAGGAGGTCACCTATTTCCAAAATGGGCAATGGCAGATGCTCTTACGACTCTTACAATTGTCATAGAATCTGTCATAGGTGTCATAACTTACAACTGTAAGAGAATCTGTCATACACAGGCTATAAATAGCATATTCTCTTACAACATGTCATAGTCCACTTTGGGGTGCCCAAAGATACCTTTTTCAAAGATGCTTCTCGACACATGTCCATACTTGTCATAAGATCTTCTATTTCTGACTCTTACATGTCATAACTTTGTCATAGGAATCTGTCATGACCATTTTGGTTAATATTCCCTTACACACATTCCAAGATGTCGACACATGGTAAAATATTCCTACCACTAAGTGGGACACCTATCTCCTCATGTGAGGATAAATTTACATGTGGTCATATGCCATGTAGGATGACACATCACCGTTGCAACTCCCATACATCAAATTGCCAACAACACTAGCATAAGGTACTCTGCTCATGTCCTCCACCTCACTAGGAGATTTTAGACAATCATTAATAGACAACTTTGTCCCCAATGAAACATGAACACACAATGGTCTACAATCTACCATGCTGAACCTATCCAACATGGTCTTCACATACTTACTCTGGCTTAACCAAAGTTTTCTGTTAGCTCTATCTCTTCTAATTTCCATTCCCAGAATGTACCTGGTTGTCCCTAGATTTTTCATCTCAAATTGTGCTGACAACTGAGACTTCAAATCAGAAATCATATTCTTACCATTCTCAATCAACAACATATCATCAACATACAATGCAATAATGAGAATGCGATCATTTCCAAATTTGTAATACACACAATGATCTAATTTTGATCTTAGATATCTAATTGACAACACAAAGGCATCAAACTTGAAGTACCACATCCTAGGGGACTGCTTCAAACCATACAAAGACTTCTTTAACTTGCAAACCAAATTTTCTTTACCTTTCTCTATGTAATGCTCTAACTATGACATGTAGATCTCTTCCTCCAAATCACCATGAAGGAACGCTGTCTTCACATCCATTTGTTCTACCTCTAAGTCATAAGCAGCTACAAGAGATAACAAGAATCAAATGGATGTTAGCTTTGCAACGGGAGAGAAAATTTCACCATAATCAATTCCCTCTACTTGTGAATACCCCTTCGCAACCAATCTAGCCTTGTACTTTTCAATACTTCCATCTGCACTAAATTTCTCCTTGAACACCCATTTGCAACCAACAGGTTTCCATCCATCAAGCAAAGGCACCAAGTCCCATGTTTTCTTCTTCTCCAAAGAAGCCATCTCATCTTCCATGGCCTCCTTCTAGGAACCTGTATCTTTCATGCCCATAGCCTCTTTCATAGTTCTAGGCTCATCAGTGTTAGTAAGTAGAGCAAAAACACAACTAGAATCAAGTAATGAATAACCAAACCTATCAGGTTGCTTTCTCATTCATGTAGACCTCCTCAATGGCTAAGGTTGAGGTTCTACTTCTTCTTTAGAGCTTTCAGATCTGCTAGAGCTCTTCTCATCATCAGGTCTCACAGGGTCTATCTGTTCAGTCTTCTCAGGGGTAGAAGGAAACTGAACCGCATCTTCTTTCTTTTTTGTCTATTCTGGCTATAGAACAATGGAAGAAGGTGTTAGCTCTCTGAAGATAACACTTTTGCTACACAATACTTTTTCAGCCATAGGATCCCAAAGCTTATATCCTTTCACACCGACACCATAGCCAATGAAAATATATTTAACAGCCTTGTTCTCCAATTTAGACTGTTTCTCCCTAGGCACATGTGCATATGCCTCACAACCAAAAACACGAAGATGCCTAACTAAAGGCTTCTTACCAGACCACACCTCCATAGGTGTCTTACCAACAAGAGCTAATGTAGGAGACCTGTTTACCAGGTAGCAAGAAGTGGCAACAGCTTCAACCCAAAACTTTTCTTCAAGTCTTGCTCCACTAAGGATACTCCTAGCCTTCTCCATCAGTGTCTTATTCATCCTCTCTGCAACTCCATTTTGCTATGGGGTGTATGGAGTTGTCTTATGTCTTTCAATCCCTTGCTCTTTACAGAACGTATCGAACTGTACCGAACAAAACACAACACCATTGTCAGTTCTTAAACACTTAATCTTTTTACTAGTCTAATTTTCAGCAAAGGCTTTAAACTCCTTAAACTGACTAAAGAATTTAGTCTTCCTTCTGATAAAATAAACCCATGTCCTTCTACTGTAATCATCTATGAAAGATACAAAATATACAGATTTTAAAATTGAAGGAACATTAACAGGACCAAACACATTAGAATGAATAAGATCCAATACACCAGAAGACTTGTGAGAACTAGAGTGAAACTGAACATGGTTTTGCTTTCCATATACACAATGTTCGTAAAAGTCAAACTCAAGATTACAATCATTTACCCCTCAATGAGGTTTTTATTTTTCAGGGTTCTAAGACCCTTCTCACCAATGTTGGCAGGAAGCTTAACTTCCAAAGCATGTGCACTACCATCAGAACTAGTTACAAAAGATTTCTTCACTGCTCATTTACATGGTGGGGATGAAGTGACTGCAACTCTTTTCTTCGAGTCAGAAGAACTATTGCACTGTGAAGTGCATGCCTCTAGCTGAAACAAAGTACCTCTCTGAGTACCCTTCACAAGCACCATAGATCCTCTAGTAATCTTGCATCCATCCTTCGAAAAGACAACCTGTACACCTGCATCATTCAACATACTTACATAAAGTAGATTCCGTGCTAGGCCTGGGATGTGCATAACCCTAGTGATCCCCTTCACTCATCCATCAAGGAATCAGATTGAGACTCTTCAATGACCAACAATCTTCAGACAAGAATCATCACCCAAGTACACTCTTCCACCATCAAACTCTTCATACTTCGTGAACTAGTCTCGATGTAAGGTCATGTGGAATGATGCACCAGAATCAATCAGCCATAGATCATCAGATGCATGGGTGGCCAGGGCTACAATGAAGGCATCACCATCATCTTGTGACTTGTCAGAATCTGAATCAGGAGCATTCTTCTTTTTCTTTTTCTTCTCCTCTTTGCATTCCTTTCAGAAATGCCCAGTTTTCCCATAGTTCCAACAAAGAGCCTTGGACTTTCTAGGAGATTTGGATCTCCCACGAGATTTGGATCTACTCTTTTCACCTTTCTTGTCCTTCTTCTTCCCTTTCTCTTTGGGTCTTCCACGAACCGCAAGAGCTTCTTTGGCCAACTCAGATCTCTTCCTCTACATTTCTTCAGATAACAGCGAGGACACCACATCTTCCATCTTGAAGGTGGTAGTGGTGCTTGTAATAGCCATGACAAGATGATCCCACGAATCTGGCAAAGAAAAAAGTAGGGTCATACACTGATCCTCCTCCATTTTCAGACCCACAGATGTCAGTTGTGCAACAATCATGTTAAAAGCATTCATGTGGTCCACAAAAGATCCTCTGTCTTCCATCTTTAGAGAAAACAACTTCTTTTTCAGAAAAAGCTTGTTCACCAAGGACTTGGCCTAATAAACATCACCCAGCTTCTTCCAAAGGTCTTTCGTGCTCTTCTCCTCATGGACATTCAACAGGACATAGTCTGTCAAACAGAGTCTTATGAGACCCTTAGCCTTCCGATCTTTGAGGTCCCAATCATCTTGTGACATTGCTATAGGTTTTACACCAGATATAGTTTCCCATAGGTCACGATTAACAAGTAGGTCTTCCATCTTGAGTTTCCACAACTTGAAATTAGTGCCATTAAATTTCTCCACCTCTAATCTTTCGGATGTGGTTACCATCTCCTTCCTACAACAAGATACATAATACTCTACACAAACTCCCACTCAACCTAAGATTAGCTCAAAAAACCCCTAACCAACAGCTAGAACCAAAACTGGCCAGGCTTTGATACCAACTGAAAGGAAGCTAGGTGTGCGGAAATCACTTCCTACACTAATCTAATGAGGGGAGGAGAGTGTAAATTCAATTTTATCTTTACAATTACAGATTATGTTAACCCACTAACAGAGATATTGCAACAAACACATACACAAGAATGTAAGATAGAAGAAGAGAGACATAAGATATATGTGGGGAAAACCCTTATCGGGTGAAAAACCCCCCACTCCAAAACATAGCTCAAATGTATTCTGTAAACAATGAAGGTTACAATATAGTCACAAAGCGAATGCTCTTGCAGGAGTCTTCGACACTTGTATCTGGAGATGATCCGACAGCATAACAGTACCTGTCAATCACATAATGAATCACCTCTCTAAAGCACCTATTTATAAAGAACATACAAGGCAAAAATGGCTCCACATTGAGATGGGCGTCCAACATGGCCTCATGGGCCAAAACCCATGTTTATGGACACTTGTCCAACACTGTAGGATGTTCCTGACACTTGTCAAGTCACCCCATCCCAAGGAGGTTGCCTATTTCCAAAATGGGTAATGACAGATGCTCTTACGACTCTTACAACCGTCATAGAATCTATCATAGCTGTCATAACTTACAGTTGTAAGAGAATTTGTCATACACATGCTATAAATAGCATATTGTCTTACAACATGTCATAGTCCACCTTGGGGTGCCCAAAGATGCCTTTTTCAAAGATGCTTCTTGACACATGTCCATACCTGTCATAAGATCTTCTATTTCCAACTCTTACATGTCATAACTTTGTTATAGGAATCTGTCATGACCGTTTTGGTCAATATTCCCTTACACACATTCTAAGATGCCGACACATGGAAAAATATTCCTACCACTAAGTGGGATACCTATCTCCTCATGTGAGGACAAATTTACATGTGGTCATATGCCATGTAGGATGACACATCACTGTACCAACTCCCACAATATGACAACATAGGATTTGCATCCAAATTATACAATAGGCAATAAATAAATAAATACAATGAAATAATACAAGGAATTACCAAGGTTGAGACACCTTAATTGCCAATAGAGCCCTTGCACTACAATGAGATGATGCCACTTGGCATAATGAGATAAGCCCGCATCAGTAAGAAGACATGAAAGGAAATAGTGAGGATAAAAGCCAAGCGGTGTCTATCGAGAATTAGGGCAACTTCAGGGTACATATGTCGACATAGCACGAGGGCACAACTTTAAGCACATGGGTTTGGATAAAGGCTATGCTAGACCAATCCACCTACAATTACATCATAAGTTACTACTCTAATTGGTAATATGAATGAAAGGGTTGATAACACAACGACATGGAGGGTGTTCACTAAATGACTAAAGTGGTGAACACCAGTTATACAAGTCACTTACGAATTAGACATTGTGGCACAAGATTTCAAAAATAGAAGCCAAAGTGTTTTAGATCATGGATAAACCTTGCAGGGTATAAACACCAAAACCTTAAAAATTTGTAAGTCCCAACACCTAGAACTCTAGTTAATTTTACAATAAAAATCAGGGTACCTTAAGAGAGTCAATATGATCCACATATTGTAAAATATACATAACTAGATATACATTCTCATTGCAATGATAAAATTTATAATAAAAAAATATTAAATTATATCAAATTCAAGTACATAAAATATAAGTGGTCATCCAAGGAAAAAAATCTTAGCCTACTCCAAAACTCCTATTAAATTTCCACCTTTGCACTCCACTTTTATTAATTGAGTGACACTTCAAGAATCTCCATCATCACCATCACCACATATACATCATGACATAAAACATAAATAGAATTCATTTAAATATCAAGTGTGATATATTCAACATGACATAATAATAAATATAAATATAATAAAGATTTTCATTTCATATGACATAATATTAAATAATATATCACTAGAAAATTAGAAATCATGTATAAAAAAATTTCACCGTTCGATGGATAGTTGTAGTTGAATTATGGAATGAAATGTTCAGAGCACTAGAATTATGAACTCAAACCTCTGGAATCAACCTAGAGCTGTTAGATTTGCAAAGATCAATAGTTGAGATTTTATAATATGTTTTGAATGCCACTGCTGAATTAATTATAGTTGCACTCTTGTAGACCATCCTTAAATTTCGTTTGTAGTGGGACTACAAAATTGTAAATTATAATGTAATAATTGTGAAGTCAAGACCTAACATGTTTCACTTGCTTTTCTAATATCTATTAGACTATTACTTGGCACTTATTTGAGAAATAAGAAGAAAATTAAGAAGTTAAGTCGCAATATTGTACACATGCAATTAAAGTTGCAAATGCTAAGTGATATTATTTGGATTCTATAAGTGAGAGGGTCAGGGAGATTACAGTGCACTAGGGAGATTCAACAAAGTCGGTCTAGGTATGTGAAAGACAAAAACCCTACATTCCTTCAAATTATCGATTATTATAAGCCCTCAGTTTAAAAATTTTCAATCTTGGGGTTTAGGGTTGAGGGTTTACAAGCATCATAGCACGTCTACCACCACTACTAGACCAGTGATTGGTAAAGGCCAAGAAATACACAAAATAGACTACGTCAGACTGCTTAAAACCCTAGGTTTCAATGATGAATACCATGATATTTATGATCCTGTAATCTTTGGTAGGCTTAACTTAGAACTTAGATTTTCATGTGAGAATAAGGATGCAATGAAAATGCAAGCTAACCTAGGTAAACCATTATCAATTAATAGTATCACTGCACCATGGGTGGTTGGATTGGGAGACATGATGTTACCTAAGGTTTTCCCTTGCCCATAATTTATCATGTTCTATACCCAGAGTTGATGAAAATAGAATTTAGCAATTGTTAACAAAGATACGGTCCAGAAAGAAATGTTACCCATTTCAAGTAGTAGAAATTGGCAGACTATTGGGGCTTCCAGCCAAATATTTTGGAAATGTTTGCATTAACCTAGAAAAACTTGCTAATGATTATGAAGCAATCAGACAAAGTTCTAAAGATTCTTTTCTCAGAAAAATAACAATGGATGGTTTCATAATCAAAGAGAATCATAAGCCTCCTTATCAAATTGAAAATTTTAAACCATGGGTTTAGGATACTATTTCCATGCTAGCATTTTGCCTTGGATTGGATAGTAATAGGCAAGTGGATGCAAGCCTCCTTGAAATGGTATACACTATCCATTATGGTAATACACCTGTTAAATACATATTTCTTGAACATGTTGCAGAATCCATGCAGAAACAACTTTTAATGATTAAAGGAGGTTCCACTTCCAGTTCCAACACTAAGACCTTTAGGTTCACAACCTACTTGTGCTATTTATTTCTGGTGCAGTTTAGTGGAACATTTGTGGTCAACAAGCTTCAATTTTAGCCCTTCATAAATGATGATGCAAAAAGAGTGGTTCCACTAAATATTTTTAAACTTTGGGTGGATTCAATAATGGTGATAATATGTGGAGCCTAGACCATGTTGTAGAAATAGAAATAGATTTTTTAGATCATAGTGACATAAGTAGTGAATCTATTAATACTTTCTTGAATGATGAAACATTGAATTTTTTTGAACTATTGATATAGATTTTTGTAGTAATAGAGCTAATTTTAATATTGAAAGGAATGAATCATTAAACTTGTAGTTTATAGATGTTAGTGATCAGATAAATTTAAATAGACATTAGTTTTAATTAGTCAAACATGATGATGATTCACTTAGTTTTAGTGGTGTAGGCATTTATGATTAGGGAAATGATATTTCTAGTAAAGAGATTTTTGCTAATGTGAATTATTGAGATACATTGTCACTTAATGATCTTGTGTGTGATGTTCATAAATATGAGGAGGATGATGGAGTTCATGAGGATATACAAGCTATTGATGATGACATAGTCT
Organism: Cunninghamia lanceolata; assembly: GCA_027924645.1. Taxonomy (NCBI): domain Eukaryota; kingdom Viridiplantae; phylum Streptophyta; class Pinopsida; order Cupressales; family Cupressaceae; genus Cunninghamia; species Cunninghamia lanceolata. The sequence goes on along the minus strand of BSBN01000680.1, from coordinate 1,068,838 downwards.
TGGATGGAAAACATACACTTTGGGTGTTGGCATTGATGTCAACTTGTTTATGGATCAGCTGTTTAAGTTGTTTGATCAGGTACACAAGAGTTTATGATGTGACATTATGTTTTGAGATTGTTGGCAAATGGCAAAATGGCACATTGAGTAGGAGTTTGTTGGAATGAGAATTGTCATTGATGTCAAAAAGGTTGGAATGATGATTTTTCTCAGGATGATAGAGTTGCTTCAGAGGTTCTTGCTTGTCAATTATCATATGATGATCAGGATGTGTGTTGTATGCTTCATATCTGACTCTTTCATAGCCTTCATGCCAGGATACTTCATCAAGATCTTTTGGTGTATATGGTTCATACTCTTAATGTTCATCTTTTAGTGTTCATGTCATGCTTTAGAAGAAAGGATTCTCTCATGTCATAAGTATGTTGTTGATGATTAGGACTTCATGATGACAGATGTTGATCATTCTTATCAGTTAATAGTGTGATTGATTCTTGGTGCATTCCAAAAGGTATTTAGTGGAAGAGGTTTGCTTAAAGGCATGATAGAAGAAGACTTAGATAACCCTAATGCATATATCTCTTCAAAGTCTATCTTCTTTATCTATATCAATGGTATGACATTCTGTATCAGAGGTATATTATGTATCAGCAGTCAAAGAGTATTTACTTATTTGAAAATCCTTTGAAGTGTTGCAACTGAATAAAGGTTTTTTCATTGTTTGGGTCTCTAAACCCTAACACCTTAATATCTTTCTATACACTTCACTGCCGGTCCATCTTAAAAGGCATTTTTGTTTTAATTGTTTGTTGACCTAATATCAAAGGTCATTTCACTTAACATTACCTTCCAGTGGGGTTTAAGATCATTGTCCACCAGCCCTCTCTTTCTACCGTGACTGCTAGCACTGGTCATCTCTTATGAGCGGTGGCGTCAACTCTATATCGACGGCCTTCTTTGAATGTTCAATGAGTGCACTATCTCAAATCAAAGGTTGACATTTAATTTAAAGATCCCACTCCCCTGCTTCATGTTTAATGGGTTTGTGACTGTCATAGGGTTTATAATTGCATAGAATAAGGCTTTTTAAGGCTATTTTTAGCCATTCAAGATGGCAATTTTTTTGGTGATTTAAAAGCTTTATTTTTAAGGAGATTTTTTCTAATTTTAAACTCCACTCGTCGCATTGAAGACAAAAAGGTGGAGTTTAGTTGTTTTTTCCAAAAAGAGCAGATATTTGAGTGGTGAATTAAATTCTTCTTAAGAGTGGTGTTAAGGGGATTTTATGTTTTCTATTTTTTGGTCTTCATGTAGATGGGTGAGTGGGTCCAAAGATGAAAGAGGTTTATTATTTCTATGACATGGCTTAATGTATTATTATTTTTTATTGAAGATTTTTAATGCAAGTGATGAAAGCCTTTTATGGTTTTTATTCTTGAAATGGGTGAAGATGTATGTAGAGAAGAGGAAAATGAAAAGACTTTTCTTTTTAATGATATTGCAGGTTCATTATGAATTTGATTTGAGGATTGATATATGCAACATTGAAGACATTTTTTAGTGAGGTTTTTGAAGAGAAAATGTAGGTGAATCAGGTGATTAAAAAGGTGAATATTTTGTCTGAGAATTGAGAGATGTATGAGATGTTTTTGTAGGGGTGAATCAAGCATAGGATGAAGACATTATGCAACAGATTTACATAGTGAATCATGTCCAGTATGAAGACAATATGTAGCTGATTGTGCAGAGATATTGAGAAGGAATTGTAGATTGAGTTGAGTGTGATTGCAAGGGGATATGCAAGTTCAGTGATTTGTATTGAAACAAAGAAACCCTTTGTACTCTTTGTGTTATTCTAAGATTGTATGTTTTTCCAGTGAGGCACATTGTAGCCAGTGAGGCTTGCATGGTTAGTGAGGCCTGTTTGTTGCCAGTGAGGCATGGTAATTTGCCAATGAGGCATGATAATTTTCCAGTGAGGCATGGTTGTTTGTCAGTGAGACAATTGTTGTAATCAGTGAGATTTTCTTAGCTAGTGAGGCACAATAAAGTGAACTTTTAAGAGTAGTTTTTATCCCTTTGAGGGTTTTCCACTCATCAATTTTGTGTCTTGTTTTGTCTTGATGGTTTGTCAATTTGCATATAATACATTTTTGTGGTGGGTAAGTGCAAGAAGATGGGGGGCCAAAAAGTGGCCAAATTAATTTTAAAAAAAATTAGGTCAAAATGCGAACGCGTTATAACGCGCTCACGTTATGGCTTGGTAATGACGAGCCTTAGGCTCATCAAAACCAAGCCATAACGTGAGCGCGTTATAACGAGAGCACATTATAACGCGCTCGCGTTATTCTTTTCTTTGCATTTTTCCTTTTCCACAAAAGTTTGTGCTGTTTTTCATGTTTTAAATAACGCGAGCACGTTATGTTCAACTTAAATTTTTTTATGTTTAAGGCTATTAATCATGTATGTATGTATGCCTATATGTATGTATGTATGTATGTATGTATGCCTATATGTATGTATGTATGTATGTATGTATGCCTATATGTATGTATGTATAGTGTTGATGGTAGAGGAGGGTAGAGATGGGAGTGAGCCAGATAGGGGAGGAGAGGGGTGGATAAGGATTGAGTGATTAAGGGTTGAGCATTTAGGGATAGGATTTAGAGTTTAGGGATAAGGGATTAGAGTTTAGGACCTTGAGGGATTAGGGTTTAGGGTTAAGGGTCGAGGGATTAGGGTTAATGTAGAGTGTTGAGGGTAGAGGGATTAGGGATAGGGTTTAGGGTTGAAAGTTTAGGGTTAAGGGATTAGGGTTTAAGGTATAGTTTAGTAGTTCTTGTGGATAGAGATAGTAAACAATGGGAGATTATTTGCCTATTTCATAATAATATACCTCCCCCTTAAACCCTAAACCCTAATCCCTTAACCCTCAACCCTAATCCATCATCCCTCAACTCTAATCCCTCATCCCTAAACCCTAAATGCTATCCCTATTCCTAAACCCTCAATAGACTCGATACTATACCTTAAACCCTAATCCCTTATCCCTAAACCCTCCAACCCTATCCCTAATCCTTACACCCTCCACACTCTACTTTAACCCTAATCCCTTGAACCTCAACCCTATCCCTAAACCCTTGACCCTCGAACCTCAACCTTCAACCCTCGACATCAAACCCTAATCCCTCAACCCTTAACTCTGATCCCTCAACTCTCAACCCTAACCCTAAACCCTAAACACTAAACCCTCAACCCTCAATGTCAAATCCTAATCCCTTAACCCTTCACTCTAATCTCTCAACCCTAAACCCTATCCCTAAACCCTCAACACTATACCTTAAACCCTAATCCCTCAACCCTAACCCTAAACCTTGTCCCTAAACCCTAATCCCTCAACCCTCAACCCTAATCCGTCATTCGTCATCCCTCAACTCTAATCCCTCATCCCTAAACCCTAAACGCTATCCCTATTCCTAGACCCTCAATAGGCTCGATACTATACCTTAAACCCTAATCCCTCTACCCTTGACACTCTTATTTAACCCTTATCCCTTGACTATTAACCCTATCCCTCAACCTCAACCCTCAACCCTCAAACCTCAACCCTCAGCTCTCAACATTAAACCCTAATTCATCAACCCTAAACCCCAATCCCTCAAACCTAAACCCTATCCCTAAACCATCAACCCTCAACACTATACCTTAAACCCTAATCCCTATCCCTCAACCCTTAACCCTTAAAACTTAAACCCTATCCCTACACCCTCAACACTTGACACTATATCTTAAGCCTTAAACCCTCATCCCTAAACCCTCAACCCTTAATCCTTAAACCTTCAACCCTAAACCCTATCCCTAATCCCTCTACCCTCGAAACTCTAACCCTAACCTCGACATTAAATGCTAATCTGTCAACCCTAAACTCTAATCCTAAACCCCCAACCCTCAACACTATACCTTAAACCCTAATCCCTCAACCCTCAACCCTAAACCTTATCCCTAAACCCTAATCCCTCAACCCTCAACCCTAATCCATCATCCCTCAACTCTAATCCCTCATCCTTAAACCCTAAATGCTATCCCTATTCCTAAACCCTCAACAAACTTGATACTATACCTTAAACCCTAATCCCTTATCCCTAAACCCTCCAACCCTATCCCTAATCCTTACACCCTCCACACTCTACTTTAACCCTAATCCCTTGAACCTCAACCCTATCCCTAAACCCTTGACCCTCGAACCTCAACCCTCAACCCTCGACGTCAAACCCTAATCCCTCAACCCTTAACTATGATCCCTCAACTCTCAACCCTAACCCTAAACCCTCAACATCAAATCCTAATCCCTCAACCCTTCACTCTAATCCCTCAACCCTAAACCCTATCCCTAAACCCTCAACACTATACCTTAAACCCTAATCCCTCAACCTGAACCCTAAACCTTGTCCCTAAACCCTAATCCCTCAACCCTCAACCCTAATCCGTCATCCGTCATCCCTCAACTCTAATCCCTCATCCCTAAACCCTAAATGCTATCCCTATTCCTAGACCCTCAACAGGCTCGATACTATACCTTAAACCCTAATCCCTCTACCCTCGACACTCTTATTTAACCCTAATCCCTTGACCATTAACCCTATCCCTTAACCGTCAACCGTCAACCCTCAACACTCAACTCTAAACATTAAACCCTAATTCATCAACCGTAAACCCTAATCCCTCAAACCTAAAGCCTATCCCTAAATCATTAACTCTCAACACTATACCTTAAACCCTAATCCCTATCCCTTAACCCTTAAAACTTAAACCCTATCCCTATACCCTCAACACTTGACACTATATCTTAAGCCTTAAACCCTCATCCCTAAAGCCTTAACCCTCAATTCTTAAACCTTCAACCCTAAACCCTATCCCTAATCCCTTTACCCTTGACACTCTAACCCTAACCTTGACATTAAACACTAATCCGTCAACCCTAAACCCTAATCTATCAACCCTAAACCCTCAACCCTCAACACTATACCTTAAACCCTAATCCATCAACCCTAAAACCTAATCCATCAACCCTCAACCCTAAACACTATTAATAAACCCTCAACCCTTGACACTATACCTTAAACCCTAATACCTCAACCCTCAACCCTAATACCTCAACCCTCAACCCTAATCCCTCATCCCTAAACCCTAAACTCTATCCCTATTCCTAAACCCTCAACCCTTGACACTATACCTTAAACCCTAATCCCTTATCCCTAATCCCTAAACACTATCCCTCAACCCTTAACCTTTAAAAATTAAACCCTAAAACCTATCCATAAACCCTCGACGCTCAACACTATATTTTAAACCCCAATCCCTTAACCCTCAGCCGTAAAGCCTCAACCCTCAATCGTTAAACCTTCAACCCTAAACCCTATCCCTAATCCCTCTACCCTCAACACTCTACTTTAACCCTAATCCCTTGACCATCAACCCTATCCCTAAACCCTCAACCCTCAACCCTCAACTCTCAACAATAAACCCTAATCTGTCAACCCTAAACCCTAATCCGTCAACCCTAAATCCTATCCCTAAACCCTCAACCCTCAACACTATACCTTAAACCCTAATCCCTCAACCCTCAACCCTAATCCGTCATCCGTCATCCCTCAACTCTAATCCCTCATCCCTAAACCCTAAACGCTATCCCTATTCCTAGACCCTCAACAGGCTCGATACTATACCTTAAACCCTAATCCCTCTACCCTTGACACTCTTATTTAACCCTAATCCCTTGACCATTAACCCTATCCCTCAACCTCAACCCTCAACTGTCAACCGTCAACCCTCAACTCTAAACATTAAACCCTAATTCATCAACCATAAACCCTAATCCCTCAAACCTAAACCCTATCCCTAAACCATCAACCATCAATACTAAACCTTAAACCCTAATCCCTATCCCTTAACCCTTAAAACTTAAACCCTATCCCTATACCCTCAACACTTGACACTACATCTTAAGCCTTAAACCCTCATCCCTAAAGCCTCAACCCTCAATTCTTAAACCTTCAAACCTAAACCCTATCCCTAATCCCTCTACCCTCGACACTCTAACCCTAACCTTGACATTAAACACTAATCCGTCAACCCTAAACCCTAATCTGTCAACCCTAAACCCTCAACCCTCAACACTATACCTTAAACCCTAATCCATCAACCCTAAAACCTAATCCATCAACCCTCAACCCTAAACACTATTAATAAAACCTCAACCCTTGACACTATACCTTAAACCCTAATCCCTCAACCCTCAACCCTAATACCTCAATCCTCAACCCTAATCCCTCATCCCTAAACCCTAAACTCTATCCCTATTCCTAAACCCTCAACCCTTGACACTATACCTTAAACCCTGATCCCTTATCCCTAAACCCTAAACACTATCCCTCAACCCTTAACCCTTAAAAATTAAACCCAAAAACCTATCCATAAACCCTCGACGCTCAACACTATATTTTAAACCCCAATCCCTTAACCCTCATCCCTAAAGCCTCAACCCTCAATCGTTAAACCTTCAACCCTAAACCCTTTCCCTAATCCCTCTACCCTCAACACTCTACTTTAACCCTAATCCCTTGACCATCAACCCTATCCCTAAACCCTCAACTCTCAACCCTTAACTCTCAACATTAAACCCTAATCTGTCAACCCTAAACCCTAATCCGTCAACCCTAAACCCTAATCCCTCAACCCTAAACCCTGTCCCTAAACCCTCAACCCTCAACACTATACCTTAAACCATAATCCCTCAACCCTAAACCTTAATCCCTCAACCCTAAACCCTAAACCCTATCCCCAAACCCAACAAAACTACTTTGCCTTATGTTAGGTTGTTAAACCCATCATTTGTGACACTCTTCTCTTAAAGATATTTGAGTTGCAAGAATATGTCAGAAAAATGGCTATGAACTTTTTTAATGTTAGTAATGTTATATGGCATGTTTTTATGGCCCATCTGGGGTTCATTATGCCAATAGGTGTACACACTATGAGAAAAGCTTAGCGTATGGTACATCCACAGTGAGTAATTAACAGTTGAAATCAGAAGGATGATCATTATGAGAAAAGCTTTGCATTGGGGTACATCTATGTTTCTTGCTATCCACCCCGCACTTAGGGGAGGTATATTGTTATGAAATAGGCAAATAATCTCCCATTGTTTACTGGCTCTATCCACAAGAACTACTAAACTATACCTTAAACCCTAATCCCTCAACCCTAAACTTTCAACCCTAAACCCTATCCCTAATCCCTCTACCCTCAACACTCTACCTTAACCCTAATCCCTCAACCCTTAACCCTAAACGCTATCCCTAAAGCCTCAACCCTAAACCCTAATCCCTCAAGGTCCTAAACTCTAATTCCTTATCCCTAACCTCTAAATCCTATCCCTAAATGCTCAACCCTTAACCTTAAACCTTAATCACTCAATCCTTATCCACCCCTCTCCTCCCCTATCTGGCTCACTCCCATCTCTACCCTCCTCTACCATCGACACTATACATACATACATATAGGCATACATAGATACATACATACATATAGGCATACATAGATACATACATACATATAGGCATACATACATACATACATACATACATACATACATATAGGCATACATACATACATGATTAATAGCATTAAACATAAAAAAATTTAAGTTGAACATAACGCACTCGCGCTATTTAAAACATGAAAAACAACACAAACTTTTGTGGAAAAGGAAAAATGCAAAGAAATGAATAATGCGCTTGCGTTATGTCTTGCTTTGGGAATCCCAAGCCTTGGGCTTGGGATTTGCTTTGGATTTCCAACCCAAAGGCTTGGAGTGCCTTTTGAACAGTAACATATGTGTTTTTCCATATTCTTCAAGATTTTAGATAATTTCGTTCGTGCTAACCCTCAGATTTGCATGTGTTTCAAGGTCAAACAAATCGAACACTTGGGTAATGTTAGGCTTTCTCTCAGCTATCTGACGATGTAATTTTTTTCACATTTTAACAATGTTAAGCCTTTCATCTTTAATTTCTTTTGTTTGTGTGTCCGTTTTTGGGCAAAAACCACTTTTTGGTCTTTTTTTCATTGTAAATTAACTATTTATTGAAATTTCAAAAAAATCACATATCTAGAAACTAGACTCCATTCTACAAATATTAAAAAAAGAAAAAAATAATTTTTGATTAGTTTTCAAAATTTGTAGGGGTAGCACGGCTAAAATTCTATTTTTTAGGATGTGTCCACTTTGAAAATTAGTAAAAAATCAAATATTCATCAAACAATTATCAAAAAAATCAGGCATAAACTACATGCTATTAGCTAATTTCTCACTGAAGCGATTTTAAAAATACCAAAAAAAATTTGACCTTTTGAGGGAGCCACAAAATATGCTATGTTATGTTTTTTTGACAGAAACAACACCAATTTCTGTGGCTCCCTCTTTTGAACCCCTTAATCTATGCCATTTTCAAAAAAAAATAGTAGTTTAGAAAGTAGACTCGGAGCACTACGAACATTGTTTTGGTTGCATCTCCAAATTTTGAGTGTAACTATGCTCAATTTCTCATCCAAGACCAGTATTTCCTAATTTCAGAAAAAAAGTGGCCACTTAAGACCCCTTTTTGGCCCCCCATCTTCCTGCACTTACCCTGGTTTAAGTCTCTTGTACAGTTTGATATCTTTATGATTAATTCAACATCAAATATCCATGATGTTTGAAGTGATTTTATAGAGTTTACATGGTTAATATCAAGAGAGTTTAAAATCAAATTTGGATTGAAATTAGACCACTGATTCACCCCCCTCTCAGTGGTCCTGTACTCCAACAAGTGGTATCAAAGAAAGGTTCCTTGTTCAAAGTTTAATCAACTTAGGAAATCCTGATAGTGGAGTACTATGGGAAAGTGTAGAAGAAATAAGGACAAGAGAAATGCCAAGCTACATATTGATCAAAAGGCACCGTCTATACCAAACTCAAATGGTGATCTAGAATCAGTTGATAGAAATGTCTCATAAGTTGAGTCAGTTATAAAATTAGAGGAAGAGTTTTCTGGGGTTCCTTTTTTTGATGGTTTAGATTTCTCTATTTGGTATATTAGAATGCAATCCTAGCTATCTTCTTTAGGGTATGGTGTGTGGATGTTAGTTGAGAATAGGTTTTTTATTTCCTCTCAATCACCTAATACTACAAGTAACAAAGAGGCTTATGAATGCGATCATATAGCAAATAAGGCTATTCTATCTAGATTATCTAATGAAGTTTCTTGTGAAGTTATGCACTGTGAAACAACTCAAGATGTGTGGAAGGAGTTGATTAGAATCCATCAAAGTGATGCACTTGAAGGAGAGGATAGCTTGGTGTCTGAGAAAAGTGACAATGAAAGGAGACATTCACATGAAGGAGATTTCTTTTAGGTGAAGATGACTATGAATAGGAGTATGATGAACAAGAGTGTGAGGTTGATATAGAAGGTGAACTCTTGTGTGCTCTAGATATGATCAAGCAACTCAAAAAATAAAATAAGAGACTAGAAGACCAACTTCAACAAGAAAAAGACTCCAAGGACAAGGTACTTTCAGATCTTGAAAAAGTTTCTTTAGAACTTGAAGAGTCTAACAAACTAATTTTCAGTCTAAAGACAGAGATAAAAGAAGCAAAAAGGGTAGTTGATTTTACAAAATATGATCTAGAAGTCAAAACTATTGAATGTCTAAAACTAAAGTCAGAAATAGTCTCTTTGAGAAAGGAATTGGAAAAGGCATCTTCTAAGTTGCACAAGAATCTACAATTTGAAAAGAGTACTAAATGCTTAAATGATATGTTGAGGAAGTAAAAGCATCATAAGGACACTACTAGCCTGGATATGAAGAAGGGCAGACTTCTAAAGTTAGGAATACACCAAAGAAGAAGATAGATTTGGGTCATCATACTGCTACTCCTGAAGAGAAGATAGAAAATATATGTGTTGATGAAGGTAGAAGGACAAGTAGATTCTCAAGATCTCCACCTGTCAGGCAATACCATTCAATAAGGTACAACTACTCTCAGTTTCATGGTTATTGCTATTCTTGTCATATCTATGGTCATAGAGCTAGAGATTGTAAAACTTATGCAAGAAATGGTTTTGGTTGGAATAAGGATAAAGATACTTATAGCTTGTCAAATCCGGAAGTTATAATAATGTGTTATAACTATGAAAAAGTTGGTCACCTAGCAAGAAATTGTTGGATGTATGGAAGATATGATCTTAGAAGTACTTTTGGGATGACAAGAAGATATGATTCCTTTACTCCTATAATTGGTTATAATATCACATGCTTTAAGTGCCATAAATTTGGACATAAGGTTCAACAATGTAGAAGTAAGTTGAAAGCATCATCTAGAAACAAAAATGTAGATGCATTGAGAAAGAAAAAGAAAGGGCCCATACAGGTTTGGAGAAGAAAACAAAACCTAGAAGAAGAAGATCCTAATCTTGTGCATGTTGCACAAAAGACATCATTATTAGCATAAGATGTATCATGAAGTTAGGGGGAGTTGTCCAATGTTTTATCTCTTATCCCCAAAGAGTTTCAGGAGGTTTGTTGGTGTATAAAGAGAGGTTGATGTTAGCATGATATGACGTCAAGAGAGTTTGAAGTTGGTCATCTCATGAGGTTCAAATGACAGAGTTCATATCCTTTATGTTTTCAGGAATTCATGCTTATAATGCACATAGTATGTTGTTCATGACCATCAGAAGTTCTATTTTTTAATGAAAGTTTGATGACAGTGACATAAGGCCATCTTGGTAATAATATAATGATAGGAAGTGGCATGATGTTTTCTTCCATTTTTTGGTAGTGATTGTTAAGTTGAGTTGATGTGCTCTTGTCAGATCAGGATGTCCCTGTTAGATTTGTTGATACACAGTCTACAATCATGCATAAGTGTTAGTCATCGGCGCGTCGCCCTAACTTCATAAGGGTTCACCGATAGGAGTGGTCACACCAAAGACAACGTAGATTGGCATATCAGTGAAGAATGAAGAAATACATATTGGCCCATTGGGATAATAAGTAAGGAGTTCACCGATGTTTGGAGTCTCACCGACGACAATTGTATCGACGTATCGGCAAAGTTAATCTTACCATGGCCGATGAGAAGAGTCTGGTCGACAAGTATGGTTCGAAGACATTAGCATCAGAGTGACTGGTGTGTATCAGCGGAGTAGCTCTCAAGCTCGCCGATAGTAAAGGTCATACCGACAGTTGAGGTGATCGGCGTATCGGGGGAAAAGTATTTGGGTTTGTCGATGAGTTAAGTCTCATCGAAGGGTCATAAAGTGAAATGTTAGATTGAAACCATGTTTTCGTTGATCACTCTACATCAATAGTGCTCATGATGGTATAATGCTCACTCATGCTTATTTTGATGCCAAGATATCAGTTTAAGATGCCAATATGAGCAGTGATGTTATATGAGCATTCATCATGTTTGATTATCAACATTACTTACAGTGAACATGGCAGGTATATAAGGCAGTACCCATGATTGACTTGTCAACTTTGCTTGTGCTATCTTGTTGCAGGGGAATAGTATATGCTCTTATTGCTGTCATTGTATGAATGACTTGCTCTTTGTGCTCAATGGTCTTAATAACTCTGCAGTGTTGCAATGATGGTAGAGATTGAATGGTAAAGTGAAGATTGTAGTTGCTATCTTTTTAAGGTGTATGCAAAATGTAGAAAGGACTACTAACAATGATCTTTGTTTTGTTCATGTGACACTTTGTTGTTTAGTGCTTGATCATGTTAATAATAGTGGTGTTTGAAGTTGTAAATGCACAGGGCATAAAGAAAATATTCTCTCTCTTGAAACATGATAAAATTCCTTTAGCACTCTTTGCTTTGTGGTATCAAGCAAATTATTTGGTATAGTGACTACAACAAGACTTTGTAGCCTTGACAATGAAGTGGACAGTCAGGAAAATGAAGTTGTCAAGTGTAAAGAATATGACAGTTCCAATGATATTCTCTTAAAGGTATTAATCTTTGCTCCATTATGATTCTTGACAGTGAATTTTTTTTGTGTAAGGGTTCAAGGTGCTCAAAGATAATTATTTATGCTCAAAGTTGTTACAGTGGTGATAGTAACATGGTGACAGTATGGATAGTTTGTATCTGATTTTGAACATCTTTGTGATATGTTGGAAACATCTCTATCATCCTTATAATGACAGTATTTTTGTGATGAATGATAGCTTGAAGTCATGCAAACATCAGTGTAGTGATTGCAGGATAAAATCATACTTTGTAAAATTAGAAATTATAGATGGACAAGTGTAATTTTAGACTATGCAACTTTTAGGATAGGGTATGGCATCAAAATTTGGGTAAAATCAGTCATGATAGTCAATGATATCTTGGTTGAACTATTAATGATCTGTCCATGGAGAGATTTGATATTTATGACAATGTTTGTTATGCATGAAGGATAGTCATATCATTGGATGACAACAAGAGGATGTTGGCAAGAGACACTATATGGATTCATGGTTGTTGTCATTGATGGCAACAAAGGTCATCCCACATATCCGCAAGTCATGGTGTGTCTCTACCGGAAGTCAGAATAAAGATTGTTGTGGTCCGGTGAACAAGAACATAGCATGTGGCAAGGTCCGACAGATTGGTCCGGATCTCTCAGAGGAAGTGTCTTGGTGCAGTGCGGATTTGGGGAAGTCAAGAGGACTACCTTGAGTGGTATATTCCAAGGATTTAGCCTCTGGTGATGGACAAGGAAAAAGATATGAATAGTTGAGTACCGGATTCCTGAGAGACAGTGAAAACAGAGGAAGAACTGACTGACAGAGTATCAGACTACTTTCCGGATGTGTTACTGTTGATGATAAAGGTTGTGAAGGCATGAATCATGTTTGGCCGACATGATTAATGATATCTACAAGTATATGCTTGATCCGCATTGCTTGGTGAGCAAGGATTCAGCCGACAGAACAAAGTTTGTAAGAAACTAGACTATTCCGGATGCCGACTAGAAAGGTGATGAAATTACTTGTGTGGATATATATAGAGGATGGATTTAGTTGTGAAGTGTGTGAAGGAATTAATATATATGCGAAGAAGTCCAGAACAGAGCAGATGTAGCAAGAAAGATCCGGTATGTGAAAGGATAGCAGAATAAAGAACAGAGGAAAGATGAAGTGCAGCAGATCAGTGTACTGAGCCTAACCGGAACTGAACTCTAGCATATGCAGATGCTTCCAATCAGTTCAAGACTGTGATTCTTATCACTTTGTAGACAGTGTGTCTTCTTGTAGGCAGTGGGCCTCTTGTGAGCAGTGTGCTCGGGCAGTGAGCCCTAATTGGCAAGTGCCATTTTGTAATTTCCTATTCTTCTAATAGAGAATAATTTTTGGGTTAATCACCCCGTGGTTTTCTCCCTTAACAGGGTTTCCACGTCAAAAATACTGTGTCATGTGTTTCTTATTTCATGGTAATGTTTTTGTGTTAGATTCAATGCTGCATTAATTAATAAGAAAGTTCAGAAAGAGAAATAATTAGGATAACTGATTCACCCCCCCCTCTCAGTTATCAACAATTGGTATCAGAGCTAAGTTCCTCCTAATAGAGCCTAACAGCTTGAGGAAGATCTGGGAGTTCAAATGGATGCATATGGTTTAAGGGAGCAACTCAAGACTGCCCTTGAGGATCTTGAACAGTCAAATTCTGAAGTCAATGAATTAAAAGAAAGACTCAAACAGGCTGATGAATTCATGAGAGAATTAAAAGACAAATTAAGTCTCTCTATGAAAAAGAGAAAGGAGCTGCTCCAACAGTTGGCAAGACAAAGTGAAGAAAGCAATACAAATGAAGAATTGACTGAGCAAACCAAGTTATGTGAAAAGTTATCAAAAGAAGTCATTATGTTAAGACATGAAATGGAATCAGGAACTATAAAGTTTACTCAAGAGATTGAAGAAAAAAGAAAGGCTGAAGACAATCTAAAACAATCTCTTAAAGAAAAATCAGAAGAATGCCACCAAATGGACAGGATTATCAGACATCTTGAATCTGATCTTGAAGATGCCAAAGATAATGAAGAAAAACTTGAGGATCAAATTGCCTCTCTCAAAAGAGACCTTCAAACAGCAAATGAATATAAAGAGAAATTCAAGATAAGTTCTGCTCAACTTGAAGTTCTTCTTGGAAGTCAAAAAAGGACAGATGACAAGTATGGTTTGGGATATGAGAAAGGAGAAAGCTCCAGATCCGGTCAAAAAAATTTTGCATCAGAAAATCCAAGGAGCAGGCCTAGAAGACCTCCGGTAAGACAGCCAAATGCTTAAAGATATCCATCTTTCAATGGATACTGCCACAGCTGCAACCACTTTGGTCACAAAGCTAATCAGTGCAGAAAGAGAATGAATCAGATTAATTCATCCTTCTCCGGATAGTGCTTCAACTGCAAAAGGTATGGACACAAATCCCATGAATGCAGAAATATGCAAGTAAACAAATCATTCAAAGGTAGATGCTTTACATGCAATAGAGTAGGTCATATGGCTAATCAATGCAGATCAAGAGGATATCAGTCAAATATGCAAAGAAATGTTATTTGCCAAATCTGCAATAGGTCCGGTCATAATGCTAAAGTCTGCAGAAGCAAGAATCAGGACAAAAGAGGTCCGGTGTATAATCAGAATCAAGACAAGGGTAAACAAAAGATGAATGCGGATGAAGTTAGGAATCAGATGAGCAAGATTTGGGTGAAGAAAAGTTCAGAGAATGTAGAGGTTGGATCCGCACCAGACTCTGGTGCTGATATTTCTTCCAGAAATTAAAAAGTGAGCTCTGGCTCAGGGGGAGACTCAAAGAAAATCCTGTTCCCCCAGCCAATCAAGTGGTGCTGGATGTGGCACAAGATGCGGAGTAAAGGGTTTAAATATATAAGTCTTGAGATGATCCAGATAAGATTTCAAAGGTCCGCATGGAGTTATGAAGAAGCTGTGATCGATCAAGTAAGACCTGTTCCGGGAGATGCTCCGGTATGACAGAGGATTACTAAAAGGTCCAGAGAGATCCGGAAGTGCACTATCTTATTCTGCGGATTGGACAGAGTGTTTGGGATGTTCTTGTAATATGTTACCTCAATTTATTCATGATTGAAAGATCCGGATGATATTCACAGATCAGGACTAATCCGAGATACTCCAAGCTATCCGGACAAGGCAAACCGGAATAATATAGGTGAAGCATTTATTGCAGACAGATATTAGGGTTTGCGGAGCAATATAAGGGATTTCTCAAAAGTCATTTGCTCATTCTGCACTCAAGAAGAAGCGAAAAGTGGAGCTCTGCAACAAGATTCATCAAGCACACCAAGGATCTCCTGCCGAAGTCATTGCATAAAGAAATCAATCCAACCACTCCGTGCAAACCAAAGGCGCATAAGGTATTCTCCATTTTTCATTATCTCACTGCAAATCTTTGAAGAATGGCTACTCCAAATATAGTTAAGATCTCTGATAGACCTCGCCCCACATTCAAGAAACATCCTTACAAATCATTGGAGGTAGATCCACTAGGAGCCTTCTCTAGTGTTCCTCATGGTGTATTGCATACGGAAGATATTAGGGTTTACATCCATGCGAATCTTGAAGACTTTGGAGAATCAAAACTGATGGATATCTATCACAAACAATTGATAGATGACTCCTTTGAGATCATACCTCAGTATAAAGCCATCCGGGACAAACACTTTGCACAGTGCATTCATTTCCCCTGTTTTGAAGAAGATGAATGGGTCCGGTATGTACTAAGTAGAGTACATGACAACTTCCTATGGTTGAACAAGCCCTTCAAGATCACCAAGGATGCAATTAGGGCTGTAACCGGTCTACACTCATCCGGTGGATTACCTGTTCTCAAATCTGTCAAAAATCAGACAGTCAGTGATGCAACCGGATCCAAGTTTGACAAGAGAGCTATGACAGTTGATGACATCACTGAACCGGATGTCAAATTTGCAGCTATGATAATTGGTTACAAAATCTATCACTCCAGTAGGGAAAATTCAGTACCGGGAACTGCAATCTACACAGCTTATCAAATGTTAAAGGAGAATGCAGACTATGACTTGTGTGAGCTTCTTGTGAACCAACTCTTTGAAAATCTGCAGAAGATCAAGAAGGACAAGAAAAACTCCTTCAAGTATGGCAATCTGATCCTTTGTCTATTCTTTTACTACATGAATGAGCTTCCCGGATCCAGTGGATGGATATGGCAGAATGACAGACCGGTTGCCATCCAAATCAGAGACTATTTGCATGGACTTGGGGATGCAAAAGCAAGAAATACAGCTCTATGGGGATACTTCAAGAACTTCCAAAGCATGATGCATGCAAGAGAAAGAATACCCCAATCCCTTGTTGAAAAGTACAAAGACACAGTATGCTTCATGGTAGAAACAGATCAGTGTCTGATGGAGGCAGTGGAGCCAAGGACTATCTGGGTCATGCCCATGGGGTATGAAGTGGATGAACAAATAGTAGAGCTGCATGTTCAACACATGCTAAGCCAGCCCAAAGATCCTAAGGCAGAAAGGTTTGGAACCTTTGAGGAACTGAGTGTAAAGATACATGTAGAACTCAGGGAACCGGAGATAAAGAGGAAGGTAAGAAAAGAAGTTGAGCATATTGCTCAAGGCCTAGGCATCTCAAAAGAGGCACTTGATGCCAACTGGGAAAAGAGGAGGAAGGCTGAGGAAGAAGAGAAAAGTAAAGAAAGTGCTCCGGTTGAAACTCCCACCCGGACCAGATCATCAAAAAGATCTGCTCCTCCCACAACCAAAAGTTCAAAACCGGAAGTCCAGGCATCCGGTAAAAGATCCAAGACAAAAGCCACAAGGGCTTATGAAAGCCAAAAGGATGAAGAGGAAACAGAGTCAGATGAGGGAGTAAAAGAAATAAAGAAGCAGAAGAAGAAAGGATCCGGTAAACCCTCCATAGGCCAAGACAAGGATGAAATGGCAGAGGTATCTGTTGAAAAGCCCACTCTGTCTCTAGAGAGTGTAATCAAGTCAGTCACGGTAGATGGAAACCTTCAACCAATGACTGAATTTTATGATGACTACAATGAGGCTGACCAAAAGATTCTGCAGGAAGCCACAGTCAAATATCTGAACATATACAATAAGGCTTTCATTGAGATCATATCTCTTATTCCTAAAAGCCTAGAAAAGGAATTAGAAATAAGAAAGAATAATGCTCATGCAAAAGATCTTGAGATCCGAGAGCAGATAGCTATTCAGCTATATCCTCAAATTGATCCCAAGACAATGAACATTATCTTCAAAGACTACAAAGATGAGTTCAGAAGTAAAGCCAGGATGAATCAACTCATGCTTGGTGAGACTGACAAAGTGGCCCAAGAGACAGAAGAGATCCTCCGGAAGGCCTTCAAAAGGTTCAATCTTCCTGTTGTAGAGGACTTAGGTGCAGAAACAGCTGCGGATTTGGAATCATCTGTTCCGGAAGAAGTGGGCCCTGAACAGACAAACATCTCTCCTCCGGTTTCCCCTACAGTCTCCGGATCCAAAGAAGAAGAGAAATTACAGGAGAAGGAAGCAGAGGTGAAAGATAAAGAGGTTGACAGTTCCAAGACTGCAGAAGAAAAGAAACATCTGTCTCCGGCAAGAGACACTGCACAAACTGTTCAACAATTTTTGACCAAAGCCACTGTAGAAATTGATGAACCGGACCTGCTAAAAGGACCATTAGATTTTGACTCTTTGTCACCGGTGCAAACAATGAAAATAGCCTCATTTGCAAATGAGAAAGTCAAAGAGAAGCTGCTGAAATCTCACATGGAAGACTGTGAGCTTATGGAGGTAGCATCTGGAGTGCTAGAAAAGATCATGCCATCCTTTCAAAAGGATCCCACAGCCTCCTCTTCCGGTAATCTCAAAACCTTAGTCAGCAGTGTTAGTACACATTTTGAATCTCTAGAAAAATCTGCTGAAGAAAAGGTCCGGAAGGAATTTTTGGATAAAAGATTTTCAGAAGTATTAGAATTAATCTCTAAAGATAGGAAGATTGTGAGTATTGGAATAAAGAGCTTAGAGAATGCTCTTAAGGATGGCGGTGACATTTACAAATTTTGTATATCCTGGTCAAAGGCAACAGCAGCAATTGATAAGAAAATAAAAGAGGAACAGGGCAAGCTACAAAGCTTATCTCAAAGTTTTGATCCTCTCTCTTCCTCCATAATAAATCAAGAATGTCAGACTATTGCAGTCTTGAATGAAATAAAGAATCTTGAGAAGGAAAGGAAGAATATCACTAACTGGATGGGAGAACTTAGAAGGATTATAATCCCAAAGTTGGAAACTATGCATGAGGCCATCAGTGATGCTCAGACCACCGCCCAAACAAATGATCTGACAGATCTCAAGCGGGCAGAAGCTTTTGTATTTTTGTTGAGTGGTCACATTTCAATTTTGGATAGAATGAAGCAAAGTTGGGCTACAGAAATGATCCAGTTGCAGACATCCTTTGCAGACATTCTTCAGTATATGTGAGTATGTAAATATGCGGCTATGTATAGAAAATTTTTGAAAATTTTGGTGTACGGACCCTACCCTTTGCCATTGATGTCAAAGGGGGAGTGAGGAGCAGTGAAAAATGAGGAATCCAACTAAGGGGGAGTTCCGGAAATTGTATATAAAGACAGAGCATCAGCAAAGGGGGAGCATAGTGTAAACACTTAGTCATTTTTCACTAAGTGTTGCCATCAATGCCAAAGGGGGAGATTGTTGGCAAGAGACACTATATGGATTCATGGTTGTTGTCATTGATGGCAACAAAGGTCATCCCACATATCCGCAAGTCATGGTGTGTCTCTACCGGAAGTCAGAATAAAGATTGTTGTGGTCCGGTGAACAAGAACAGAGCATGTGGCAAGGTCCGACAGATTGGTCCGGATCTCTTAGAGGAAGTGTCTTGGTGCAGTGCAGATTTGGGGAAGTCAAGAGGACTACCTTGAGTGGTATATTCCAAGGATTTAGCCTCCGGTGATGGACAAGGAAAAAGATATGAATAGTTGAGTACCGGATTCCTGAGAGACAGTGAAAACAGAGGAAGAACTGACTGACAGAGTATCAGACTACTTTCCGGATGTGTTACTGTTGATGATAAAGGTTGTGAAGGCATGAATCATGTTTGGCCGACATGATTAATGATATCTACAAGTATATGCTTGATCCGCATTGCTTGGTGAGCAAGGATTCAGCCGACAGAACAAAGTTTGTAAGAAACTAGATTGTTCCGGATGCCGACTAGAAAGGTGATGAAATTACTTGTGCGGATATATATAGAGGATGGATTTAGTTGTGAAGTGTGTGAAGGAATTAATATATATGCGAAGAAGTCCAAAACAGAGCAGATGTAGCAAGAAAGATCCGGTATGTGAAAGGATAGCAGAATAAAGAACAGAGGAAAGATGAAGTGCAGTAGATCAGTGTACTGAACCTAACTGGAACTGAACTCCAGCATATGCAGATGCTTCCAATCAGTTCAAGACTGTGATTCTTATCACTTTGTAGACAGTGTGTCTTCTTGTAGGCAGTGGGCCTCTTGTGAGCAGTGTGCTCGGGCAGTGAGCCCTAATTGGCAAGTGCCATTTTGTAATTTCCTATTCTTCTAACAGAGAATAATTTTTGGGTTAATCACCCCGTGGTTTTCTCCCTTAATAGGGTTTCCACGTCAAAAATACTGTGTCATGTGTTTCTTATTTCATGGTAATGTTTTTGTGTTAGATTCAATGCTGCATTAATTAATAAGAAAGTTCAGAAAGAGAAATAATTAGGATAACTGATTCACCCCCCCCCTCTCAGTTATCAACAGAGGATAGAGATATATGATATGACAGTAAATAGTGATCAGCCTTCAAAGAGTTGGTGTCATCATATGCATTTCATTAATTTAGATTTTATGATAGTCATGATATATTTTTTTTAGTATGCAGAAGTTATGAATGTTGCTACACTTTTTGAAGCTTAAAAATCATTTGCAGGAGCTGATTTTCTACCCTTTGCCATTGATGTCAAAGGGGGAGAATGAAGTGGAGTTTGTTGTTGTGTTGCCATCAATGCCAAAGGGGGAGATTGTTGGCTTGACTGGCATATTATGTGTTGGCATTGAGGTCAACTTGTTTATGGATCAGCTATTTAAGTTGTTTGATCAGGTACATAGGAGTTTGTGATGTGACATTATGTTTTGAGATTGTTGGCAAATGGCAAAATGGCACATTGTGTAGGAGTTTGTTGGAATGAGAATTGTCATTGATGTCAAAAAGGTTGGAATGATGATTTTGCTCAGGATGATAGAGTTGCTTCAAAGGTTCTTGCTTATCAATTATCATATGATGATCAGGGTGTGTGTTGTATGCTTCATATCTGATGCTTTCATAGCCTTCATGCTAGGATACTTCATCAAGATCTTTTGGTGTATATGGTTCATGCTCTTAATGTTCATATTTTAGTGTTCATATCATGCTTTAGAAGAAAGGATTCTCTCATGTCATAAGTATGTTTTTGATGATCAGGACTTCATGATGACAGATGTTGATCATTCCTATCAGTTAATGGTGTGATTGATTCTTGGTGCATTCCAAAAGGTATTCAGTGGAAGAGGTTTGCTTAAAGGCATGATAGAAGAAGGCTTAGATAACCCTAATGCATATATCTCTTCAAAGTCTATATTCTTTATCTATATCAATGGTATGACATTCTGTCTCAGCAGTCAGAGAGTATTTACTTATTTGAAAATTCTTTGAAGTGTTGCAATTGAATAAAGGTTTTTTTTATTGTTTGGGGCTCTAAACCCTAACACCTTAATATCTTTCTATACACTTCACTGCCCGTCCATTATAAAAAGGCACTTTTGTTTTAATTGTTTGTTGACCTGATATCGAAGTTCATTTCACTTAACATTACTTGCCAGTGGGGTTTAAGATTGTTGTCCACCAGCCCTCTCTTCCTATTGGGACCGCTAGCACTGGTCATCTCTTATGAGCGGTGGTGCCAACTCTATATCGATGGCCTTCTTTGAATATTCAATGGGCGTGCTATCTCAAATCAAAGGTCAACATTTAATTTGAAGACCTCACTCCCTTGCTTCATGTTTAACGGGTCTGTGACCGTCATAGGGTTTATAACTACATAGAATAAGGCTTTTTAAGGCTATTTTTAGCCATTCAAGATGGCAATTTTTTTTGGTGATTTAAAAGCTTTATTTTTAAGGAGTTTTTTTTCTAATTTTAAACTCCACTCGTGGAGTTGAAGATAAAAAGGTGTAGTTTATTTATTTTTTCCAAAAAGGGTAGGTGTTTGAGTGGTGAATTAAATTCTTCTTGAGAGTGGTGTTAAGGGGATTTTATATTTTCTATTTTTTGGTCTTCATGCAGATGGTGAGTGGATCCGAAGATGAAAGAGCTTTATTATTTCTCTGACAGGGCTTAATGTATTATTATTTTTATTGAAGATTTTTAATGCAAGTGATGAAAGCCTTTTATGGTTTTTATTCTTGAAATGGGTGAAGATGTATGTAGAGAAGAGGAAAATGAAAAGACTTTTATTTTTAATGACATTGCAGGTTCATTATGAATTTGATTTGAGGACTGATAAATGCAGCATTGAAGACATTTTTTAGTGAGGTTTTTGAAGAGAAAATGCAGGTGAATCAGGTGATTAAAAAGGTGAATATTTTTTCTGAGAATTAATAGATGTATGAGATGTTTTTGCAGGGGTGAATCAAACACAGGATGAAGATATTATGCAGTAGATTTACAGAATGAATGATGTCTAGTATGAAGACAATATGTAGCTGATTGTGCAGAGACACTGAGAAGGAAATGCTGATTGAGTTGAGTGTGACTGCAAGGGGATAAGCAAGTTCAGTGATTTGTATTAAAATAGAGAAAACCTCTATACTCTTTGTGTTATTATGAGATTGTATGTTTTGCCAGTGAGGCTTGCATGGTCAGTGAGGCTTGTTTGTTGCTAGTGAGGCATGGTTGTTTGTTAGTGAGACAATTGTTGTAATTAGTGAGATTTTCTTAGCTAGTGAGGCACAATAAAGTGAGATTTTAAGAGTGGTTTTTTATCCCTTTGAGGGTTTTCCACTCATCAATTCTATGTCTTGTTTTGTCTTGATGGTTTGTCAATTTGCATATAATACATTTTTGTGGTTTAAGTCTCTTGTATAGTTTGACATCTTTATGATTCATTCAACATCAAATATCCATGATGTTTGAAGTGATTTTAACAAGTTTACATGGTTGAATTCAAGAGAGTTTAAAATTAGACCACCGACTCAGCCCCCCTCTCAGTGGTCATGTACTCCAACATTGGGTGTATGACATAAAAAGGGGGCTACTTTCTTCTACCCACCTATGTTTTGTTGTATTTATCATTTTGATTATGGTGGTTTAGATAGGAGAATGTGCATTTGGATTGAACATGATGACAATGATCCCCCTTAGTTGTTAATCCTACATGATCAACACTAATATGAGCCTAAATTGCACAAGCTTCTCATTTTATAATTCAAATATGTGCTTGCTAAGCTTAGAACTTCGATTGGGAAATTATTACTCCTAGGGAAATGAAGTGGGGATAACTTTGAAATCTATTATCATGAGTCTTTTTGCATTTATATTCTATATAAGTATTTTAGAAAATTTTACATTGTAAATACATTTAGTTTAGGTCTATTATTTTTTATTTCATCTTGCCTTTAGTTTTCTTTGAAATTTGTTTGAAATAAATTCCAAGTCTAGTTTTCTATTTCCTATATGACAAGTGAGTTAAGGGTCTTTTCCAACATTTTCATGATTAAATTTAGGGTTGTTTATGAACACTCTACTAGTTCCTTTGTTTGGTATCATATACTTAATTATTTTAGGATAAAAACTGTATTTAGGTGAAAGAGTTAGTGATTAGCTATGTCAAAAATTTTGGCATGTCTTTATGCTTTTAAAAATTTGAATGGATATTGGGACATTTGAGTATTACTCTAGCCTCATATTATTTACACACTAGAAGTTTTCCTAATTTGTTCAAATGACCTCATTATATCTTGAGCGTTAGGTGAATATTTATTCAATGATGTTTTCCTCTCATTTGTTACAATGGTCCCAAACCTAGATAGTAGGGTAAGTTCATGGAAATGGTATACAAAAAGGAGGTCAAAAGTGGCCACTTTTTTCCTAAAATCAACTAAACCTGAAATTGGATGAGTAATTTGAGATGCATACACTCAAAATTTGAAGATATGGAAAGAACAAGAATTGTAGTTCTCTGAATCTAGTTTCTAAACTACTAAAGTTTTTAAAAAATAGTTAAGATTAATAGGGTGAAATGCTGCGTGCACACAAAAGTGTTCCTATTTTTCTCACTAAAATATAACATAGTGTCTAGTGTGCGCCCCCTATTTTTTTTTGAATTTAGTGTTTTTAAAAACCGGTTGGCAGAAATGTAGCTAAGAGTGAGTACTAGAAGTTGTGGATTTTTTTGCATTTTTTTATTGATTTTTTTTGTGATTTTTCAAAGTGGATGCATCGTAAAAACTGCATCACTAAGCATGTGCACCACATAACTTGCACAATAATAATTGAAATGCGAATTTTTTTTTGAATGTATAAAGAATTAAGCATAGAACAATCCTATATAATTTTTTTTTTTTTTGATAAGTAGATCAAAAGTTATAAAGAAAAATCAATACATATATGATTAAAGAATATGAGGACATTTCTCAAATAAAATAAAAATAAGTATCTTAACTTATTCAAAATTAAAAAAACATGGTTGGAAAGCTAAGAACTAGCTTGTCATTTTGGTGTTGGTTTCATCAAAATTTGTTATAAAATGAGTAAATATGATGACGTTGAAGTTCAAAAATGTTATTGACAATGAAAAACACATCTGTATGAGGTAGCATAGAGGTCCAATCCTTAGGTTTGGTTTCCCAAGACAATTCCAAGCCTAAAAAGGCGGACTAAAAATTTGGGAAAAACTAAAACACTCTCATGTTTTAGGTTCCACAAAACACAAGTGTGTTTTGTGGAACCTAAAACACGCTTGTGTTTTAAGTTCCACAAAACATGAGCACGTTTTGTGGAACCTAAAACGCGCTCATGTTTTAGGTTCCGTAAAACATGAGCACGCTTTGTGGAACATAAAACACGCTCGTGTTGTAGGTTCTACAAAACATGAATACATTTTTTTGAACATAAAATGTCTTCACCATTTGTGTTCATGTAAAACATGCTTTTTGTTTAGGATTGAAAGAGGACTAAGTATTATATGTAAGGTTGAGCATGAGGTGACCTCATCTTAATTGATCTTTACCCATACCCAACCATAGCATTTCTAGTAGAGCTAACTGTTGACCCCAACTTCTCCACCACTTGCAATGAATCAAGATTTAAATAAAGACCCAAAAGGAACTAGAGTAGAGACACTAACTAGGAAGTGCAAGGGTGTGAGTAGTGCAAGGATAGAAGGTGGTCAATAACCTATGGTTTTCTATGAGGAGGTGGTCAAGCATCTATGGTTTATGATCGTGGCCCCATGTTTTCCAAAATGACCTAAACTTCTCTTAGAAGGGCACAAGAAATAGTGGAATTGAAATCATAATAGGGAGGGGATATCCCTCAACCAGAGAAGACCTAATATCTATAAGGGTGTAGATACCCCCTCTCTATAATAAGAGAAGTTCACAAAGGGGTAAAAACCTTTAAGAAATAAATAGAAAGCTTGAACCATATAAAAGAATGCTGGAGAGAGGAATGTGATTCAAGAATGTTGTGCTCCCTCAGCTATTGTAGATGGATTAATGCTCAATTTAGAGTTAAAGATACCTAAATGGGATAGAGATTCCAAAGAACATAGGGAGAGTAAAGAATCCACCTATCTATGGTAGGGGCAACATAGAGGTAGGGGCATTGATTACGCCTTAGTAAAAAACTTAAAGAAAATGATAAAACCATTCTCTCAAATGTCAAGTAGGATATCCAAAGTGTCAAAGTTACTAGCCTCACCATCTTCTCATTCACATAGTCATCACCAATGAGATAGGAGACCAAGATGAGTATAACAATGGACAAAAGGAGAAATGTTCCAAATATTTTTCAGTACACAAATTTTTTGGAAGTATACTCATGGTGTACTCCTTGTATCTAAGATCATGACCCTTCTAATTGTACTAAAGGGGTGCAATTCCATGATGAAGTAGATGAGAGTGGAAATTCTATTTAGGAAGATGATGGAAAAGGTGACCTATCCAAACTATGGTATAATCATTGGGATGATAACACTTAGGTTTCTGCTATAGATTAAAAAGATGATCTGCCCCTATATTTATAGAGTTATTTGAATTGATCTAGCCTAGTTCAAGGCTTATCTATCTTCAAGAGAAATATGGAATACACAAAAGTCCTAGTGCTAAGCCTAGTCTAGAAGGTCTCATAATTCTTAATGAGATGATTGCTTAGGTACACTCCACTTATGAGTCCAGGGATAGGAAAGTTGGAAAACCCTCTAATGCTATACTAGAATAAGAATGAGTTTGTATCTCTCTCTCTCTACCTTCCTTTTCCTTATTATTAAAATCTAAGTTCCCTAAATGTGAATCCAAAACCCTAAACATCGACACTAAAGAATTAAAAAGGCCTCTCTATATCTCCCTCTCTCTCTCTGTCATGGTTGTTCTATAATTTTCTTGATTCCTTATTTATTTAGTTTCGTTACTATGTCAAAGTGGTGATAATTTGTATAGATCAAATAACTTTTGACATCTCTTCTTATTGGATTTAGTTAAAATTGTTTTGTATTTCCCTTCATGAAGAAATGCATGTGATATTTTCCTTGTCCATTTTCAAATAATGAGCTTGATAAGATGGCTTACCTATTTCTTTCATTTTTGAGAGAAATATGAGCCTAATTATATGGCTATGAAGGCCACATACATACTTCATAAATATATGACCATCTTCTTGCATATATCCTTTCCCATTTGAACAACTCTTCTACAAAATTCACTAGTGTACACTCTTGCACACTTTGACTTTGTTTTTAAATATTACATTACCACTCAATAGACCTATCTTCTTTTCTAACATAAGATAGAATTTATCATTCACTTGTCTTTTCACACAACCATATCACTACCATCTATGAGATCCTCTTGCCATGAGAAGAGAGTGATTAGTCAAATTCTCCTTTGCTTAACTAGAATTTTTTGGAAGAGAGGGACTAATTCAATCTATACCATCAATAAGGGTGTAGCACATATTGCATGTTTTTTTGATCCCACCTCATTCACTTTTTGTGATGAGAAGATTTAGAATATCACATATTTTGGTGAAACTAACATGAAAGGAAAATCCTTCTGGACAAGCCCTCTCATTTTCTTTCTTCCACCTTTCATCCATCTTATCTTCCCATTTTGTTGTGGTACTTATGGTACCCTTGAATATGTCTAGACCAATAACACAATCGGAATAAGGTCCCTTAGACCTAGCCAGCCCTCCATTCAACTGGTACATCCTTCCCAATCCATTAACACGTATCTCAAATAGGTATGATTATAAAGATGTTAAATTGAAAGGTGGACAACAATGACTGCATAACTTCATCACTTCTAATAACCTAGTTTGGAACCATGATACTATGATTCAACCAAACCTAGATCAATTTACAGCACTCAAGTGTTCATCTAATAAAAAATCTATCATTAGGGTCATCCCATCACAAACTACAAAGACACTACCACTTGAATTGGCAATGAGATGAGACTCCTACAGAAAGACCTAGAAGAATCTTGTATAGCATGAGAGGCTCCCCATAAAGATTATCAAAATGAATGAGATGAAGCATGCCAAGAGGTACTAGAAATATTCCTTGAGGAAAGAACCAACATGGCTAATCAACCCTCACTTACTCAAAAAAACCCACCTCATGATGGAGAAATACAAAACATAGGAGATGCTACCTCAAGAGATCTCATAGCCACCATGGTCCAATAGATTAAGATCCTTGAAGCTAGGATACTTGAAGAGAGAGGTGGGGAGATAGAGAGGGGGAGAGAAGGGTGTTGCAAGTATGTGCAGTTAGTGTTGTCATTGATGTCAACAAGTTTGTGTTGTCATTGATGTCAATTGTATGAACAAGAGATTATTGCAAGAGTATGAGTAGTTGGTATTGAGTTGATGTTGACTTTGATGATGAGGAAGTGATGAAGATGTTGATGATATGCTTATGGTGCTTGGTTTCCAAGTGCTTTTGAGAAAGTTTGAATAAAAGAGGAAACAATGTGTTGTAAAGGTGTTCTAGCATACAGAGTGGTGTTCTAGTTTTGCTTCGCATTTCTTCTATGTTAAAGATCTACTCATGCAGTTTGGATATGTTGATCAGAGATGTTTAGAGGTGTTGCAGTCAAAATTTGGTGTGTTGGATCATTGTGCAGAGGAAGATGTGTGAACTGTGTAATGCAGAGGTATCTAGAAGAAATGTTTTTGCTTTGTATTTCTTCGTAGAGTGGTTTCATTCTTTGTTCTGGACTGATGTTGGAGGCTACCTCTCAGGGGGAGTAGGTAGTAGCTTTATTTGTTGTTGCAGTCAGGGGGAGTATGCAGTGTAGTAAAAGAAAAGATGTTGTAAAGCAGTGGTAAGCAGGTACAAGTATGAGTAATGTTTAAAGGGTAGAGTGAGAGAGAGATGTGTCGCCCTTTTCCATTGATGTCAAAGGGGGAGAGAGAATAATGTGAAAAAGGGAAGAGTCAGTTGAGAAAAGGAGAGTAGTAAGTTGAGGGGGAGAGAAAGAGAAAGAAAAAGAGTTGGTATGAAGAAGAGTATTGAGGATATTGTTGTGTTGATGATTTTTCACATCATGTGTTGCCATCAATGACAAAGGGGGAGATTGTTACAAGTATGTGTAGTTAGTGTTGTCATTGATGTTAACAAGTTTGTGTTGTCATTGGTGTCAACTGTATGAGAAAGAGATTATTGCAAGAGTATGAGCAGTTGGTATTGAGCTGATGTTGTCTTTGATGATGAGGAAGTGCTAAAGATGATGATATGCTTCTGGTGCTTGGTTTCCAAGTACTTTTGAGAAAATTTGGATAAAAGAGGAAACTGTGTGTTGTAAAGGTGTTCTAATTTTGGTCCACATTTCTTCTATGTTGAATATCTACTCGTGTAGTTTGGATATGTTGATCTGAGGTGTTTAGAGGTACTACATTCAAAATTTGGTGTGCTAGATCATTGTGTAGAGGAAGGTGTGTTCACCAGTGTGTGAACTGTGTATTGCAGAGGTGTCTAGGAGAAATGTTTTTCTCCACATTTCTCCACAGAGTGGTTTTAGGTCTTGTGGTTTTGGAAGTGTGTTTATAAGGTTCATATCTACTTTTAGTTGAAGTTGTTCATGGTTTGGTGCTCCACAAGTTGATTTTTTGAGTTGTAGTGTATGGTAGAGATGTTTGAGTATACTAGGTGTGTACTTTCCTCAGGTGAAATTCTTTGCAAATGAATTTGTTGGATTTCAGGATGTTTGTGGAATATTCTAGATTTCCTTCAAGCATGGTGTGTGTTCTGCGAGTCATCTTTGGTTTTGAGGAAGGATGTACTTAAATGATTATGGTGTTAACATAGCTTTGACCGACCTTGGGTGTTTACACTAATTGTGTATCTTCTTCAGTGATTGTGGAAGTGTGTCATGGCATGTATGAGTGGATTTAGGTCCAAGCTAAGATGTGTTGTGGTTTGCCTTCATTCCTTTCCACCACGAGAATGTTTTGGTGTCGACCTAATTTGAATTTACATGGTTAAGGTGTATTGCCGACCTTGGAGAATGTTTTCAAGGTTGAAGATAGTACAAATAAGTGTTGAGTTGTTGAGGGATGTGTGTGATGTGCAAGATGCGAATTGCAAAGTTGTAAAGTGTGAGTTTGTTAAGTGTAGTGCAAGCTTTCATGTGTTAGATTATTGGATGCAGTGAGGAGAAGGTGTCTACAATTCATCAGTCAGACTACAAAGGTGTTGGTGATGCTGTGGTGGACTTATCTATTGCATTGAGATGGTTTTCTCATTGTAACATTCTTCTCTATCTTCTTTTCTATTCTGGCAGTGAGCCTTTAGCAGTGAGCCTTTCTTTCTTTTGGATAGTGAGCCCTATTGTATTCAGTGTTGATATTACTTTTATATTGTGAGCTAATCCTCACCATGGTTTTTTCCCTTCTTGGGTTTTCCACGTAAATCTGGTGTTTCCTTGTGTATGTTGTTGATTTGGTTATGCTTTTGTTAACTACTTTCATGATTAATCATTCTAACAAATTAAGGGTTAATTGAATTAATGTGGATATGAATGTTTGTGAGGGTTTTGAAGTTTTAATATACAACTGATTCACCCCCCTCTCAGTTGTCTTGTGCATTCAACAAAGGGGAGAGAGAGGGGGGAGATTAAGAGATAGAGATAAAGAGAGCGAGAGAGGG
Organism: Cunninghamia lanceolata; assembly: GCA_027924645.1. Classification (NCBI taxonomy): domain Eukaryota; kingdom Viridiplantae; phylum Streptophyta; class Pinopsida; order Cupressales; family Cupressaceae; genus Cunninghamia; species Cunninghamia lanceolata. The sequence continues at coordinate 1,039,248 of BSBN01000680.1, read as the reverse complement.
AAGGAGGGAGGGAGAGATAGAGAGAGGGATGGAGGGAGAGATAGAGAGGGATGGAGGGAGAGAGAGGGAGGGTGGGAGAGAGAGATAGAGAGAGGGATGGAGGGAGAGATAGAGAGGGATGGAGGGAGAGATGGAGAGGGACTAATATAGAGAGTTGGAGGATAGAGACATTAAAAGAGAGATGGGGGGAGATAGAGAGATATAGATAAAGAGAGGGGAGACAAAAGGGGAGATTGAGGGATATAGATAGAAAGTGGGAGAGGGGGAGATTATGGGATATGAATAGAGAGGGAAGAGAGAGAGGTAAAAGAGATGCAGGATAGAGACATTGAGAGAGATGGGGAGACAGGGGGAGATTGAGGGATATAGATAGAGAGTGGGAGAGGGGGAGATTTAGGGATATGGATAGAGAGGGAGAGAGAGGAGGGAGGGATAGAGGGAGAGATAGAGATAAAGATGCAAAATGTGGAAGTATATACAAGGCATGTGAATTGTTTGATAGAATGCCTCAAAGAAATGTGTTCTTATAGAATGCCCTAATTGCAGGATACTACCAAAATTGGATCTAAGGCCTTTTATATATTACTCCTAGCATGAACATAAGTTTGGGATAGCATTCCCAGACCCCAACTAAATTGGTGGTTATGTATTCAAGGTTTAGTTCTAGGTTTGGACTATCTATTGTCCATGGTCTTATGTTCAAGGATTGGTGTCCATGGTTTAGGATCTTAGGTTCAAGGTTCAAGGTCTTGTATTCAAGGTTTGATGTACAAGTTCAAAGGGTCTAGTGTTCACTATCTTGTGTCTAGGATCATGGTTTTAGGATTTAATGTCAACTTGGGTCTTCAATTCAAGGTTTATGATCAAGGGTCTAAGGTGTAGGGTTCAAAGTTTGAGGTCCAAGTTATAAGTGTCCAGAGTCTTGGGGTCCAAGTCCAATGTCCAAGTCATGGGTTCAACATTTGAAATACAAGTTCAAAGGGTCTAGTGTCCACAGTCATATTTTCAGGGTCATGGATTTATAGTTTATTGTAAGGGTCTTGGGTTCAAGATTCAAGGTCCAAGGGTTCAAGGTAAAGGTTTCTTGGTCTAGGGTCCACAATCAATGATTATCAAATACATCTATGATTCTAAGTATAGATTTCAAGGTCTAGGGTCCAAGGGTAAAATGCAAGGTCTAGGGTTTAAGGTTTGAGGTCTAAGTTTGAAGTTTCTAGTGTCTAGGGTTCTAGGTTTGGGTTTAGTGTCCATGGTCTTAGGTTCAAGGTTTTGGTTTTTGGGTTAAGCATCCAAGGTCTTGGGTTCAAGTTTTAGCTTCTAGGGTCTTAAATTTTGGGTTATGGATCCAAGGTATTAGATTCAAGATTTAGAGTCCAAGGTTCAAAGTACAAGGTAAAGATTTCTTGGTCTATAATCCACAATCCATGTTTTTCAGGGTTTAGGATTTAGGGTATGGACATTCAAGGTTTGAGGTCCAAGTTATAAGTGTCTAGAGTCTTGGGGTTTGAGTCCAAGGTCCAAGTCATGGGTTCAACATTTGAAATCCATGTTCAAAGGGTCTAGTGTCCATAGTCATATGTTTAGGGTCATGGATTTACAATTTATTGTAAGGGTCTTGGGTTCAAGATTCAAGGTCTAATGGTTCAAGGTAAAGGTTTCTTGGTCTAGAGTCCACAATCAATGGTTATCGAATACAATGTCTATGATTCTAGGTATAGCTTTCAAGGTCTAGGGTCCAAGGGTAAAATGCAAGGTCTGTGGTTTAAGGTTTGAGGTCTAGGTTTGAAGTTTCTAGTGTCCAAAGTTCTAGGTTTGGGTTTAGTGTCCATGGTATTAGGTTCAAGGTTTTGGATTTTGGGTTAAGCATCCAAGATCTTGGGTTCAAGGTTTAGCTTCCATGGTCTTCAATTTTGGGTTATGGATCCAAGGTATTGGATTCAAGATTTAGGGTCCAAGGTTAAAAGTACAAGGTAAAGATTTCTTGGTCTACAATCCACAATCCGTGGTTTCAAGGTTTAGGATTTAGGGTATGGAGTTCATGTTCTACATTCTAGGGTCTTAAGTCCATGATCTAGGGTATATCATCCAAGTTTCAAGGTCCATGGTTCAATGGTCTAAGGTCTAGAGTTGTAGGGATCATTGATCAAGGTTCAAGGGTCAAAGGTCCACGGTCCAATGCCTAGAAAGAGAGAGAAAGAAACAAATAAAAATTGAAAGAAGGAAAAAATAAAGAGAGAAAGATAGCGATGAAGATAAACATTATATAAAAAAGGAAAGATGTAGACAAAATACAGAGAAAGCTAAAGTAAAAGAAATATATGAAGAAAGAGGGAGGGATGCATATAAAACAAAAATAAAGCGATAAATAAATAGAGAATAAGTAAGAAAGAAAAATTTAAGATAGAAATGAAGAAAAAAGAGAGAAAGAAGGAAATAGAAAAGAATAAAATAAAGAAATACAAAGAACAAAAAATAAAAATGAGTGAAACAAATAAAAAAAGTGATACAAAGAGAAACAAATATATAAAGAGTGAAAGAAAGAAAAGAGGGAAGAGAGAGTAATTGAGAGAATGAGAGAGACAAAGAAAAATAGGTAGAAAGAAACAAAGAAAAGGACAATAAAAATGAGACATAGAGATAAACTATATATTGAAATAAAGGGAGAAAGAAATATAATGGGAAACAATGAGAGAAATAAAGAAACAAACAAAAAGAAATGGTGAAAGATAGACAAAAAAAATTTATCTAATAGGAAATAAGTATAGAATGAAATAAAGGCAAAAAGAAATACAATTGGAAAGAGTGAGAGAAATAAAGAAAGACACAAAATGGTAAAAGATAGAAATGAAAAGGTTTAGAAAAAAATAAGTGAGAAAGAACAAAATGGAGTGAGAGATAGAGATAAGATGATATCCAAACAAACAAACAAAAAGAGCTGGAGCAATAGAAGAATAGAATAAAAACATCATACATAAATATAAAGAAAGTCATAAATAAATAAAATGAATGAATTCACGAAAGAAACAAAGATATATAAAAAGAGAGAAAAAGAGAAACAAATAAAATATTGAAAAATGGAAAGTGAGAATGAGAGAGATAGTGAGAGAAAGAGAATAAGATAAAATAGAAAGAATGAGACAAAGATACAAAGAAAGAAACAAAGACTACTTTTCAACTCAATTTAGGAGAGGGTCAATTTGACTACTTACAACATGATTGTGGATCCCTATGGGACATGGTGGAGCTATGGGATGGGGATTCCATATCAATAGTGGCATGCAATTGTACCACCTCATTTGTGGACATGATCAAGATGGTGGAGGTGCAATTAGTTGATAGGGTGCCCAATAGTTTGAGAAATCCTATATTGTAAACTACCTCATGTAGAGCCAATATACATAAATCTAAGGGAGATGGGGGACACAATTATGAAAAGGATATAATCAATAATATTAACTCTTGAGGTCTCTATTACAAATCCTTAAGAGGGGCAATGACATGTAGAGCATAGGGGTGGACAGAACAATAGATGTAGACTAGACCAAGCCCACCACCACCACCATGACAAAAAAACATATACTAATATATGTAGAGGCAATAAAGGGAGAGGTGATAAAAGAGAGAGCTGGTGAGATTAAGGAGATGGACTCCTCTAATAGAGTAGAGATGGGGGCTATAAGAACCAATCTAAGTTGTTAGTACAATGATACTTGTTACTTGTATTTGATTATTTAGTTCCTTTTATAGAAACTCACATAGATTTTGTAGACTAATTAGGCTTTTATGTGCATGTAGATTTTAGTTACTTGTATTTGTAGACTAATTAGGCTTTAAACTCAATCGTGTTATGGCCATTTAAACATAATGCGAGCGCGTTATTGCTAAAATTACTCATTTGGCCACTTTTTTGTATACCAACTTGGTGCACTTGCCCCATCTCTATATCTCTATCTATCTATCTAATCTCTCTCTCTCTCTATCTCTATGTCTCTCGATCACTCCCTCTCCCCCTCTCTATCTCTACCTATCTATCTATCTATCTATCACTCCCTCTCTCTCTCTCTCACTTCCTCTCTCCCTCTCTATATCTCTATCTATCGATCCCTCTATCTCTCCATCCTCCCTCTCTCTCTCTCTATTTATCTCTCTCCCTCTCTCCCTCCCTTTCTCTCTCTTTTTCTCTCTCACTCTCACTTTCTCTCCAATAGTTCAAGTGACAACCACTCCACATTCCACACCTCAAATCAACACCATAGTCTACCACTAGGAACTCCTTCCTCATGAAGTGAGTGGACTTGGTTACATGAATCCCATTTCACACAACCATATCACTACCATCTATGAGATACTCTTGCCATGAGATGAGAGTGATTAGCCAAATTCTCCTTTGCCTAGCTAGATTTTTTTGGAAGAGAAGGAGTAATTTAATCCATACCATCAATACAGGTGTAGCACATATTGCATGTTCTATTTTGAGTCCACCTCATTCACTTTTGTGGTGAGAAGATTTAGAATATCACATATTTTGGTGAAACTAACATGAAAGGAAAATTCTTCTAGACAAGCCCTCTCATTTTCATTCTTCCACCTTTCACCCACCTTGTCTTCCAATTTTTTGTTGTACTTATGGTACCCTTGAATATGTCTAAACCAATAAAACAATAGGGACAAGGTCCCTTAGACCTAGCTATCCCTCCTTGATTCAAATGGTGCATCCTTCCCAATCCATTAGTACCTTTCTCAAATAGGTATGATTATAAAGATGTTAACTCAAATGATGGACAAAAATGATTGCATAACTTCATCACTTTTGATAACCTAGTTTGGAACCAAGATACTATGATTCAACCAAACCTAGATAAAATTAGAGCACTCAAGTGCTCATATGATTAAACATCCATCATTAGGGTCATCCCATCACAAACTACAAAGACAATACCACTTGAATTAACAATGAGGTGAGACTCTTAGAGAAAGACCTAGAAGAATCTTGTATAGCATGAGAGGCTTCCAATATAGCTTATCAACATGAATGGGATGAAGCATGCCAAGGGGTACTAGAAATCTTCCATGTGGAAAGAACCAACATGAGTACTCAACCCTTGCTTACTAAACAAAATGCACCTCATGATGGAGAAATACAAAACATAGGAGATGCTACCTCAGGAGCTCTCATAACCACCATGATCCAATAGATCAAGATCCTTGAAACTAGGATCGTTGAAGAGAGAGATGGGGAGATAGAGAGGGAAACATAGATAGAGATAGAGAGGGGGAGAGAGAGGGGGGAGATTAGGAGATATAGATAAAGAGAGGGAGAGATAGATAGAGGGATGGAGGGAGAGGGACTAATACAAAGAGATGGGAGATAGAGACATTGAGAGAGAGAGATGGGGGAGATAGAGAGAGGGGATACAAAGGGGGAGATTGAGGGATATAGATAGAGAGTGGGAGAGATAATGGAGATTGGGGGATATGGATAGAGAGGGGAGAGAGAGAGGCAAAAGAGATGTAGGATAGATAAATTGAGAGAGAGAGAGGGGAGATAGAGGGATATAGATAGAGAGTGGAAGAGAGGGGGGATTTAGGGATATGGATAGAGAGGGAGAGAGAGAGGGGGGAGAGATAGAGGGAGAGACAGAGAGTGGAAGAGTGACAATGAGAGATAGTTATAGCAAGAGGGAGAGATAGAGATTTGCAAAATGTGGAGCATAGACAAGGCACGCGAACTGTTTGACATAATGCCTCAAGGAAATGTGTTCTCATGGAATGCCCTAATTGCAAGATACTAACAAATGGATTTGTTGAAAAGTCTTTAGAAACTTTCAACCAAATTCAATGGGTAGGAGTATGCTCATGTTTTGTGTTCAACAAAATGCGTAAAATCTTTAGAAACTTTCAACCAAATGCAATGGGCAGGTGTGCTCACGTTTTGTGGACCACAAAACGTGATTGCATTATGAATTGGTATTCACCAAGCCATAACACGAGCACATTATGGCCATTTAAACATAACACGAGCGCATTATTGCAAAAATTTCTCATTTGGCCACTTTTTTGTGTACTAGAACTTGGTGCACTTGCCCATTAGGTTTCATTGCTTACTAATTGAACATACAATAATTTGAAAAATGATGGTTAAAAATTATTAAAATAATATCAAAAGAAGAAAAAATGAAGTTGAGAAAAGAAAAGAAAAGAAAATAATATCATAAGATTGGAATTTCTCTAGGTGATTCAGGTATCTCCACTAGGGCTATGGGTGCCATTTTAGAAGTAGAGGCATACTTTGAGTGGGACTAGAGACATATTTGTCAAGGATATAGACAATTGGCTATTAATGGAGCAATATCCAACCACTTGGAAACTTGTCTACTAGTACAAATTCTCATGTTCTATAGACCTATGTTTACTTGTGGCTAAACTAGCTTGATCCTTGGTTTATAATGATCAGATTTGACTAATCAAGGAAAGGAAAAGAATGCATGTGCACACACTATGGCTGGAATAGTATTAAATTTCTATCTTCAAATGAGTGTAATTAGTTAAACTAGCTTTCTCGGTCTTGAATCTATTCCATTAAACTTGACTATGTTTTTTGCTAAGATTTTGGGATCTTAAACTATTCTTTATTTTAAAATGCTTGGGAGTATTTTCTAGCAAAGTTGTCATTTGTTGTTGCAACTTACACAACACACCTTATTTTCTTTACATAAAATAGGGGTCTCCTTTTGATATCGTGTTTTGAATATTTTGTTTTGATTGTCTTGAATGCATGGTCATGCTTGTTTTAACCTTTCATGCCATATTTCTTTGCTTGAATTCCCTTATTGACACTCCCTCACTCTTTCATCATTTTATCTTTAACCTTCTTTGTCTAAATAGGTTGGCCTAGTTTATTGGTATTTAGATGTTTCCCCTTTGTAGTATGAGTCATGTTTGGAATCTTGGTTTTAGTCTATGCGTTCATCTCAAAACTTTAGCTTATTTTCCTCTATGTTTTGTAGCCTTATTTTTATGTACTTTTGATTTTGAATACACACCCAAATTTAATTCTAAATTCTAATTGTCTCACCTCCTCATGTCTAAGTATAGACTTGTTTCACATTTGAGTCCCTAATAGACTTGGAGGTCCTTATACATTTTGATTAAGTAAGAGGTCCACATCCATTAGTTTACATACTATCTAGAATTTCTATATTTGCTATGCACAGATCTTGGCTATGACATGTCTTGTACCTATGCATTTGAGACAATTGATTGCATACTTCTCTAGAATCTAGACCCAAAGGGTCTTAAGAGTGCATACTTCATACAATTTCTATATTTCTAACTATATGAAGTATATCATTCTCGAGCCTCCTTGCAAATCTTGATTTACCATACTCTTCACAATTTCTAATGTTTGAGTCTGCATCTAAATCATATCTTTGTATCACGTTTGTACCTCACCCATGTGTAACTTTTAGAGGACTCTATGTTTACTATGGCTATTCTTAAATATCATCCACTTCAACAATCAAAGGTTAATTTGGACCAATAAAAATAGGACAAATATTTAGCATTTTTTGTTGTGAATGAGGTGTAAAATTGCTATTGAATGTTTGACCATTGAAATGGATGATATTTAAGTAGAGTGGTTTACTATCCTAACCTCACACCATTGTAGTTGGCATTTGGGGATCTTTTAGATCTAAAAGTCCTAATATATCTTGAGTTAAGTGAATTTCAAAACCTCGGTAAGCTGTGTTTTAGTTGCTTGTCCACATCCAAGTTTAATCAAGTTTCATTCTCAAGAGTTTCTAGGACCTAAATCAGCAAGCTAATCTTTGGTTGAGCAGACATTCATGTCCTCTATTGTTTGAAATCTTACCTTTACACCATAAATACGGTACCATTAAGATGCCCAGCTCGGTTCAAAGCAGCAACAATGGTGCTAGGTAATTAGAATAAGACTTTAAGTGTAGATGATTTGGCCTCGGATCTCCTATAACAGGCTTCAGCGACCTTCAAACAAATCATTTGAGGGAATTTCTATATGAAAAGGGCTGAGGATGGGTATGGCCAATTTGGTCTTATATCTCTGCCACATTACAGATATTACCCACTTTGGTCTTTTTTATTTCAATATTATCCGGTTTGACTCAAGTAGCCTGAGCGATTCAAATTGGAGATGGCAGCCTCTGTGGATTAATAAATGTCTGGTTCAAAATGCCAGATTTATTAAAATTTAACCATTGTCGTTTGCAGCAGCAACACACGGTTTATTAAAATTTAATCATTCTAATCTCTCCAACACACGATAACCATTCTAATCTCTCCTTAACACCCACTATTTTTTTTTTATTAAACTTGACATCTGTTTAGTCGTTACACCCTAAAGAGACCAGTTAAATTTGACGCCCACTCAGCCGTCACCCTGAAACACGTACTTAAATTTGACGTCCTTTCACCATTACATTAGAAACCCCTTAAGTGAATTTGACATTTATTTGGCCGTCACGCCCGAAAGATCTGAGTAAATTTGACGTTCATTTGGCTGTCACATTCGAAAAATTATAATTAATTTGACGTTCATTTGGGCATCCTGAACGATGAAGAGTCATAAAATTTGACGTCCATATGGTTGTCACACCATAATCATTATAATGAAATTTGATGTCCATGGCCGTCACAGCTAAAACAGAGGTAGTAAATTTGACGTTCATTTGGCCGTCACACCTAAAATAATGCCATTAAATTTGACATCCGTATGGCTATCACATTCGAAACAAAGTAATTAATTTGACGTTCATTTGACTGTCACATTCGAAACAGAGTAATGAAATTGACGTTTCTTTGGCTGTCCTGCACAATGAAAAATCATTAAATTTGACGTCCATATGGCCGTCACACATAAGACTTCGTAATTGAATTTGACGTTCATATGGATGTCACACCTAAAATTGAGCGATCGAATTTGACGTTCATTTGACCATCACAACAGAAATTGAAAATTAAATTTGACGTTCGTATGGCCATCACGTTGGCAACAAAGTAATTAATTTGACGTTCATTTCGCCGTCATGAACGTGACTGGACGATTCAATTTGACGTCCATATGGCCGTCACAATTGGAGCTCTCAAATTAAATTGACATTTATTTGCCATCACGCACGAGGTTAGGGGATTAAATTTGATGCCCATATGGCCGTCACACTTTTAACGATGTCAATAAATTTGATGGTCATATGGCCGTCACAAGTTGAACTCTATAGACAATGTCAATAAATTTGATGGTCATATGGCCGTCACAAGTTGAACTCTATAGTAAAATTTGACGTTTAGTTCGCTGTCATGCATTCCCCAGTCGACTCAATTTGACGTTCAGATGGCCGTTAGATCTAAAACGATATAAGTAAAGTTGACGTTCAATTGGCCGTCACGCACGAGATTGGTATGGTAAATTTGACGTCCATATGACAGTCACACCCCGAAGTGACAAGAAAATAAATTTGACGTTCCTTTGGCCGTCGCACTTCAAAAGTTGGATTAAAATTGACGTCCATTTGGCCGTCACAACCTTAAGGTTTGGCCGTCCCTTTCGAAAACAATTGATAAAATTTTGAAATTTAAGAAACTTTTAAAACTAAATAGCATGTTTTAGATTCGACTCTAAATAAATCTGAAATTTCGAAATACTGCGTGTGCATTCATATTCATCTTTAAAAGCTTTCAGTTTGGAAGGCATGGCAGACGATGCTTTGATATCTCATCAAATCGCCCTCATATCATTTAGTTATATGGGCTCATCTACTGAACAAAAAAACAGATGGAACCATTAAGATGACCACCTTGGAAACGACAATAACAGACTTCAGCGACCTTCAAAGAAATTAGTTGAGGGAATTTCTATATGAAAAGTACTGAGAATGGTTATGGCCAATCTGATATCTTATATCTCTGCCACATTTACAGATATCACCACTTTGATTTAGGGCGACTTCATAAATTAGTAACTTGTTATTTTTTTAATGACGTTTATGAGACCAAGCAGATTAAGGGACTAAGAGTCGCAACTCTAAGATATTTTCAAACTTCTTTCCATGTCTGAAACTGTAGCATATATTTAACCTGTAATTTAGTTCCTAACCTTTTGATGCTTGGAATACAAAGGTTTGCATCATGAAAGGCCAATATGGAAAAACAAATGCATGCTGTATCTAAGTTAGAGCAATGTTTTAAACCTAAAAAAATGTTTCATTTGGTTTCTGCTTTTTATTGTAATTGTTCATGGAAAGTGTTAATTTCTAGTTATGAAAAGTATGTTTTTTCATCTATCTTAAAATGTATACTTAATGAACTGGTTTCAATTCAATACATATTGGTATGAACATTAAACATCTCGTGGCAATTCTTCTCTGCTTTTGAGAATATTTATTATGAAGTTCATCATTTTGTGGTTAATTGACTTCATTTGGTATAACAGAATTTTGTAGCTGATACATTTGTTTTTTAATTGCATTGAGAGACGAGGGGGATTAATTGTAATAGTGGATGGCTTCAAATATTAAAGTGAAGTGAGATTAATAGTACGATATGGGATGGAAGCATTAATTTAGGCATTCATTTTCATTTGTTCTTAAGATAAAGTAATTTGTATAAAGATTAATTCTCAATCTTCAAAAGCATTAATTTAGGCATTCATTTTCATTTGTTCTTAAGATAAAGTAATTTGTATAAAGATTAATTCTCAATCTTCAAAAGCATTAATTTAGGCATTCATTTTCATTTGTTCTTAAGATAAAGTAATTTGCACAAAGACTAATTCTCAATCTATCTTGAAGTCTTCTGGCACAATAATTACCTTCTAATTTAAAAACATTTGAGATGATATTGAGTTAAAGAAAACCAATTCTCAATCAAATTTCATGGGTAAGACGTAAAATAATACTTTGAAGAATAGAATTTAAACCAGCTTTAAAATAAAATAGTTCCAACCTTGTACTTAAAAACTAAAATTTTGTTGACATATATTTGGAAAAAACTAAAACTATAAAATGATTGGAGTAAATAAAAATACAATAATTCTTAAATAACTCTTTATATAACCTAAGTAAATAAAATAGCTCTAAACTGATGACATTTTTAGATAGATTTATTTGAGATATCTATTTTATATCAATCATTGGAATTTCAATACAAAATGCCCTCCTTACAAGGAAAGAGATACGAGGTAATGGGACACCAACAAAGTCTTCCCATCTATAAGACATTTAAATCACATAAAACCCTTATATCAAGATAATAAAATTGTGACAAACATTATCATCTATAAATAAATTAATTTGTTCATTATTCATTTTGCAATACATGAATTTCTAAAATAATTAGAAAATAAAATTCTGACAAACATTATCATCTATAAAGAATTTTCCGTTACATTGTTAAGAAGAGTAAGTGTGTTTTCTCATGGTTTTGTGATTTTGGCTTGGTTTTAGTGAATAAAATTGTGTGTCAATTCATGTGTTGGCCACCGCAAGCAAAGCCAGGTCAATTGGTGGGTTGTATGAGGTACTAAAATCCACCAAAAATGATTATTTTTCTATTACTTTGTGGTAAACCTTAAATTTGTTTTTATATGGATTTTACTTATAATTTAGTGCATATATAGCCCACAATAAAATTTCTCATACCTCTATTGTGGTGATTTCCATCCTACAAGTAATCCATTTAAAAATTGCATACATTTTGTATCATCTTCCATGTAATTAACAATATACAACTTTCTTAGGGATAGTTGCTAATACATGAAGTCAAAATTCTTTATCTTCCTATAAAGGCATCTTTACTTGTTCTTCATCTCCTTTTTATTTCAACTCTTCTTTATTTTCAGTTCCCTCTTTATTTTCAATTTGACTTATCACCTCTTCTTCCTTATCCTTCAATTCACTTGTAACTTCTTCTACCAAGGTTTGCTTCTTATTTTTAGTCACTTGCTCATCAAGTTGTTTTGTAACCTTTTCATTATTTGATAGTAATGGAGGAGAATTTAGAGGAGATAAATGAGATGAGTCTCAGGGCAGAATAGCCAAAGAAACTTGTTATACTATAGGCTCTTTATTAGGAGAATGAATAATTTGGCTAACTTCAACCTTATCAATATGAATAATATCAACATTAGGATTATTAGAAGATGGAACAATGTTTCCAAAAGAATGACTAGAAGGGTTTTAAGCAATGAGCACTGCTAGCTAAGGAGTATGGAGTTGCATAGATGGAGGATCAATAGATATATAAATTGGAATTTGCAAGGAAACGTAGGTATCTTACAAGTGGTAGTTTCCTTGGTTGGTTGAGAAGGTGAGGATGTACAAGCAAATCATGGTTGAGGAGGTGAGGATATAGAAATAGCTAGTTGTTGAGGAGGTGGATGTTTGATTTTGGTCTTCTTATTTAAAGGAATTTCATCCTTTGATGACTCTTCCTCTTGTTCCTCAACCTACCTCTTCTTTGTCTTCTTATAGACTTTCTTGGGCTCTTTGTTGGATTCTACTTTATTTTCCTTTATTTTTTGTACTTCCTTCTCCCCATGAGAGTCTTTGGATGACTCTTTTGGGATGGGGCTTTGTCTTCTTTTACCTTTCTACCCTTTTTTTTCTTTGAACTCTCCCCAAAATTCAATGTGATACCTACAACTTCAAGTTCTTGAATCTTCTACTTCAACCATTTCTTAATGCATTCAATCACTTCTTTAGAAATGTCATCAAGTGACATTACCTCTTTCTCTAACCAATCAACTGGAGGAATAGACCATTTAAAAACACCTTCATTATTGTATGTATCCTATAAAACCTTACATCATCTAATATTTGATCAAGTACTTGCTCAACTCCAAAGGCTCTCATTTGATATGTAGTTAATCTAGAATATCTCATCCTTCTCACCTCATGTTCATCATTGCAATCAACCCAATAGGCTTCCAAATGAGGCACATGTGTCATGTGGGAACCCACACTTTTCTCCATTTTACCAAATGGATCAAAAGATGGCCTATTATTATGGAAGTAGAAATTAAACCTTTGGATTTTGTCATCAGATTCTTTGGCATTTTGAGAAGTAACATAGGCATACGCTAATCATAATGGGAAACTAAATTCAAGCCCTATCTTTTTCTCCCAAATCCTTTTGTGTTTAACATAGTTTATTGGTAAGTTCCAAGATACACATCTTGTCCCTAGGATATTCTACCAATCTATATGGTGGTCTAGTGAATGAACCTACTCTAATATAAGAAATTTTGGGAAATTGGATGAAGCAGCTACCATATTGATTGACAACCTTAGAGGAGCTTCTATTAACTATCTTTGGGTAAGGTCTCCCTCTATGGTCCTCATCAAATATTTACACAAATGCATCATTATCCCTCTTATAGTTTTTTATATTTTCCTTCAGGGTTAATTATGTATAGAAGTCATATACATTGTGCTATCCAGGAGCTATCCCAATGGTGCCAATTCTTGTCAAACTAGGGTATATTTCTCTTCTTTCCATTGCATACACCAAATAATATGTCATATAAAATCTCTAAGTGTCTTGGACTTCGATGAGTTGTTCATGAAGATTTTAACTTATCAATTTGACATAATCAATCATTTGTTTATTCTCCAAGACAACTTTTATAAGATTGAACATGCAAGGGACAAAGGTAGAGGCTATAGGTTGACCCATAATCCTATTCAACAAAGTTATCATATCTCTCATTTTTGTCTAAAAGTCACTCCTCATAAATGTCTTTGGGAGTTTGGAGATGGTACTTCTCTGCTTAATCATCCATCTCTTGTTCATAACTCTTAGATACCTATCAGGATCCTCTTTATAAACATCCAAATCTTGTTGCATATCCAATTGAATGATTGTACCATGATGAAGAAGGTGAAAGAAATTTCCATTATTGCATCAAAAGTAATTTGCAACTAAATTTATCCTTGTGGACCCATAATTCCTCTTTTACCAACATCATATTTAATACTTTCCACATGCCATAACTAGTTTTGGAGATTGAATTGATATAGGAAAGCTAGCTGCATGCACAATCCTATTATTCAACATTCTTTGATCTCTACTAGTCAGGGCATCCCCATACATTCTTTTCTTGAAATCTTCCAAATCCACATGATCTAAGTCAGTGTCAATTATTGCATCTAAGATAGAATTTATCTTTGAAGGAGGGGTGACCCCCTGAAACTTGCACTTCATCTGTCTTTCCTAGAAGTCATAAATTACACTTGCAAAAATATAAACAATGTATAAACATGAGGTATTAGGTAATAAAGATTCTTACATTTGAAGTGTTTTATGTGTTTCTCATTCTATGTAGATTTGTGGGGTTTATCAAGACATCAAAACCTTGGACAAAATGTCAAAGTGGAAGAAGTCCTAAACAAACCTACAAATTACAACCCTTTGAATTTTGATAGATTAGGAAACTAAAGAAATGTGGGATCCATCCAAACTTTGGGATTTTGGACTAAAAGTCAGAAATCCACAAGTCCAGAAAAATTTGCAACTTGGTAAAAGAATATCAATTAGCCCAAAATGTGGAAATCATCGGGACTTTGGGATTTCAAACTAAAAGTTAGAAATCCATTAGTCCTTAAAACTTCTGCAACTCTATAAATTGATTTTAAGCAAAATTAAGTTATGTTAAGATTTTGATTTAATCTTTTAAGCACTTTATCGGATCTAATTGGACGTCAAGATTTTAGACTAAAATTTGGAAGTCCTTAAGTCCAAGAAAAATCTACAAATTCAATTTTTATAAAAGTCTTAGGAAATTCCACAATTTCATAACTTAAACAATCAAGAATTTTTATGATGTCTCGATGGTCATCTAAACTTTAACACCTTTAACCATTTTTTTACAAATTTCCTTAGAGAAAATTAAAATTACAAACATGTTTAAACCCTAATTTTGCCCTAGTGAACTAATTTCAAATTTTAAATGACTTACATCAAAAGAATTAGAGTTATTTAGAAGAATTTTATTTCAAAAACAAAACCTTAATTTGCTAAAAATAGAAAGTTATGATATTTAATCTTTGAAGTTTTGAAAAATCCTTAAGTGGATTAATTTAACAAACAAGCTTCTTGTCAAAAATAATAAAGGAATTATTTAAAACTCATTGGTTTTGAACACTTCGATGACTAAAATTGTTTTAAATTATGCTCAATCTCTTCCTAGCAACCCTAATCACCAAGAACACAACACAAAAGTCTTCCACTAGCACATACAAATCCAATCACAATAATTTCACTAGTGAATTCAACTAAACAAACTTAAACAAAATATTTAATGATACAAAGATCAAAAAGGGGTCTCAAGAGCATAAAATTTAATTTACAAAAGGTGTGAACAATAGAAAAATTGAAGTTTTATGTAATGTAAATTCACACATAGGAACCATTATTGTGGGGCCATCAGGTAGGTGAAATAGAGAGATACAACAACATGGAATTTGAGCAATCGAAGAAGTTGATATAATCCATATAAAACTAATTTTAAACTTTACAAATAATTATGAGATCAATCTGGCCATCTAGACTTGTGACCAAAGTGGAAGATGGAAAAAATCCCCAGAAATTCTACAAACTTACATACTTGCAATTCAAAGAGTTACATCAAAATGGTTATGAAATTGAAGGAAAGATGAATGTGTTATGGAGTAAAAAGTGGACACATGCCTTTTTACCTCCTAGTTTAGCTCCTAGGTCCCCGTAATAACATTATAAATGCTAAATATTAATCCTGATGGAAAATCCCTTGAAACTAATGTAAATTGGGAACAAGGGGCCCATTCTTGGCCTTACCCTAGACCAAAAAGGTGCCTCGGGACTTGAGCACCTGCGCCCAAGTCCTCCCTAATTGATTAGGGCAGATTTTAATGCATGTCGGCATATGCCCTTTAAAAAGGTTTCCCTTTGTCAACTCTTTTGATTTAATTTGTGAATGTTAGCGGGAAAAACATATATAAGCGTGTTTTTTAACCTAGAAAGTAAGAAGGAGATAATAGCAAACTTATGATCTTGGAGTAAAGAGCATTCAAAGCATTCATTATGTTTCTAGAGCAGATTTATGTTTGTATTGTGTGTGTTGTTGTAGATTTGGAATCATCAACCATCTCCTTATGAGTTGAAGGATCTTCATTCTCCTAAGGGCTTCACCTCCGAGGTGACATCATTGTTATTTGAATCGTTTCATCATTGGTTTATCTTTAGCCTTTGCCCTACAAGGGAACACACTCTCTCTAACAATGGTGTTGGTAAGCTTGAATTCTATCCCAGGATTTGATTGAGGCAAATCCCTAAACATTACAACCCCCAAACCCCTTTTCTTATTATGTGTAGGTTATAGGTGCAAAATCTGAAGAGGTGAAGGTACAAGAAGGTTGTGTAAGGGAAAGGGTTTTGGGATCTGAAAGCATTTCAAGAATATTCCTCTGTAAAAAACTTGGTCGCCTACGAAATAGTCTTCCTACTCAAACAGATACTTAATCTAACATTAGGACATCCTATGTGACATTTCTCCAATTTCTAGTTTCTGAAGATTTCATCTTTCTAGACTTGGGCTCCCATGAGATAGTCCTCTAACTTTCCAGCTTCTAGGGTACAGGTTCTAATATCTCTCTGATTACCTTTATGCATTTAGACTCTAGATTTCAGTTGTCTTCTGTCTGTTACAAGGTGATTATCTTAGAACTAGCGATTTATGTATACTTGACCTAGGGTTTGATAAAAAAGCTTGGTTAAATATGATCTTTCCATAGCACTCTTGAGCACAAAATCTGTAGTTGAGTCCTCCTCCATTTGGTACTAATTTGGATCAGTTTTTTCCTTGAATATTATTGTGGAAGAGGGTTTGATCTAGTGTGCATGCTAGCTTACATCATTCACCTTTTTCATACATAACATTTTGGTGAACCCATAGCATTGAGCATTTGCATCTTGTTGAGTGTAGAATTTAGATCTTGCATTAATTCATAGCATACTTATCATTATTCATTGACAAATTTTGCATAATTTTTTAAAAAAAAGCATTCTAGGCTTGCATAAAGGCATAGTTTTGCATTGTTTTTTATTACATATCATTGAAACATTTGATTTTATTATTTTTACATCAGATCCGATCCATATTATAGCAATTAATCATTTCATGATATTACATCTTGCATTTGTAGATCTCATTTGCTAGGGTTTTGTTGAAAACTTACATTTTTCCTATAACCTAGTCATTTGCAAAGCTAGGGTTTGTAGTCAAAGTCTTATTTCAAATTTTGTTGCTATCATAAACATTCATTCAGATCTGATTTTGCATTGTAGTGTTGTATTATTTGACATCCTTGCTTTCAAAATTTCAATGTTTACAATTACACATTGTGTATTTCAACAAGCATAACTACCTTAATCTTATTAATTATACTATTGGTTAGTGCATTGAGTGTTATAGGACTTTGCATGAATTGTATAACCCGCTACCCTAATAGAAACATATTTGTAAGGAGAATACGTAGACTAATGGATTCTAGTGCTTTCAATAGCGACGATAGGCAAACATCAGAAAACCCATTACACAACTACTTTACAAAGGGTGAATCAACACCTTTGCAAGATATCATAAACACCAACACAATGGAAGAACAAACTTTTCATGATTTTGAGGATGTGATTGATATAGTTTCACATGTGCCTAATGAACAAATTAAGAAACTTGACAAACAACTAGTTGATTTCCAACAAATTGTAGAACGTGCACATCTAGCTCAATCGAAGGACTTACTAAAAATAGTAAGTCTCACTTTTTTTGGCTCATTTGGAAACTTTTAGAAACTTTGAAGGTTCCAAACCATTCTCCAAGATCAAGAGTATTCAAAAAGATCAAAACTGGGAAGAATAGTAATCTTTCAAAGTTGCAAGGTTGAGACACTTTTCTTAACATTCTCCCACTTGTCGAACACCTTGCAAGAGCAAAGGGAGTATCAACACCATGATTTAATTGCTAGGGGCCATGAGGCCCATAGATTCTGAACACCATCTAAACTTCTCTATGCTCACAGATTTTGTCAAGGAATCTACAACATTCATCAAAGTTTCAACTTTTTTCAAGTTTACCTTCCCATCCTCTGAGCATTTTAGAGAGGTGCTCCATCAAGTGTGGTAAAATGTGTGAGGAACTCATACCTGATTGATGTTTATTTCCAAAATGGTCATGTTGTGTTTGTTTCTCAAGGCCTTGTATGTTTGAAATCTTTTGATGCTTACGGGGAGGGGAATTATTACCTTTTTCTACTGATGATTCACACCTTGTTCTTTTCCTTTCTTTTGCTTTCCTATTCTTTTTTTCTTGATGAATGAGCCTTTCACAATGAAATGGGATGCTTCTCATCGTCACCACTTTCTCTTGCTTCAAGTGATTACATATAGGCTGCTCCATATGCGTATCTTGTGCATTTTAGTTATCTCCCAATCCATAAAGGGATAACGGAGGAGGAACCTCAGCGTAGATACCTTTTCCTTATGGGTGAGGTAGATCTTCATTTGTTGTCTTATCTACTTCTACAATACCAACTATTTCATCATAGTCGAGATAGTCATCTTTAATTTCTATTATTTTTTGTTCCACCATGTTGTTGTCGCTATGTTTAGGAAAAGGATTAGTGAAGATTTGTAAGTTTTGATTTAGAGGGGCTACCAACTTATTTCTATTGG
Source organism: Cunninghamia lanceolata (assembly GCA_027924645.1). Lineage (NCBI taxonomy): Eukaryota > Viridiplantae > Streptophyta > Pinopsida > Cupressales > Cupressaceae > Cunninghamia > Cunninghamia lanceolata. The sequence continues at coordinate 1,020,504 of BSBN01000680.1, read as the reverse complement.
CATTCACACTAGCAACTTGTATCACATTAGAATCGATGATGTCTTGAATTTCATGTTTAAGATGCATGCATCTTTCAGTATCATGTACCGATGAGCGATAATTGTGACAATAAGCATTAGCATCAAATGAAGGTTCTTGTATCTTACTATTGTCGAATGGATGAGCAGGAGGAAGCTTCAAAAGATTTTTATTCACTGCTTGAGCCATTATTGAATGAAGAGAATCTGATAATGGAGTGAATTGTCTCTGTTGTTATCTGAATTGAAATGGTGTCTGACTAGGCTTTGTAATAATAGACACTTGTGATTGAAAATTGTTTGAATGTTACCCATTGATTTTAATGAATTTATGGTTATTCTTCTTAAATGAATTTTGAGATGACCCAGCTACGAATTGACCAATAGGAGCCGCTGAGGTATGATTCTCATATTGACTAGCCAAAAGTTGGTAATCTCGGAGAGCTATGCATAGGTGTTGGAAAGAGCTATAGTTCATCAAAAGTATTTTATCATGTATTTTTGGTTGTAGATTCGTAATGAATACTTTTTGAACATCCTCATCTTTAATTGGATATTGTATTTGTGCAATGAGAGCTTGATATCAACTGATGAATTCTATTAATTTCTCTTTCAGACCTTGTTTACAATGGACCAAATCAATCAATGAGATAGCAGGTCCAATGTTTGCTTGGAAATGTTACAAGAATTGATCAGCTAGCTGTGAGAAGGATTGTATTGAATTATGAGGTAAAGAGAAAAACCATTCTAAAGCAGTATCTTTAAGAGATCGAGGAAAGAGTTTTGCTAACAATGCCTCGTCAAAGAAAAAATCACTACACCTTGCTGTGAATGTTGCCACATGAGTATTAGGATCACCTTTACCACTATAATTTTTAAAGTGAGGAGTCTCAAATTTGTCAAGCATTTGAGCTCTTAGAATTGAATAAGATAAAGGACTATGAGCATGATATGTTGGTAAAGTAGGTTGAGAAGGAAGCATTAGTCAATTTTGTCACTTTTTGCTATAAGGAAGACATACTTTACAAAAGCTAGTTTAGGAGAGCATCATTGGGTGAAGTGGTTTTTGGATTTGAGAGAGGTACTGCAGTCATGAAATTGAGAGGTGGTTGGTAATAAGTAGAGGTGATGGGTGGTTGAGAATAAGTATGCATTGGTATGGAGACACAAGGTGTTGAGTTTTGATAATTAAATGCAACAACTTTGTAATTATTTCTAGTAGATGTTCCCATGGTAGTGGTAGCATTACTACAAGCTCGTCTTGCATCATTTGTATGTCATGTCTACAAGCTTCTACATCATTATCCAAGGGTTTGACTTGTGTCCAATACAAGTTTGGGTCTTCCTCTCTTGCCTTGAAAGTTACAATCCTCATTACACTTTTCAATGCAACACCTTTTCAATAAGAACTAACAAGATGAAGGCATGACATATACTAAAACTAGATTGCACCAAATAGAATAGGCCACATGATGTGGCCCTATCCTAGACTAGGACAGATGATGTGACCATGTCCTCATAACAACTATCTCTAAGCACCTCTAACATAGTATTTTAATAAATGTTCCACATCCTAATCTAAATTAAGTTACTTATAAACACATTAGCAAGTTGACAGTAAAATCAAATTCAACATTTGATTATTAAGTACTAAAAACTCTTATCCCTCTCTAACTACCTATTTCTAATCTCTTTTATATAAATCTAATTTATTGATTAATTAAATCTTTATATGAAAAGTTAGCACTTTATTTCATCACACTAGACATAACATACATCAATTATGCTCTTGTCCATCTAGTAACAGAGAATCATGATAATAAAGTACATGGTAGAGAATAAATTTACAAAACCCAATGGTAAACTTTATTTAGTGAACCATTGTAAAATATAAAATAAGCATCAAGCCAAAGGAGGCTGATAGAATATAGGAGAATATTGTTTATTATGGTGGTAGAAAAAATGAATAGAGAACAAACCATAATTGTGAACTATTTATTTATGGGAACCTTTCCTAATAATTGATGTGCTTCAAAAACTAGTTGTGCTCTATTTTCAAAATAATCATGACCTATTCTTATACAAAGTAAGTGCATTAACTTTGGAATAGCTCTATAAATAAACTAATCTTAAATATAGAATTTAATAAACAAGCAATAAAAGAGGAGGTATGTATCTAATGTACTTTTTGGAATAATGTTCAAATCAAAATTAAAGTGGTGTGTGCTCTAACTAGAATCACATTGCAAAGAACAACCAAAATCACTACAAGGAATGGCCACTTGAAGCACAAACTAAGGAAATGATTGTTTATTTAAAAGAATCAATTTATATTTCCTTGTTGACGTGTGCTTGGGCCCATTGGAGTGGTTATAGCCCCCCAAACTGTGTTGACTATAATTGTAACTTAGATGTTTAGAGACTTGTGTGTGTCTATATGTATGCATACTTATGCATGTGTTAGTTGGTCAATCTTGTGATATTGAGTTCTAGATTGGCTGAGTGGTGGATGTCGTAATTTTCCTAGATTGGCTAAGTGGTGGATTTCATGGTTTTCTTGGATTGGTTCTAGAAATTAGTTACAAAATTGTCTAGATAGTAGAATCCTTGAACCAATCAAATGGGTTGGAGACCATTGATGGCGATAGTCCCTCATCAAAACCCCTATGAATTTGAATACCTCATTGTAATGGTGGATAGGAGGAAAAGTAGGCATGATACTTGGGTTGGCCTCCAAGCAAAGTCCTCTACATTCTAATAATAAATTGGTAACACATGTTCTTACATTCTATGAATAAAAAATAACTCTAGTTGCAATAAAGATGAATGAATATTATCTCTTCTAATTGTAATTATATTTGACTATTGTAATGAACTTTGTGATCTTTGTTTCCCCAAAATGTCTATAGGAAAAAGGGGTGGAGATTGCTTAAGGACTCCATCAAAGATGTGTAGTAGGACGCATCAAGGACTGTTGGGTGGCAATTGACAATGTTCAAATTCTTGGTTAAGGATCAACATACTTGTTATTAATTTGTCTTAAGGTATTAAGTTGTAAAGTCTAGAGAACTATATAGAATATGTTAATAGTTAAAGATCATAATACTTATTGTAAACTACTTGTGTAAAATTTAACCCACCACCTAAAAGATAGAGTTAGTTGTTGAATACTATGATTCTAGTGTGTGATATAATTTATTTAAGGCTTGGATGAGCTTCCTAGAAGGCTTAATGAGTACACGTTCTTTTTTATTGGAATATTGTAGTGTTTTATTGTCATTTGGTAAAGCTAATTATGAACCCTCTAAGGCTTGATACCTTTCTACTAAAGTATTACTTTACAGTATTATTTGGGTTAATTTGTAAGACATGTGACATGATTATATAATGTTCTCGTGAATGAACCTAACTACCTAAGTGTAATTGACCTATCATGAATGATCTAGACAATTGGAGCCGTGGATGGTTAGAGGCTAAAGTACAAAGGCTATGTAATTGGGATTCCCAAATTTGACAAGTAATTCTCTTATGTCATAATTTGAGCATATTCCCTAGCTATAAATCAAGTCCCATGGATCGTCAAGATTTATTAAGAGCTAATTGTGTAAACCCCATGGATAAATCATCAAAGGAATTAGCAAAAATCTCTGAGGTGAATTCTAATAGCCTAGATTGAAACCACTAGATCTATGGCTCTTTGCAAGATTTAACAATCTAAAATCTAAATAATTTATGTATGGGAGGTTGTTGCTTGAATTAGTTCTAATTAGTCTTAGAGTCCCTTCATGAGAATTTCTCTATCAAGGCTATGCTTCGAGACTAGCTTCCTTTGTAATATTAAAGCTTGTTTTTGTTTTCAAGTCTAAATAGCTCTTGACCATGGATGTCTTAGAGTAATTCTATAGTGGACACATGTCCCCAATAGGAAAGAAGCATTGGCAAGTGTCCTAAGTTGAGACAAAACCCTATTCATTACTCTATCAAGTGAAATCTAATTCATTAATTGACCAAAGTTAACCATGTGATGATGCATATCCTCTAAGTGGGAATCTGAATGTTTCCCCTATTGGGTGCATGCCATGTCTTTATATCAAAGTTAACCCCAAGCAGACATGTGTCCTCTTTGGATAACTTTAAAATACAACCTTAGGATTCTAGAACCGACTTACAATTATGGCATCTTTAATATGACTCTCGCATCCACTTAGATGACCGCAAATCTAAGGCCATTAAAGCCTTAGATTTGCATTTGCTTGAAAGTTTCTAAAGCCTTTTCAACAAACCCGTTTTGTCCATACCCTGCAATCATAGCAGTTGAGGAGATCACATTTATCTGCGCCACCCGATCAAACATTTCGCGTGCTTGGTTTATGCTTCCACATTTTGGATGCATGTCTACTTGACCATTTCATGTAGGCGCTCGAGCGGCAAATAGTGTCAAAAACTTAATTAACTAGGTGGGAGACAGTTTTAAGAAAAAAATCAACTTTACCAAACCGTAACTGTGATTGCTGAAGCGCTATGGAAAATGGGAACGGAGAGGAAACAAACAAAAGTTGAAGGGCCCACATTGCCACATCGATCATCAATGCTTAGAGTGTGCTGTTTAAGCCCAGCCATTTTGGAGGAGGATAGCTTCCTCTTGCCCAATACCGAAAGGAAATCCGAGCACTTAACCATTTGGTGGTTTTAGATGTGGAATATCTTTTGCGTTAGGTCCACTAGTAATAAACAGTGTATGATCGTTTAGACTTCCCCCCGCCAATTCAAGAGCGCATGGAGGAGGGCATAAATAATCAGCTTACAGTATGACAGATTCCTCGTCAACCCATTTATTTTTACCCATAAACTTTGACCATTTCCCTATTGCTGCTGGGACAAGTTCTGTCTGGCTATTCCTGACTATGGTTCCCGATTCACTCAGTATGGGCAATTTGGAGCACAAGGCTTGCATCTTTGTTGAATCAATAAAATTATTTGCAGCAGAAAAATGGGCTACACGCACTACGAATCCCTTATTTCTAGAGACGTGAATTTCCTCAATAATCTCCTTGATGAAACTTGAGAGGGAAAGGTCAGTGATTGTAGCGTACCGATGGAGCCATTGTTGTAGACTAAACCGCTGATAATTCCTCAGAGAACGATTTGAGTCGCCTTCGGCATGAATTTGTAGTAGTATTCGACGAGCTTGTGTAGGAGTGAAGTAGGTATTCTGGCCCACAGAGAACGATTTTTTCTTTTTTCAGGCGGATTTGGATAGCCTGCCGGACGCTTTCTATCTACCCACTCTGGAACAATGTACCCAATTTTGGTGTCCGGATGAGAGATTTCGTTGAATCGAATTTGATATCCATTACTAAAAAATGTAAGGGTTTTTGCTCACCATGAAGACGCTCTTAAACCCAATTCCAGTGATTTAACCCAATATTTTTGCATGACGGTCAAATGGACATCAAAGTTAACTTTCTATTTTTGTGTGTGACGGTCAAATGAACGTCGAACTCAACCTTAAAATCAAGCATGTGACGGTCAAATGGACGTCATACCCAAAGGTTTTGGGGTGACGGTCACATGGACGTAATTTCCATCCCATGATTTTCAGTGTGACGGTCAAATGAACGTCAAATTTCATCCATCTATTTTACGCAACAGTCACATGAACGTCAAATTTCACCTGGTTATTTTTCATGTGACGGTCAAATGGACGTCAAATTTCACCCTATATTTTTGAGTGTGATGGTCAAATAAACAACGAATTTAATACCTCTTTTATGTACTTGACGGTCAAATGAACGTGAAATTTATCTTACCGTTTTCCCTGTGACGGTCGAATGGACGTCAACTTTAACTTATTAGTACTGAGCGTAACGGTTAAATGGACGTCAAATTTAACTCAATATTTTTGGGTGTGATAGTCAAATGAGCGTCAAATTTCACCATACTATTTGGTACATGACGGTCACATGAACATCAAATGTAATCCATCTGATTTGAGCATGACGGTCAAATGAGCGTCAAAGTGAAGCCTGTGGATTCGCGCGTGACGGGTAACTTGGCGTCAAATTTAACCTTTCTGTTTTCACGTGACAGTCAGATGGACTTCGAATTTAAGCTCACTATGATGTGTGTGACGGTCAAATGGACGTCAAAGTTAACCCAGATGTTTCACTCTTGACGGGCAAATGAACGTCGAATTTAACCTTTCTTTCGCGCGTGACTGTCAAAGATTTAACTTAAACTTGACGTCCATTTGACAGTCACGAAAGAAACATTAAGGTTAATTTTGACGTCCAGTTGACCGTCCGGAATTAAACAGTGATGAAATTTGACGCCCATTTGAGTGTCATGCGGGAAATTATTGATGAAATTTCAAGTCCATTTGACCGTCACGAACAGAATTATGTTTGACCGGCACACCAGAAAATTTGTAAAATGTGACATTCATCTGACCGTGATGCAAGGAAATAGGTATCTACAAATTCTGACGATGGTTCCACTCCACCTGCATAATCATTGTCTTCACCATTGTGCCAAATAACACACATGTTAATAAAATATTTAAAAAGGAATTTAATTTGCTACAAGATCGTAGAGTTCCAGTCATAGATACAACTACAAGAAATACTTATCTGATTACAAGGGAAAAACGTTAAAAATAAACAAACCTCTATAAAAGTAAATCAATTAACATGAATAAGCTCCATAAGAAAATGAACATCCTTCGTATAAAGTTCTCACAGAGAAAATATAATGCCAAATCATCTTACCTTCCTTAGATATCTTTAACTTTGCTGCGCCGTCAATCTAGCAGAGAAAATAGCTTAATTATTAATTATTTATGGCTTAACATTAGTTTTTTAAGATCACTATCTAATCAACAGCAATCACTCGAGTGCGGTGAGTTCATCAAACTTAATGAATTTACTCCCATAATGTCTTGAATTGATTGATAGTAAGTAGCCAAATTCAAATCTCTGGAGAGGCTCAAACAATTTTTTTTCACGCGCAGCAACCGCCTGTATTGCTTCTCTTCACCAATATCGAAGAAGACTGCCATGAATTTCTAGTTGGGTTATCGGTGTAATCATTTTCTCAATGAAATCCAGAAAGTAAAATAAGAAGATAGACCTGGTGATTATTGCATCAAATATAGCTGTTTTGGCTAGCTTCACGTGGGACATAAATGAATTATATTTTATTTTAAGATTAATAGTATTTGTTAAAGTTCTAATTTTTATTTTGGGTTTTTATATTTGTAAAGGAAAGTCAACTTTTTTAAAGTGGGATATACACTAATTTAATGGAATGTGTGTCAGTACAAATTAATCTAGATTTAGTAGGTAGTAGTTGGGTTAATGTATTATGATACGAAAAATTAAGGTGCATAAATGAAATGCCAATATATGGAATGAAATAGTTCCTTTTGAAAAGTGACAAATGACCCTCCAAAGTTTGGGAAACTTGTTAATGCATGCTTGGTTTTATTCAATCGTCAATGATAATTGTTTCATTCAAAGGACTACATGAGATCTTCAAGAAAATATAACACAAGGATTCATTTCTACAAGCACTATTAGAGACTAAATACTTTAATCCAAGATTCAAGGGATAAATCCCTACATTTAAGATATGTTACTCTTTTATAATAGAGAAAACAAGCCTGAATCAACCACAAAATTAAATAAAGAATAGGCTAACTAATTCTTCAAAATGAATGTGACTGTGTGTGTGTGTGTGTGAGAGAGAGAGAGAGAGAGAGAGAGAGAGAGAGAGAGAGAGAGAGTATTTGATCTAATGAAGCAAATAAATCAATGGGGAAATCAATCTCAACTTGACAAGTTGCCACACAATTGGGAGCTTAAGGTGGTGCAATCATTATGAGACAAACTTACTAATAAAGTTGTTGGGACTTGGGCAATATTCACCTCTAGAGAGTCCTTGTAGATAGATTTTATTTGTAGACTTCGTTGTGCAGTGGAATTCAATGAGTTTTCAAGATTACAGTATAGTAAGCAAAGTGATTTACATATGATAATGATGTTGTAGGTCTTGCAATACATCATATATGTTATTTCACATGTGGAAGTACTATGAGTTTAGTGTCTGTTGGAGTATTATTAGTGATGTAGGAGAACTTGCAGTTGAATTGGTGAACATGCAGTATAATTAGACAGATAGATAATGTCCTAGAAGATGACACTAGATACCGCAAGTAATCTAGAGTAGTGTGATGTTGGTGTGAGCTATCGCAAGAGAGGAATTGTTAGTGGTGTCTATACTAGAAACATGTATTCATAGCGACATTATGGCTATAACTATTGATTCATAGTGTGTGATAGCAACATAGTAAACAAGATGATTATCCATGTGGAGGTGTCATTGTTGGTGTATTTATGGTATGTTGATGCGATGTATGGTCAAAAAATAATTACATGACTCTTGGTATTCTACAAGTTGGCTGGACAATTAGATGATTGGTATTCCCATGAATATATATATATATATATATATATATATATATATATATATATATATATATATATATATATATATATATATATATATATATATCAATTTGTGTGAATGTGCTAAGGTTAACTTCTCAAACTCATTGTGTAGACATTGACGACATTTTGTATATTATTGGTGTGCAATAATTAGAGTGATTACAGAAGAGGAGTATACAATAGATCAAGAGACTTTGTAAAAGGTTTCTAAAGACCTTATTGTATTGAATCACTATTGATTCTAAATAATACAATTGTGAACATCTTTAATGGTGGATTTTCTATCGTAAGGGTTTCCTACATAAATCTTTGTGTCTTGAGTAATCTTATGGATGCATACTATTCCATTACTTTCATATGTGTTGATATTTAGATTTGGTGCTTGTTGTTGACTATTAATTGAACACTTAATCATAAGAATTCATTATTCCAATTTGTTGGTCTCCATAACAAGGGTGAAAATTCCCAATATTTGGTATAAGAGTGTAAGGCTGGTTGTATGGGTGGTGACTACATTGTTGGAGTACAAAGCCTAGTGTGTGTGGTGGTGTAACCCTACAACGATTAGTAAGTTATAGTTAGTGTATAACTAGAATCAAATAAAATATTTGGAGGATCCTGTGAGAAAGTAGAATAACATTAAATCTATGGTGAGCACATTGAGGTCTCAAAATGACAAATTTAATGGTCAAAACTTTGAATTATGGAAGTTAAAGATGGGGATCTTCTGGTGGAAAGAGATTAGTGGACTACAATATCTAGTTTGGTTAAACCCTCAATTATGTCTAATGAAGATTGGGTAAAATTAGATAAGAAAGTTAGAAGCATAATCTAGTTTTGTCTAGGAGATTCTATGTTAATGAGTGTCTTAAGAGTAGACACCAAATTCATTGTGGAAGAAGTTAGGTACATAATATTGGTCCAATAGCCTAGTTAATAAACTTGTTTTGAAGAATTTATATTATTTGAAAATGAGGTAGGGAGGCTATGTAACTTATCACTTGGATTATTTTAATATGATATTAAATCAACTTGCAGTAATAGGAATCAAGATGGAGGAGGAGGACAAATGCATTATGTTGCTTTGTTACTTACCAGATTTATGGGATAACCATGTAATGTCTATAAGTAGTAATGATACGACACTTAAACTAGAAAATGTGACTAGAATTTTGTTAAGCAAATAAATTAGGAAAAGGTCCATGGATTATAAATCTTTTGCTTCCCTTGTAAGCGACAGGACAAAGGATAAAAAATGTAAGAAGGAGATAGGAGATAAGAAGTATAAGGGAAATGACAAGTCTAAATCTCTAGGTAAGTCTAAGGTAAAAACATTTGGAATTGTGGCAAGAAGGTTCATATAAAGGAGTACAAGTCCAAAAATAAGTATGACTTCTCTAATAATTCCTCTAACACTAATGAGTATAGCAGTGACACCTTTGTGTCTTTGAACGTTGTTGGTGATGATTCTTGGTTGATTAATTTAGGTTGTTCTTTTCATATGACACCACATAGTGGGAGGAGTACTTGGAGTACACAAAAGTGACGAAGCAAAAGTGTTTCTTGATCACAACATCTCTTTGAAGATTATTTCTTAGGTAGAGGTTAGGGTTCCTTTCATGGATGGTAGTGTATGGGAACTCTTAAATGTACTACATATATTAGATTTGACAAGAAATCTAACATTTGTGTTTAAATCAATTGATGTAGGAGTTCAGGTCACTTTTGATGGAAAAGGGTGTAGATTAAAGATAGAGGTAATTTGGTTATTGCAATAGGAGTGTAGATGCTAGATGCATCAACTCTATCTAGTTGTGCTAATGTTACTACATCTAAATCAATGATATTGTGGCATTTGCAATTAAAGGTCATTTGACTAAAAATGATTTGAAAGCCTTGATGCGTAAGGTTATTATATAAGTTCTTGTTGATTTTTATATTGGTATTGACTTTTGTGAGCATTGTGTGTTGGGTAAATAGAATAGAGTGTAGTTCAACTTTGGAAGCATTAGAGTAGAAGAGATTTTGGAGTTGATACACAAAAATGTGTTTGGTCCTAAGGATATTGCATCCATTAGTAAGTCTCTATACTATTTCTCATTCACTAATGAGTATTCTAGTTATTCTTGGATATATTTTCTTAGATATAAGTTTGAGGTGTTTGTCAAATTTAAGGAGATCAAATCTCTTGTTAAAAATTAGACCAATAAGAAAATAAAGGAGCTTAGGACAAATAGTGGTTGTGAATTGAACTCTAAAGAGTTTGATGCATTTTGTGAGCATGCTAGGATTCTAAAGCAAAGAGCTACCCCATACACTCCAGAACAAAATAGGATAAAGTGAAAAAATCCCTAAGTAAACTTAACTAGGTGGGAGAATGACCTAAATAGAGAATTAGATAGGTAAAGTACTCCATTCAAACTAACACCCCCACTTAAAGTAAAACTTAGGAGGAATAAAAGATATGCAAAGTTGCAAAATATGGGTCTTGACTATACGGTTTTATGAGGTACCGATGTATAAAAGATCCTCTAAAATAGAAGAGAGAAAAACTAGTAAGAAAAGACTCCCCCAATGAGAGGATAAAGAAAGAAAGACAATGTGACCCCCACTGAAGAAATGTCCTACACCCTAAAGAGAGATCAAAGATGGATGTACTTTCTCTTAATGAAGGGTTTGGTGAAGATATTTGCAAGCTTCTTTGCTGTAAGAGAATAGCACAAATCAGTGACCTTCTCTTGAATTAGTTCCAAGAGAAAATACATGCGGATCTCAATGTGTTTGGTCTGTTGATGAATAATTGGGTTCTTTAAGACATGGATGGCACTCTAGTTGTCACAGTAGATGACTGATGGCTTTTGAAAAGGTTTAGTGAGGATATTCTAAAACCAAATATCCTTGGTGGCAGCATTGACATCTCCCTAATACTTAACCTTAGTTGAAGAAAGAGCAAAGACATGCTACTTCTTTCTCTGCCAACAAATGGGACTAGAACCAAGGTGAAAACTATAGCCATATGTGGACTTTTGATTATCAAGATCACTAGCCCAATTAGAGCCTTTGTATCTAATCAAATCTAAACCTATGTTTGTTGCATAAAGAATCCCATATTTATGAGCTCCCTATATGTAGATGCATTTGGTCACTTTCCAGTGAGTCTCATGTGGCTCCTATATGAAGTGTGAAACCATGCCAACTACAAATGAAATGTCAAGGTGAGTATGAGCCAAGTAGATGAGGCTACTAATAAGTTGATGATACAAGGTGGCATCAACAAATGGTGTGGAACACTTTTTCTTAAGATTGACTCCAGAGAGAAAGGGAGATGGTGTAGGATTCCAATTAGCCATATGAAAACAAGATAGGAGATCAAGAACATACTTAGGCTATGCAAGAGTGATCCCAAAAGAGGAATGAATTATTGCAATCCTAAGAAATTAGTGCAAGAGACCCAAGTCAATCATGGCAACTATTTGCAAAGTAATTTTGGCTCTAACAATGATGAATGAGGTATTCCTTGTGACAATCAAATAATCAACATAGAGGACCAAAACAAAAGACCACCCTCCTGTCTTAAGATGTAGACATTTAAATCCAAGTGGCATTTGGAACATCCAACTAAGATAAAAAAGGAGTCCATCTTGGCACACCAAGCCCATGGGGTCTGCTTGAGGTCATAGAGAGACTTCCTTAGCCAAAAAACCAATGAAGAATCTTGAATGAATCCTATGGTTATTCCATGTAAATATCCTCCTATAATTCCTCGTGAAGAAAGACACTCTTCACATCCACTTGATGTATATCCCAGCCATGAGCTACAACAATAAGAAGAGTCAGTTGTTAGCACAGTTTGAGATGAAAAATCTAGGGGTAGCTTGGTACATTCTGGGAATGGAAATCAAAAGAGACAGAGCAAAGAGAAAACTTTGGTTAGGCTAGAGTAAGTATGTTAACACTATGTTGGAGAGATTCAACATGATGGATTGTAGACCTTTGATAATTCCTGTTACAATGGAGACAAAGTTATCTGTTGAAGATTGTCCAAAGTCTCCTTCTGAGGTAGAGGATATGAGCAGAGTTCCTTATGCTAGTGTGGTTGGCAGTTTGATGTATGCGATGGTCTGTACAACACCAGGCATTGCCCAAGTGTGGGAGTCCTTAGTCGATTTATGGCTAATCCTAGATGGGTACATTGGGATGCAGTGAAGAGAGTGTTTAGATCTTTGTGGGGTACTTCTGAGTATTCCTTATGTTATCATGGTTATCCTATAGGACCTCGGCATTCACTTTGTATTCGTGGATTTGTGGATTCAAATTGGGCATGTGACATTGATAGTAGGAGATCCACCAGTGCTTATGTGTTCACTATGTTTGGTGGTGATATTAGTTGGATGAGTAAGTGGCAACATGTGGTCGCTTTGTCCACTACTAAAGTTGAGTACATGGCAGCAACTCATGCTTGTAAAGAAGCCATTTGGCTTAAGAGATTGTGTTCTGATGTTGGGTTTGATGCAGGAAAGATTACTATTTGTTGTGACAGCCAGAGTGCCATATGTTTGGCGAAGAATCCTACTTTCCACGCAAGGACTAAGCATATTGATGTCCAGTACCATTTTGCTCGTGCACAAGTTTGGCATCCTCCTGAAAAATCTATATATTTATATGTTGTTGTGTTGTGTTGTGTTCCCCCCTTGTTGTGTTAAATGTTGTTTAGGTCTCCTTGGATGACCCTTGATACTCTTGTAAGGTCAAGGATACAAGGAGACCACCTCTATTGTGACCATCATTCTATTTGTTTCTCTATCCTTCTACTATTCATCTTTCTTTTATTGTAATTTTTGTGTGTGGTGCCTTAAGGGCATAACGTTGTGGAGGATGTCTTGGGGGCATCTTCCCACATTGTAAACCCAAGTCACTTTTATCTCCTCACTCATTTTTAGTGTTTCCATTCTTCAATGGCTCTACTAGTCAGTGGATGATGAAAACAAATAAATACTGATAAGGACCGTGTGTCCCTACAGCAAGAAAGCAAAAATGGACCTATTCCATATGTGAAGATGGAGTTGATATAAAATAATTGACGCTTGACTAGTAGAATCAACTCGTGTTGTGATTCGTGTTGTGAAATTTCTTGTAACAAAATTTTGCAATACTCTAAATTTGCTTCTATGCACCTTGGACTGTTTTGTATCTCACCTTGTAGCTACACTCGGTTTTGAGATACCTACAATATACTCTCATGGCTATACTTAGTTCCGAACCCGCAAGTGTAGCCTTGCTCTATTAAGCAATATAATTTACGCATAGCTTTCATGAATTGATTTGGTTCTTATCTTAGAATAGATTTTCTAACTGAAGCTTATATATTGTCCTCACTACATAGGGTTGAGCCAATAAAAGGCACTCTTTCAGCACTAAGTTCATCTACTCTGAGGTTTTTGGGTTTGGCTTTCCCAAATTTACTCCAATCTTGGATGAACTTTTAGAATCGTCATCTTCACGATTTGTCTCTAATGTGAATGTACAAAGATGCCTTTAGACTAGTCTAACTATAATTAGTAGAGTCATGGGTGTTGAACACTATGGCATGGTGTCTTGGCTTAATGATATGTATGGGAAGATATTGGTTAGCCTCAAGGTGATATAGAGGTCTATTCTTTCCAGAAATATGGGTGTAATAAAGTTGGCCAGGATAGGGCTCTGTATGAGTTATGGACACCTACTAACTTCACATTGCAAAGGATGTTAAATCAAGCCATGATCTAATGGGTGAACAACACTTAATCTTTATGGAGGATCTACCTGCTCTAAATATTTGCCTAGAACTATGTCGAATTATGATGGAATTTCTTATGATTGTCTTTTCCAAATGCAAGTAACTAACAATAAGTATTATTAATTATGGTGTGATGTTTTACCTTTATATCTTTTTGGTGGGTTCAATGTGTTACTTTCAAGTTGGTAATTTTGACCCCAAGACAGGTTATAGGACCCTTGTATAAGATAATGGATCTCTGTGCGGTAATCTAACGAGAATAATCTGTCTAATGTGTAAACCCTTAAGATTGTTTGTTCATATCCATGTTCTGATACCTTTTAAATGTTAGAATGTTAAACTAAGATCGATACAGGAAATGACTTCTCAACATCACATGATGGTTGGAGTAAGGGCTCTACGAGGGCATAGGTAGTAGGAATTCAATACCTCCTATAATGTATCTTGTTCCACTCCTTCCATGGTGATCACCAACATTATAAATCGTATGAACCGCATTAAGGATAAGCTTATCGATGCTTCAACTCAATAGTAGTCAGGGAACATGCTCTGCCTAAAGAAGTATTCAATTGTATCATAGGGATTAGCAGGCTTTCACCAGTAGCATGCAAACTTACTAAATACCATGAGCTACCCAATTTCATAGGGTTTAGATAGGCTTTCACCAATGGTATGCAGGTTATAGATACCAGTACTAGTTTGGCTTTTTCCAATGGTATGCACATGATAGATGCCAATATCTACCCATCTCAGGAGTCCAATATTAGCATTGGGATGTCATAATGATTGTGTGTGCTTCATGTGTTGTGTCTACCTGAAGTATGTTTCTTAAGGTTCTAATTGTTAAATTAGTCCAAGTGATTAATAGTACAGGCACTAATCTTAGTTGAGGTAAAACCATAAGTTACCATGATTATGTTTATTCGGTTGTAGGATGACTCAGATGCTTAGTGGGATATGGAAATCTTGTTAGTGACCTCATGTGCTATATGTTGTTACACTTACACCTTATCTAGTGATGATAACAAATAGTATGGAATGCTTGCTTGTCATCACAGTTGGTAGTGAACTGAGAAAAGGATGGGATGCATAATGTAGCATGAGACACATTGACATTCCTTTTCTGTACTTAAGGGCTTATGTGATAGTAAACTAGGTAAAGGGGAAGATGCTTGCAGTAAGGTTGCAACCATTTCCTTTTGCTAGTAGGTCACTATGTGTACTTGTGATGTATGTATGAGTCAATCACATTGTGAAGGTGTGATGTATGCATGAGCTAATCACATTGAGTATATATGTGATGTATATGTGTGTACTAATCACATTGGGTATGTATGTTGTATGCATGAGCTAGTCACATTATGTATATGTGATGCATGTATGATTTATTCACATTATGTATTGCTTGAGCCACTCATTATGTGTGAACGTGTGATGTTTATCTATGAGTTGGTCTCTATGTGGTTTTGTGTATGCTTGTACACTGATGTTAGCATTAGAATAACATTTATTTGGAATGCATTGCTATCCTAATATTGTGTATGGATGGATTTGGAAGCATAAGATCAACTAATGGTTGTGATTTAAAAGTGAGATCGAAGATCTCATATCAAAAGAGAGGATGAATTTATCTCTATTGTGGTGTACGAACTACGAAGCCTCTAATTCGCAAGAGGGGATACGTAGGCAGGGTCATTACGAATGAACCCTTGAAGTTTATGTCTAGGTTTAGAGATGACCATGACTTTGGGAGCTTGGTATATTCTAGAGCAAGAATATGAGTCATGGCATAAAGTGGATTCCAGGGCTATGGATGGAAAGTCTATGAAGTTAGCACTTCTAAATCAAATAGAAGATGCTTGGTCAATTATGTAGCACTTGAAGTGTATTGTGTTAAAAAAATAGTAGTAACCAAGGCGGTTATTATACTTTTCTCCTCTACAAGTGCTACATTTAACATTAATAATGTATTTCCTATATTTTGTTTAAAAACACACTAGTGAGAAAGGATCTAAATTAACTTATTTATAATCACTCTAGATAAAATTTGAATTGTAATAAAAACTCAACTCTTTGATGATTGTATTAACGTATAATAACTTAATTTATTTGATTATTCTAAAATTAAATACACCAACAATATATATAGTCTTTAAAATATTTTTTGTGTTTGTTAGGCTTTAAAACAAACTTTAAAATCATAAGGAAATTATTAAAATAAAAACTATTATGCAATAAGTTATCTTATAAAGCTCACATTTTGATAAATTATTTTCATTAGAAAAACCCTAAATTGTGAACATTTGTAAAATTCTTGAGTTATTTAGGCTTGTTAAGGGGCTCGATGAGAAGATAAGATAGTGGGGAACAAATTGGTGGCACCTGCGAAGTTAAGAAGAGTGGCGGGTTACCTAAGAATTGAGATAATGAAGAATTATCAAGGGCTTCTTAGCATTTTTAGAGGCAGGTGGTGTAATCATTATGCAAATAGGTGATGGCATTGAGGTTGGTGAAACAAGGTAAGGAGAGATGTTAGAATTTGGTAATTGAGGCATTTTGATTAGTCAAATGTTGGAGGTGGGTTGCTCAAGTGGGTGCAACAAAAAACCATGGTTTGCTCAATGATATCTAGTAAAGGGAAGAGTATGTAGAGAGGAGTGGGTCGACATGTTCTGGTGGGGGAAGGAGGAAGGAAAGAATTGGAAGGGAGAAGATGATTGGAGATTTTACAACCTACTTAGAGAAGAAATCTGCAAATCTAGACTTGAGGATGTGGGTTCTAAGAATATGGGAGCTTGTAAAAGAAATGGATGTTTTGGTATTCTGATAGCAAAATGGATGTTTTGGTATTTTGATAGTAATAACGAAGCTTTTTCTAGACCTAAACTAGTCAGTAGGTAGGCATAATGTGTTTAATGCAATACAACATTAAGTTGTGCATCTTTACTCTCCATTGCTACATGTACATACTTGCTTCGTGATAATATTGAGGGAGTAGAAAACTAGGCAAAAGCTTTATTCTACTATTATTTGGGCCACTTCCATGACTTGAGCAAAAATATATGTAGACTCCATCAAGCGATGATAGAGTTGGCCAACGGTCTGAAGGTAAAACTTTCCTTAGAGGTTATTTTCAATACACCTATTTGCTATTGTGATGAGTACTCTGGGGATGACCTTGTGGAAATCCCAACCTTGGTTGTAATGGAGAAATGTAAGAAATGTAATTGTGTTATGGGGGCTACATGGGGGCCTATGTAAGTTGCCTTGCCTATTTTAGATATTATTATTGCTAATGATTTGAATCCTTGACTATTGGAGGTTGGGCTCCTCCCTCCTAGCATGATAATACTAATCGAGCAGAGCTATGGAGAGGTTTTTTTCTTTTTGGGATATGTGTGGACTCAAGATAGGGGATTGTTCTATACGAACAATATGAATATAATAGATAACTCTATGTTTAGATGGTCTGTATTTTAGTTTTAGGAAGAAAACTTAAAAATCAGTTGCTCGAAGCTTCTTTGGGAGTGAGTCTTTAGGGATTAGTAGCTCCCCTCTAATTTGGGAGATGGAAATGAAATATTATTTATTTTCCCTTGATCGAACCTAGTGAACCAATCAATTATTGGAATCCAAGATTTACAAGGCTCTTTTTTTGCATCTCCTCAATGCCTTACTCAACTTAATTTAGTAATATAAAAACTCGAGTTACTTGATAACAACTATATGTTGCCGATAAGGGCGTGGTTCGGTGGTTAAGTTGCTCAGTTGTAGTGGCGGCCACTAGAGTTCAAACCCCTGTTGGGCCAATGAGCTCGCAGGGTTTACGCCTTCGATGGGCCAATGAGCTCGCGAGTTTGAAGTGTTCTTGCTAGGGGATGAGGTCCCCCGTGTTGTGGCCTCACCGGTTCATTGCTTCGGGCAAAAACATTCGTGTGGAGCCGAAGGGCGTGTCGTACCAGCGTCGTCGGTCATGTTAAAAAGTTTACCAGGCACATTATCTTTAAAAAAAAAAAACTATATGTTAGGGTTAGCCGACAAAAGATATAAATTAAATGCAAATAAAGATTAAACAGAGGAATGAAAATACACAGAAATAATAACAAGAGACAAGTTTTAACGTGGTTCACCCAAACTTGGGCTACATCCACCAATAGAGAGTCCAATATTATTATTATCCAGTAAATCAAACCAATTACAACAAGCAATCCTTGCAACTCAATACCGCTGCAAAATGCTACAATACATCAACGGAAACACTAACCCTTAGCCATTTTTATCACGACTTTTGTCGGTTACAAAATAGGGTTTTTTTATGTTGGCCAATGAAAAATAACTCCCGCGCTGCCCCTTGACCCTGTAGGAATTTGGGGGGAAACTGCGCCAATAAAAGTGGGGTAAATTTAACCTCCGAGTCTGATTAGGCTCCATATAACAACATTATAGCAACTAAGGAAATACTGCTCAATTTGGTAATTAAAATAGTTTATATTAGTTTCATCTTTACAATCACAATTTTCTTTATTTTTCGAATTTCACCATGAACTAACTTAAATTTATAAAATATTGTTTATATTCAAATGACATAAATATTTACAAATAAAGTTCTCTTAGCTTCAAAAATATTTATTGAAATATTCTCTACTAACAAGGCCAACCACGTGAAGGTGGAAGCATTGACCTAAGGCTCTAAATTAACTAATAATCACTCTAAATAAAATTTGAATTGGAAAAAAAAACCCAAAATAACATTTGTAAAATTCTCAAGTTATTTAATAACTATAGCAATTAAAATAATACTACTCCATTTGATAATTAAAATATTTTTTTTTCAGTTTCACCTTTGCAATCACAATTTTCTTTGTTTTTAGAAATGACATAAATATTTACCAATAAGCTTCTCTTAGCTTCAAGAATATTTATTCAAATATTCTCTACTAACAAAGCCAACCACGTGAAGGTGGAAGCTTGCATGGCCTCCCCTAATTGACCTAAGACAACCACAACACAACACACCACCACACAAAACGAGACAACACAACACAACAATACACAAAACACAACACATACAATTTATTTTATTTATAAAAACATAAATTTACATACTTTTGGATATGCGACTTAAGTATGATTATAAAAATTATATTACATGTCAAGTTGTCATATTTTCTAATTTATTGTGACCAAAAAATGTTTTAAAGTTTTAAAAGCAATTAGTCATGTCATTTGCAATAATGTTAACATGTGATTGTCAAATAGCCCAATGTCTTTAGTCATGTGCAGCAGGTTTGTTTTAGTCATTTGCAATAATGTTAATATGTGACGGGTATGGTGACAAGGTAATGTTGTGTGAACTGCATTCATAAAGTGAGTTCATTACTGTCTTTTAAATGTTGTTTTCATAAGGGAAGTAAGTGACTTGTGTTGTGAAGGGAAGGATTGTCCATTGTGAACTATTTTATAAAGGAAGTGATATGTGTTGTGATTCATAAATGCTAAATTTATTTTATAATTGTGATTAATAGTGTTGAGATCAAAATTAATAAATTCTTAAATAAAAATTAAACATTAGCAAAAAAAATTAAAAAATTCAAGCGACACAAGATACAGACCTTAAAGAATGGCCTTGGCCTATTGACCATTCTTTAGGCTGTCGGAAAAATACACGACCTTAAGGGATGACCATGGCCAATGGTCATTCCCTTCAGTCTTTGAAAGGGGTTTTTAGCCCCTTCCAATAAATTTTTTTTTATTTAAACATTGTATTTGTACATGTTACAAATCTACTGGGTCAATGTGATTGACCAAAGTATTACTAAAGAAATACCAAATGCTCAATCCCATCCCTCGCTGTTCTGAATCTACACCAGGTCTCTCCTAGGTTTGCTCCCACCATAATGGTGAAAAATTAGTAATTGAAAAAACTCCTCAGCTCTCTTTGGGATAGTTGTTATCAAACTGCTCGGCACCCATTGTTGGAAGAGTGGCCTTCAACCTGCCTGTTCCAAGAGCAATTAGGTACAATTGCAGTGTTTTTGCCTGCAACATGCTGACAATTCGTAGCAGAATTAAATGTTTTGCATTGAAGAAGTCACGGGGAAGGATTGTGAACTTGTAATGTCTGCTTGAATTGTGTGTAACCCTACCACCCAGACATTCCAATTTAGCCATAAATCAGTAAACATATTGCAGCAGATATCAATATTAGACTTAAAGAACATTGAGAGTTTCATAGATAGTAAAATAGATAATGCAGACAAATCGAGAATCCATCTTAAAAAATGAAATCTAAGATGCTGAAAGATTCACAAATCCTACAAATACACAAACACAAAAATAGAAATCACAAAGGTTAAAAACCTTTTGAGGAGTTTGAAGACTCATAGTTATAGGAAAAGTCAAAAATCATAGAAATAGAAGTGTTGAATTTTTTACAAAGGTTGTGCACAATATTTGATTTCAGCCATTTTTTACAAGGTGGAAAGGATGTAATGTGATCAAATGAAAAATATTTCGGAAGGGGTTGTGAGCTTGCACTGTCAGCAGTGTGCAACCCTGCCACCCAATCATATCAATTAGCCATAAATCAATCAAAGTGGAAGCCCCACCATTTCTGAAAATTAATGCATGGCAAAGCAACTTACTATTCTACAGATGCAAAATAAAACGGTGTGTAATCAGATAATGAATGAATTGGATATTATAGACTCTCCTGTCCTAAACTCCCAACCCCCTGGAAGAAAAGATCAAATCATAGACTCCCGAGAGCTAAGTGAAAGTTATTATTAGCATGGTGTATCAACAAGCATGATCTTTTTAAGAAAGATGATTCTCTGTGTGTGGCTGACATCCTTCTGCCACAGACTCCAGACCATCTGAAGTTTTCATTGCACAGGCCTCCTACAATGGTTCCTTAGTTCATTCTCCAGGACCTTACAGTGTGGATCATATCCATATTTCTTTTTTGTCATGTCTTCTTTTCTAAAAAACGTTTTATCATTTTCTCAAGTTCAACTATCAAATTATTCAGTCTACAATGTGTTTTCAGATGTTGGAACTACAATTCCCTTTCTTACCATGTTCTGTTTTTCAACATTTACCATTGTCTCAAGCAAATTAGTCAGCATTTACCAACAACAATATGGGTAGCGAATGGCACCAGATTGTAGAGTTGAGTTTGGATCATTGGGTTCATTCTCAAGGGCAATATTTAAGTTGGTAAAGTTTTGCTATGAGCCTTCTCAATATTTAAAAAATGGGATATATCGTATTCATTGCTATCTTGGCTAATCTGAGAAGAGAAAAGTATAGATCTACCAATATTTTTTTTGAAACAATGATTTAAATTAAGAGTCTCAAAGCTTCTACTTATATAACTTACTTCTTCAATTATGCCAGTCATACATTATTTCAATGGGAGCCGTTTACCTGGTTTTTGTTGCTTCTATCCGAGATCCTGGTTGAGTGACATTTGCTTATTTTCAAACCCTAATAGGCATGAAGAATGAATGTAAAGTGAGATTGAAGAGTTCTGATAATGAGATGTTCGAGGTAGAGCAGGCCGTTGCCTTGGAGCCGCAGTCAATCAAGAACACGGGCATGGAGAGCGTGGTGCCTTTGCCCAACGTTTCCAGCAAAATCCCTCTACTGCGAGTATCATGCCCAACCTTTTCCCTGCACAGGACAAATCCCTCTATTTGTTATTATGCCAGAGCCACGATTTCACAGTATCAGTCTTACAAAATCCAGTTATTCAGACGTTTGATCAGAGTTTCACAAACTAATATGCAAATTCTATCACAAAATGATCAACATTGTTTACAGTAGAGATGGGCAACCAACAAACAAATAGGTGCAGAAATTGGGCGCCTAACTTATCCTCTCTACAGAGCATTCTGTCCATTTCTAAGTCGGTGCTCCTTTCATGGAGGGATTCGGATGGATAGGTCAATCATCAACATTGCCTTCAATTTGGCTCAGATTATTTAACAAACCCTCTATTCTCTCTGTCTCGCCTATTTCCCCTGTATACTACTTGCTTGGCTATTCAAATTTCAAACAAGCTAGCCATGTCCATGTAGAATTAATGCAACTGAATGCTAAAGGAAAGCCCACAGTAGTGAAGAATACCTGGAATCTGGATTTAGAAGAAAATCATCTGCATCTGCATCTGCCGCCTCCTCTGCTGCCGCCATAAAACAAAGCCAAACAAAAATACAAGATCAAACCAGAAAATGCACTGAAAGACAATAACCAAACAAAAATACAAGACCAAACAAAAAAATGCACTGAAAGACAATAAGATGGACTGACCAGCGTGCACGCTGAAGCAAAAGACTCAATCCAAACAGAAAATATCAAACAATTTCACAAAACACAGAGAAACAAACAATTTCACAAAAAAATCGCAACAGAAACAAAAAACAGAACCAGGCAAGTCATACATAATTCATCCATGAAGAAGCTTTTCGCTCCTCCTCTGCTTTTTCCCTCCTCCTGAAACGGCCTTGTTTTTAAATTCATCTGCATTTTCCCTCCCTCCTTAACCTCTAACGGCCTTCCCCATTTTGAATTGTTCTCTGATTTTTGGCACGCCTTTGAACTGCTTTTTTGGTTTTCTCCCAACGGCTCTACGGTGTGGTGTGAAGTTTCTTTCATTTTGGTTTGTGTTTATTTTAGTTAGATTTTGTTTTTGTTAGACACAAACTTGAATTTGAAATTTATATATTTGTAGGGGAACAAAATTATTGTAAATGGAAAGCAATGTTAACTTAGGTCAATTAAAAAGAATGCATCATCCTAGATTAAATAAACCAGATGGGGGAATGATAAGTATGTAACTAAATTAATAGTATTTTAGGAAATCAATTGTAAGAGAAAGTGTATTTAGTTCTTGGATTGAAGTGGGGATGTGGAAATTGGTTAGCCTGGGGACTAAAAATGGACCCTAGGATACTAAATGCGATATGAATGGGACTATGTGTAGATGGCAATAGGATACAATCCAATGTATAGGAATGAGTGGAAATGGAGGTAAGTAGCAAATCGGGGAATGGGCCTAGCTTTACACAAGAGCGTGTCATTTGTCGATTTGTAATTGTATTGAGTTGTTCCATGGAAATGGGACTGAAATTAAATGGAAACTTTCATGGCTATGCAAATTTCACCATTACAAAAGCACTCTACACAAATAATTTAGGCTAATTAAAGAAATGCAATCAATTAGGCATAAATTAACATAGATTGATTAGAGCTGAGACAAATAATTGTAATAAATACAAAAGGAATAAATGGGATGAATGAGAGTACCTAACCCTAGAACTGATGATGGAAAAGTGATGCATTAATTTGTCATCTCTAGTTCATATTAATAGCCTTCGTCAGTTAACTATCTCAATTTTTGTGTTGTCCAAAAAAAACTTTACACTTCATTTTTTACCACTGTGAGTTTGATCATGATCATCACAAACTTAATTTGTGGTACAAGTTTGATTTTGTACTACACAGGTTTGAGCTAATAGAAAATGCACTCGAAAATTTAGTCACCATCATCTTTCAATTAGCTAAACCTATCAAGGTGTTACATAGGGACAATGTTAGGAGTTTGTTGACTCAATAGGTGAACAAATTCTCCTTGATGTCCTCTATTTTCAAGATCATGTTTCAATGCTGAAATGGATGTCTTTAAATACCATGACATTGCAACATGACTCGCATAAACACACATGTGCTAAGTTGGCACATAATAACTGGTAGAAAGATTTGAGAAAGTTCAAATTTGAATTTAAAGCTTTTGATTTTAGGTTTATTTTTGCATGCCTCAAGATTGAATTGAAAGAGCCTAGAAAGAAAACATATGTGGGCCCAAACGATGTAGATTCTTTTTATGTGTATGTAATTATAGCAAATGAAGTCTTTTCACTTTAATCCTACTCTAATTAGCTAATGTTATAGCTAGGTCTAACAAAAGACTAGAAACTAAATTCAACAAGACTAGAAATAGAAATATACACTTGCAAAAGTATGCCTAATAGTGAAAAAGAGGAAATAGATGCACCTACAAACATGGATGATGGTTTTAGAAAATGTTTAGAATTGAATGCAAAGGTTGTGGTTGAAATATGGAGATGATTTGAGGCACATGGTCAATGCCATCTAAGAAAAAAGTATTTTTGCCAACGAGCAACCTTGACCTTAACCTAAAACTGATGGAAACTTATTACATGCAAGAATATGATAGTCTATTGATGATTTCTCTTCACCCCCATCTATCAAGAAACAAAGCAGAAACATGAATAAAATGTAAAGCATGCCACTAATCTAATAATGAAAAAGAAAGAACAAAACTGACGAATTGGAAGGGTTTCACCTAATAAAAATGGATTGTAACTATTGAAACTAGGTGTGAACAATCAATAGAGGCTACTCGTGAAATCTAGAAACTATATGAAGGTCAAAGTTGCTTAAGAAAACTAGAGATCCTCAGGTGCAACCTAGTCCTTGGATTGGAATTAGCTCAAAACTGGCAGAGGATCTCCTTGATGTGGTTTTGAGAACTTTTTCGTCAACCTCATTAGATCTCCACATAACATTTTGTAAATGACTTGTGCAAGCATAATTTAATAAAGGAAACCCTACAAAACAAAATTGATGCAATGGAAAAACTCAAACATCACTACAGAGACTCTCTACTCCTTGCTTAACACAATTCAACATGCAAATGCAATGAAATGCATACAAAACCCATGTTCTATTTTATTCCAGTTCATTTACATCCATAAACAAGTTACACAAATCTGCAACAAAATGTATTTCACTCCATGGCCTCTCACCTTCCTCACATCCCAACTCTCCTTACCAAACCCCATGTTGGGTGGCTTCATTTTTCAGTCTCTATCACTTTTTCCATTGTCCTTCATTCACTTTGTCCGCTACTGCCATTTGCTCCTCACAGTTGCAGCTATGTCATTGGATGAGTTTGTCAATGGGACATACCACATCGCCAGAATCACCAAGCTGATAAAATCCTTTTTCTTGGCTTGAAGCTTTTCTCTGTAGAGCTCAATTGCTTCAGCGTGAGATAACAAAATATGATGACCAACAATATATAAGGACAATGTTCAGGCACCCCAAAACTCTTCCACAAAACCTGCACACTTCCTCCCCTCTTTACGCTGCCTAAAGCCCCCCCTTCAAATAAACAAAATATTTTTTTTTAAATACCTCAAGGAGGCATTTCCCATCCCACACGCAGCATTCAACCTTCCTTTTCTTGTTTTGGCGCAACCTTAATAGAATAATAAAAAAATGATTTAATAAGCCTCAAATGAGGTGTTGGAACTCCTCCACATTGGATTGCAATTTCCTGTTTTAACATTAAACAACCTTAGAAAAGGTGTTGCAATTCCCAAACTTGGCACCCTATTCCCTGTAATGGTGTTGCTCCAAAAGAAGAATACAAAGAATGTTTTATTGATGCCTCAAATCAGGCATTCATCTTTTCCCAATCAGGGGCTCATCTTTCTCCCTTCTACTACTACAGAAAATGAGTAAAATAAATGCCTCCAATGAGGCATTTCCAAATAGCTAAGACATTCATTTCATTGCAGTGCCTTTTGTCTATTTTTGAGAGCCTCAATAGAGGCGTTAAACCTCATATTGGTGCCTCTTTTTCCTCTTTTCTGTTCAGCAATTACTTGTTTTTATATATATATTATTCATTCTTCTAGAAAAGGCGTTGAAAACCTCCTAGGTGGCATTTTATTTCTGACTTATCATTATTGTCTACAAAACAAAGTGTTAACATTTGAATTTCAACACCTCCCTACTGGCTCATATTTGGCATGTAATTATTTTCTCTTATCCTCGATTATGTTGGGCACTCCACCTACCTTTATTTCTGCTAAGCGCTAAGACTGAGAACCTCTCTCATACAAGATTCTCTTATCATGTCAGATGCTCCTACATCAGACATGTCAGGTAAGAAGTTTGAGAGCATACACTCACATATATGGATTTGAATGGTAGGACCGTCCTTTCAGATTGCAAACAATTTTTAGCAAACTCCATCGCTAAAACATGCGCACAAAATGCTATCTCTTTTTGCTCTTTTTCCAGTATCTTGCTAGAACAAGCTTCACTCTCCTCGAACAAATATGCACCTCATTCTTCCCTCCTCCTGTGGACTTGCATCCACCATGTGTTGTCTTCCTCTGCCAAATTTCTCCTCTCCTCTCCTTCTTCATGGGATCCAACCCACCACAAACCAACCACCTCCACCAAGTTCCACCTGCACCATCCTCTACAACCTCTATGCACAAACATGCAACATCCGCATACCAATCCACAACTTCATTCTCTACAACTGAAATCTCTTCTATAGAAGGTAAATAATAATCATCATATTCAAAATCAAAATTTACCTCATCCTTCTTCGTTGTTCCAACATCATCTTCTTTGTCATTCATTGCAACATTCATCTTCTTTCCTCCATGAGCAAGATTATCAAACCACTCTTCTTCTACTGCCAAAATCTGTGACAAGAAATAATCTTTATCCTCTTCATTTTCTACAACATCCTCAAGCTCTATCACTGCCATCTCAATCTCCATAGCTGCATCATCTTCACTGCTCATATCTTCTTCCTTTTTAATCACTATAACTCCTCTTTTTCTTTCTTCTTTCATGTCTTCAACAAGACCAACTTCTGCAATCTCTTCATCTACATGCAATCCACTCTCATCTTCATTATAAAAATGAAAATATTATGCATTACCTTACTAACCTCTTTCTTCTCCACTACTGCTTCAACTTTGCTTTGCTCTATAGCTTCATTTTGCTCCTCAACCTCTGCTATATTTTCTATTTTGATTTCCTCCTTCATGCCTTCATCAAGACATGCTACCACAATCTTTGTCTTTTCTTTTTCATCCTCTTGCATGAGGATCTCATCTTCACACTCTATTGTATCTTCTCATTTACCTACAAACAAAACAATGTTAGCATAATCATGGGACTTATCTTCTCCCATCTACATCTTCTCCATCCTCTTATCACATTCATCTGACACTTGCCCTTCAAATAAGATATCTATCTTTCTCATCCCCTCTTTGAATAGGAGATCTTCTTCATCTTCCCCAAATTCTTCACCAAACATAGGACCCTCAAAGTCCATCATCTCATCTTTCACATCTTAAGTATCTTCTTGGCTTGTCACAAAAACTTCCATGTCTTCTATACCTTCACCTTCTTTGGGCATGTCTTCAATCACATCTCCATCCTTAATATCTTCCTCTTCAAACTTATAACCAAATATTGTACCTCTATCTATCTCCATTGCACTACTCAAATCAGAAATACTCAAATCAGCAATACTCAAATTTATTTCCTCTTCAACATAACTCTCACTTTCCTCATTGGGTTCCTCTAATGTGAACTATGAACTTCTAGTTTTATTTCTAACTAGTCTAGTCAGCGTTGGCACCCTATTTGTGAGATCCTTCATCCCATTCTGTACCATCTCCCTCATATCTATAGTATTATTCTTTCCTCTAATCTTCTTCTCCTCCTTTCCAGCATTATTTTATCTTTTCATTAATATTCCAAAGGTCTCTTCCATTATCTCATCAACCATACATGTCATTTCTCTTATCCCTGTCATTTTCTCTTGAAGTCTATAGAAATCAATTTTTTCTTCTAACTGGACAATCCAGACTCTTGGTCTCACATTTATTCCCTTCATTTTCTTTTCAACGCTCATAGACTTCCTCTTCACAACTCGACCCTCAGGTCCTCGCGCAGACTGCCTCAAATCAATAGTTCTGTCCACACACTCAGGAGCTACTGCTCTGATATCTACCTCCACCTCTACCCCTACCTCATGGGGCCACTCTCGGAGGCATTTTCTCACAACCCACAACTAACAAGTCCTACTACAAGCTGCCTCATGTTCGACAATCTACCTGCAGACTCAAGAATGACCCACTCTGATACCACTGATGCACTGGAAAAACTCAAACCTCACTACAAAGACTCTCTACTCCTTGCTTAACATAATTCAACACGCAAATATAATGAAATGCATACAAAACCCATGTTCTATTTTATTCCAATTTATTTACATCCACAAACAAGTTACACAAATCTACAACAAAATGTATTTCACTCCATGGCCTCTCACCTTCCTCACATCCTGACTCTCCTTACCAAACCCCATGCTGGGCAACTTCCTTTTTCATTCTCTATCACATTTCCCACTTTCCTTCATTCACTCTATCCGCTACTGCTATATGTTCCTCACAGTTGCAGCTATGTCCTTGGATGAGTTTGTTAATGGCACATACCACATCGCTAAAATCACCAAGCTGATAAAATCCTTTTGCTCAGCCTGAAGCTTTTCTCTATAGAGCTCAACTACTTCAGTGTGAGATAACAAAATATGATGACCAACAATATATGGTTCCTCTGTAGAATCTCCTGTACTACAGTTTTCAAATCCAGAATGGATAAGGATAGCGTTTAAGTGCCCCAAAACTTCTCCACAAAACCTGCGCACTTCCTCCCCTCTCTACGCTGCCCAAAGGCCCCCCTCCAAATAAACAAAATAAAAATGTTTTAAATACCTCAAGGAGACATTTCCCATCCCACGCATAGCATTCAACCTTCCTTGTTTTGTTTTGGTACAACCTTAATAGAATAATAAAAAAATGATTTAATAAGCCTCAAATGAGGCATCAGAACTCCTCCACGTTGGATTGCACAATTTCTTGTTTTAACATTATACAACCTTAGAAAAGACGTTGCAATTCCCTGTAATGGCGCCTTATTCCCTGTAATGGCGCTACTCCAAAGAAGAATAAAAAGAATGTTTTATTGATGCCTCAAATGAGGCATTCATCTTTTCCCAATCAGGGGCTCATCTTTCTCCCTTCTACTATTGCAGAAAATGAGTAAAACAAATGCCTCCAATGAGGTGTTACCAAACAACTAAGGCATTCATTTCATTGCAATGCCTTTTGCCTATTTTTGAGAGCCTCAACAAAGGCATTAAACCTCATATTGGTGTCTCTTTTTCCTCTTTTTTTGTTCAACAATAACTTATTTTTATATGTATATTATTTAGTCTTCTAGAAAGGCATTGAAAACCTCCTAGGTGGCGTTTTATTTCTGACTTATCATTATTATTTGCAAAACAAAATGTTATCATTTAAATTTCAATGCCTCCATGCTGGCTCATATTTGGCATGTAATTAATTGTCTCTTATCCTCCATTATGTTGGGTACTCCACCTACCTTTATTTCTACTTAGTGCCAAGACTGAGCGCCTCTCTCATACAAGATTCTCTTATCATGTCAGATGCTCATGCATAAAAATTCTTAGAGGGAAGTCTTCCTTAATTAGTCCCCTTGTGGGTATTCAAACATGGTCCACATGATATGATAATGGAAAATTGTGAAAAATAGATCTAAGCCATAAAGGCGTGTAAATAGAAACCCTAATTGAACACAAAAATAGAAACAAGGAACTATGTGATGGAAAGAGGTGTAGGAAGAAAGAAATAGGGAAACAAATGAAAACAAAGTGGTTGGAAAAACTAACAAGAATGGAAGGGAACATGGGCTAGCATTGTGGAAAGTAGGTAAAATTGGGACCTAGGTAGAGAAAAATGCTTGTGCAGTAATGTCCATGAACCTCAAGAAACTATTACAGAGCTTCATACAAAAGCCATGACACTACTTCAAAGATCTATTGCTCCAAGAAAGTCGATTCAAAAGAAGATTTTTCTTGTAAACAAGAAACAGAAGGAAATCAATAGATGGTGATATTAAAATGAGGGAGAGGAGGGGGTATTTGTAGGTTTTTTGCTAATATGTTGAGCGAGAGAAGGATATAAACATATTTGCTCAATGTCAAGGAATCTCGCATTTAATTTTGGAGGTTATAGGAGATAAGATCGAGGCCGCCACCCTATACACCCAAGGGGCCGAGCATTGACCCTACAACTAAGGGGGCTTAATTTTATAGGGAAAAGGCTAATACAAGAAAGGATCATCTAAGGGTGGTGATTTTAAGTGAATATTATCTACAAATTGTAAGAAGAGTTCACTACACATGAGGATAGTTACAAGAATTAAATGTGGGGTTGGCAAGGGTTGACTATGACATGGGAAGGATGACTACCTGAGGATAGGGCTAGGCTAGGCAAAATGGTGAAAGGTGTAGATGGAAACAATCATCTACATCATTTGCAATTTATCACATCACTCTTTTAAGAATATCTTATGTAATTTTTCATGGGTAAATTTATGTACATGTCAATCTTCATATAAAGGTTTAATACATTTATAAGGTTATATTATGTTTGGTGAGTTCCCTCGAGTGAGTTTTAAAATATTATTGTAACTCTATTTGTGATCTAATATGTCTATCAACAAATTCATATACCAATTCATATTTTTACGTTTTAATTTTATCAAAAAATTGTAAGCAAAAATTGTTAGCCATATTACCAAAATCCATCCCATATTGCCTGATGAATGATTTAATTCAAATGTGCATATTAGATGGTTAATATTTAATTATGTAATTCATTTTAGTCGCTTCGGCTATTGTCATATATTGGATAGATGAGTGTGAGGTTTGTATTGAGTGTGTAAAAAATTACAAGTATTGACCAATGGTTGGAATGTGGAGAATGCTAACATGGGACGCTTAGCCATCTCACCTTCATCCTTGTGTTGTCTAAACCTGTGAAACTTCATCCCAGGTGAACTTGATTTTGGATCCCCTCATGATAGACCAGTAAATGTCTTATTGGGTGCATTCAATTTATCGCTTGTACGATTTTGCGTATGCTTGGTATATGTGAAATGAATTGTGATGTTCTTGGAAATCATTAATCATGCTTTTTTATTTCTTAGCATAGAGGAAAGACAATTCAATTTATTTATTTGAATTGTGAAGTGTGTTATGTATGAAAAGTGGGAAGATGGTGGATAGTGTTAAGATCTATCAAATCAAACCCTCCTTTCACACTAACACTCAAGGACAACAACCAAGCCAAGTCACTACAAATGAAAGAGCACTCAACTATAGGTTGGTGTACTCAGGAATGATATGGAAAGATTGATTAGAATGAGAGATTTGTCAAACCCTAATTCAAATAAGCATAAAACTCTAATTATAATGAAATTAGGTACAGACAAACATAATGCTACAGATCATCAGATAGGAAGACACTCAGGAAGGCTCAGAAACATACCAAAAGTTGGATTTTCGTAAATGGAAACTTTGCGGACTATAGGGCGGGCACCCAAGTCCAATAGGGTAGTTTTTTTGCTGATCTGGAACAGTGAGGTGTGTCAGATGATATCTTGATCCTGCTTTCGGGATGAATCCTATCAGAAGGACTATGGAGTGGGCACCCTAATCCAGTAGGGTAAAATATCAACAAGTTTTCTCCAGATCCCAAATCCTTATCCTCTCAATTGCTTCTCTACACCTTCACTTTCCCATATCCTACACATGTAACCTATAATCACAAAGAGGGGTTTGGGGGTTGTGGTGTTTAGGAGCTTGCCTCGATCAAGCCCCAAAATGACATTCAAGTCTTCCAACACTGTTGTTAGATAGAGTGAGTGCCCAAGGGAGGGCAGAGGCCAAAGCAATGATGAAATAAAATGATTGAAGCACAAATAGATGTCACCTTAGAGGTGAAGCCCTTATGAAGATGAAGATCCTTCAAATCATGAGGAGATGGATTGATGAAGCCAAATCTGCAACAAACAAACACAATAACAACGCAATTCTGCTTTGCAACACAATGAATGCCTTGAAATCACTTAGTTCAATATCACAATTTTGCATTCTCCATCTAGGTGTAAAATAAAATCACAAACTCACTTATATATGTTTTCCTGCTAACTTTCATAATTTAAATTGAAAAGGCCGACAAAGGGAAACCTTTTTAAAGGTCCTATGTCGACACATTAAAATTTGGATCTTGATAAAATATGCTAAACTTGGGCACGAGCACCCAAGTCCCAAGGCCACTTTAGGTCTTGATTAAGCATTTAGAATTGGCCCCTAAGTCCCATTTGACATGGGTTTTAGGGGAAATTGCTCTAGGATAAGTATTAAGCTTGTAAAGTGTAAACACGGGGAACTACGAGCTAAACTAGGAGGTAAAAAGGCATAAGGATACTTGGGTAAGTGCAAAAAGATGGGGGGCCAAAAAGTGGCCAAAATAATTTCAAAAAAATTTAAGTCATAACGCGAGCGCATTATAACGCGCTCCGGTTATGGCTTGATAATGACAAGCCACCGGCTCATCATTACCAAGCCATAACGCGCTCCCGTTATGGCTTGGTAATGACAAGCCACCGGCTCATCATTACCGAGCCATAACGCGAGCGCGTTATGGCTTGGTAATGACAAGCCACAGGCTCGTCATTACCGAGCCATAACTCGAGCGCGTTATGGCCAACTATAAATTAAAAAAAAAGCAAGTGAATTTCATTTCACTCCCATTTTCTCCTCTGCCCGCGGCCTCCAAACCCTCAAAAACGCGCTCGCGTTCTGCAAAACACCAATCAACACAAAAATCTTGTCAATTCATCACCAAAATGCCGCCGCGACGTCGAGCACGCCAAAGAGGTGAGTTATCTTTGTTTTTTTGTTTCAATTTCTTTCTATATAGGTAGGTTTTTGTTGATTTTTGATGTATATTTCGTTAATTGTCAAGAAATGTTAATGCACCTCCTCCTCCTCCTCCTCCTCAAAATCCACAAAATCCTGAGGAGGAAATACCTGCAGAACAACAACCTCCTCCATTCATTCCTCGACATGCCCCTGGAACACAAGATAATATAATGGGGCAAATTGAAAACAACAAAAAACAAATTGAAGATATAATTGCAAGGTTGAAATATCCTTCCACTTCAACCTTGCATAGGTCCACGCTTGCCGAATCTCTTGAGTCTATGTTAACAAATGTAAATTCAATTAGCAAGCAAATAACTAGTTGGACCAATAAAAAGAGAGAGTTTAGAGATTACTATGTAGATAAATTGTCATACCAAGATGTCAAAAAATTACAAATTACAAAATTAGACTTGTGTTCAATTTTTACAAACCCACAAACAAATCAACCTCCACCCATTACATGCAAGAGGTTCCCTATCCATTGGTGCAACAACCAAGCGATAAGGGACAATTTCAGGCAGAGGTGGTGGATGGTTTTTGACCATCCTCCATGCAATAATAATGAGGTCACGCAATAATTTTTGAGGAAACTCTACTGCGAGTTTGTCCTCAATAAAGTGCCAAACTATTTTGATATGCGGGACTTCCAGGGTAGAGGTGGGGGCTCAGCACAGGATAGACCAGGGGCACGTCTTGACCCACAGCAGGTAGTGAGACGAGTAATTAGCAGACCAGCCCACGAGCATGTTTCTATCCCTTTCATTGTGAAGGAGAGTGTTGAGGTCGATACACTAAGGTCGATTAGTGCCTTGACCCAGAGCATCATAGAGCATGCCGATCCTGCAACACAGAGTGGGTTGGGAGATAGTACGAGGAGTAGGGTCCCACCACATACTTGCCAGGCTTGCGGGTCAGCCTGTGGTTATGACCCCATGGACAGTCAGGACGCAGGTGCACAGGCTACATCTGCAGCTGAGCAGATGGTGATGACAGATACCCTCCTGAGTGAGACTTTCGGCCTTGATACTTAGGTAAATATTAGCAAGTTTATTGAATTTAATTTATTAAATTTTATTTTTGAAATACAAGATTAACTAATTTAAATTGATGATTTTAATGAAATTTTAGGGTCATAGCGTCGATGCAGTTTTCAGTGGTTCTCCACCTACATTTTTCACTAGATCATCTACTGTCAAGGTATGTAACTAGTAAACAATTATAAATATTACATGTGAATAGCATCGTTATATGAATGGTATTCTAATTTCTGATTTTGGATGTTGAATAGGTTAATACTGTAGATTTCATGGCAACACCTGCTAGCGGTGGTGGACTTCAAAGCTTTACGGAGGTAATAAAATAAATAGTTTAATGAATGAATTGTACTTACTAAATTTTTGTATGTGATTTGTGTGTTTTATTGTGTGTACTTCCATGTTTAGATGAACGTGTGTGTATGTTAGGAGCCATGGTTTGCATCACTATTATAGTTTTCGTAATTGAATAATGTTGTTTTATTTCCAGATGATGCAGGCTGCGGAGACACCTCCCCATGTTCATAGGGCAATGGAGCAGGGTGTGGCCTCTGCGATTCATAGCTCTATGGCATTAACAGGGGTATGAGGCAGATTAGTAAATTTCAATTTACATTCATTGTTATAGTTGTCTATTTTTGAAAAATCAAAAGATTATTGATTTGAAGTTTAATTTCTATCTGGATGGTTTCTATAGGACATGACATCACCAGGGCCTATTCCTGCTACTGAGACAAGCGAGGAGACAGATTATATGTTAGCGGTAAGTGATTATTTTGTTAAATGTTTCATTTTTTTATAACATGTAATTTCTATATATTAATGTCTATACTTTTTTTTGTAACAGGTAAAGGTGCAGGAAGAACTAAATAGGAGGAGTAGCCCTCGGGTTCGTAGTAGACCACTCACATGCATGTCTCCATCCCCTAGAAGATCAAAGGCTGCTCGTGATTTATTCTCTTCACCAGCTAGAGGGGAATGACTTTTATTGTGTTCCTTTGTTGTATGCCTCTATGGCATTTGTGGACATATATTTTGTATTGTACATAGTTGACATTATATGCCTATATGACATTCTTGTAAGCCTATATGGCTATTTTGTATATATGTTATACTTATATCGACAGATATTGATGTATGCCTATATAGATATTTGGTTAATACAAATCTTTTTTATTGATGGCGTCCATACTTGCATTATAAATCCACTTTTGAATGGATATTTGTAGATGGCTACTTCAAATATTTAAAGTCCAATTGTATTACATAGGATGTTTGCATTTTCTTTGATAGGCTTGATAGGCCATGGATTACATGATGGTGTTTGATGGAAAAGTATGGTACTAGAAGACTCTAGTTCATTCTTAATAGGCTTGTGATTGATAATATCTTTGCATGATTGCACTTGATCTTGGATCATGGGCATGTTGTTAGGATTTTGATTGCATTGTGATGTTTGATGGATAGGCATGGTGTAAGATACCCAACTAGTTCTACGAAAATTTTTCCTTACTTAAACAATTTTACTTGCTATCAATTCATTAACTATTTCAACAACACAAAGATATACATCAAAGATAACTACTTAAATGAATCAACCTTAGAGTTGGGTACTTGTCTAGTTATTTGACTCAATCAACTTGCAATGTCTTATTACATGGATAATGCTTTCAATAGCATGAAGTTACAACTTATTCAATGGAGATACAAAAGAAAGGCCTTGAAGCCTTAATGTTTACAATGGCGTCTACACTTGATCAACTCAATCAAATTCAATGATGTCAACTGAATGTCAACACCTCACAATATCACAAGGGAGCATCACCTTGCTTGTTGCATGGATGAATGTCATAGTTGCAAGACTCTTAGGGTTAGGCACCAACTGAAGGTAGTAGAGACCAGACTAGGTGCCATCCTAAGCTAGGCGCTTCCTTGAGGTGGTAGAGACATGGATGAACGTCTGGTGGGGTTTGATGACTCTATATTGACACTCAAATTCACTTAGGCGCAATATTAGTGTTCTTCTAACTAGGCGCCAGATAGGAGGATTCTCAGGGGTTTTGGCGCCTAGGTTACAACTTGTCAATTTCTCAAAGAATCTTTGAAACACTTGACTTCCAAGGATTATCATCTTACCCTCTGATGGAGCGTCTTGTTCCAAAATTGGTCTTGGGGACTTGCATCTCTCTTAGGCGCATGTTTGGAGTAATGTCAACTGGTATCAGCGCCTATTATCTCAATTCACACTTGACATCAAACTTTTGAAGCTCTTTTACCCTAGCGCCTTTATCTTCTATCAAGCGCCTAACATTCTGGAGGTGAATTCCATCTTAATCTAAGTCTTCAAGGAACTTCCTGTTGTGACCAAATCACACATCACCCCATCGGACTAGGGACCCCCTCTTTTTTGAGCTCAGATGCTTTGCATTGATTTATGCAATCTCATTTCCAAGTTGTCAGGGTCTTGAATATTAATGATGCGGAGGATTAGATTGTCCATGAGTTGGCGCCTTGAAGTGACTTGAGCACCTTCAGTTGCCTTGAAGTTGGTGTTGGCGCCTAAGGAAGGTAATGAGTCTAGACGAAGCACCTTAGATGGGTTGATAAAGAAAGATGATGCGCCTTAGGAGGAATTGGCGCCTTGAAGGATGATAAAAGGGCTCTTTGAAGTGGCAGAGAGCATGAAGTAGAGCCTAAGCAAAGGTAAGTGACTCATGCCCCTTGAATGCCTTGTGTCAATCAAAATCAAACTTCAAACTTCCATCTAGCGCCAGGATGAAGATCAAGTGGAAATGCGCCTTGGAGTTGAGGTTGGTCCATTTCAGAGTAAATGAGCGCCTAGAAGCATAGGCCATCATCAAGAAAGGTTTGGGTGAGTTGAATTTGCGCCTAAGAGTAGAAGCGCCTTACTAATGGAATGAGAGCGCGCTGATGATTAAAGTCTCCAGAGATGAATGCCTTAACCAATCTAGCACCTTCAAGAGGATGGCATTTAAGGAGTATTCTTGGCATGTTGAAGTGACTTGGGCGCCTTGATGGGGAGAGGTCTTGATGAAGAGAGTAAGGTTGAATATCTAAGGGTAATATGCGCCACAGATGATAGAAATTAATCACCTTGGAAGGTAAAACACTTCAAATGTTTTCAAGGAATTGGATAAGTCATTTAGCGCCTATAGTGGGAGGTATTGTTTTGACGCCTTGGACAAGATTGGGCATCCGGAGAAGATTTGCTCAGAGTACTCACTTAGCGCCCTGAGGCCAACTCAAGTAGACATTGCACCATCTAGATCAAACCTTGAAATGCGCCCAGAGAAGACATGAAGAAAGATATGCGCCCTGTGTTGGAGGAATCAAGTTGGATAAGTACTTGAAGAACTTGAAGAACTTGCATTAAGTGTTTTAGCGCCTTGGATGAGGATATTAGCGCCTTTGTATGGTTTGGAGCGCCTTTAGCTGTGCCTTGAGGAGATTTTCTTACATCTTAAAGGAGGTTCTGACATCTTGCCCCCTTTGGTATCTAGCGCCCTAGTGGCTTTAACCTAACGCCTTTGGAGTCCAAAATGCACCTTTGAAAGTTGAAGTGAACCTTGATAATTGGAGTCTTCATAATGAGCGCCTAGGTCTTGTTGAGTAGAATACCCCACAATGTGTGCCTAGGTCTTTAAGAAGAGTAATGATACTTGAGATAGAGTGCCTTGAGGAGGTAGTTGAGTGCCCTGGATTGAATAATTGGAGTTCAAGGAAGGTTTGAGCACCCAAGGCATATGGCTAGAGAAGTTGTAGAAAAGACCACTTTTGGCGCCTTAAAAGTTTGAATGCTTGGGGAGTTTTTGCAAAGATCTA
This sequence comes from Cunninghamia lanceolata, assembly GCA_027924645.1. Lineage (NCBI taxonomy): Eukaryota > Viridiplantae > Streptophyta > Pinopsida > Cupressales > Cupressaceae > Cunninghamia > Cunninghamia lanceolata. The sequence continues at coordinate 982,623 of BSBN01000680.1, read as the reverse complement.
GTTTGAGCGCCTTTATGCCCTAGGATCATCTAGTTTGTGCGTCTTGTAATGAGGAGTTCATGTAAGTTTGGAATGAGCGCCTTGAATAAGTGTAAACTAGCCTAGAGAAGGGTATGTGCGCCTTGAGCATTCTAGAGATAATTGTGCGCCTAGAACAATATGAGCGCTCATGATGATGATTTACGCCCTGATGAGACTATGAGCACCTTGTTCAGGAGATACCTTGTTTGATCATAAAATGCGCCTTGACTCTTGAAGGTTTTGAGCGCCTACGTGATTTGGATGTTGGGATGTTGGTATGCGCCCAAGATTGAGGTAAGTGAGCGCTTGTAATGGAGGAGAGCAATGAGATGGAATGTCTTGTAGAGATTGGCACCCAGAGACCCATTTTTGCGCCTTTGATGATGACCATTTTTGCATAAGAGTTTAGTGCCTTAGAGTTGTAAACTTTCTCTTTGGGCGCCCCTGAGTGAATGTTGGCGCCTTGGACAACTAAATACGCCTTTGATGGAGTGGAGCCCAGAAGGGGAGTAGGAGGAAACCCAATCTTCAAGATTCATCAAGCTTCAAAGTTTAGGTCAGAGGTTATCCACTTTATCCAAGGAAGGTGTTATCATCTACACTCCGAGAAGGTAATGTCAAAGGCCATCATGAAGGATCACTTCATCAACTTCAAGTCCTTCAAGTTCAATTCCTTTCACCTAGCAAGTCCAAGAGAGATTTCTACTCTGATTCATGAAGTAAGCTTATATCATCCTTATCTACTCTACGAGAAGAAGAAACATTACAAAGTCAATCAAATGAGTTACAAGTACCATACATCCAATTGCAAGGAGTGAACCACCTTAAGGAAAAATAGTTCTCTTGAAGTTACTTGAAATGTCAAAAGGTTTAGCACCTCAAAGTAAGGTCAGAGGTGAGGTTAGAGGTGAAATGCGCCTTTGGACCATTCTGGTGCCTTGGATGAAGAACCTATATCTTGAGCCCAAGAGGTAAAATTTGTGCCTTAGTGGATTTGGAGAGTTACAGAGATTAGAGAAAAGCACCTTGAAGACAGAGTTGAGCGCCTTAAAAGAGGTAGCTCATCAAAGATGATCAAATTATTGAATGAAGGTAGGCGCTCTTTGCCTTCAAATTGGTCTCATTGAGGCGCCTAGGATAAATGATCCTTGATTGCATAAGTTTGAGGGTATATCCTCCATATATGCAAGTTGAAGAAGAGCTTCAGGATTCGATTGATAATGCTCGAGCTATCATAAGACAAGGCGCCCATTTTGTTCACCACTTGTAGCATCACTTGTTCAAGGTGCATGTGTGATTTGGTCAAAAACAGGCACCTAGAGTGAATAGGCTTTCATCCTGACTTAATACACTGCCTCCTTCTGATGATTTTTGGGGCAGTAGAAAACCTTTCACCACGGGCAAATGCCTTAGAGCTATAAAAAATTGAGAGAGGTTATTGTAGAGGCACTCTACGTGATCGCGTTGCCTCAGACGGAATGTTTCTAAGTGACACAATTTTTGAGTAACATCTCGTCAAAGATTGCTGCCTTTTTTGCACTTTGGACTCTTCAGGGATATCGTCGGTACAATGTAGCTCCGACTGTTTCAACATGTTTGGGTGAAAAATAGGACCATGTCTAGCGTAAATGTACCCATTCAGATGCGTTGGAATAGTCAGTTTTGTCACATCAGGAGCAGGACGAAAGTTACACCCCTTTGCAACTTTATACTGCCTCCTTCTGATGATTTTTGGGGCAGCAGAAAACCTTTCACCACGGGCAAATGCCTCAGAGCTATAAAAAACTAAGAGAGGTTATTGTAGAGGCACTCTACGTGATCGTGTTGCCTTAGACGAAATGTTTCTAAGTGACACAATTTTTGAGTAACATCTTGTCAAAGATTGCTGCCTTTTTGCACTTTGGACTCTTCAGGGATATCGTCGGTACAATGTAGCTCCGACTGTTTCAACATGTTTGGGTGAAAAATAGGACCATACCTAGCGTAAATGTACCCATTTAGATGCGTTGGAACAGTCAGTTTGGTCGCATCAGGAGCAGGACGAAAGTTACACCCCTTTGCAACTTTACACTGCCTCCTTCTGACGATTTTTGGGGCAGCAGAAAACCTTTCACCACGGGCAAATGCCTTAGAGCTATAAAAAACTGAGAGAGGTTATTGTAGAGACACTCTACATGATCCCGTTGCCTCAGAAAGAATGTTTTTAAGTGACACAGTTTTCGAGTAACATCTCGTCAAAGATTGCTACCTTTTTGCACTTTGGACTCTTCAGGGATATCGTCAGTACAATGTAGCTCCGACTGTTTCGACATGTTTGGGTGAGAAATAGGACCATGCCTAGCATAAATGTACCCATTCAGATGCATTGGAACAGTCAGTTTGGTCGCATCAGGAGCAGGACGAAAGTTACACCCCTTTGCAACTTTACACTGCCTCCTTCTAACGATTTTTGGGGCAGCAGAAAACCTTTCACCATGGGCAAATGCCTCAGAGCTATAAAAAACTGAGAGAGGTTATTGTAGAGGCACTCTACATGATAGTGTTGCCTTAGACGAAATGTTTCTAAGTGACACAGTTTTCGAGTAACATCTCATCAAAGATTGCTACCTTTTTGCACTTTGGACTCTTCAGGGATATCGTCGGTACAATGTAGCTCCGATTGTTTCAACATGTTTGGGTGAAAAATAGGACCATGCCTAGCGTAAATGTACCCATTCAAACACGTTGGAACAGTCAGTTTGGTCGCATCAGGAGCAGGACGAAAGTTACATCCCTTTGCAACTTTACACTGCCTCCTTCTGACGATTTTTGGGGCAGCAGAAAACCTTTCACCACGGGCAAATGCCTCAGAGCTATAAAAAATTGAGAGAGGTTATTGTAGAGGCACTCTACATGATCGTGTTACCTTAGACGGAATGTTTTTAAGTGACACGGTTTTTGAGTAACATCTCATCAAAGATTGCTGCCTTTTTGCACTTTGGACTCTTCAGGGATATCGTCGGTACAATGTAGCTCCGACTGTTTCGACATGTTTGGGTGAAAAATAGGACCATGCCTAGCATAAATGTACCCATTCGAACACGTTGGAACAGTCAGTTTGGTCGCATTAGGAGCAGGACAAAAGTTACACCCCTTTGCAACTTTACACTACCTCCTTCTGACGATTTTTGGGGCAGCAGAAAACCTTTCACCACGGGTAAATGCCTCAGAGCTATAAAAAACTGAGAGAGGTTATTGTAGAGGCACTCTACATGATCGCGTTACCTCAGACAGAATGTTTCTAAGTGACACGGTTTTTGAGTAACATCTTGTCAAAGATTGCAGCCTTTTTGCACTTTGGACTCTTCAGGGATATCGTTGGTACAATGTAGCTCAGACTGTTTCGACATGTTTGGGTGAAAAACAGGACCATGCCTAGCGTAAATGTACCCATCCGGATGCGTTGGAATAGTCAGTTTGGTCACATCATGAGTAGGACACCAAAAATGCAGAAGTTGCTTTGTGCAACTTGACAACATTGACACTTTTTTGCAACATGACTCAGAGACTCAAACTGACCCCAAATGACTCAAAGTGACTTAAAATCACCTTGATTTGGTGCCCAATGTACATTATAGAGGTCGAGGCGCTCCTTATCATTCAAATATCTTAGATGAGCGCATAGGAAAGGAAAAAGCTTTAAGTTTCATCATCATGACCGCCTAATATCAAGAGACTTTAATGCATTGATTTGGCGCCCTATATGTGAAGGAAGATCTAAAGGCATGAAAGTGGATGTCATATTGCAAGAGTTTGGATCATCAAAATTGAAAGAAATAAGTCTATTAAGCTTGGGCGCCCTTGGTCTTCTTTTCATTCATTATGAGCACCTTGGGAGAATGGTATATAGGTCATCATCATGATTGGGCGCCCTGGATCCAGAGTGTTGGAGAGATCATCAAATGGTGTCTAGTAGGGTGAGTTATGAGTTTGGTCGCATTAGGAGCAGGACACCAAAAATGCATAACATGATGATGTAAAAATGTGTACATATGTGTAAAAATGCAGGAGGAAATAAAAAAAGACAAACCTTACAAATTAATGTGCATACTTACAACTCAATGTAACATAATTTTACAAATTCAATGTGAATACTTACAAATTAATCCAATGAACCATCCGGGTCTGCTCTACTCTTTATTGTGTCAAGTATTGCTTCATGGTTAGACTCACGCACCTTCCACAATATTTTGTTCAAAGGTCTACCCCGATACTTTATCAAAAGAACATTGGATGCCACGACAAGGTTCAAGTAATAAAGAATCTTCCGATGCATGTCAAAGTCCTGAAATAGCCAAATATTAACACTCTTGTGTGGGTACCTTCTAAGCCATGTTCCAGTAATAACCACTGATCCTGTAGGGTATTCGATGTTTTCTCCATCTGTAACAGGGGCCTCCAATTTCTTTTTGGCCTCAACACAACGACATAAGTAATTATCTGTTCCCTCTTCATTATCTTCATCTGTAATAACTGCATATACGTGCCCTACATTGATATGTGTAGCAAATTAGATGAAATTAGTCAACATTACAAAAATACTACAAAGTAAGATGACATTACCTGGTTGAACTAGATGAAATTAGATGCATATACGTGCCCTATATTACCTGGTTAAACTAAATCTGATATGTGGTCAAAGTCAACTGACGATTCCATCTGTGTTAGTTCCAGTGCCGTCGGGGGTCGATATGTGTCAAGTGGGCTAAGATAACTTAACTGCCATTCGTCAACCCACTCCTTTGACTCGCATTCATCCCAGAATTGAATTGTACAGGAAGAACAAAAGCATGACATCTTTCGTGTATGGATACTCCATGAACCTGCAATTGAGCTTCTGAAAGAGTGCATCTCATTTGATCCTGTCAGTGTACAACAATCCTCATATGGTGCAATGTTAGTATCATCTATCAACCAAAAAAATCTACGAACTAAAGACTTACCTTCATTACCTGGACCTATGGAAGCATTACACCACTCGACAATCAATTTTGCATCTGTCAACTTTGCATTGTCTTTATACTTTAACTCTTCTCGTGCTATGGCTCTTTTGATACATGCTCCTGCACCATCATGCTCCCCCTTTCCATGCTCGGCCTCACAAAAGTTCCACATATGTTGAATACCTGTAAAATTATGCCTCCTACTCAACCAATAGAAATTTCATGAGTTCTTGAATTGTGACGCACAATTATCTAACCATATGATATGCTGACTGAACGATATGCCCCTTCTAGCCAAATCATTGTAGAACACCTGAAAGCAACATTGCACGAACTCCGTAGTATGCGTGCGATCATCACTAATATAGAAATTATACTCCCTTATGATCTTTCTGTCATCCTCTGTACTATCATTTACATGAATGAATGTGATGTGCACAAATATAGAAACCTGTGTGGAGTTGTAATATTGTGATTGCACCTCACGCTGTGGCTGTAGACTGTAGTTCTCTGCAAAGTCGACGATTGAAACAATGCTACCAACCGGAAATGTGTCCTTGCATAACTTGAATTGCAAGTCCAACCATCGAGCTCTATGGGCATGTCTTGCATACTCATACACTATGCTGTCACGAAATATAGGCATAAACTGATACACTGAAATCTTTTCAATAACTAATTCACACCTCTTTGCTTCTTTACCATCTTTTGTATTGTATGCCACTGTTTTATACTTGCCAAACTCTACTAGTTCGTTTCCAACCACATGTGTTATTTCCATATGTTCACATATTGGCAAATGTTGCAAGCCACCGCAACGATAACATGTGCCATCCAAGCATAATTTCTTGTAGAATATTTGACCTTCCTCTCTTTTACATAAAATTCTTGATATGAAGTCTCTTGAAGATGTTGGTGGGGCACATATGGCACAACCCTGCAAATCATTGTTAGTATGCATATCTAAACATATAGACCTATAAGCATCAAAATGGTTAGAAAATTCAATATGTAATCTACAACAACAAGTAGTGCGTGTGTGATTTATCTTAACATAGAAAGGTTTTAGCATTTCAAAATATCTTTGACAAATTTTAATTTGAGGATACTTCTCTAGAAATTTACCATAAAACTGTGTTTGAGTCTCATCCAAAAAATGCTTTGGATGTGGCTCGCGGTTCTGACTACCGATTCTCCTTCTTACCACATCCCTTTGATTCGGAGATACCCTTGTGTAATTCTTCCAAAAGTCTTCAATTAGTGATCTCAATGCTTCAACAATTAGTTTATCTTTTCGTGGTAGTCTCCCCGAGAACGCCCATAATTCATTGGCATTAGTGTCCTCAATTCTTTGGTGTCTTCCAACGGCTCTTGATAAAGTTTTCCTATTAATTCTCAATTCTTGACTTGTCTTTCTAATGAGATGAGCTTTCCTCGTTTGACTACTTACTATAGTCGATGTAATCACACGCCGTGTTGCATTACTATCTTTTGTGCGTGAGGTGTTACCCACACTCTCATACGCACTCATTAGATTTTTGACAATAGATTTTTCACTTGAAGCCTCTGATGTTCTCAACCCAAGAATCTTCATGATAGACCTATACTTTATACTTCGCATCATTTCAACGAATAGTTGACATCTTGCAGTCTCATTTAACTTTTCAAAGAACAATCTCCAAATTTTATTAGCATATCTTCTACAAGTGCATTTTGGAATCTTACCTTCCATTGGCTGCAAAATATTCTCATCAATATCAATCAAATACTTTGGCTTTCTATGCAAAATTCTAGGTGGTGTCAAGTTAGGTAAATTCATCTCAACATTAGGAATTTCATCAATATTTAAATGAGATGGGTTAGATGGCATACCTTCGATCAAAGATGGAATAGATGACATACCTTGAGGTTGAGGTGGGAACAATGGCGTACTTCCTTCATCACATGTGAGTGATGATGTACTCTCAACTTGAGATGTGGTAGATGGTGTCCCTACATGTTGACTTGCGGTAAAGGACGTGTCTCCAACTATGGTATTCAAATCTCTCGTACCATGAAGTTTTTGCATTCATTCTCTTTGTACCACCAATACCATATCTCTTTATGATGGTTGTGGTTCCTCTTCAATTGGTATGTCTTCATTTATTGTGTCCAATTTCCTCTTCTCACGAAGTTCCCTCATAGCCATTGCTTTCTTTGCATTCTTAGCTTCTATCTCTTCCTGTGTTGGTTTAATTCTTGATCGTTTCCTCGGCATGACAGAGAATTTGTCTGTAGCATGATAAAGAGACCAATATTAGTTCCTAAGAAATGAATACATGATAATAGTGGGATTGTATTTTTTTTATGTTGTAAGGATTTATTCTTGTATAGTTTGACATCATGGTATGAACTAAGGTTTGTTTATTACACATAATTATTAAAGAGCCCAAGTGTAGAAAATATACATGGCATCATGTGAGATTGTAGGTTGCTTTCTTGATTGGGAATGTGTCTATTTTAAACATGTATGATAAATCATGATAAAGTAATTCAATCCGAAATAAGGAAAATGTAAAGAACATGCATGTAAAGACTTGACATACCTAAATAATGAAGATTTGAATGGAGAGAGTACCCAATTATGTAGTGTTTTTATCTTCTTGCATCAAACTCCTCAACAATTTGAGTTTTTCACCACTTGCTTCCTTTTCAATGTTAAATTCTTAAAATTGAATCACAATTAACATTGCAACACTACAAAAATTGAAACTTGAATAGATATATATCAAATTTGGTGTGAAAACTATGTTATTTCCTCCTTCTCAAGTTGGCAAAGCAGAAAAGGTGGTGGAAAGATCATGCAAAGGTGGTACAATGTGTCAAATGTGCATGTGAACTTCCCAATAGCATGAAAGCACTTCTTTTTTGTCAGAGCATGCACAGAATCAGTAAGAAAATAGAGCATGTGGGCCTGGATCATGGGAGTAACCACTTTTTTACCGTTTCAATAGAAATACAAAATGCGAGCGCGTTATAACGCGCTCGTGCTATAACGTGTTTGCGTTTTATCCTGCTACACATTCATCACATCCTTTGCATTGATCACATCTTTTTCTTGCAAGGGCTTTCCAGATGCTCCGCCATATGATAGGCATAACAATGAAGGGGCAAGCCCTCATAATCAAGTTCGTGATAGAAAATGCCCTCAACCCTCAATGTCAAACCCTAATCCCTAAACCCTCAACTGTGATCCCTCGACCCTCAACCCTTAATGTCAAATCCTAATCCCTCAACCCTATCCCTAAACCCTCAACCCTCAACGTCAAATCCTGATCCCTCAACCCTATCCCTAAACCCTCAACGTCAAATCCTAATCCCTCAACCCTATCCCTAAACCCTCAACGTCAAATCCTAATCCCTCAACCCTCAACCCTATCCCTAAACCCTCAATGTCAAATCCTAATCCCTCAACCCTCAACCCTATCCCTAAACCCTCAACATTAAATCCTAATCCCTCAACCCTATCCCTAAACCCTCAACCTCAAATCCTAATCCCTCAACCTTAATCCGTCATCCCTTAACATCAAATCCTAATCCCTCAACCCTAATCCATCATCCCTCAACTCTAATCCCTCATCCCTAAACCCTAAATGCTATCCCTAATCCTACACCCTCAACAAACTCGATACTATACCTTAAACTCTAATCCCTTATCCCTAAACCCTCCAACCCTTCCCTAATCCTTACAACCCTCAACCCTAATCCCTCAACCCTTAACTCTGATCCATCAACCCTCAACACTATACCTTAAACCCTAATCCCTTCAACCTCAACCCCCTCCCTAAACCCTTGACCCTCGAACCTCAACCCTCAACCCTCGACGTCAAACCCTAATCCCTCAACCCTTAACTCTGATCCCTCATCTCTCAACCCTAACCCTAAACCCTCAACGCTCAACATCAAATCCTAATTCCTCAACCCTTCACTCTAATCCCTCAACCCTAAACCCTATCCCTAAACCCTCAACACTATACCTTAAACCCTAATCCCTAATCCCTCAACCCTAAACCTTATCCCTAAACCCTAATCCCTCAACCCTCAACCCTAATCCGTCATCCCTCAACTCTAATCCCTCATCCCTAAACCCTAAATGCTATCCCTATTCCTACACCCTCAACAGAATCGATACTATACCTTAAATCCTAATCCCTCAACCCTTAACTCTGATCCCTCGACCTTCAACCCTAACCCTAAACCCTAAACCCTCAACGTCAAATTCTAATCCCTCAACCCTTCACTCTAATCCCTCAACCCTAAACCCTATCCCTAAACCCTCAACACTATACGTTAAACCCTAATCCCTCAACCCTAACCCTAAACCTTGTCCCTAAACCCTAATCCCTCAACCCTCAACCCTAATCTGTCATCCGTCATCCCTCAACTCTAATCCCTCATTCCTAAACCCTAAACGCTATCCCTATTCCTAGACCCTCAACAGGCTCGATACTATACCTTAAACACTAATCCCTCTACCCTCGACACTCTTATTTAACCCTAATCCCTTGACCATTAACCCTATCCCTCAACCTCAACCCTCAACCCTGAACCCTCAACTCTCAACATTAAACCCTAATTCATCAACCCTAAACCCTAATCCCTCAAACCTAAACCCTATCCCTAAACCATCAACCCTCAACACTATACCTTAAACCCTAATCCCTCAACCCTCAACCCTAAACCTCATCCCTAAACCCTAAACCCTAATCCCTCAACCCTCAACCCTAATCCCTCATCCCTCAACTCTAATCCCTCAACCCTAAACCCTAAATGCTATCCCTATTCCTAAACCCTCAACAAACTTGATACTATACCTTAAACTCTAATCCCTTATCCCTAAACCCTCCAACCCTATCCCTAATCCTTACACCCTCCACACTCAACTTTAACCCTAATTCCTCGATCCTCAACCCTATCCCTAAACCCTTGACCCTCGAACCTCAACCCTCAACCCTCAACATCAAACCCTAATCCCTCAACCCTTAACTCTGATCCCTCGACCTTCAACCCTAATCCTAAACCCTAAACCCTCAACGTCAAATTCTAATCCCTCAACCCTTCACTCTAATCCCTCAACCCTAAACCCTATCCCTAAACCCTCAACACTAACCCTAAACCTTGTCCCTAAACCCTAATCCCTCAACCCTCAACCCTAATCTGTCATCCGTCATCCCTCAACTCTAATCCCTCATTCCTAAACCCTAAACGCTATCCCTATTCCTAGACCCTCAACAGGCTCGATACTATACCTTAAACCCTAATCCCTCTACCCTCAACACTCTTATTTAACCCTAATCCCTTGACCATTAACCCTATCCCTCAACCTCAACCTCAACCCTCAACCCTCAACCCTCAACTCTCAACATTAAACCCTAATTCATCAACCCTAAACCCTAATCCCTCAAACCTAAACCCTATCCCTAAACCATCAACCCTCAACACTATACCTTAAACCCTAATCCCTCAACCCTCAACCCTAAACCTTATCCCTAAACCCTAATCCCTCAACCCTCAACCCTAATCCATCATCCCTCAACTCTAATCCCTCATCCCTAAACCCTAAATGCTATCCCTATTCCTAAACCCTCAACAGACTCGATACTATACCTTAAACTCTAATCCCTTATCCCTAAACCCTCCAACCCTATCCCTAATCCTTATACCCTCCACACTCAACTTTAACCCTAATTCCTCGACCCTCAACCCTATCCCTAAACCCTTGACCCTCGAACCTCAACCCTCAACCCTTAACTTTGATCCCTCGACCTTCAACCCTAACCCTAAACCCTAAACCCTCAACGTCAAATTCTGATCCCTCAACCCTAATCCCTATCCCTAAACCCTCAACACTATACCTTAAACCCTAATCCCTCAACCCTAACCCTAAACCTTGTCCCTAAACCCTAATGCCTCAACCCTCAACCCTAATCTGTCATCCGTCATCCCTCAACTCTAAACCCTCATTTCTAAATCCTAAAAGCTATCCCTATTCCTAAACCCTCAATAGGCTCGATACTATACCTTAAACCCTAATCCCTCTACCCTCGACACTCTTATTTAACCCTAATCCCTTGACCATTAACCCTATCCCTCAACCTCAACCCTCAACCCTGAACCCTCAACTCTCAACATTAAACCCTAATTCATCAACCCTAAACCCTAATCCCTCAAACCTAAACCCTATCCCTAAACCATCAACCCTCAACACTATACCTTAAACCCTAATCCCTCAACCCTCAACCCTAAACCTTATCCCTAAACCCTAATCCCTCAACCCTCAACCCTAACCCCTCATCCCTTAACTCTAATCCCTCATCCCTAAACCCTAAATGCTATCCCTATTCATAAACCCTCAACAAACTCGATACTATACCTTAAACTCTAATCCCTTATCCCTAAACCCTCCAACCCTATCCCTAATCCTTACACCCTCCACACTCTACTTTAACCCTAATCCCTTCAACCTCAACCCTATCCCTAAACCCTTGACCCTCGAACCTCAACCCTCAACCCTCGACGTCAAACCCTATTCCCTCAACCCTTAACTCTGATCCCTCATCTCTCAACCCTAATCCTAAACCCTCAACCCTCAACCCTCAATGTCAAATCCTAATCCCTCAACCCTAAACCCTATCCCTAAACCCTCAACACTATACCTTAAACCCTAATCCTTCAGCCCTCAACCCTAAACCTTATCCCTAAACCCTAATCCCTCAACCCTCAACCCTAATCCGTCATCCCTCAACTCTAATCCCTCATCCCTAAACCCTAAATGCTATCCCTATTCCTACACCCTCAACAGAATCGATATTATACCTTAAACCCTAATCCCTTATCCCTAAACCCTCAAACCCTATCCCTAATCCTTATACCCTCCACACTCTACTTTAACCCTAATTCCTCGACCCTCAACCCTATCCCTAAACCCTTGACCCTCGAACCTCAACCCTCAACCCTCAACGTCAAACCCTAATCCCTCAACCCTTAACTCTGATCCCTCAACCCTCAACACTATACCTTAAACCCTAATACCTATCCCTCAACCCTTAACCCTTAAAACTTAAACCCTATCCCTACACCCTCAACACTTGACACTATATCTTAAGCCTTAAACCCTCATCCCTAAAGCCTCAACCCTCAATCCTTAAACCTTCAACCCTAAACCCTATCCCTAATCTGTCTACCCTCGACACTCTAACCCTAACCTCAACATTAAATGCTAATCCGTCAACCCTAAACCCTAATCCTAAACCCTCAACCCTCAACACTATACCTTAAACCCTAATCCCTCAACCCTCAACCCTAAACCTTATCCCTAAACCCTAATCCCTCAACCCTCAACCCTAATCCATCATCCCTCAACTATAATCCCTCATCCCTAATCCCTAAATGCTATCCCTATTCCTAAACCCTCAACAGACTTGATACTATACCTTAAACCCTAATCCCTTATCCCTAAACCCTCCAACCCTATCCCTAGTCCTTACACCGTCCACACTCTACTTTAACCCTAATCCCTCGACCCTAAACCCTATCCCTAAACCCTTGACCCTTGAACCTCAACCCTCAACCCTCAATGTCAAACCCTAATCCCTCAACCCTTAACTTTGATCCCTCGACCCTCAACTCTATCCCTAAACCCTAAACCGTAATCTGTCATCCCTCATCCCTAAACCTTAAATGCTATCCCTATTCCTAGACCCTCAACGGGCTCGATACTATACCTTAAACGCTAATCCCTTATCCCTAAACCCTCCAACTCTATCCCTTATCCCTTAACCTTCATGATTAATAGCCTTGAACATAAAAAAATTTGAGTGGGACATAACGCGAGTGCGTTATAACGCGCTCGCGTTATGTCAAACATGACAAAAGATAGACTTGCGGGAAAGAAAAAATGCAAGGTAAAACATAACGCGAGCGCGTTATAACGCGCTCACGTTATTTCTTGCTTTGGGAATCCCAAGCCTTGGGCTTGGGATTTGCTTTGGATTTCCAACCCAAAGGCTTGGAGTGCCTTATGAACAATCACAGACGTGTTTTTCTATATTCTTCAAAATTTCACATAATTTCATTCGTGCTAACCCTCAGATTTGCACGTGTTTCAAGGTTGAACAAATCGAACACATGGGTAATGTTAGGCTTTCTCTTAGCTATTTGACGATGTGATTTTTTTTCACATTTTAACAATGTTAAGCCTTTCATCTTTAATTTCTTTTGTTTGTGTGTCCGTTTTTAGGCAAAAACCACTGTTTGGTCTTTTTTTCATTGTAAAATAACTATTCATTCAAATTTCAAAAAAATTACATATTTAGAAACTAGACTCCATTCTACAAATATTAAAAAAATAAAAAAATGATTTTCAATTAATTTTTAAAATTTATAGGGGTAGCACGGCCAAAATTCTATTTTCTAGGATGTGTCCACTTTAAAAATTAGTAAAAAAATCAAATATTCATCAAAAAATTATTAGAAAAATCAGGCATAAACTACATGCTATTAGCTAATTTCTCACTGAAGCGATTTTAAAAATACCAAAAAAAAGTTGACCTTTTGAGGGAGCCACAAAACATGCTATGTTATGTTTTTTTGATAGAAACAACACCAATTTCTGTGGCTCCCTCTTTTGAACCCCTTAATCTATGCCATTTTCAAAACAAAATAGTAGTTTAGAAAGTAGACTCAGAGCACTACAAACATTGTTTTGGTTGCATCTCCAAATTTTGAGTGTAACTATGCTCAATTTCTCATCCAAGGCCAGTATTTCCTGATTTCAGAAAAAAAGTGGCCACTTAGGACCCCTTTTTGGCCCCCCATCTTCTTACATTTACCCACTTTTTACTCCATAACATTAGCCCCCACTTTAATTTATGTATGATCTTATGATTCTATACATGCATTAAAGTATGGTCGAAGCACATCAAACATGCCAAGTACATAGAGTTGAGGCATACCCAAAGGTCAGAGGACTATTTCTAGCCCTCAATCTCAGGTAAGCACTAGAAAACACATTGAAGACACACAAGACACAATGAAGACAGTAAGAAGCACGTAAAACATGGAGAATACAATGGAAGCACATAATACATGAAGAAGACATGAGAGAAGTCACACAATACATGAAGTATACATAGAGAGAAGACATGATTAAGTAAATACATATATATCTCTAAAAAATAAGGGGGAGAGAGCTCATCACTACGTTCCACCATCAAAAACATGCAAGGCATGCCAGACACACAGGGAAGACATGCAGAAAACACACATAATTCACAAGCACCACATAGTACATCATCAACATACTACACGTCTTATACATGACAAACACGAGCGATAGGGAGGAGCTCATCACTACTCCACTATCTAAAACATGCCAAACACACCTGATGGTTGAGCTATGCTACCACAACCACAAAAGACACGCTTAAGGGTGGATGACTCAAGATCTAGCCCCACCTCCGTAGAGGACTTTGTATAAAAGGATGTGCACTAGCTCAAGAGATACACCATCCTACCTTTCGCAGAATGGCTTTGTATAAAAGGATACGTACTCAAGAGATACATCACCCCACCTTCTGCAGAAGGGCTTTGTATAAAAGGATATGCACTAGCTCAAGAGATACGTCATCCCACCTCGTGATGAGGGATTTTTGCTTGCTTTAAAAGGATGTGCACTAGCTCAAGAGATATACCATCCCGCCTCATGATGAGGGCTTTCAAACACGCTTAGTCAGTTTAAAAGTAATCAGACATATATCATTATATATGCCCTCGCCTTAAGGTGGTTGATACCACTTGCTAGTATCAAGCACATTAAGGTAGAGTGAAAACACGCAAGGGAACAAGAGCTTTCGCAAAGCCCATGCCCCCAAAGATGACATGTGCCACGATCACCAAATGTTCCCACAAACACATCGTTATTAATTGCTAAGATAATCAACAAGAGATAAGGTCAGAACATCAAATCATGAAAGCTATGCATAAATCACATATTAGATCACATCAAAAGACCAAGGCTACCTTGCAGGTTCGAAACCAAGTATAGCCGTTGGGCTATACTGCAGATATCTCATAATCGAGTGTAACAACAAGGTGAGATACAAAACAATCCAAAGTGCGTAGAAGCAAATTGAGAGTATTGCAAAGTTTTGTTACAAGAGATATGACTACATGATACATCACATGGAGTGATTCTACTAGTCAAGCATAAGATATATATATATATATATATGTATATATAATATCAACCCCATCTTCATATATGGACTAGGTCCATTTTTTCTTACTTGCTTAAGGGACACACGGTCCTTATCAATATTTATGTTTGATCATCATCTGCCAACTAGGTAGAGCCATAGTGAAACAACAAAAATGAGAGAGGAGACAAAATGCTTTAGGAACACCATGTAGGAGGATGCCCTCAAAACACCCTCTACAATGCTATGCCCCCAAGGAACAACACACAACAATAAAGAAGAGGAGAGAGGAATATAGAAGAATTGAGATACAAATAGAAAAATGTTACGACAGAGACAGTCTTGTTGTATCTTTGACCTTACAAGAGTATCAAGGGTCATCCAAAGAGACCTAAACAATATATAACACATGAGGGAACACAACACAATGCTAACAACATATATATTTAGGAGGGGGCCACCCTTGAGAGCAGCTAGAATAGGTGCTACATCAAGTGTGGCTAAAGGAGGGAGAAATACTTACCTGATTCATTGGGATATTTCCTAGTGGACAATCCATGTCTATCAGCTCAGGATATATCATATTTGTTGATATTGTATTAACATTTAAGTTTAGGACAGCGATAAGCTTTGGTGGGCTTCAAAGAATGGTATTCAATACCGGTCGTGTAGTTAATTCCAACAACTTGTAAAGGTACTCTAATTCCTTGTTGCTTGACACCACAACCATAGAGAGTCCATCTCTTTAGAAGATGGTGAGGCCTCGTAGGTTTCATAGTCTATAGTATAAGTAAAAGTATTATCTTTGTTTTCTACCAAGGAAACTTTAGGTTTCTTAGGTGCTTCCAAAGATTGCTTGGATGAGATTGATGTGACTTTTGATGTGTCAGGCTTAGAGTTATTAATTTTATATTCCCCCATGAAGAAAGGAGTAAATTCTAATGAACCCCAATCGTCACCAAAAAGTGCATTCGATGGTTTAGAGTCTTGCACAACATTATATGTGGCAAGATGTATTGATGAATCAACTTGTAAGTTATGTAGACTCATATGATTGTTAACTTGTTTTTATGTTTCAATATGTAAAAAAAATTTCGGCTTTGGATCGGCTTTAATGGTGTGAATTTTATTTTCGTAAATAAACTTTATTGATCGATGGAGGGTAGACGAAACTGCCCCCATGGCAAGGATCCATGGTCTACCGAAAATCATATTATATGAAAGTGAACCAAGCATGACATGAAACGGACTAGATATTGTCATGGGTCCAACCTTTACGAGTAAAGTTATGGTACCTAGGGAGTGTCTACCAACATTATCAAAGCCACAAATGCTAAGCCTATTTGGTTTAATTAAAGAAGTGTCGATCTTGATTTTGTGTAGCAAATCAATGCCACAAACATTAAGAGCTGATCCGTTGTCAATCATGACTCTTTTTATCAACTTTTTATCTATTGTGACAAAGATTATAAGAGGATCATGTTTGTTTTAAACTTTGGTTAACAATAATTCATGTGGTTGAAATAGAATATCCATTTTTGTTGCATGCATACAATCTAAAAGAGTTGCTACATCATTCAACTTAATAGCAGGTGATACTATCACCTTTTGTAAAGCTTCTTGGAGCATTTTGTGGTATGTAGGTGATGTTTGTATGAGTTTCCAAAGAGAGATCTTAGTAGGAGTAGCACAAAGCTTCTTAACAAGATCATAATCTTGGCCACTTTTCTGAGTAAGGCGAGGTGGTTGAGGAAGCATAGGTTGAGAAGATGGAAGAGAGACAGGCACATGTGGTGCTTTCTTGCTTTGCTTGTTATTATGGGTGTTGTATGTGTGAGCAATCACATTGTAATGTGATTGTTGTGACATATTTTGAACACCTTGATTTCTTTGAGTGATTTGTCTTGCATAGTTTAGAATGTAATCCAAGGTTTGAGGTGGTTTTTGATCACCTTGAACCGTAATCACCAGTTTTAAGCAAGAAGGTACATTCGATGCCCCTTGCACAATCATCTTAGGAATATTACTACACTTTTCTAGTAACCCCTTAGTGGGTGGAAGAAACCTATTAAAGGTAATTGAATTAACATTGCTTTGATTTTGATTGAGCTCGATATTTATCCCTAAAGAATTTAATGTGAGGGACCTTTATTTATCACCAATGCTTCATATTTTAAGGGGAGAGCATTGGGACAAAGGGAAGGGAAAGTATTGTTAAAGGATTTATTGATGGTTTGATCTTTAGTGACGTCCAAAGGATTTGAAAGTGTAACCAAAGGAGAGCTACCCAAGGTCTTTGCATCCTTAGAGATATCCAAGGTTCTTGAACATTCATCCAAAGGAGGAAGATCAAAGGTCTTCACTTCCTTAGAGATATCCAAGGTGTTTGAACATTCAACTAGAGGAGGAATGGGATAACTCATGGAATCATCATCATCATCATATATTTTAGATATTAGTTCCAAAGCATTAATAGAAGAAGAACTTTCACATTCATCTTTCTCATGAGTAATCATGGAGATGTATTCGGTTAGGTCTTCTAATACTGAAGGGTACGTATTCATGAGAGCTATGAAGTTGTCAAAATTAGATACATAATTAAGGATTTCAAATGAAGAGCATTTAAATATGTTCTTATGATATATGGATTGTATATGAGTGAAACATGAGGATTCATATTAAGGAATTTGTAGAAATTCTCAAAGTCTTTGATATATGCATGTAAAGATACCAAAGAGCAATGAGATGAAGATGCCATAATAGAATATCTTGGAATAGCAATGCACAATAAGATCTTTTCATTTATCAAATATAACCAATATGAGAGACTTTTGTACACCACAACACTAGTTTGAGGAAACCAGGTTTTTGAAGCTTGTTACCAAGAACAAAAATGTACTATTGTCCTTACAAATGGAGTGATTAAGATGTAAAGAGTGCTGCACAAAAGGTAATATAGACTACTTTTAAGATTTCTTGCAAAGAAATGTTAGAGAGAGGTTAAATTTCTTATGTTGAAATACACATTGTGT
Organism: Cunninghamia lanceolata; assembly: GCA_027924645.1. Classification (NCBI taxonomy): domain Eukaryota; kingdom Viridiplantae; phylum Streptophyta; class Pinopsida; order Cupressales; family Cupressaceae; genus Cunninghamia; species Cunninghamia lanceolata. The sequence goes on along the minus strand of BSBN01000680.1, from coordinate 964,353 downwards.
AATTACAAACATGTGAAATTTTCAAAGTAAAGTATGAAATGGTGTAAAAATTTCAAATGGGCAATGAAAATATGATTTAAATAATTGCTAGATCTGAATTTAAAGATGTTTATGACAGCAGCAAAATCTGAAATAAGATTTTGTCTACAATCCCTAGCTTTTGGAATTACCAGGTTATATGAAAAAAAAAAATTTTTTAAGCAAAACCCTAGAAAATGAAACCTTCAAATGCAAGATTTGATATGATGAAATCATGCTTTACTATAATAAAGATAAGATTTGATGAAAATATTAGAAAATTAAATTTTTTTATAATATGCAATGCAAAATATGCAAAACTATGCCTTAATGCAAGCCTAGAATGCTTGTTTTTTTCATTTTTTCAAATGTATGCCAATTTTTTCAATGCAAGATGATAAATATGATATGATTGAATGCAAGGACTAATTACAATACTCAACAAGATGCAAGTTCAGTAAAAACACGGGTTCACCAAAATGTTATGTATGAAAAGTGGGAAGATGGTGGATAGTGTTAAGATTTGTCAAATCAAACCCTCCTTTCACACTAACACTCAAGGACAACAACTAAGACAAGTCACTATAGATGAAAGAGGACTCAGCTACATGTTAGTGTACTCAGTAATGATATGGAAAGATTGATTAGATTGAGAGATTTGTCAAACTCTACTTCAAATAAGCCTCAAACCCTAATTATAATGAAATCAGGTACAAATGAACAAAATGCTACAGATCATCAGACAGGAAGACAGACAAGAAGGCTCAGAAACATACTAGAAGTTGGATTTCTGTAAACAAAAACTTTGCAGACTATGGGGTGGACGCCCAAGCCCAATAGGGTAGTTATTCCACAGATCTGGAACAGTGAGGTGTGTCGGATGATATCCTAATCCTTCTTTTGGGATGAATCTTGTCATGAGGACTATGGGGCAGACACTCTAGTCCAATAGGGTAAAATATCAAAAATTTTCTCTAGATCATGAATCCTTATCCTCTGAATTGCTTCTCTACACATGCACTTTCCCAAATCCTGCCCCTGTAACCTGCAATCACAAAGAGAGGGGTTTGGGGGTTGTGGTGTTTAGGAGCTTGCCTCGGTCAAGCCCCAAAATGACATTCAAGTCTTCCAACACCATTGTTAGATAGAGTGAGTGCCCAAGGGAGGGTAGAGGCCAAATCAATGATGAAATAACATGATTGAAGCACAAATAGATGTCACCTTAGAGGTGAAGCCCTTATGGAGATGAAGATCCTTCAAATCATGAGATGGATTGATGAAGCCAAATCTGCAACAAACAAATACAATAACAACACAATTATGCTCTGCAACACAATGAATGCCTTGAAATCCCTTAGCTCAATATCACAAGTTTGCATTCTCCATCTAGGTGTAAAATGAAATCATAAACTCACTTATATATTCTTTCTCGCTAACTTTCATAATTTAAATTGAAAAGGCCGAGAAAGGGAAGCCTTTTTAAAGGTCCTATGCTGACACATTAAATTTGGATCCTGACAAAATAGGCTAGACTTGGACATGGGTGCCCAAGTCCCAAGGCCACTTTAGGTCTTGATTAAGCATTTAGAACTAGCCCCTAAGTCCCATTTGACATGGGTTTCGAGGGAAATTGCTCCAAGACAAGCATTAAGCTTGTAAAGTGTAAACACGGGGATCTAGGATCTAAACTAGGAGACCGTAAAAAGGCATAGGGATACTTTTTACTCCATAACAAAGTGTTTAATTTCAAAAAGGTGATCTATTTTATTTAAATGTGTTTTTGAAACAATATGTGGGGTAAAATACATTTTGTTTGAGGAGTTTGAATTATTTTTGTAAGAAAGGAATTATTTATTTTTACGTTGTAGAAATATTTAATTGTGAAAGGCATTATTTTATTGTGTTGTGGGAAATAGATTAATTTCTATTTGTTAGAAATATTTATTTGAAGTAATTGTATTTTGTGGAAAGAATAAAAAGGGTTTCTAAGTTATTTTGAAATTATGGGATATAAGGGGAAAAGTGCTTTATTTTGTTTCATTATGAATTGTTTGAAATGGAGAAAATGGGAATTTCCAAACCCTCTTCTTTGAAAATTTTGATTTGCTCATGCTAGGAGATCACTTGGTCAAACTAGATCACATGAAGAATGGAGAAGATTCCCCTCACCATTACCTTCAGTTTGAGTGAGGTATTTCTCTTTTTGGTTGTGTATGTAATTTATTTGTTATATTTAATTCGTAGGAATTTTTTGTTTTTTGAAAATTGAATTTCTTACCTAGACCCTATCAAAAATTTTAGAAATGTAAATTTTATTTGAAAAGTGTGTTGTTTGGGTAGATTAGGCATAAGAGGGTATGATTAGATTTTCAGATTTTGCATTCCTTGAAAAGCATGAAAATTAAATGAATTTCCATGTTTTAATCATATGTCATGGAAAAATTTATGTTTTTCGAAAAGCATGATGTTAGGTGAATTTAGAGCAAGAGGGTATTTTAAGGTTTCTGAAATTTGTTGTATTTCAAAAAAGTGAAAATTTGGGTGTATGGTTTTGGGAAGGATGCTTCAAGATCTGTCAATGGTGGATCTTGAACATTTGAGAAAATATTTTATTTTAATTTATTGAAATTTGGAATTTCTAAAAGTTACATGTTATGTGGAATCATGTATTAGGGTGTGTGCATGAAGATGGGGGACTAGAAAATCATAATGTGATCACATTATTGCCTGCTAAATATAATAAAAAATAGAGACCCGCGACCTCCTTGTTTCACAATGTTTTTCAATAGCATAGCAAAATGTGAGTAGGGTTTTTTATGCGAACGTGTTTTGGAAAAATTGAAGAACTCCGTTGAGCAAGATATCTTGTCGCCATTCCCACCATGGATGAGCGCAACAAAATCAACAAATAAAAGTAGGTAGGGTTTTTATCATTTTTCTACATTTTAAAATGAATTGAATTTCTTTTTCATTGTTTTAATTAAATTTTTATTCTCAATTTGCAGTTGATGAACCAGTGCAAAACCTGAATCTAGGGGATCAAATTCCATGTGAGGAGGAGCCTCAACCCCTCCTCAAAACCCACCTTCACATCCTCACCATTCACTTAACACACAAGAAAATTATTTAGGGAAAATCTAAGAAAACAAAAATAGTTTGAATCCTTAGTTCAAGCATTAAAAACTCCAAATACAAGCACCGATCACAGGAGAGCCCTTCCCAGTTCATTAGAGGTCATTATTTCTGACATTGACTCAGTGACAAACCAAATCATTATCTTACAAACATGTTAAAGACAAAAATTCAAAATATGAATTATGTGCACTTTTATCAATCCTAAAACTAATCAACCACTACATGAGGGTTGCAAATGATTCTCAATTCATTGGTGTGTGCAAGATGGTATATCCCAAAACTTTTGGAAGATGGTATATAGTTTTTGATGACCTTACCTGTAATAATAATGAGGTCCTACAATATTATTTGAGGAAACTCTATTGTGTGTTCGTCTGCAACAAGATTCCTAACTACTTCGACATTCGGGAGTTCTAGGGTAGAGGTGGTGGCTCTACACAAGATAGACAGAGGAAAAATCATGACCAAAACCATCCACATAGACCCCTCATGAGGCCACAACATATCTCACTCCCCTCGACTTTGTAGGAGAGTGTTGAGGTGGAGACACTGCATTCTCTAAGTTCCCTCATGCAATCTTTGGCACAACATGGCGACAATCTTACCAAGGCTGATGAGGGTGAGAATAGTAGGCATTGTCGGTCCCCATATCTTTGCAGATCATATGGGGCTTTGTGCGATTATGGGACCCAGGACGCTCCCCATTTAGACATTCCAGATGATGTTGTAGAGTGTTAGGACCATGCGATGAAGTGTAAAGTACGCATTCCAAAATAATAATTATTGAAGTAAATAATCCACTTAATTACATCAACTCAATTAAAAAGTTAAATCTTCTATATATCAACAATAATGACATTACATCTTACAAATCCACATGCCATAACCAGTGTTAGCACTATAAAATAGTATACAATATACATCTTAGGCTCTCATGCCATAAGTCATCATAATGAATAATAAGGTACAATAATCAAGAACAAGTAATGAATAAGTACTAACCCACATAGTCATCCACAAGCTGAGAGACAAGAACATGACTCAGATGCTTTTCCCCCAACCATGAACCAATCACACTTCCTCGGAATCCTTCATGACACAAAGGATACCCGACCCTACACGAAACGCCTAGCAACCTGGAAACAACTGGTAGGAGGGAACACCTGATGCAACCTAATATCTAAAAACAAATCTAAACAATGATGTGCAATATCTCACAACAGGACATGTGGCAGTGAATTATATAGATAAAGTTTTGCTAGACAATTTTTCATCTATTTCAATGAATACATGGCTTGGCCCAAGCACTTATAATAGTTATGGTCAAATCCTGAAAAGAGGAAAGCCTTCTCTATTTGCCCACATTCGACATCCTAGCCTGAAAGTAACCCACATACACCTAGAGAAATAAATTAAAGCCAAAGCATACACAATCTTAATTCCATTCGCATTCTACCATTTACTATTTCTCAAATATTTAAAGGGGGTATAATTCTCTAATAAGCATTGAAAGAGGAAGCCTATGTTTGATTAATAGAGAATGAGCAATGTGTTTAGGTAAGCCAATATGTCTATAAAATATATGAGTGTAGGTGAATTTTCCTTTTTGATATGTATCTATTCAAGTAATATCCACGTACATGAGTAACATTTTCCAAAACTATTTTCATGAAATCATAGTAAAATAAGATTTTAAATTCAATCATTTCCTAAAAGTTCTATTTAACCACTTATATAACCAACTCTATTTTTCTATAAGAAACCTATACATTTATATGAATATATTCCAAAACACTATTCTCCTTTCTAAACATAAACACATGCCGAATATTTGTATTAAGGAAAAATAAGATTAAAGGCTTGAATTGATCACAATCATCCCCATTGAGGCTGACAGGCTCAAACATAACTGGCAAAAACTTAGCAAGGACAATTAAGAGAGTAAGGATGAATATTAAACAATTTGTAATAATAGTTGATATTGTACACAGGCCGATCCCAAAGACAAGACAATGAAAAACTCAGAGAAAAAGGTGATTTCAAGTATAACATGCCAAAATTAAGTAAGCACGAGGTTGCTTTTAAAGGGGTAGCTTAGCGAGTCGGGCATAAATACACAAAGGATACGCCGATTAGCAGAGGCAAAAAGCCGTTTAGCTTCTAAATAGGTGGTGACATATAAAAGGGCCTAAGTTCAGTATTGAAGGCTGATGCAAGATTGCAACAGGCCAATACTCATATGTATGAGGGGGTCATCCCACAATAATGGGTTACACTTTTTGGCCAAACTTGACATTGAAATCAACATTTTGAACTAAATCTTCACTTTCTGACACCTATAGCCACTAAACCGTTAGGAATTTGAAGATGATGCAAACTAGTGATTTGTGAGATTTTGTTTGTAGATTCTAAATATATATTTTTTAAAAAAAATTGGAGTTAAATTGTAAAAAAAATTTACGTCTCCTTTGATAACTAGTTTTTAATAGTAAACAACATTTTTTTAAAGTGATGTGTATTCTTTAGCACATAACTTTTTTTCTACAAAGGATAAAATTCTGATTCTTTTGAATTTAGATTAGTAACAACGATATATAGGGCATGCATTTGGTTTCATGATGTTTTGTTGAATATTTTTTTTAATTAAGTTTTGAAGTCAAACCAATTATAATTTAGACATAGGCATATTCTGTAAAACATAACTTTTTCTGTATGGATTAAAATTCAATTTTTCTTTTTTTTGTTGAAACAAGGACATCAATACCTAAGGCATAGATATTTTTCATAATTTTTTTTCACTAATTTACTAATTTTCCATGTGTGTAGAACAAAGAACTTGATGTTCAGTGAAAAACCTACATTCACAAGAAATAAAAATAAATATAATAATCAAATTAAATATATTTAAAATTATACTTTTTGTGAAGCTTATAATAAGGACTACATACTTACAAAACATAAATTTTAAATGAATTCATTTGATCCCCCAAAAGGTAAATCAAAAGTGGTTTTTTATCAGCATTTTGATAGGTGTAGAGGAGACTCCATTATAGGTGATCAAACCCCCTTCAATTAAAATCCTTTAAATGGAACCTTTCAAGGCTTAAATCATTATATTTTCTAAAAATATGTGATTTCAACAAAAATCAGGATGTCCCAGAAAGTGTAACCCATTATTGTGGCATCACCTGAGCCCGTAATAATAAGGAAAAGTTGATATCTACATTCCTAGCAAGACCAAACAACAATAAAGAACATATTTATATGACAAACTAACAAACAAACAAAAAGGATAATGTTGTATGTTCAACAAACAAACCGACAAAGGTTAAAATAAAGGCCGTTAGGTTTCACAACCGATAGTATAATATAAAGGCTAAACCAAGATAAAATCGGCCACAATATTTAACTAACAGACCAATGAAAGAAAAGCTAAGGGCCATAGTAAACAAAGAGCTAACCATTTGAGTTAACTAAGTAAGGTTTTCCATGGTAAGCACAAGCCAAACAACCAAGGATGCGAGGCCATTCGCTAACAAAAAAGGCCAACGTCTATAGGATAAAGGCCATAATAATATGCATAAAGAAGTTGATCTATATTCTAGCCACTCCAGTATTCATCACGGGCCGATTTACCCATAACCTAGGCCATTACTTAATTTACACAAGCTAAAAACATTAAATTACAAAAGGTTGTTGTTCAAATGTTACGCAAGTAGTCAGATAAAGACCGCTGGAAGCTACAATATTGAGCTGATACAATACAAGAACAAAATTGGGAAAGATTCCATTAAGCAAGCCTATGGATGTCCTAAGGAAATAGGCGCTAAGACTTGACAAAGGAGAGATTAAAAGGCCGACAAGATTTAGGTTTGAAAGATCAGTTACTCAATAATAACTATTATCCAAACAAGATTCAAACTTATGAATTTGTCTAACAACTACTTATCTAAGCAAAGTTTCAAATAAATAAGGATAAGACATAGGTTGTTTGAAAAGAGTAAGGGCCAAGTTACATGCATAGAAGCATCTTTAATCATACAGACCAAACTTTATAACTATAAAGCAAGCTTTTAGAAGTAACCATAGCTATTTTGTAACTAAAGAAAACATAAGAAAGGAAATAAGAAGGGGTACCCAGTGCCACAATGTGTTGGGGTAAGGATTCTGAGTTCCTGTATCTGCCTCCTTGCTCTCCCTTCACTATGTAAGTGCCTACCCAAATTCTCTTGCTGCTCTCCTTACTTCTTTTCTCTATGTCGTTCTTTGCTTCTTTCTTTTTTTATCTTCTTCCTACATCTAATTATGACTTGAGTATCATTTTAACTGAGTATCCTTAAAACATGTGTATTATAGATATTTATAAACATAAAAGGCTTTATTTATTTTTGGCTTGAACTATAAGATCAAAGTAAGATTATTATATACAAATCTATTATATATGGCTATATATCATTAAACACTTTATTTTAGTTTAACTAGATTATCCATTCATGTAAAAGTACAACATAGTTATTCATAAAAAATGTAAATAGATTGACTTATGAATGACTATAGAAAAATCAAATTAACTTCACTTGTATAATTCTACTAAATCTAATTTAAAGAACATACACATACATAGCTCGATTTGTATTTTAAAGGACATTTTGAAACAAAAGTAATTGCATAACTATTTAATCTTCACACACAATCACATCCATACACATGCTTAACAAGATTATGCTCCAGGTGACTCAATGAAACCAATTAAAGAATGCAAGACAAAATGATGCTATATGATCTATGTGTGTGTGTGTAGGTATCGGGGTTCCATCCTAACAATTCTTTCCGGCAGCTAGTCGATTCTACCTCAACCATGTTCTCGTCTTTGATGTTTCCTGCATTCAGTCGCACTTGATTTTTCATCAATAGGTTAGTCCTCAAAAATCATAGTTGAAGCTCAAGAAAAGATAATCCATAATTATATACATCTTAATCCCTATAAATCACGCCAATTACCTATTATGCACTTGAAATTTACCCAACAGTAAAATAATTAATGTAATAATCAATAGTTCGTAGTATAACTGACTCAAAACAAAGTTGAGATGTGACATGCAAGGGCAGTAGTAGGTGATGGAGACATCCTTATTGGATGATATTGTACTCACAGATGAGAACTTGCAGGATACATTTGGTATTGATGCCTATGTAATTTTTTAGAAGGTTATGCAATTTAATATGTTTGTATTTGAAATCTCTAATTAATTATATGAATAAGTCAAAATTAATGTATGTAATTATCTATACTATGAAATTCCAAGGTCAAAGTATCCATCCTACATTTGATATCCATCCAGTGTAGGGTTATGAGAGGAGGTCCAGTCAATAGGTATGTAATTTATCACAAGATCATAAATATAGTACATGTAAACTTGTTGTCATATATCAATGGTAATCTTATTTAGTGAAAATTTGATGATGAATAGGTGGATGTTAGAGCTTCACCATCATAAGTATTTCCTTGGTCTCCATGTAGAGGTAGTTTCACTGAGGTAAATTTTACCATATCTAATCATTATGCATTTAAATAATGTTATGTATCTATTTTGGTCAAATAACCTTGAACTCTTTTTTTAGATGTTGACAAATATGGCAGATACTCCTCCTCATCTTCATTAGTCAGTGGAGGTGGGCATTGCTGTAGTTGTTTTGTCTGCAAATCCTTTGACTGAGGTATGCGCTAGTAACATGTAAATGTCATTTTATATTTCTTATTCTATCTTGACATCATTTAATGTACATAAATAATATTCGTGTTTACTCAATTTAGCTTTTTCATGCTTCTCACAGGAGGTCACAACTCCAACCTATCTAGCTACAGATGAAGAGAGAAAAAAATGATCGAGAGGGATCACCAGATCGTGGTAAGTGATTGATTACATATGTCATGTTATATATTTTGAATATTTTTTATATTAATGTGGATATTGTTTGATTGTATTAATAGGTGGATCTTCAAAAATCTCTATCGAGGAGGTCTAGTCAACGGATGAGAGAGGATGAGTCATTAACTGATTCTCCATCTTCAAAGCTAAGTAAGGGCTATCGATTATTTTATATCAGTCATAAGAAATTTGATTTTGGGACATTTTGTTACATATGCCTATTTGGCTTTGTAAACATACTTTTGTATTTCACCGATGTATATTGTTCTATATGTCTGTATGGCTTTATTTTTACATGCCTATATGGCTTGATATACACACTATATGTTATTTTCATGACATTATGTATATATGAGATTTTATATTATATATAATATAATGATCAATTATGGTTATAGGATAGATAATGTATCATGCTTAAAAGTTTTGATATTGCGTACATGTTTTCAATGTTTCCATGCAATGATATTATGTTCAATCATAGTTCAATATATATTCCAAAGTGTTTGATTAATTCCTATATGTTGACAGCATCCTTGCAAAATGCATTTTGTGCATATCTTATAATCATTTCATTCCATGAGACTGCATTTCTTTGAGGCATCATGTCAAACAGTTCATGCACCTTGTTTATGCTTCCACACTTTGCATACATGTCTCCCAGGGCAGTTGCAACTACAACATTTGACAAAATTCCCATATCCTTTATGCTTTGATGGCTGTCCATACCTTGTTCTCAAGATCCCATTTTGGCATAGGCAAGGAGGATGTTGGCTAAGGGAGGTGTCTTTTCAATGGCAAAGCCTCCTGGTCATTATCGGCTACACCGGACGGAGATAGTCTCTTAAGAGCCCTAAGACAAAAAAGGTGTCAAACTTTAGACCAAATGTTCTATCGAACCATGATACCTATGAAAATCTTCTTTGCATGTATAGGTGGATTTCAAGTCCACCGACAAATACCTATCTTAGTTTTTTAAATCAATTTCATTTGCCTATGGTGGCAAGGAACACATTATTCCAAAATACTTTTGTTTCATGTAGTGGAAAGGTGGTAGGAGTGAAATTTTGCATTCCACACCTCATGGGGCTGAATGGACTACGGGAACATGTCGGGGTAGGTAGGTAAATGCTAGAGGAAGTCTTGTTTCGTGTGCCAAGTGTCCTAGTCATTCCGGGCTACAAGCTTTCGACAAGTGATCTTAAGTGACTTTACCGAAAGCTTGTAGCTCAGAATGACTAGGACACTTGGCACACAAAAAAATACCTCCCCTAGCATTTACCCACCCATCCTAACATTTTGGTATAGTCCATTCGGCCCCACAAGGCACAGAACAAAAAATATGGGTTATGGCAGGGTTATGCTGAATGCCATTGATGCATTTTGCAAGAATGCATTTAATTTCAACACGATCAAAAGAATTGGAGTTTACAAAAACCAAGAGAGGTTATTGTGGACAGACCTCACATGCACATGTAGGTTCAAATGAAAGATTCCCAGGTGCCACAAATTCTAAAAACTGCTCCATCAAAGTTTGGCAATTTTTTGCTCTTAGGGATCTTAAGTGACTTTACTGAAAGCTTGTATCCCAAAATGACAAGGACACTTGGAGCACAAAACAAGACCTCCCATAACATTTAATTACCCATCTTGACATGTTGGCACAAACCATTCAGCCCCACAAGGCGCAGAATGAAAAATATGGCTTATGGCAAGGTTTATTGAATGACATTGATGCATTTTGCAAGAATGCATTTAATTTCAACACGATCAAATGGATTGGATTTGAAAAAAACTACGAGAGGATATTGTGGATAGACCCAACATGCACTTGTAGGTCCAAATAGAACATTCCCAGATGCCACAAATTCTAAGAACTGCTCCATCAAAGTTTGATAGTTTTTTTCTCGTAGGGATCTTAAGTGACTTTGTTGGAAGCCTGTTGGTGCAATCACAGTCAGAGGGTTCACAGAATGAATTTTCTAAACCATGCAGCTAGAGTAAACACAATAGAAACAACTCAATTTAGAATGCAATGGAAGATTCATATATTCAGAATATCAAAGATTTACAATGCTCATATGCCGACAACATGCGGGCTATGATCAAAGGGCTCACATGCCTGCTTTCCGGGCTATAACGGATATGCAAGATATGGCATTGAAGTGCCTTCCCAGAATAAAAGCTCTAATCTAAACTATCATAATTGCTAACTGACTTCCTAATTCATCTACGAGATCTATATATATCATCTTCAATCTCATGAAATCCTTTGTGTCGGCCACAAGAGGTTACAAACTCTAATGAAGGATGTAACGTGTAGAAACAAGTAGGTTGACCTACAACATCTGGTATTGCTCCGCAAATGGGTGAAACTTGGTGTGGACCTCAAGGAAGGTCTATCTGAACCATGTGTTCCATGTATGATGTTCCATTTGGCTCTGCAAGTCACATAAGTCCTCTGCAAACCCTCTCCTTCAACTAACTGTCTGAATGCTCTGTTCTGTGAAAATTGATGATCTTCTGATAGTGATAACTTTTAGCAGACAATCCCAAATGACCTAAAATTTGAATATGATGTAGATGCTAAGTCCTGCTCTGTGAGCTTTGATATGAAGATGCGGTGAAATGCGATACAAAATGTTGAAATTGCAAATGACTGAACTGAATTGAAAATAAAAGCAAACGAAAGAATGCAAATATTTTTGGTCGATGCAAGATTGCTCTACAACTTGGGATGCTCCTACATCAGACACCCAGGGTTGTTAAAAAAGTGAGTCCCTCACTTTTTTGGTGCTAGAGGAAAACCAAGGTGGTCTACCTCATCTTGAGAAATCCATGATGAATCTTCTTCCAATCTTCCCTTCCACTTGACTAGGTATTCTTTGTATTACTTGCCTCTGGTACTGCATCAATCTGCTATCCAAGATGTCCTCTATCTGCTCCGGTTGTTGTTGTGGTAATTGATTCTTTAAACCTTATTTAATGTTGTCACTTGCCTCTCCTTCATGATACTGATATAGGTCTGCAATCTTGAATATAGGTGATATACCCAATGTCTCTGGTAGCTCCACTTCATATGCATTTCTTGAATCAAACTTCCTAAGTATCTTACATGGTCCAAACTTCTTCATCTTTAGCTTGTTGTATGTTCCCATTGGAAATCTCTCTTTTATCAGATATTCCATTACTTCATCTCCAACTAAAAATTCTTTGTGTCTCCTCTTCTCATCTGCTTGTTCCTTATACTTACTATTCATCTCCTCCAAATGCTTTTTGATCTGATTATGTAGAGTCTCCATGTATCTTGCAAATTCTTCTATCTCTGCACTTCTCTTATTTTCCATATTGATGTCTTTTAACTCTGCAACTCCTCTAGGTTTTATTCTGGTCACAATCTCAAATGGTGTCATTCTTGTACTCCTATTCACTGAATTATTGTATGCAAATTCTGCTTACGGTAGAATTAGATCCCAATTTCCTACCTTATCTCCTACCAAACATCTCAACAAGCTACCCAAACTCCTATTTACCACTTCTGTTTGTCCATCTATCTATGGGTGAAATACTGAACTGAACTTTAGGTCTATCTTCATCTTCTTCCACAATGTCCTCCAAAAGTATCCAATGAATCTTGTATCTCTATCTGAAACTATACTCTTAGGTAATCCATGCAATCTCACAATCTCCCTGAAAAATAGGTTAGCAACATGTATTGCATCATTTGTCTTCTTATAATGTATGAAATGTGACATCTTTAAAGGTATGTCCACCACTACAAATATGGCATCATGTCTCCTCTGTGTCTTCGACAATCCTAATAGGAAATCCATGCTTATATCTTCCCAAGGTCTCTCCGATACTGTCAAAGATTTGTACAAACCAGTATTCTGACTACTCCCTTTTGCAACTTGACATACTCTATAACTCTACACAAACTTCCTTAAATCCTTCTATATTTGAGGCCAAAAGTAATGTTCACTTACCAAAGCCACTAACTTATCAATTCTAAAATGTCCTGCCAATCCACCACTATGCTTCTCCTTTATCAAATTATCCCTCATTGAACTCCTAGGTATATAGAACTGATTTCCTTTGAACAACATATCCTCCTGAATGAAATAGTCTAACCACTTACTTCTATCTATCACAACAGGGTCCTTACATGCTTTCCATGGTTTTGTAAAATCAAGATCCTATTCATACATGTCCTTCAGTTCCTCAAAACCTAATACTTCTACTATCATCTCTGTCAGCAAATTCCTTCTTCTGCTTAGTACATCTACAACTTTATTTGACTTCCCACTCCTATGCTTCAATACAAATGTGTAACTCTGCATGAACTCTACCCATCTCATATGGCTTTGATTCAACTTTCCTTGACTATTCAAATATTGTAAAGCCTGATGATCTGTGTACAACACAAACTCCTTAGGAAACAAGTAATGTCTCCACTTCTTCAAAGATTGAATTATGGCATAAAACTCCTAATCATAAATTGAATATCTTCTACTGGCATCATTCAACTTCTCACTGAAATATGCTACTAGTTTACCTTCTTGACTTAACACTCCTATTGCATTTCCACTGGCATCACAATCTACTTGAAATACTTTGTTAAAATCTGGTAATGTTAACACTGGTTGCTCTGTCACTTTCTGCTTCAATAATTCAAAACTTTTATCTACTCCTAATATCCACTTAAAATCCTTTCTGTCACCTCTCATTGTCTCTGTCATTGATGTGCATACTAAATTGAAATTTCTAATGAAGTTCTGGTAGAAACTTTCTAGTCCATGAAATGATCTGACCTCTCCAATGCTCTTCGGTGTTGGCCACTCAACAATTGCTCTAACTTTCTTAGGGTCCATCTTCAATCCTTCCATAGAAATCACAAATTCCAAATATACCAATTCTTCCTTCATGAAACTACATTTCTTGATGTTTATCAGCAACTTCTCTTCCCTCAACCTCTGCAATACTTGTCTAATATGCCACAAATGTTCTTCCTTTCTCTTACTAAAAATCAGAATATCATCCAAGTATACAATAACAAACTTACCCAAGAATTTCTTCAAAACCTCATTCATCAACCTCATGAAAGTACTCGGTGCATTAGTCAATCCAAAAGGCATCACTAACCATTCATACAATACTTCATTTGTCTTAAATGCAGTCTTCCACTCATCTCCTTCTCTGATGGTATCCACTCTTCAAGTCTATCTTTGTGAAATACTTTGCTCCACTCAAACAGTCCATGATGTCATCCATCCTTGGCAATGCAAATCTATACTTAACTATGATCTTATTGATTGCTCTAGAGTCTATACACATCCTCCATTCTCCATATTTCTTCGGTGCTAGTACTGCAGGTACCACACATGGGCTTAAACTTTCTTTGATCAATCCTTTCCTCAACAATTCCTGTATTTGTCTATTCAACTCCACATTCTATGATGGTGTCATTCAGTGTGTTGCTTTGTTAGGCAAACCGGCTCCAAGTATAAAGTCCATATGATGACTGATACTCCAGATTGGTGGCAATCCTTTAGGCACATTATCTGATATGATGTCTTCATACTCTATCAACAATTCAGTTATCTCTTATGGCTATGACTCTTCTTCTTTTCTGGTAACAGTCTCTGCACTTAGGGTTCCGTACTTCTTAGGAATCAAAGCAAAACACATATTCTCATGTCTCAAACCATCCAAAAAATTCCTTCCATCGACTAAACAAATTCTAGCATTCCCACATACTTTGCTTTTAGGCTAATCTTCCAAAGGTATAAAGATATGTTTCTTCCCATTTGAAGTTATAGTATAACTATTCTTTCTTCCATCATGTATAGCTTTCCTATCGTACTGCCATGGTCTACACAACAATATATGATATACATCCATCGGCATAATATCACACAATACTTTATCATTATAAGATCCTATATGAAATTTCACCAAACATTGTTCACTCACCAATACCTTGTGTTCATCTTGAATCCATGCTATCTTGTAGGGCTTAGGGTATTTCAATCTCTCTAGGTTCATCTTAGTCACCATCTCCTCTGAAACCAAATTATTAGTACTGCCACTATCAATTATCACTTTACAACATTTACCTCCTAATTTGCATCTGGTCTAGAACAAACTTTTCCTTGGCAATGGCTCCTCAGTTGTCTCTCCTTGAAATAATGCTCTTCTCATGACTAATGATTCTCCTTTCTCTGGTTTTCCAACAGAACTAGGTGATCCAACAGGTTCTTCCTTCACATAAGTTGCTCTTGCATTGTTCTATGTTCTCTTGCATGTACTTCCCTGATGACATTCAAATGCTATGTGTCCTTCACCTCCACACTTAAAACAAGTTCCTCTAAATGTTCTCTTATCAAACCCTCTTTCATCTCTCCTATATCCTTCATTGCGGTAAGAATTATGACTCCCTCTGCAGTATAAATTTCTATCATCTCTTTGGTATGAATTGTTATCTCTATTTTCCTTCTTGTATGGACTACTTTGCTTGTTCTACTCTGCATATGATCTTTCTCCTCCAGAATATGTTCTACCTCTCTAAAATTTACCTCCTCTATCTCTCTATGTTTGCTCATGCTTCTTATTCAACTTGTCTTCAACTTTCAATGCAAACCGATATGCTTCTTCTATTGTAGTCATCCTTACCAAACTTAGTTCTTCTTGAATATTCATCCTCAATCCATTTATGTATCTTGCCACTTTCTCCTTGCTTGCTTCACTATGTCCAGTCCTTATGATCATATTATGAAATTCCTCAATATACTCCTTCACCAATTTCTCCTTTTGCCTTAGGTTTTGCAATCTCTTTAACAGTTCCAACTCATAGTCAGCAGGTATGAACTAATTTTTCAACTTTGTCACCATCCTATCCCATTTTATGATCTTTTCTTTTCCTCTCCTATTCCTATCCAACTAAACTTGTTTCCACCAAATAGCAACATGTCCTTTCAACTTAGTTTTTGCAAATCTTACTTTCTCCGGATCTTCAATTTCCTCATATTCGAAGTATTCTTCCAAGTCATTTATCCAATTAATCAATTCCTCTGGATTTAAATTTCCAGTATAGTTCGGTACTTCCACTCTAGGTCTCTTACCATTCTTAGAAATAGCTTTCAACATCTTCGCTTGATCCTATTCTTCTTCTTCTAGGGCTTCTTCATTTTGATCCGCAGACTAAAATTCTTCATCATCACTATCAGCATCATGTCTAGGGTTTAGTCCTCTCCTTCTATCTTCTTCTACAACATCCAATCTAACTTTCATTGTTCTCATCATCTCAATCATTTCTTTTATTCTTCAGCAACATTGGCCATAGAAGGCATCCTCCTCCGCGGTATCTCTTCCTAGGATCTGGTGCAACTACCTCAATTTGGTGATTTGACTACAAGATAGCAACTGCCTCACAATCAATGCTCTATTGACAAACACAAGTAGACTACCTCAGGTCAGCGATTGGTTCACAACAAGATCTTACGAAATGCCTTCACTTCCCAAAGGATTCAAAACTTTGCTTTGATACCACTTGGTGCAGTCATGGTCAGAGGGTTCATAGAATGAACTGTCCAAACCATGCAGCTAGAGTAAACAAAATGAAAACAACTCAATGTAGAATGCAATGGAAGATTAATATATTCAAAATATCAAAGATTTACAATGCTCATATGCTGGCAACATGCGGGCTACAATCAAAGGGCTCACAGACTTGCTTTTTGAGCTACAATGGATATGCAAGATTTGGCATTGAAGTGCCTTCCCAGAATAAAATCTCTAATCTAAACTATCATAATTACTAACTGACTTCCTAGTGCATCTAAGAGATCTATATATATCATCTTCAAGCTCATGAAATCCTTCACATCGGCTACAAGAGGTTACAAACTCCAATGAAGGATGTAATGTGTAGAAACAAGTAGGTCGGCCTACAACATCTGGTATTACTCCACAAATGGGTGAAACTTGGTGTGGACCTCAAGGAAGGTCTAACTGATCCATATGTTCCATGTATGATGTTCCATTTGGCTCTACAAGTCATGAAAGTGCTCCACAAACCCTCTTCTTCAACTGACTGTCTGAATGCTATGTTATGTGAAAACTGATTATCTTTTGATAGCGACAACTTTTAGCAGACAAGTCCAAATGACTTGAAATTTGAATATGATGTAGATGATGATATGTAGATGCTAAGTCCTACTCCATGATCTCTGATATGGAGATGTGGTGAAATGCGGTACAAAATGCTAAAACTATAAATGACTGAATTGAACTAAAAATGCATGCAAACAAAAGAATGCAAATGTTTTTGGTCGATGCAAGATTGATCTACAACCTGGGATGCTCCTGCATCACCTATAGCCCAGAACGACTAGGAAAATTGGCACATGAAACAGGACTTCTCCTAGCAATCCATTAATCCCCACAAGGCGCATAATGAAAAGTATGGCTTATGGCAAGGTTATGTTGAATGCCACTAATGCATTTTGCAAGAATGCATTTAATTTCAACACGGTCAAATGAATTGGACTTGACAAAAACTGAGAGAGGTTATTATGGATGGACACAACATGCACTTGTAGGTACAAACAAAAGATTCCCAGGTGCCACAGATTCTGAGAATTGCTCCATCAAAGTTTGACAGTTTTTTGCTCTTAGGGATCTTAAGTGACTTTGATGGAAGCCTATAGCCTGGAATGATTGGGACACTTAGTGCATGAAATGAGACCTCCCCTAGAATTTACCAACCCATCCCCAATGTGTTGGTGCAGTTCATTTAGCACCATGAGGTGTGGAACGAAAAATATGGCTTATGGCAAGGTTATGTTGAATGCCACTAATACATTTTGCAAGAATGCATTTCATTTCAGTATGGTCAAACAAATTGGAGTTGAAAAAAAATGAGAGATTATTTTGGAAAGATCCAAAATGCACCTGTAGGTCCAAACAAATTCTGAGAACTGCTCCATCAAAATTTGGTAATTTTTTGCTCTTAGGGATCTTAAGTGACTTTGTCAGAATCTTGTAGCCCAGAATGACTAGGACACTTGGCGCATGAAATGAGACCTCCCTTATCATTTACCTTCCTACCTCGATGTGTTGGCGTAGTCCATTCAGTCCCTGGAGGTGCAAAGTGAAAAATATGACTTATGACAAGGTTATGTTGAATGCCACTAATGCATTATGCAAGAATGCATTCAATTTCAGCATAGTCAAACAGATTGGAGTTGAAAAATTAAAAGAAGTTATTGTAGACTAACCCCACATGCACCTGTAGGTCTAAACAAAATATTCCTAGGTGCCACAAACTCTGAGAACTGCTCCATCAAAGTTTGGTAGTTTTTTGCTCTTAGCAATCTTAAGTGACTTTGTCGAAAGCCTATAGCCCAGAACGAATAGGACACTTGCTGTAGAACATTTGGCCCCATGAGGCACATAACAAAAAATATGGCTTATGACAAGGTTATGTTGAATGCCACTGATGCATTTTGCAAGAATGCATTTAATTTCGGCATGGTCAAACAGATTGGAGTCAAAAAAATTGAGAGAGATTATTGTGGATGGACCCCACATGCACTTGTAGGTCTAAATAGAACATTCCCTAGTGCCACAAATTCTAAGAACTGCTCCGTCAAAGTTTGACAGTTTTTTGCTCTTAGGGATTTTAAGTGACTTTGTTGGAAGCCTATAGCCCGAAATGACTGGGACACTTGGCACATGAAATGAGAGATCCCCTAGAATTTACCCACCCACCCAATGCTTTGGACTATTCCATTCATTCCCACAAGGTTTGGAATGTAAAATTTCACTCCTAACACCTTTCCACTGCATCAAACTGAAGCATTTTGGAACAATGCGTTCCTTGCCACCATAGGCAAACCAAATTGATTTAAAAAAAATGAGATACGTATTTGTAGGTGGACCTGACATCCTCCTATACATGAAAAGAAGACATTCGTAGGTGTCACAATTTGATAGAATAGTCAGTCCAAAGTTTGCCACCTTTTTTTTATCTTAGGGCTCTTAAGAGACTGTCTCCATCTGATGTAGCCGATAATGAATAGGAGGCTTGTCCACCGAAAAGACATCTCCCCTAGCATTCACCCACCCATTCTGATGTGTTGGGACTGTTAGTTTGACCCCACAAGGTATGGAATGCAAATTTTCACTCCTAGCACCTTTCTAGTTGAGGAAACTAAACTAAGTATTGTACTTGGCTATTGATGAAAAAGTTTGATAGTTGGTTCTTTGGCATGTACCATAAAGGTGTTCTCACTTAATCCAATGCATTCTATGGGAATCAATCAAAGGTTCTAGGTAATCAAGTAAAAATTTAAATGGTGCATGTATACTCAAATACTTGTAGTTTTGTTTCATAACATGTTGATCTCTTAGAATGACATGGAGATAAAAAATTAACATTAAATTAATCAAAACTTAACATGAAATCATGTTCAATAGTTATCAGTTCTTAGCACCAAATGTGAAGAAACACATGAGGATTTGTAAGATGGAACCCTTGTCATTAAAACTCATGGTAACATCATGATATTATGGTCATAATCTCCTTATAGGATATGACAAAGTCAATTCAATAAGATCTTTCTATGGTTTCATGTTGCAAAGATAAGTTTGATGCACAATTTACAACTTTGGTTTCCATGAATGAAACCATAATAAAACATGATGAAACAATCTTTGAAGGAACCCCTATCACTATGATGCATGAAGAACCATGGCTACTCCCAAGCCTCATAGAGGATATTTTGGCCAAGATTGCCACCATTGGTACTATGAAACCTTCAAGACCTAAGGGCCTGCAAGACAAATGAGAAAAATCATCAAGTTTACTCCAAAAGACAATGACGTGATCCTTTAAGAAAACATGACCCTTAAAGAAAACAAGACCCTTGAGCATAAATAAGAGTCGTACCATGCTAGGTTAGGGATGCATAAGGATTATGCCTACCTTACTTTCCTTCCAAAACCAACTCCATAAGGATTATGCCTACCTCCATCATACTCAATCCTTCATGCAAATGTAATTGCACTATTTATCCAAAATGAGTACACCAACATGATGAAATGAGACAATACCATCAAAATCTCCCCACATAAGCTAAGAAACTATTTGAGAACATGAAATACAACCTCAATCTAGACAAGACTCTTCAAGAAAACATAATGGCATGAGAAACAACTTGACTTAGTTTGATCAAATGAAGCTAATCAACTAGGATCAAGGATCACATACAAGAAGGTAAGAAAAATGTCAAAAATATAGAAGGTGAAATGAGGATAGCAAAGGAAAATGAAATGAAATAAAAAAACTTAATAATTGTACACATAATCTTGTTACCTTTGTGTCATTCCACTAATTCAATCTACTGAACCATCTAGATCTGCTCTACTCTTTATGGTGTCAAGTATTGCTTCATGGTCAGACTCGCAAACTTTCCACAAGTTTATATTCAACAATCTACCCTCATATTTTATCAAATGAACATTTGATGCCACAAAAAGTTTAGAATAATGAAGAATCTCCCTATGTGTGTCAAAGTCCTCGAACAACCACACATCAAACTTCTTCACTGGATACCTTCTAAGCCATGTTCCAGTAACAACCACCGATCCTGTAGGATACTCAATGTTTTCTCCATCTATGACAAGGGATGTCAATTTCTTTTTTGCCTCAACACAGTGACCTAAATAGTAATATGTTCCCTCATCATTATCTTCATCTACAATAATTGCATATACATGCCCTACATTAAATTGCGCAAAAAAGATTAAAATTAAATAAATGATAAAAAATACTACATTATAATCTAAAATATATATTATTTTTCATTAAGTAATATATTACCTGGTTTAACTAGATTTGAAATATGGTCAAAGTCAATTGATGACTCCATCTGCATGAGTTGTAGTGTTCCTGGAAGTTGATACATCTAAATTGGGCTTAAAGATCTAGCACACCATTCATCGACCCATTATTTTGACTCACACACATTCTAAGAAAAATCCATACATGATGAATAAAAACATACCATTTGCCTCAAATAAATAGTCCATGAAGTTGCATTTGAGCTTGGAACTCACTTGATCCTGTCACTGTACAAGAATATTCATATTTTGCAATGTTAGCTTCTTCTATCAACCAAAAGAATCTATGAACTGTAGACTTACCTTCATTACCTGGACCCATTGTAGAGTTGCACCATTCGACGATGGATGCTACATCTGTCAACTTTGCACTATCCTTGCATTTCAACTTTTCTCATGATAAGGCTCTTTTAATACATGCTCCAACACCATCATGCTCCCCTTTTCAATGCCCGACCTCAAAGAAATTTCATATATGTTGAACACCACTAGATATATGCATCCTACTCAACAAATAGAACATTCGTGAATTCTTAAATTGTGATGCACAATTATTTGACCATATGATATGTTGATAATGTTGGCAAGAGACACTACTCTAGTATGGACTTGTATGTTGTCATTGATGGCAATAAGGCTCAGAGATCTCATCAGCATGACAGGGAGACACAACTCTGGAAGATCACATTAGATTTCAGGTCCGGTTGGCAGAAGTGGCTAAGTATGAGTATGTATAGAATAGAACACAGTAAGTGGGTTAGTATGCTCCCGTAGATGATGATCTGATAATGTGGTTCATGTATGATATTAGTAATTTTTTGGTGGTGTCATACTCTAGAGATTAAGTCTTGACTTCCTTCGGAAGTCACTTAGAAGAAATATCTAAGTCCTGGTGAATAGAGGTATAGCAGAGACAATGAACAGGGCACATTGTAATGGCCCACATTCTTCCACAAATGAGTATTATGCTATGTGGTTTTGAGGAGTTGTAAACATGTATATGAAGTGTCTAATTCTAGAGTGGGGAGATCTGAAGTCCATCGGAAGGATAGCTACAAGCTGCTGAGTATTGGTACAGTGTTTGACAGAGTTTGACCAAGACAGAGTCTGAGTTCTGATGGCCCACATTTCTCTGCATGATGATATCATGCCTTACGGTTCTAAGGGTAAGTTTGGAAAGGTGCAAAGAGTCCTTGATATGGTTTTTGAGGTGTTTGGTGATTCGCAGTAAAAGTTGTAAGTCAACAGATGAACCTGTCAAGCATGCTCTTGAGGAACAGACCGACTAGTATGATAAATCATTGTGCGGAGAAGAGATAATGTTTGAAGGATCTATCTAAGTGATTGAATGATTAGAGACAACCTATATGAACATGTTTGGGAACCGTCCACATAATATATAGTGCATTGGATTAAGCTGACAAGCCACATCTTTCTATGTACACATTTGATTTCTTGGATGCCGACTTGATTGTGGATCAAATCATGATGCAGAAATATAAAGGTGATGAGTTCAGTTGTGAGGTATGTGAAGGTGTGTGTGTGATGCGAGTATGTGAATAGCAGAGCAGAGTTAGCAAATCAGTAGAAATGAAGACTTGGGATTCAGAGTTCAGTTGATAGATGACTACACCCTGGCATAGTGACAGATGCTCATGTAGTATTCAGTTTTCATGTGCAATTTGATTTATACTTGGTAGTGAGCCTTCTTCTTCAAGGCAATGAGCTTGGTAGTGAGCCATTATTAGGGTTTAATAGCCCTCAAGGTTTAACAACCCTTATTGTTCAAGGCAGTGAGCTTGGTAGTTAGCCATTATTAGGGTTTAATAGCCCTCAAGGTTTAACAACCCTTATTGTAATCTTGCTAGATTTAGGGTTGAGGCAGTGAGCCTGCTAGACCTAGTTGTTCTTCATGGCAGTGAGCCAGCATGTTCCAGGCCCATGGATTGTCCAAGCCTGGACATCATTATTTGTAAAGATTGCAATATATATATATGAGAGCTAATCCTCTCTGTGGCTTTTCCCACTTTGGGTTTCCACGTAAAAATCTTGGTGTCTATGTGTCATGTTTTTATGGTTGCTGTTCATATGCTTATGCTGCCTTTGTTTAATTAATCTTGGAAAATGGTTGAAATTTAAAGTGCATCAAAAGATTGTTAGAACACTGATTCACCCCTCCTCTCAATGTTCCTGACATTCAACAATTGGTATTAGAGCGAGGTTCCTTGGAAGAAGTATAACAGCTTGAGGAAGATCTGGGATAGTGCAACCATGGAAGCAAGAAGATATGGGAATTATGAAAGCAATAGTGAACTAGAAGCAGCTCTTATGGATCTTGAAAATTATGAGGCAGAAATCAGGGATCTAAAGAATAACTTGCAAGAAGTTGATGAATGCATCGCATGACTAAAGGGACAAGTCAAGAAATTCAAGGACAAATACAAACAGGTTAGTGACCAATTAATATCAGAAAATGAAACCCTGAATCTCTTGGAAGTAGAAAGAAAAAAAAAGAAGAAGATCTAAATTCAATTGTGAAGAACAAATCAGAAGATTGTGTCAAACTTGAAAAAGAAATTGTGAGTCTAAAAGCAGATCTAGAAAAAGACAAAAGCTTTAAAGAAAAGTTTAAAATAAGCTTTGCAAAACTTGAGGAGTTATTGGTCAGTCAAAAACATCCTGATGACAAGCAATGCTTAGGATTTGAAAAGGGAGAGAGCTCAAATTCAGGACAAGATAGATCTAAAGAAAGAAGAAGCAGAAACCATCCATTCATAAATCAAAGAAGAAGACCTCCAGTGAGACAACCAAATGCTTAGAGGTACCCATCTTTGAATGGTCACTGTTATAAATGCAATAAGTATGGTCATAGGGATACTCAGTGTAGAAGTAGAATGAATCAAAATGTTCCATCTTTCTCTGGTAAATGTTTAAATTGTAAGAAGATTGGTCATAAAGCAAATGAATGCAGAAGTATGCCAAACTATTCTAGGAATGGTCAATTATTCAATGACAAGTGTTTCACATGCAATAGATTTGGACACATGGCTAATCATTGCAGAACAAGGATGAATTCATTTAGAGGAAGAAGCCAAGTACAAGGAAACATTGTATGCTTCAATTGCAACAAACTTGGACATGTTTCAAGATTTTGCAGAAGCAAAAACATAAGAAGAGACTATCCTGAGAAAGGGGGTAAAACAAAATAGAGGAATGAGAGGGGAAAATAAAAGATCGATCTGATTTGAACTGAGGAAGAGATGGACAAGATCTAGGTTGATAAGGAGGTAATTTTAATTGAGGATAGATCTGTACCAACATCTGATGGGGATACCTTTTTTGAAGAATAAGTTGTGAGCACTGGCTCAGGGGGGCAGTGTTGAAAATCCAAACTCCCCAGCCAGGAAGTTGGTGCCAAAATCCAACACGGAGGCTTGAGGTTGAATTTGATGAGTAAAATTCTTTGGAAGAAAATATGGAATGAGTTAAGTTAATGCGGCACTTTACAGATTGATTTTTAGCCTCTGTGTCTAGCAAAAGAAAAGTTAGACAACTTTTTAAAACAAGCATTAATGACAATAAGGTCAAGACATGCGAAAGTCAAAAGGAAATTTGTTGAGTATCAAAATCACTTTGTACTCGACGCTTTCAGATATCCAGAAAGATTGAAGCAGAAATTGAACAACGACAACCAAGATTTGAGGAAATCGAAGCAATTTGGAGAAAGGAAACCCCAGTTCAGCAAAATAAGATATTTACTCTGTTAACCCAACTGTGAAATTGTGAAAAATGGCAAACCCTTTTATTATTGATATTACTAAAAGGCCAAGACCTAAATTTAAGAAACACCCTCATAAAGCAACTGAAGTCGATCAAATGAGTGCATTCTCAAGTATACCACACGGAGTTTTATACGTTGAAGATGTTAGGGCATACATTCATGTTGCCCTAGAGGAGCACGGTGGAACCAGATTCATAGACCTATATTGAAATAATTTGAGTGATGACCAGTTTAACCTGAAGAAAGAGCACATAATTTTGAAAGCAAAGAAATTCATCCAATATATTGAGTTTCCCACATTTGCTGAAGACGAATGGGTGTGTTACGTACTAAGAAGGATCCATGACAAATTTATGTGGCTAGGAAAGGCGAAACCCTTCAAGATAAAAAAAGATGCAATCCAAGTAGTTACCAAATTAAATTCTACCAGAGGTATGCCATTGCTAAAAGTAGTTAAAAATCAAGCAGTCTCAGAAGCTACCAGAGCCCAATTTGATAAAAGGGCAATGACAATAAATGATATCGTCGATCCTACGATAAAATTTATCAAGGAAAGTAAGAGTTATCCTTTCAAATTTGGTACGCTCATTATCTTCTTATTCTTTTACTTTCTGAATGAATTTCCTAATCACAAGGGTTGAATCTGGTTAAGTAATCAACCAGTAGCTGTCCAAATAAGACAATGTCTTAGTAACCTAGGTAGTCAAAATGATCAAAAGGCAGCTCTATGGGGATTATTAAAAAAATTTTAGAGCATGATGCAATCTAGGGAAAGAATTCCTAGGGGAATCATTGAGAAATACAAAGAGACAACATCTGTTTCATGGTTACCAAGGACCAATGTCTGATGCAGATTGTTGAGCCTAGAATAGTATGGATCATGCCCATGGGGTATGAAGTGGATGGTCAGATACTGGACAATTATGCCCAACATATGTTGAGTAAACCTAAGGATACAAGGGAAGAGAGATTCAGTACATATGAAGAAATATTTGTGAAACTGTATGTTGAACATAGCAAACCTGAATCCTCCAGAAAAGTGAGGAAAGAAGTAGAAGAAATTGCAGCAAGATTTGGCATAACCAAAGAACAACTCAAGAAAAAGGCAGAGAAAGCAACAGAAGAGAAGAAAAAGGATGAGCCGGTATAGATTTCGGAGGAATCTCAATTGAAACAGAACAAATTGGAAAGGACTCAGAGGACTACCAGGAGCTCTGTCACTCCATCTGGCGGTACATCATCACCAAATCTGGAGAAATCATCAAAGGAATCCACTACCAAACAAATGAAGAAGAAAAAGATGAAGGCAAGGAGGTTATATGTTAGTATTGATGAGAAGGATGAAGAAAAGACCGAGTCAGATGAAGAAGTCAAGAAGATGAAAGCTGAGGTTGTTAAAGCCTTTGGAAATAGTAAAGAAAAATCCTCCAGAGAAGAGAGGTCCAGTAAAAGACAGAAAATACCTCCAACACTTGCAGATATAGTAAAGGTTGTCACTGTAGATGGGAATCTAAAACCCATGATTAAGCACTATGATGAATATAGTGATGTTGACAAAAGAAGCCACTGTAAACTATCTTAACATTTTCAACAAAGCCCTCATTGAGATCATCTCTGATCTCCTAGAAAGTCTAGCAAATATTCTGAGCATTAGAAAGGAGACTGCTAGAGCTAGAGATATTGAGTTAAGAAAACATGTGTTGACTAGACTAGAGATATTGAGTTAAGAAAACAAGTGTTGACTAGACTATGTCTGGAGATCACTGCAGAAGAAGAAACCCTAATCTCGAAAGAGACCAAGGATCAGTTCAGAACTAAAACAAGAATGAATTTGTTAATGTTGGGTGATATTGATAAAGTGGTGAAAGAATCAAAACAGATCATCTTGAAATCTTTGAAACAACACAATCTTCCCATTGCAAGTGTCAATGAAGAAATTGATGTTACTGACAATTCATCTACTCTAGAAATAAAGTTGGGTCAAGAAACATGTACAGATGGCAGAATAACTGAGGAGAAAGAGGCACGTACTGATGACTCTCAAGTTAGAACCACACCGGCACAACAATTTGAGGATGTTACCAACAAATAAAAGACTGAGGAAGAATTGATAGTGGAAAATCCTCCACCTAAACAAGAAGAGGACACCAATAAGGATATGGAATTAGATTGTTTAGAGCAAAGCCAAAAAGAAGAAGTCTCTATCATAGCAAGAGACACTGCAGAGCTTGCAAAAGAGTTGTTGGAGAAAAGAAAACAAGATTTGGATGAGCTAGAATTTCTACATGGTCCAATAGAGTTGGACACAATGTCACAGGAACAAAAGTTTAAGTTGGTTACAATTGTTCAGGCAAAGTCTCAAGAGGAGATGTTAAAATCACATATTGAGGATAGTGAACTAATTCATGAAGCATCTGGGAGTTTGGAGAAGCTGCTGCCCACCTACAAGAGGGATTCATCCATGCCCTTAGCAAGTCATCTGAAGGGGTTAATAAATTCGATAAGTAAACAATTTGAATCTTTTGAGAAATCTACAGAAACAAAGGTGAGACAAGAATTTGATGAGAAACGATTGGAAGAATTGAAAATAATGATAGAAAATGACAAAATTTTATTAAATAATACAATAGCCAACATTCAGAAAGCTGTGAAAGATGCTAGAGATATGTACAAGTTTTGTCTATCCTGGCCAAAAGCTGCTTAGGAGATTGAAGAAAAGATCAAAGAGGTGGAACAGAAACTGATGGACATCTCTGAGAAATTTGATCCAGCAATAGAGTCAGTAAGAAATAAAGAAGCATAAGTCATTAGCATTCACAATGACCTGACTGATTTAATAAATCAGAAATATCAAATAAAAAGTAGAATGAGACAACTAAGGAGACTAGTCTGCCCTAAACTGGACTCAATGACATCTTGTCACAGAGGCTAGGGTAGATGTACAAACAGTCACACCTTCTGATCTCAAAAAGGTAGAAGCCTTAGTTTTTCTCTACAGTGGACACATTCAAATTTTTGATAATATCAAGAAAGGTTGGGACGTTGAGTGGACACAGATTAAAAACATATTCAATGACATTCTCAAACATATGTAATATAAAGATGAAGATTGCACTTGTAAATATGCAGATGAGTACATAAATTTTTGAAATTTTGACAATTTTTGGTTCCTGGTAGCACCCTTTGCCATTGATGTCAAAGGGGAGAAGAAGATCAGTGAAAAATGGATAAACATCTCAAGGGAGTAGGAGAATCAAGTGAATATAGTAAGGGGGAGTAGTCAAGCATTTTTCACTAAGTGTTGCCATCAATGCCAAAGGGGAAGATTGTTGGCAAGAAACACTACTCTAGTATGAACTTGTATGTTGTCATTGATAGAAACAAGGCTCAGAGATCTCTTCAGCATGACAGGGAGACACAACTCTGGAAGATCACATAAGATTTTAGGTCCAGTTGGCAGAAGTGGCTAAGTATGAGTATGTATAGAATAGAACACAGTAAGTGGGTCAGTATGCTTCCGCAGATGATGATCTAGTAATGCGGTTTAGGTATGATATTAGTAATTGTTTGGTGGTGTCATACTACAAATATTAAGTCTTGACTTCCTCCGGAAGTCACTTAGAAGAAATATCAAGTCCAGGTGAATAGAGGTATAGCAGAGACAATGAGCAGTGCACATTGTAATGGTCCGCATTCTTCCGCAAGTGAGTATTGTGCTATGCAGTTTTGAGGAGTTGTAAACATGTATATGAAGTGTCTAATTCTAGAGTTGGGAGATCTGAAGTCCACCGGAAGGATAGCTACAAGCTACTGAGTATCGATATAGTGTTTGACAGAGTTTGACCAAGACAGAGTCCGAGTTTTGATGGTCCGCATTTCTCCGCAAGATGATATCATGCCTTGAGGTTTTTAGGGTAAGTTTGGAAAGGTGTAAAGAGTCCTTGATATGGTTTTTGAGGTGTTTGGTGATTCACATTAAAAGTTGTAAGTCAACAGATGAACCTGTCAAGCATGCTCTTGAGGAACATGCCGACTAGTATGATAAATCATTGTGTGGAGAAGAGATAATGTTTGAAGGATCTATCTAAGTGATTGAATGATTATATCTGACCTATATGAACATGGTGCAGGAGCACCTACCTGACAGCTGGCCTTCATGAGGCAGTTAGTTAGTTTGAGTCTTGTTTATGTTTTCAAGAAGGTCTGATAAGACCAATGCATGTAATAAGGTCATGCTGATCATGATAAGATCATGCTGACCATGCTTTGCTATTTTTAGATAGTTTGTTAGGACAGCTGTCATGCTGTAGGTCCGGTTGGATCTCCCAGCCGCCTGGAGAGATTTCCCAGCCGCTTGGAGTCGAGTGGTAGTACTCGCAGGAAAATCTATTTAAGCATGAGGATCGGTTGGTATTGCATAGATCATCGATCAAGCTTTGCTGAGAGAGAGGAGAGACTGAATATTGTAATAGCATCTTTTGAAATCGAATAAGAGTTCCTGTTCGTGTTCATCCTCTGTTGAATTCCATTATCTAATCAATTTGCTGGTTTGGGTGGTTTTTCATGGATTCGCTGATCCATTCCACCGGTTGATTCGTCGGATCGGTGGAATGGCGATGTACAGTAGGTTAGGTTGTAGTTTGCTTTCTGTTTGCATGCAGGTGTGCAGGATCGCTGTCGCAAGATGTTGAGGACCCTAGCATGGGTATGTGCTAGGTCGTGTTAGCTGTTAAAGTGTGGAAGATCACCCTGGAAGTGGATCGGGTCATCCCAGGAGGATCGGCGAAGTGAAAATTTGCTAAGGCTGAAAGTTCGTCAAAACGGCATCATCAGGATATTTCGGTGTATATCCTGCAGTCGCTTCGGGCATCGTCATCCGGATAAGTGAAGATGAGCATGATGCAGCTGAGTGTATGAAGTGAATGTGCGTCGGGGTGATCATCATCAGGAGGTGCCGAGGAGGAGCGTATCGGCATCAGGTAGAAGATCGGGTTGATCGCGGGCCGAAAAAGCTAAGTTTGGCCAACAGCAGGATATGACATCATCATCAGCAGGATATACGTCATCAGGATATCGGGGTGACGTAAGCGTCGAGGGGAAGGTGCGTGAAGTTGAAGGTCATCATCAGGATATATGGAGAGAACCGGATGTTCTTTATCCTGCTGATTAACATGATGTTGAATATCATGATGCTGAAGATAGTGAAGGTCGAAGTTGTCGGTGAGATGAACAGTGGACGTCAGGAGGATGTTCGCGCTTGCCGAACATGATGATGCTGCCGAATATGATGATGCTGTTGACAGGCAAAAGGGCGAAGGCTTGTCTGCAGGAGGATATTGGTCGGCGACAGTAAATATGATGATGCTGACAGTGTTAGCAAGAAACATGATGATGATGATGATGAAGGGTTACGGACATCCATGCTGTGTGTTAAGGTTATAGTGTGGATGCCTCTGCATCAGAACACATTTGGGAAATGTTTTGGGTCCGCATAATATATAGTGCATTGGATTAAGCTGACAAGCCACATCTTTCTATGTACACGTTTCATTTCTTGGATGCTGACCTGATTGTGGATCAAATCATGATGCAGATATATAAAGGTAATGAGTTCAGTTGTGAGGTATGTGAATGTGTGTGTGTGTGTGATGTGAGTATGTGAATAGCATAGTAGAGTTAGAAGATCAGCAACAATGAAGACTTGGGATTCAAAGTTCAGTTGATAGATGACTGCACCCTGGCATAGTGATAGATGCTAATGCAGTATTCAATCTTCATGTGCAATTTGATTTATACTTGGTAGTGAGCCTTCTTCTTCAAGGTAGTGAGCTGGTAGTGAGCCGTTATTAGGGTTTAACAACCCTTATTGTAATCTTGCTAGGTTTAGGGTTGAGGCAGTGAGCCTGCTAGACCTAGTTATTCTTCATGACAGTGAGCCAGCATGTTCTAGGCCCGTGGAGTTACCAAGCTTGAACATCATTATTTGTAAAGATTGCAATATATATTTGAGAGCTAATTCTCTCCGTGGTTTTTCCCACTTTGGGTTTTCCATGTAAAAATCTTGGTGTCTATGTGTCATGTTTTTATGGTTGTTGTTCATATGCTGTGCTGCCTTTGTTTAATTAATCTTGGAAAATGGTTGAAATTTAAAGTGCATCAAAAGATTGTTGGAACATTGATTCACCCCCCCTCTCAGTGTTCCTAACATTCAACAGATAAAACATGATGTTCCAGCTACTCAAATGACCATAGAACATCTAAAAGAAACTTTGCACAAACTATGTAGAATGTGTGCGATCATTACTAATATAAAAATGATACTCCTTTAATATCGTTCTATCTTCCTCTATACAGTCGGGTGCATGACATGTTCCATCCAAGCATGATGTCTTATAAAACATTTGTCCATCTACTATTTCACAAAAAATGCTTAAAATGAAATCTCTTGTCGATCTAGGTGGAGCATCTATCATACACACCTACAAAACATCGTTAGCATGCAAAGATGCACATATTTATCGATAAACATCATAATGCATAGAAAATTCCATATGAACTCTAAAAAAAGTTGTGTGTGTGATTTATTTTGACATAAAAAGGTTTTTCCATTTCAAAATACCTTTGAATAATTTGAATTTGAGGATAACTAGCTACAAATATGGAGAAAAATTGTGTTTGAGTCATATCTAAAAAATGCTTTGGATGTGGCTCACGGTTTTGACAACCAATTCTCCTTCTTACAATATCCCTTTGATTAGGAGATATTCTTGTGTAATTTCTCAAAAAATCCTCAAGTAGGGATTTTAAGGCTTCAACTATGGATTTATCTTTCCATGGGAGTCTACCAGAAAATGCCCATAGGGTAAGTGCATGGAAATGGGATAAAAAAAGGGGTCAAAAGTGGCCACTTTTTTCTTGAAATCAAATAAACCTGAACTTGGATGAGTAATTTGAGATGCATGCACTCAAAATTTGAAGAAATGAAAAGAACAAGAATTGTAGTACTCTGAATCTAGTTTGTAAACTACTAAAGTTTTAAAAAATAGTTAAGATTAAGAGGGTGAAATGCTGCATGCACACAAAAGTGTCATTGTTTTTCTCACTAAAATATAACACAGTGTCTGGTGTGCACCCCCTATTTTCTTGTTGCATTTAGTATTTTTAAAAATCGGTTGGCAGAAATATAGTTAAGAGTGAGTACTAGAAGTTGTGTATTTTTGTAATTTTTTATTGAATATTTTTTTTTGTGATTTTTCAAAGTGGATGCATCCTAAAAACTGCATCACTAAGTGTGTGTGTCATATAGCTTGCATAATTGATTTTTTAAATGAATGTATAAAAAATGAAGTATAGAAAAATCCTATATATTTTTTTAAAATTTTGATAAGTGGATCAAAAGTTATAAAGAAAAATAAATACATATGTGATTGAAGAATACAAGGGCTCTGTTAAAAGAAAATAAAAAATAAATATCTTAACTTATTCAAAATTTAAAAAATTATATGGTTAGAAAGCTAAGAACTAGCTTGTCATTTTGGTGGCAATTTCATCAAATTTCATTATCAAATGAATAAATCTTACGATGTTGAAGTTCAAAAATCTTATTGACTATGAAAAACACATCTTTGGGAGGTCTCATAGAGGTCCAATCCTTAGGCTTGGTTTCCCAAGCCTAAAAAGGTGGGATAAAAATTTGAAAAAAAATGCAAGCACGTTTTGTGTTGCCTAAAATGTGAGCGCATTTTGAGTTGCACAAAACATGCTCGTGTTTTGTGCAACTCAAAACACACTCACGTTTTGTGGTCCATAAAATGTGCTCACATTTTGTGTTCCACAAAATGCACTCATGTTTTGTGGTCCACAAAATGCACTCGTGTTTTGGCTTGGTATTCACCAAGCCAAAAGGTGATCGTGTTATGGCTGTTTAAATATAACATGGGCGCGTTTTGCCAAATTTTTTGATGTGACCACTTTTTTGTATACCATTTCCATGCACTTACCCCATAGTTCATTACTATTCGGGTCCTCAATTCTTTCACGCCTCCCAATGACTTTCATCAATATTCTTTTACAATCCCTCAAAACATGAAAAAAATGGTTTCCAACATCAAATTTGAATTTAAAACATACAATTGGAATCTTGTGCATTGAAATAAGAACAAAAAGTGTATCAATTTTTTCAACCAATGATGGGAGAACCTCAAAAGCATGACAAGTCTCTTTCAATGTCAAAAAAAGTGTAGAACAAGGAATAAAACAGAGCATGTTCACCAAAAGTCATGTGGCATGCTTTTTTCAAGGTCATTAGTCATCATTTTAACTAGTTCAAAATGTGCTCGCATTATAACGTGAGTGCATTTTAAACTAGCTAAAATGCTAACTCCCTCCCTCCCTTTCTCTCATTCCTCTATCTAGCTATCTCTCTCTATCTCTGTCTCTCCCTATCTCTCCCTATCTCTCCCTAAAGCCTAAACCCCTAAACCCTAAACCCCGAACCTTAACCCCTAAACCATAAACCCTAACCCCTAAACCTAAGAAACCCTAAACCGATCTCTCTCTCTACACCTCAAAGAGATGTCCTCTCATGGAATGCAATGAGTGCAAGATACATGCAGAAAATGGATTTGTTGAAAAGGCTTTAGAAACTTTCAAGAAAATGTAATTGGCACGTGTAAATCCAAATTCCACAACCTTTGCCAGCATCCTCCCAACCTCTACCAAATTAGGATCTTTGGAAAATGGTATGGGCAACCATTAAAGCATAAAGGATATAGGAATATTTTTAGATGTTCTAATTGTAGTTGCCCTTATAGACATGTATGCAAAGTGTGGAAGCATAGACAAGGCATGTGGACTATTTGATAGAACAACTCAAGCATAAAGGATACCATAATTTTGTCAGATGTTGTATTTGTGGCTGTCCTTGTAGACATGTATGCAAAGTGTGGAAGCATAGACAAGGCATGTCAATAGTTTGACCTAACACCTCAAAGAGATGCCCTCTAATGGAATGCAATGATTGAAAGATATGTAGAAAATGGATTTGTTGAAAGGCTTTATAAACTTTGAAGCAAATGCAATTGGCACATGTAAAGCCAAATTCCACAACCTTTTCCAGCATCCTCCCTACCTCTGCCAAATTAGGATCTTTGGAACAAGACATAGATAGCCATCAAAGCATAAAGGATATATGAATTTTGTTAGATGTTGTATTTGTAGCTACCCTTGTAGACATGTATACAAAGTGTGGAAGCAAAGACAAGGCATGTGGACTATTTGACCTAACACCTCAAAGAATATAGGATACCAGAATTTTGTCAGATCTTGTATTTGCAAATGCCCTTATAGACATGTATGCAAAGTGTGGAAGCATAGACAAGGCATGTTAATTGTTTGACCTAACACCTCAAAGAGATGCCCTCTCATGGAATTCAATGATTGCAAGATATGTAGAAAATGGATTTGTTGAAAAGGCTTTAGAAACTTTCAAGAAAATGCAATTGACACGTGTAAAGCCAAATTCCACAACCTTTGTCAGCATCCTCCTTGCCTCTGCTAAATTAGGATCTTTGGAATAGGGTATGGATAACCATCAAAGCATAAAGGATATAGGAATTTTGTTAGATGTTGTAATTGTAGCTGCCCTTGTAGACATGTATGAAAAGTGTGGAAGCATAGACAAGGCACGTGGATTGTTTGACCTAACACCTCAAAGAGATGTCCTCTCATTGAATGCAAAGATTGCAAGATATGCAGAAAATGGATTTGTTGAAAAGGCTTTAAAAAATTTCAAGCAAATGCAATTGGCACTTGTAAAGCCAAATTATACAACCTTTGTCAACATCCTCCCTGCCTCTACTAAATTAGGATCTTTGGAATAGGGTATGTATAACCATCAAAGCATAAAGGACATAGGAATTTTGTTAGATGTTGTAATTGCAGCTACCCTTGTAGACATGTATGAAAAGTGTGGAAGCATAAACAAGGCACGTGGACTATTTGACCTAACACCTCAAAGAGATGTCCTCTCATGGAATGCAATGATCGCAAGATATACAGAAAATAGATTTGTTGAAAAGGATTTAGAAACTTTCAATCAAATGCAATTGGCACATGTAAAGCCAAATTCCACAACCTTTGCTAGCATCCTCCCTGCCTATGCCAAATTAGGGTCTTTGGAACAGGGTATGGACAACCATCAAAGCATAAAGGATATAGCAATTTTGTCAGATGTTGTAATTGGAGCTGCCCTTGTAGACATGTATGCAAAGTGTGGAAGAATAGACAAGGAATGTGGATTGTTTGACCTAACACCTCAAAGAGATGTCCTCTCATGGAATGCAATGTTTGCAAGATATGCAAAAAATGGATTTATTGAAAAGGCTTTAGAAAATTTCAAGCAAATGCAATTAGCACGTGTAAATCCAAATTTCACAACCTTTTCTAGCATCCTCCCTATCTCTACCAAATTAGGATATTTGGAATAGGGTATGGACAACCATCAAAGCATAAATGATATAGGAATTTTGTCAGATGTTGTAATTGGAGCTGCCCTTGTAGACATGCATGCAAAGTGGAAGCATATACAAGGCACATTGATTGGTTGATAGAACACTGCAAAGAGATGTCCTCTCATGGAATGCAATGATTGCAAGATATGCAAAAAATGGATTTGTTGAAAAAACTTTAGAAACTCTCAAGCAAATGCAATTGGACATGTAAAGCCAAATTTCATAACCAATGTCAGCATCCTCCTTGCCTGTGCTAAATTAGGATCTTTGGAACAAGTTATGGATAGCCATAAAAGCATAAAGGATTTAGGAATTTTGATGGATGTTGTATTTGTACTGCCCTTGTAGACATGTATGCAAAGTGTGGAAGCATAAACAAGGCATGTGAATTGTTTGACTTTAGCCTTGCTAGACATGTATGCAAAGTGTGGAAGCATAGACAAGGCATGTGAACTATATGAATTTAAAAAGTTGTTATGCCAACCTCCATCATGCTCAAACCCTTGATACAAACTCATTTGCACTAAATACCTCACGAAACACTCAACCATGAAGGACTTCTTAAGATAACTATTAGCATGATAAAATGAGACAAGACCATCAAAAATCGCTCCTTACAAGCCTTAGAGATGATGTTGTCACCTATCATAAATGATGTTTGGACTCTTGAAGAACATTTTTCTAATAATGGGAAACTTGTAACAAATATTTGATGTTGTCATGCACAACAATCAGTATCACTCAACCATGATGCATGAACCAAAATGATAACAGTTTAATGCAACCTTTAAGAAAAACCATTATATGTCAATGAAATATATGCCATTATAACCTTCAAACAAAGTCCATAGAACTCAATGACATATATGTCATTAGACCCTTCATGCAAAAGTCATGTATTCTTGAGTCAATGTCACTTAACCATAATGCATCAACAAGAA
Source organism: Cunninghamia lanceolata (assembly GCA_027924645.1). NCBI lineage: Eukaryota > Viridiplantae > Streptophyta > Pinopsida > Cupressales > Cupressaceae > Cunninghamia > Cunninghamia lanceolata. The sequence goes on along the minus strand of BSBN01000680.1, from coordinate 928,133 downwards.
CACTAGGCACACTATAAGAATTTCAATCAACCTTAAAAAAACCCTTACAACAAAATGACGTATATACCATCAAATCCTTCAAACAAAACCCATATAATGAAATGACATATATTTCATTATAGCCTTCATATAAAAGTCATGTTCATGCACAAGATTGAATGTCAATAACCATGATGTATGCATAGTCTTATATATATATGTATATATGTCATTCAACCCTTATGCACACCATGTACATATGAGAGAGATAGTGATAGAGACAGAGGGAAATATAGAGACATAGAATAGGTACAAACCGTTACAACCATTTAAGCTATGAATACACATAAAACATTTATATACATTAGTCTCAATAAAGCCATGAAGGCATACAAATGTCATCAAAACATCATACAATGCAATGATGCCAACATTGTCTCTCAAACTACAAAATGTCATCAATATATATAGTCATACAAATTACATTATGAATGTGCCATGTAAATGCATAGAAAGTGTCTTCGTTGTAGGTAGAAAACACTAAATTAATGAAACATTTGACCTCTCTTTGCCCGACTAGAAATTGAACCTCAGTCCCTTGAATTAGTTGTTGTCTTGTGTTGTTTTGATCTCCTACGTCCTTCACTATTTTGTATTTCAAGATGTATATACAAATTATAAAATTAGATACTATGCCAAACTCTATAACTAAAAAAATAATTTTAAAATGATATAAAAATTTAATATACACACTTACAACATATCGGTAGTCTAGTTGTTCTTGCCTATGACACTCGACATCATCAAGAGAGGTCTGTCCTCGGATAGGAGTGTTTACATCAATCTATAGCATGATAAAAATGTATTTATCATTTTTTCAAATATCTAATGATGTCAATTGAGACAAAATAATCATAATTAAATGTATATGTTCATACTCATACCTGTGTTAGACACATTGCCAATGAAATTGCTGCAAAAACACTGATATCCAAATTCTCTCATGTACCAAGAGGTGTGACAACTGAATACATCAACTAAACAAACAATAACAGATTTAACTCAAAAACTCTAATATGTATAAGCAATAAAATTAGATTTCACAAAATAAAAATTTAAAATGAGTTATAGAGAACCATAGTGTATCTAATGCCACAACTAACTGAATGAACAGGCATGTTAGATGGTGATGTAATGCCCACCTATTCAACAAAAAATTGCATTTTCAAATATTTAACATTATTCTAAATATAAAATACTTTTTTTATATATTAGATTTTTTACCTCTGAAATAGATGCACCTATAGAACTCGTTGATGGGATGGTCGATGTCGTACCATTGGGTTGTGACATTACATCCTTAAATGTATAATATGTGCATAATTTTAATTCAATTCTATAATTAAAAATTAATTTACATTTCAAAATTTAAGTATAAGATATAAAAATCTTATAAATTCATATAAAAATACTTGTGTGATCACCAAAAAAATCATTTAATAGCTCATCATCCATCACCACATCATCTAATTGATGACCTCATACTGTTGGATCACCCACTCTTTTCCCAAAACATCTAAAATGACAATGAGTGCATTTGTGGGAGGTGGCACCCTCTGCACCCTCTAGATCACAATCTACTCCATAGCATAAATTAGAACAACTAAGGCACAGGTGAGAGCTAGGAGCACTAGAGATGGATGGTTGTGCTACCTGATTATCTGCTGAAGCACAAGATTGAGATACCTACATGCCATGTTGTACAAGTGTGTTTGTGAGGCTAGCAATAGCATGGATAGTCTGCATCTCCATAGTCTCCTTGAAGTTTAATGGAATTGTCACATGATGGTCAAATTTTTTTCCTAATGGCCTATGTGAATGGTTTGCATCCCGACAAGCTCCCAGTCTATGTTGGGAAGAGCCTCCACCTCTACCCTGAAACTCCCTCATATCAAAATAATTGGGAATTTTACAAAGAACAAACTCACAATAAAGTTTCCTGAGAAAATATAATGGTACCTCGTGGTTATTACATGGAGGTTGGTCAAAGACCATCCAGCACCTATCCCAAAAATTATTTCTTATTTCATTATGATTGCATCAATGTATTGGAAATCTCTTTGAAGTCACAGGAAGCAGTACATTGGTTCTAGGATTAGTAAAAAGAGCACAAATTTGTCCTTTTGTTATCTCTTTTTTTACATCATTGTGGGACAATTTCATTGCATAAAATTCACGACATGATTCTTTATATCTTTTCCATTCATCTATTTGACTCGTCACCGAGTCAACATTCTTCATCATTGCTTCCAATGATGAAGCAAGTGATGTATGGTGCAGATTTAATATTGATGCCTTTAATTTTGAAACTATTTATGTACGTTGATTTTTATTTTCTTCTAAATTCCCTAACAAATCCTCTTGACTTTGTCTAGGGTTTCTTGGAAGTGTTGGAGGAGATTGGGGTGTTGCAGGGTTCTCTTATGGCATTTCCTCATCCAAAATTGGTTCCAGGTTAGGGTCTATAGGATATGATATAATTTTTTTTTAAAATAAGAAATTCATCAAAAATAATCAAATTTATTGAAATGCAAACATAATTTGTTTACAAAATGCTAAAATCATCGACCTACCTCTTCTCCAACGTGACATAATAGTGATTTTGATTGCAAAATGGTGTAATTTCAAGAACACAAATGCGTTTTGAAGCTCCAAATGTGCATACAAGATGGGTAGAGGGTCGCGGCCAAGGGAAAAAACACAAAAGTAAGTTTTTTTTTGGTTTTTAAATAGTCAAAATGTGCTCACGTTTTGGGCTTCCAAAATGCAATCGTGTTTTGGGGCTTCCAAAATGTAAGCACATTTTTGAATCCCAAAACACAAGTGCATTTTGGAAACAAAAAACTCAAGCGTGTTTTGGCTTGGGCTTTACCAAGCCATAACATGAGTGTGTTTTGTGATATTCAAAATAATAGGCTCATGTTTTTTCTAAACATGCTCGCATTTTGTCTAAAATCGGACATTTGGCCACTTTTTTGTATAGCATTTCCATGAACTAGCCAATTTCATATTTTGTCATTATCTTGAAATATGTGTAAGTCAATATTCTATGACAGATTCCTATGATAGGTTATGACGTGTAAGAACCAGATTTTATGACAGGATGGAGAAGTGTTGCAAAGCATCTTGCATGGGGAATCTAAGCGCCCAAGTCGGGTTATGCCAAGTTGTAAGAGAATCAATTATTATTAGTCAGTTATGATGGATTCTCTTACAACTGTAAGTGTTGTCATATATGACATATTTATGACAATGTAAGAGCATCTGTCATACCTATTTCAGGTAAATTTGGGGTGCCCAAGTTTGGAGGGTTGTAAGAGGTGTAAGGGAATCTTGTACAAGTGTCATTTGCATGCTAAGAGGTGTTGAAATATGTGCCATGTGGATTTGGATGCCCACCTCTTGTATCTTCATCTAGAAGCTTCCTTCATGCTTGATATTCTTTATAAATAAGGTGCTTGTTGGAGTAGTTTGTATGATTCATTTGCAGGTACTATTATGCTACTGGAATTACTCCAGAATATCAATAATGGTGAACTCCTGTAAGATCTTGGCCCTATAAGTGTATTGTAACCTTCATTGTTTACAGATTAATACATTGGGCTATGCTTTGGAGTGTAGGGTTTTTTACTCGAAAGGGTTTTCCCCACGTATATGTTGTGTTGTGAGCTTTTGTATTTGCATGTGATGTTATTTGATCTCTTTGTATTGTGTATCTCATTACTATAGTTAAAAGATAAAAAAATGTACAACTCATTAGATCAGTGTAGGAAGCATATTCTGCATACCTTGCTTCCTTTTAGGGTCAATGCTACTCCCTTGGGTGTATGGAGCGGCGGCCTCAATCTTATCTGCTATAACCTCCAAAATTAAATGTGAGTTTGCTCGATGTTGAGCTAATGCATTTCTACCCTTCTCTTGCTTTAAATCTTAGCAAAAAACTAGATCTATGTGCTCTATTATGTTAAATCTTAGCAAAAACCTAGATCTATATGTTAAATCTTAGGTCATTTCTACCCTTCTCTTAAAGATGGTATTGTGTTTGTTCGAGATGCATTTGTGAAAGAGGTGGCAAAATGTTGAGTTCATCAATATGTAGGAATGAACAAAAACCTTCTTATTATGTAATGGAAAATTTTTAATAGCATATGATGACTACTTTCTGTGGATGCTTTGTGGGATTGGGCACATCCATTAGCACGAAGATCAAAGATTGTCTAAAGATTGGTATCTCTCTAATTGTATTGTATCCTTAGCATTCACATGCTTTACTATACCCTTAATTTAGCATTCTTCTCACCTCCAAAATTAAATGTGGGTTTCCTTGATGCTGAGCTAAATTTCCCCAGTTATCCTTCCCATGTAGCAATCACTCCTTCCCAAACCAAAATAATTTAATTCTTGTAGCTATCCTCATGTGTAGTGAACTCTTCTTGGAATGTGTAGATAATCTTAACTTAAAATCACCACCCTTTGATGACCCTCTCTTGCCTTAGCCTTCCCTAGAAAATTGAATCTCCTTGAGTGTAGGGTCAATGCCACCCCCTTGGGTGTATAGAGTGACAATCTTGATCTTGTCTCCTATAACCTCCAAAATTAAATGTGAGTTTCCTTGATGCTAAAACAATGCATTTCTACCCTTCTTGTGATTGAAATCCTATCATAAATCCATAAATACCCCCTCCTCTCCCTCATTTTAACACCACAAGTTGTCAATTTCCTTCTATTTCTTGTTTAGGAGGAAAATCTTCTCTTGAATTGGCATTCTTGGGGAAATACATCTTTGAGGTACTATCATGATTTCCCTGCGAAGCTCTATAATAGGTTTTTGGAGGTTTGTGGACATTGACATGAGCATTTGTTTCTACTTAGGTCTTGATTTTACCTAGTTTCCACTGTACTACCCATATTCCCTCCCATTGCCATTAGGATTTTACATCTAGTGTGTTTCTATTTGTTGCCCTTTTTCTTTTGTCCCTATTGACCTATTTTTCTCTGCCCAGAATTAAATAGTTCACCTCGCATTTTCCTAGAAAATCCTTTAGGAAAACACCCCAAAAGGCTTGAATCCTTCAAATACTCATGTTGTTCCTTGCAAAAAATCCTAAAGATCTCACCTTGAGAATCTTTGCAGAAAACCCAGAAATCTTTTAGCTTCAAGTATTTTCTATCGCAGGAATTTCTCAATTTCACGTTTAGTATTTGTGTATGCATTTTTCAATGTATATTTGCATATACATTCGCCATTGTATGTTTATATGTATAAGTGCAATATACAATGACAAAGATGCAAAGTAAAGATGCAAGTCATACATACAAGAGTGAATGAACAGTGAAATGTACATCGGCAGGATGCAACAGTGGCTTGTATATGCAATTGTATCTTTGTATATACAATCGCACATACAAAGGATAACATGCATAGGAAAATTTACAAAGGCCAATGTACAAAGAAAATATACAAGGGGAAGTATGCATCGTGAAAGATACAGAGTCAAATGTATATCGACAAATATGCAAGGGAGAATGTATGTTCACATTTGTACATTGGCAAATGTACAATCACGCATACAAAAGAAAAGGGTACAAGGGGCAATGTACATCGCCGATGTACATCAGTGCGACATACAAAGGCTATGCATACAAGGAGAAGCATACAAAGGAGAATGTATATCGACAAATATACAGGTGCGAAAATATACAAAGAGAGGATACAAGGAGGTTTGTATGCATGTTTTTCATTGTATATTTTGTGTTGTATGTTCACACATACAAAGGGTCATATACAATGCGACATACAAAAGGTTACATCCATATGCCGAAGTAAAGTGTTTGCAGTATATAAGTGCTCGGCTTGCATGTTTTGCTTGTATTTCGCCTTGTATATGCAATATACAAGTCAGATACAAAGGCAATATGCAAGGCGGACCCGACTTAAAGATCAAGTTTGGCAAATTCAAGCATTGAGTCCGCAGCTTGTATATAAGTGCATTGTATATTGCGATATACAACAGAAAATATACAAAGGGAAAACATACAAGGCGGACCCGACTGGGAAATCAAATACAGCTAATGGTCATTTTTGGGGTCCGCGAGTTGTATGTATAAATGCATTGTATGTGCCGAAATACAAAGAGAAGTGATACAAGCCAGACCTGTTGCAAAGTTACAAAATGGTTAATGATCTTTTGAGGTCCGCACATTGTATGTATATTTGTGATTGTATGTTTTCATATACAATCGGATATACAAAGGTTACATGCATATGCCGAAGTGAAGTGTTTGCAATGTATAAGTGAGTCTACAGTTTCCCTTGTATATTTCGCATTGTATATTGTGATATACAAAGGTTAGATACAATGGTGATATACAAGGCGGACCCGACTTAAAGATCAAGTTTGGCACATTTAGCGTTGAGTCTGCGGTTTGTATTTTTGTGATTGTATGTTTGCATATACAATGTGATATGCAAAGAAAAGATACAAGGATGGAAGATACAGTTTTTTAGCGATGCTTCTCAGTTCAGCTTAGCGGCGAATCAAGTGGTGCCACATGGCAGGGGCGGCAGATACAAAAGGTTGATTCAAAGGCAAAGGTATATGCGAAGGGACATTTAAAGCATATACAAAGGGCACATACATTTGTATATGCAAGGTACGATATACAAAGGAAATATACAATGGAACATACAAAAACATTCAAAGGTTGATTTGGATGCCGAATAAAAGCACATACAAAGCAGTTTGCATTTGAAGGTGATATATAAGTGCAGTTTGACCGCAACTTTGACCGCTTGTATCTTCCACGTCCTGGTGAATTTTGACATGATTCAAAAGGAAAAAGCGCTTATTTTTGCCTCCTTTTTCATTTGGCGGGGATTTTAGGGGTTTTTCTCACTTTCAAATTTTGGATCTGGATTTGTATGCTCAGTCGACTGGACGTTTCAGCGACCAGTTTGAGTGATGCAAATGCAGATATTTGTTGCATTTATCAGAGAGGGTCGATGATCCAGCTGCTTGCATTAAAGAAATAGAATATCTCCCACCTGCCCCTGTTCCAAATATTTCCACACCATAACTTCTACAGGTGGACGTCCCTTCAAGCAGATATTTTCTGATACAGCTCATGGAGCGAATTTGGTAACCGACTTAGGTCGGTTTGGAATGCTATATATGCATATAACGAGATTTAAATAGGGTTGGAAATTTTTTAGCTTTCAAGCTTTCTGTTTTCAAATAGAGCTTTCTACTACTGTAACTGTGTCTTCTTATTGAATATATTCATTTTACGTCTTTTTACTGATTTTTCTAGTTTAGTGTGAACTTGCATATGGTTGTCTATGAACATTTTATTCCTCTCAATCTTCTTGTTTCTCACGTCTGCTAAAAAATCATTTGAATCTGTATATGTCTACTTGTTGTATCTGGTTATTTTGTGCATTTTCTCAGTTCTATGAAAATTTCTTTTAATCAGTCTGGTGCATCACCCTTACTTTCAGTTTTCCTATTTTCATATGTCATTCAAAAAGCATTCCTTCTCCCTTTTCCTCTGAAGATTTAGTAGTTTTAGGTGATATCCAGTCAAGGAATCCAACCTTCTCCGAAGGTCTGATCTCATTTCGCAAGGTCCCACACTTCAAGATCATTCCCATGTTACTCCAGATTGCTAAAGTTTTACAACTGTAGCAAGGGTGCAAATCTGGGTGATAACAGTCCCCATGCCTCTTTCTAGCACCTAGTTCCCTGTTTCCATTTTCATCTTAAATTAGGGTTTCTATTCACATGCCTTTATAACTTAGATCTAATTTTCATATTTTTTCATTATCATATCATGTGTACCACATTTACATACCCATGGTAGGACTAACCATGATAGACTCCCCTTTAACCATTTTCTTTTGTAGGGTTTCCTTTATGAACTTATGCTTGTAGGTTATTCACAAAGCATTTTGTGCAGATTCAATGGGGTTAACAGAAAAGTGCTCAAAATTACATCAAGGAGATTCTTTGCAAATTTTACATTGATTCCAACCCAAGGACCAAGTTACCCCTAGGTCAAGGACACCCCCTGGATGCCCTACTTTTTTTAAGAAGCTTTGACCTTACATTGGATAGTTTCTAGATTTCATAAGCAACCTCTATTGATTATTCACACCTAGCTTCAGTAGTTACAATCCATTTTTGGGATGAAACCCTTCCGACTCATCATTTTCATTGCATTGTTAGATTAGTGGCATATTTTATATTTTATTATAGTTTTGGCTTAGTTTCTCAGCATATGAAATTGAAAATAAATCAAATTTGTAGACTATCATATTCTAGCACAACAAGTTTTGATCAATTTTAGGTTAAGGTCAGGGCCACCCCTTCTACATAGTACTTTTCATAGATGACATTGGACCTATCTCGGATCATCTCCATATTTCAACCATCGTCTTTGCATTCAATTCTAATTTTTTTATAACTGTCATCCCTATCTATAGGTGCATTTGATTCCACTTTCTCACTATTAGGCACACTTTTGCAAGTGGTTGTTTCCATTTCTAGTCTTTTTGAGTTTAGTCTCTAGTGTTTTGTTAGACCTACCTATAGTGTTAGCTAAATAGAGTTGGATTACAGTGAAAGGATTTCATTTTATTTAGTTTCTTACATGTAAAAAAAAGAATCTAAATTATTCACCCACATATGTTTTCTTTTTAGGATCTTTTATTTCAATCCAAAGGCATGCATGAATAAATCTAAAACAAACAACTTTAGATTTGAATTCCAACTTTCTTGCCCCTTTTTACTAGTTATTTTGAGTTGATTTAACACGTGTATGTTTATCCAAAATTTTACAATGTCATGGTTTCTTAAAGACATTCATTTGTGCATTAAAACATCATCTAGAAAATAGAGGACATCTTAAGGATATTTTTTTTACCTATCGAGTTGGTAAACTCACAAACGGTGTCCTTAGACACCGCCTTGATAGCTTCTACCATTTGAAAGATGAAGGTGAATAAGTTTTCAAGTACATATTCTATCAAGTTAATTTGATGTAGTAAAAAATAAAGTTTGTATGAATGCTTAAGTCTGCATTGATCATGATTAAACTCATGGGAGTGAAAAGTGAAATGCAAAGTTCTTTGAGACAACACAAAGCCTGAGATAGTCATTTGGTGAAGGCCATTAATATCCTTGAGATGAAAAATTAGTTTAGAACATCATCCACATCACTCTTCCATCATTAGTTCCAATGTTATGTACTCTTATTCCATGCATTTATTTTTTGTGTATTTATTATGACTATTTGTACCAACTCTAATCAATCTAGGTTAATTTGGCTAATTGATTGCACATCTCCTTAATTTGGCTAGATCATTTATGTAGAGTGCTATTGTAATGGTGAAATTTGCATACCCATGCCAATTCCCATACAATGTTAGTCCCATTGTGATGGAATCACTTAATACAATTACAACTCGACAAATTGTGCGCTACTGTGTAAAGTTGTGATGCCCACTTTTAAAGTCAGACAAAACCAAGTACAAACATAACTAAGTTTTTTCTGTACAATCTATACATAGCTACCATGTGCACAAACATGCACAACCATTATCGACACCTCAACTACACTAGCACAAGCACCACTATACAAGGGAGAGGAACATGTAGGTGTCACACACATAGAAAGAGAACACCATACTCTCCCATAAAGTGAGAGCAATAACCACACAAAGTGAAACATTCTCCCAAGAGGATTCACAAAAGGACAACCTCACACAAGTAGGGAGTTATACCAACTCCATCTACTAGGTAGCATGCATACACTATATGGCAAGGCACCTATGATAGAAAAAAGACTTAAGTTAAATAAAGATGACACCAACCAATTCATATATTTAGTTTATTAATTCAGGTATAGATATGTATGAGAGTTGAATTTGAAACAAGCATAACCCTACTCCATTCTTTAACATTAGCATAAGGGTCCCAAGCAATTATATCTTTACTACAACCATTAATCCATTACCTCTACTAGAAACTAACATGATACCTAAATCACATACCTCTAAGATGGTTTAGAAGAAGTAATGTGCACATAATTTTCTTACAAGATACATTTTACTAGCTCAAGTACTTCTACCAATTTGAAATCAAACAAAGAGCTAATGTACATAGGTTTTGAACCATTACAACCACAAGAGGACAATACAACAAGAGAAGACCCATGCTCATTTCAATCAAGCAAGGATATGCATCAATAATATTATTTCTTCCTAGTTCCATTAATCTTTGGAAACATTCATAAAAAAACAAGAGATAATTAACTACCTACCATAATAAGGTCTATTCATTTTCTCCCTATATATAGATGAAATTTATGAGAAGGGAAAAAAATTAGATAGTACAACCCATCCAAATGTTTATGTTCACAAAAACTAAGTGCTATAAGAAGGTAAAGTAATATGAGTCGTCAAAACACCTAAAGGTTCCACTTCATGATATAAGAATATGATAATATGAAAGTACATAAAAAATTTAGTAATCCAATCCACTAAGCAACATGAGCATATAATACATTCCCTAACATAGTAGGATAAAATGGGAGGTTCACTTTTATCATTTGGAGGTCTCCTCATATGAATAGGGTTAGTTATGTTACGACAAGTGACACAATATTAACTATATTCTAATTATCCAGGCGATAACACAAGGAAGGAAGAGGTACAATAAAAAAATATTTTCATTCTTCACCATTTACACATAAGCCATCTAGCATAGGGCAATAGGTTAATAATTCATTTAATGCATAACTATATATCTCATTCTATCACTTCTTGTCCTACTAGAGGAGATGAGAGTGATTATAGAGGATTATTTTTGCATACACATATTAATTATCAAGATTCTTTTATGTCACTATTCTACCTTATTCATTAAAGCCCTATGTTTCATCTACTAGCTCTTTTAGTCTATAATTTAACTTATTTGCTTTGAATAATAAGTGCTAAACAATTAGGAATACTAGCGAGATATCACTAGAGAGGTAAAAATTATTGAATAAGCAAGTCATTCTCTACTCAAATTTAGACATACACCTCATTTCTAAGAGGAAATAACTAGAGAGAGAGAGAACTCAATTCAATTCAATGTAAGACATCCATTAATTTACATACAATATTTATTTATTTTGTATAAAGTATTTCATGACTTTCCGCAAAAACATTTAATTTTTTACTAAAAGAGGGGTAAAAATTTATTTAAACCAAAAAAGGGCAATACAAAGCAAGGGCATTACACACCCCTGTCTATCTCCACTAATTGGTCCAACTTATGTGACAAATCTGGGGGTAATTGACCCCTTTCCACAATATTCCAATCTTGCAAATGATCAGAAGCCCATTTAGCCAAACAATCCACAACCCTATTCCATTTTCTAGGAATATGACAGAAAGAAACAAAATCCAGAGAAACACACAGATTAAGAATTTATTCTATAATAACACCCAAATGCCAACTAACACTCTCTACCTACTGCCTCTTCAACAAAGTCACCACCACCTGAGAATCAGATTCACAAATGATCCATCTCCACCCAAGAGCACAACCATACTCCACAGCACATAAAATGGCAAGAGCCTCTATCACATTGTTAGTATACCAACCCTTATAAATAGAAAAGATAAATTCAACAGTCCCAGAACTAGTCCACCCAACACCTCCAATACCAGCATGACCAGGATTTCCGTGAGAAGAACCATCTGTGTTGATTTTTAGCACACCCTAAGGAGGAGGACACCAACACCCCTCCCTATTTATCTTTCGAAGAGGATGTTGACATCTATTTCTCATGATCTAACTAGCACTTAGAGCAACACCCCTCTGAAGAGGAAGATTGAGATGAGTGCAACAGGTAACCTCTCCAGGATCCACACCCTCAGCCAAGTCACACTTAGCCAAAATAGTTTCTCCCAAAGAATGTAGAATCTTCCAAAACAAATGTTGGACAACCAGCTTCATATCTTGAAAAATCTTGTGATTCGTCTCCAGCCAAATATGCTAGATAATAAAAGTCAGTCCAAGAGCCCAAGTAACTTGAAGAAAAGAGGTCTTAATAGGGGCCTTCCCCCATCGGGCAAAGAACTTTGCCAAAGAAGAGACATGCCAACAAGCTTGGTTCTACACAGCCCGCCACAGGTGCCAAAGCCTCCTAGAAAAGGAACATTGGAAGAAGAGATGAGAGACACTCTCCTCACTTTTACAACACAAAGCACACATCGAGGGACCCTGGAACACTCTCTTGCATAAATTATCCCAAGTAAGACACCAGTTCTGGACCACCAACCACATAAAAAAATTGCACTTGGGCCAAGAAAATTTGTTCCACACTTGCTTCCACCAAGGAACCTCAATGTCCCCAAACACCTGCCTAACCAACTCACCATAACCCGCTGAAATAGAGTACTTGGCAGATAAATCACTATTACTCCAAGCCAACACATCCTGCCCCACCATGGAATTACATTCACGAGATGCAAGAATCTGAGCCAACTCTTGCCTATCCTCCTCTAACCCTCCTGGCGGCCAATCTGAGGAGTGATTCCTTCTAAGGCTAATAGCCAGTCCAATATTCTGAACAGACTTATAATGCTCAACCATATTCCAACCCGCAGCAATAAAATGATCATAAAGAGACTGGAGGTGAGGGTAAGCAGAAAGAATAGGAGGATGACCATCCCAAGCATCCCACCAAAAAAGAGCTTGAGAACCGGTATGACATATCCAAAAAAGCCCCTTCTTACCCAACTGAGCCCCCAATTTGAGGGTATTACAAATCAGAGATCCCCTTCCTTCTAAAGGGAAACGAGGAACATCAAAAGTGTTAACATCCTTAAGATACTTGTGGGTAAGAATACGGGCCTAGAGCTGATGCTGACTAGTACAGCAACGCCAATATAACTTGGTAGCAAGAGCTTGCGTCACATCTCATTTTTATGAACAATATAATTATTCTAGATTAGTGAACAATTATTGTGATTGACTTTTACCTTAAGTAATTTTGCATGAGTGAAGGTAATTATTATGAGATATATTGATGAAAATTGGAAATTGTTTTAAATGTTAAATATTGTAGACATGATTACAATGATTTGCCTCGGCTATGTTTTTGGAGACACTAACCTATTGACATCGAGTTGAGTGCAAATGGATGTAGGTACTCGTCGAAGATGAGAGCATGGTTGAGGTAGAGGTGTTCTAGCCACTTGGCAAGAACTGATGGATGGATTACCCTGATGCAATCACACACATCATGTAGTTGCATATGCATTATCAAATGGCTTTTATTGCATTAATGTGTGGTTATTAATCATTTTCGAATGCATGATGTGATTACTTAAATTTAATGTCTTTTCGAATGATATTTAAAAGATGCAATGTAGTTTATTTAAATAAATGATAAAATATTGTTTATAGATGTCTGGAAGACAATATGTTCCTTAAAAATAAATAAACATATTAAATTATATATATAAATATGCAATATTGTATTGCATTTCTCTTCTTGATTATCTAATTGCATTTGTTTAATAAACATAGTTAAATTATTCAAAATAGTATTATTGTATTGAATAAAAGAATTAAAAATATATTTCTGTCACTTGAATGCGACAGTAAGCTAACTTAAATAGCTAGTAATTAATTTAAATAAAAAAGATTGTGAGTTTTAAATTGCTTTTATTTCATGCAAATAGAAATACAAACTTCAGTTTTAAACCTAAGAAGAAATAGCTAGAATTAGAGGGGAATAATGGGAATAAAAAAAGAGATTTGGGCAGAAAGAGATACCCACGATTTGTAGTGGAGAAAACTGGTTTTTCCTAAGCGACAGAAGCAAAGAGGAATTGCAGCGACAGGAGAGAGAAAGGGAGGCAGCGACAGCAACTGCAAATACTTCACCAATCGATGACTTATCCAAGTTTTTTTTATCTGGTTTTCCTTGCATTATAAAAACATTGATTTAGGCTGTCTTTAGATGGTTTTATCTGTTGTTTGCTTGGGTGACTGTAATTGTTTAGACGTTCCTTGTTTTGGCTAGCTATTTTCCTTCTTTCTTGGCCATTGACTCTTTTTCTGAGTCGTCCCCCTCTTGTTCTGCCTGAGCGACTTGAAAACATTGACCGACCTGCATCTATTGGTCATTTCTCATTATCTTGGCTGTCGTTTTCCTATTCTTTTCTAACCCCAAATTCTTTCTAGCCATTTTTGCTAAGGAAATCATTTTCCTTTCCTTGCCGTCGACCTTCTTCATGGCCGATTTGACTATGCTAGGGCGATCTGTATAGATCAAACCCTTGTTTCTTGTTGCCACTAGTTCTCAAACTCAACTATGGGCATTGAATTCCCTTCCTTCTATAGCTTTGATGTTAACTCATATCTATCCATGATGTTCAATTTGCTAAAAAATTAGACTGAAAACTCTTAGAAAAATCTCTAGATTGCTGTTAGGTTTCCTCTGGCAAATATTTTTATGACTGTATTTTTTGTTCTTATGCTGGATGAATTGGATTAAGATGAGGAAATCGACCTCTTTAAGATGAACAAAAACCTCTTAAAAATAGACAAAAATCATATTTTCCTGTAGCTTCCTTTATGGCTGCGAACTATATAAATACATGTAGCAGATTACACGATCTTCTTGTAGCTCTGTTGGAAAACTTGTTTAGAACATTATATTGACTAAGATCAGAGACAATAGACTACTATTTTATTTTCCTTTGAATGCTGAAAACCAAATATATATATTCATGACCGAAAATTGATTAAACTGTGATCTATGTTCATCTTTTTATTTCAGCAACAGCTCCTATCGTAGTTGCGACATGAAGACTATTTTTTTTATTGTTTTATACTTCCTGTCACATAAATGATAGCAAGGAAGATTAATATTTAGAATGACTATTCTTGAAAATATTATGACTGAAATACTAGATTAGAAAACTATATCAATTTGATAAACCTATGAATGCAATTGTATGTTCAAAAGATAGATTCTTGCTTGAAAGTGTATTTTTCCTTATTTAATGATTTGGGGAAAGGGATTGGTTTGATATATTGTAAAACTTGTACTTTTGATTCTTACTTTATTTTCTTGCTTCCTAGGGAAAGAAGTAGTTTCATCTAGGAATTGTTATTGGGTTACTTTTGGGACTAGGATGTCGAATATGGATATTCAGAGATGGCTTTTTCTCTTTTCAGGAATTGAACTAGGTTACTTTAAAGGATTAGATCTAATCGATATGACATTGAAATAGATGTTTATTTGTTTAGCAAATCTTATATATTTATATATCTCTGCCACATCCTATTGTGAGACAATATGCTTTTCATTATTAGAATTGCACATTCAGACATCAAGGTTGTATTGAGTGTTCCCTCCTGCCAGTTGTTATCGGGTAGCTAGACATTTCATGCAGGGCTGGGTTTCCTTCATTTCATGAAGGGATCCGTGGAAGTGTAAATACTTCATGGTTGGGTGGAAAAGCACCTGGGCCATGTTCTTGTCTCTCGGCTTGCAGGTGGTGGACCACTTGGTTCGTGCGGCTGAAGAGTGTATTGTTTTATTTATTATTATTGTACGTGTTGATTGTGCCCTATATTAGATGTATTATGGCATGCTTGCCAATGGATTTATGCATATTAATTTATAGTGCTTGTTACCTGGATTAAGCATGTGATTATGTAAGATTTAATGAAATTAAGATTCATATTTATGAGATTATCATTTATCTGAGATATTGTGATTAAGCGGATTAATTACACCTTTTACCTTTGAATGTTGTATCTAAGTGGATTATTTACATCTTTTTATTTTGGTTATTGCGATGTTGTATTTAAGCAGATTATTTACTTCATTTACTTTTGAGTTGGTTTAAATGCTTTTACATGACTTGTGAGGCTTTACATTTGGTATCAGAGCTCTAGGTTTAACACTAGGGCCTTTGTTTTTGGGACTATTGTGCTAAAGTTGTGAACTTGATATAGATTATCCATCATGAATACTAGAACCACTGATCATAGTGACGGATTAGGAAGTGGTCATGGTAGAGGATCATGTGGAGGTGCACGTGGAGGTGCTCGTGGTGGTCAAATTGCTGGGGATCGTGGAGATGCTAGTGATGACCAAGATGGAAGATTTGACCGTATTCTTGATCTCTTGACTTGACAGGACATGAGGATGAATACTCTTGAGCACGAGATCAAAGGAATTCCTAGAGGGTAGAATGCTAATGAAAACCCAAGGGTTGAGGCTCAAAATGAGAACCCAAGGATAGAAGTTCTAGTTCCTAAAGTTGGAGCTATTGTTGATAATCAAGCAAAGATAGTGAAAGAATTGGGGAAAGACCTCAAGAAAGTATCACCACCAAAATTTGATAGAAAGACAATTGGAGATAGAGCTGAGTCCTAGATAATAGAAATGGAGAAATACTTTGGACTCTAAAACATTTCAGATCACACGAAGGCAATGTGGGGATCTTACTAGTTGACTGGTGAAGCAACAACATGGCGGGATAATGAGAAGGAA
Organism: Cunninghamia lanceolata; assembly: GCA_027924645.1. NCBI lineage: Eukaryota > Viridiplantae > Streptophyta > Pinopsida > Cupressales > Cupressaceae > Cunninghamia > Cunninghamia lanceolata. The sequence continues at coordinate 911,525 of BSBN01000680.1, read as the reverse complement.
GATAAGAAGTTGTTACCTGGTGAAATAACTTGGGAGATATTCTTGCAACTGTTTAGAAAAAGATGGTTACCACAGTTATTCTTTGACAAGAAGATGACAGAGTTTTAGAATTTGATCCAAGGAGGTATGTCCGTAACCGGTTATTGGGAAAGGTTTTCTCATCTACTTAAGTATGTTCCACAATATCAAATAGATGAGAGATTTTGGATAAGAAAGTTTATTCTAGGATTGAGGCCACAGATTGGAGCTAAGGTAGACATTCATAACCCACTCACTATGGATGCCACTTTTGAGAAAGCAATAAAGCAAGAGCAGAGGTTGTAGCAGACAACCAATTACCATAAGCAAAGAGATGCCAAGTTTTCAAACAAGAAACCACCGAATAATCAATAGAACTATCAAAAGAATAACAACCAAGGCAATAATAAACAGATTAGGAATCTGAAGAGAGATAATAACTCTCAGGATGGAAATGGTGGAAACAAAAGAGGTGGCCATAACAACATAAACAACAATCAGAGGGAAAGAGCTAAAGGACCGAGAGCACCTAAGGGTGGATGTTACAACTGTGGAGGAGAGCATTATGCAAATGCATGTCCACATAAAAGGGGAAACAAGAATCAACAGGGAGCAACTCAACATCAGATTCATGCCATAGTGGATAATCGGCAAGCAGAGTTTCAAGTAACACCTATTCAGTTCCAAGGTAAGCTCTATGGACCACCTATTTCTATTTTAATTGATATTGGTGCCACAGAATGTTTTGTAGATCCTAGAGTAGTATCTAAGTTATCTATTAGAGGTTTGGACATATGGAAAATTCTCAGATGGTACAATATGGCAATAGTGCAGAAAAGAGGGTAGACTCATGTCTAGCATGCAGTGAGTTAGAGCTTCCTAGTTTTCAGACGCAAGTAAATTTGTATGTAGCACCTTTAGGCTCTTATGATGTAATTTTGGGTATCAACTGGTTAACTGAACATAAGTCTCTCGTAAACTGTGAAGACAAGGTTGTTAGATGTTTGGATGACCTAGGGAATCAAGTGGAAATTAATGGATCTAAGAGACCTTTAGAGCTTATACAAATCTCGGCTATGCAATTAAAGAAAGCAAAGAGGAAAGGATGTGCCATTTATGTTGTCCAAGTAAAGGACATTGATAAAGAAGAACTAGTGTTCAATGACTATCCAATCCTTAGAGATTTCAGAGATGTATTCCCTGTAGAGTTAACAGAGTTACCACCGAAGAGAGAATTTGACTTCTCAATTGATTTGCTACCTGGTACTGAGCCTGAATCAAAGGTACCCTACAAGATGAGTACTACAGAGTTGTATGAGCTTAAGGTACAATTGCATGAGTTGCTAAATCAAGGGTTTATTAGACCTAGTGTATCACCATGGGGCGCACCGGTAATCTTTGTAAAGAAGATGTATGGTACTTTGAGATTATGCATTGATTATAGGATACTTAACAAAGCTACTATAAAGAACAAGTATCCACTTCCAAGAATAGATAACCTCTTTGATCAGATGAAAGGAGCAACAATGTTCTCAAAGATAGACCTTGGATCCGGCTATCACCAATTGCGAATTAAGGATGAGGACATCTCTAAAACAACTTTTAGAACTTGATATGGTAACTACGAGTTCATAGTAGTACCATTTGGGTTGACTAATGCTCATGTAGCTTTCATGAATTTGATGAATAGCATTTTTAGAGATTGTTTGGATGATTTTGTGTTGATCTTCCTTGATGACATATTGATATACTCTAAATCAGTGGAAGAGCATGAAAGGCATTTGAGAATTGTTTTGCAACGTTTGAGAGAGAGAAAACTTTATGGTAAATTATCTAAGTGTACATTCTTTCAAGATAAAGTGCACTACCTTGGTCATGTGATCTCAGCAAAAGGGATTACAGTTGATCCGAAGAAGATAAAAGTGATAATAGAATGGCCTGCACCATAGAGTGTGACAGAAGTTAGAAGTTTTATGGGACTTGCAGGATATTATAGAAAGTTTGTGGGAGGTTTCTCAACCATAGCAGCACTGATTACCACACTACAAAAGAAGGGTAAAAAAATTGAATGGATAGAAAGGTGTGAGCAAGCTTTCCAAGTGTTAAAGGAAAAGCTCACAACTGCTCCTATCCCGACCATACCAGATCCTAATGGGCACTTTACAGTTATAACAGATGCTTTAGGGGAAGGATTAAGAGGAGTGTTGATGCAGAATGAGCAAGTGGTTGCATATGAGTCAAGAAAGTTAAATCAACATGAGTTCAACTATGCGTCACATGATCTTGAGTTAGCTGCCATAGTTCATGCACTTCAGATGTGGAGGCATTATCTTCTAGGTAAGCCCTCTGAGTTAAAGATAGATCATTTAAGGCTCAAGTATATATTTACTCAACCTAACCTTAATGCATGACAAAGAAGATGGTTAGAATTCCTTGGTGAGTATGACTTTGGAATTGAGTATATAAAAGGAAAGGAGAATAGAGTAGCAGATATTCTTAGCAGGAGAAGACATATGGCTGCCATTGTTACCATGAGATCCAATTTGAAGTAGAAAGTGATTCAGAATCTTCGAGGGGATGAGCATTATGAAAGAGTAAAGCAAGCTTTGGAAGTAGACCCCTTAGATCACAGGTTTGATGGTTATGTGATTGAATCAGAAGGACTTTTGAGATTTTAGGGAAGGATGTATATTCCTAACTTAGGAGAGTTAAGGAAGTTAGTGCTTGAAGAGATCCACAATGCACTATATTCAGGTCACCCTGGAGTGACAAAGATGGTTAAAGGTTTGAAACTTTTATACTTTTGGCCTAGACTTAAGAGGGATGTGACGAAATTTGTGGCTCGATGTTTGGAATGCCAACGAGTCAAGGCTGAGCATGTGCATCTGGCAGGATTGTTGTACCCACACAGTATCCCTGAGCACAAGTGGCAAGTGATAAGCATGGATTTTATTCAAGGGTTACCTATGTCTAAGAATAGGCATGATGTCATCTTAGTGGTTGTGGACAAGTTGACAAAGGTAGCACATTTTATTCCAAGGAATCTTTTAGATGGTTCTATGGTTTTAGCTAAGAAGTTTGTTCAGGAGATTTTCTGATTGCATGGAGTGCCTGAGATGATCATTTCAGATCAAGACACTCGCATGACATCTAGATTTTAGATAACTCTTAATGTAGATTTGGGTACAAAGTTGAATTTCAGTTTGGCTTATCATCCTCAAACAGATGGTCAAACAGAAAGAGTCAATCAAGTTGTAGAAGACCTTCTCAGAATGTATTGTATGGATCAACAGTATAAATGGGAGGAGTATCTTCCATTGGTAGAGTTTGCATACAACAATTCATACCATGCATGTTTGGGAATGGCACCTTTCGAAGCTCTTTATGGGCGTAGGTGTTGAACACCTATCAATTGGGATAAGGTGGAGGACAAAATAGTGATTGGTCCTAAAATGTTAAGAGAAATGGATGATCAGATGAAGTTGATCAAGGAGAAGTTGAAGCAAGCTTCAGATCGTCAAAAGAGTTATGCAGATAAGAATAGAACTCCTAGACAGTTTTTAGTTGGTGACAAAGTCTTTTTGAGGGTCAGACCTCATAAGAGTTTAGTATCATTTGGCAAAGCGTCCAAACTTGCTCCTCATTTTGTAGGACTATTTCAAGTTCTGGAAGTGATTAATCTTGTAGCTTATAGACTTGCTCTACCGCCAGCACTTGCCAGAATCCATAATGTTTTTCATGTGTCCTTAAGCTTTATAATCCTGACGTGCAACATATTCTTGATTGGTGTGCTTTACAGGTTCAAGATCCAGGAGTGTTGTTGGTGGAGCCCACTCAAATTTTGGAGAAGCATAACATTAAGTTGCGTAACAGAGATGTGGTGCAATATAAGTTCCAATGGGATCAGTATTTAGAGGACAGTGCTATATGGAATGATGCAAAGGAGATTAATAGATCTTTTCCTCATTTGAGGATATAGCATAGATTTCTTATTCATGCATGGATTATGATACTTTGAGTTCAGTTATTGCTTTGATACTTTGAGTTGTTGTTATGATCTTTTGATACTTTGAGTTGATGTTATTGTTTTATGACACCTTGATACTTTATTGGTGGTTGATGGACACTTTATTGTTTTGATGTTTAATAAGACATCGGGATGATGTCTCTTCCAAGTGGGGAAGGATGTCACGTCTCATTTTTATGAACAATATAATTATTCTAGATTAGTGAACAATTATTGTGATTGACTTTTACCTTAAGTAATTTTGCATGAGTGAAGGTAATTATTATGAGATTTATTGATGAAAATTAAAAATTGTTTTAAATGTTAAATATTGTAGACATGATTACAATGATTTGCCTCGGCTATGTTTTTGGAGACACTAACCTATTAACGTCGAGTTGAGTGCAAATGGATGCAGGTACTCGTCGAAGATGAGAGCATGGTTGAGGTAGAAGTGTTCTAGCCACTTGGCAAGAATTGATGGATGGATTACTCTAATGCAATCACACACATCACATAGTTGCATATGCATTATCATATGGCTTTTATTGCATTAATGTGTGGTTATTAATCATTTTCGAATGCATGATGTGATTACTTAAATTTAATGTCTTTTCGAATGATATTTAAAAGATGTATTGTAGTTTATTTAAATTAATGATAAAATATTGTTTATAGATGTTTGGAAGACAATATGTTCCTTAAAAATAAATAAATATATTAAATTATATATATATAAATATGCAATATTGTATTGCATTTCTCTTCTTGATTATTTAATTGGGTTTGTTTAATAACAATAGTTAAATGATTCAAAATAGTATTATTATATTGAATAAAAGAATTAAAAAATATATTTCTGTCACTTATGCGACAGTAAGCTAACTTAAATAGTTAGTAATTAATTTAAATAAAAATGATTGTGAGTTTTAAATTGCTTTTATTTCATACAAACTGAAATACAAACTTCAATTTTAAACCTAAGAAGAGATCGCCAGAATTAGAGGGGAATAATGGGAATAAAAAAAAGAGATCTGGGCAGAAAGAGAGACCCACGATTTGCAGTAGAGAAAACTAGTTTTTCCTGAGCGATAGAAGCAAAGAGGAATTGCAGCGACAGGAGAGAGAAAGGGAGGTAGCGACAACAATTGCGAATACTTCACCAATCGATGACTTATCTGGGTTTTTCATCTGGTTTTCCTTGCATTATAAAAACATTGATTTAGGCTGTCTTTAGATGGTTTTATCTGTTGTTTGGCTAGGCGACTGTAATTGTTTGGACATTCCTTGTTTTGGCTGGGCGACTGTAATTGTTTGGATGTTCCTTGTTTTGGCTGGTCATTTTCCTTCTTTCTTGGTCGTTGACTCTTTTTCTGAGTTGTCCCCCTCTTGTTATGCCTGAGCGACTTGAAAACTTTGATCGACCTGCATCCATTGGTCGTTTCTCATTATCTTGGCTGCCGTTTTCCTAATCTTTTCTGACCGCATATTCTTTCTGGCCATTTTTGCTAAGGAAATCATTTTCCTTTGCTAGTCGTCAACCTTCTTCATGGCCGATTTGACTGTGCTAGGGCGATCTATATAGATTGACCCCTTGTTTCTTATTGCCGCTAGTTCTCAGACGAAACTATGGGCGTTGAATTCCCTTCCTTCTATAGTTCTGACATTAACTCATATCTATCCATGATGTTCGATCTGCTTAAAAATTAGAATAAAAACTCTTAGAAAAATCTCCAGATCGTTGTTAGGTTTCCTCTGGCAAATATTTTTATGACTGTATTTTTTGTTCTTATGCTGGCTGAATCGGATTAAGATGAGGAAATCAACCTCTTTAAGCTTAACAAAAACCTATTAAAAATAGACAAATATCATATTTTCCTATAGCTTCCTTTATGATTGCGAACTATATAAATACTTGTAGCAGATTACACGATCTTCTTGTAGCTCTGTTGGAAAACTTGTTTAGAACATTATATTGACTAAGATCAGAGACAATAGACTACTGTTTTATTTTCCTTTGAATGCTGAAAACCAAATATATATATTCATGACTGGAAATTGATTAAACTATGATCTATGTTCATTTTTTTATTTCAGCAACAACTCATGTTGCAGTTGCGACAGGAAGACTATTTTTTTATTGTTTTTATTGTTTAATACTTCCTATCACAGAAATGACAAAAAGGAAGATTAATATTTAGAATGACTATTCTTGAAAACATTATGACTAAAATACTATATTAGAAAACTATATCAATTTGATAAACCTATGAATGCAATTGTATGTTCAAAAGATAGATTCTTGCTTGAAAGTGTATTTTTCCTTATTTAATGATTTGGGGAAAGGGATTGGTTTGATATATTGTAAAACTTGTACTCTTGATTCTTACTTTATTTTCTTGCTTCCTGGGGAAAGAAATGGTTTCATCTAGGAATTGTTGGGTTACTTTTGGGACTAGGATGCCGAATGTGGATATTCAGAGATGGCTTTTCCTCTTTTTGGGAATTGAACTAGGTTACTTTAAAGGATTAGATCTAATTGAGATGACATTGAAATAGATGTTTATTTGTCTAGCAAATCTTATATATATATATCTGCCACATCCTGTTGTGAGACAATCTACTTTTCATTATTAGAATTGCACATTCAGACATCAGGGTTGCATCGAGTGTTCCCTCCTTCCAGTTGTTACCAGGTAGCTAGACATTTTGTGCAGGGCTGGGTTTCCTCTGTTTCATGAAGGGATTTGAGGAAGTGTAAATACTTCATGGTTGGGTGGAAAAGCACCTGGGCCATGTTCCCATCTCTTAACTTGCAGGTGGTGGATCACTTGGTTCGTGCGGCTGAAGAGTGTATTATTTTATTTATTATTGTTATACATGTTGATTGTGCCCTATATTGGATGTATTATGGCATGCTTGCCAATGGATTTATGTATATTAATTTATAGTGCTTGTTACCTGGATTAAGCACGTGATTATGTAAGATTTAATGAAATTGAGATTCATATTTATGAGATTATCATTTATCTGAGATATTGTGATTAAGCAGATTAATTACACCTTTTACCTTTGAATGTTGTATCTAAGTGCATTATTTACATCTTTTTTTATTTTGGTTATTGCGATGTTGTATTTAAGTGGATTATTTATTTCATTTACTTTTGAGTTGGTTTAAATGCTTTTACATGACTTGTGAGGCTTTACAGCTTGCCCATTCAAAATAGTAGAACGCAAACCAAGGCCCCCCTTTTTCTACGGCCTACACACTGTTTCCACTTAACAAGACTCCACTTAGTCGACTGCAAGTTACCACTCCAAATAAATTGTCGTGAGAGAGCATCAAATTCCCTCAAGAAATACACCGAAGCCACCTGAACAAAACATTTGTAAATAGGGAGAGCCTGGATAATAGATTTTAGAAGAGTAACTCTTGCAGCAATAGAAAGCCAACGATGAGTCCAATGGTTGACTTTACTGCGCAACTTATCAAGCAAAATTTGCCAAGAAGACTTGGGCTGCCTACCAACAGCAAGAGGTATTCCCAGATAGCCAAAGGGGAGAGACCCAATCTGAAACCTCAAAATATTAGCAATCTACCATTGAATAGCTTGAGGAGTATTAAAAAAGAAGATATAAGACTTGTGCTCATTGACTTTCTGGCCTGAAGTAGCAAGATAAATATCCAAAGACCGCCTAAAAGAACTAGCCTCCTGAAGGCAAGCCCTCCCCATAAGAGAAGTGTCATCCACAAACTGAAGATGAGAGATCTTGGGTAGCCCAAAACTCCAACACCAACCTTGAATCCTACCCTGGGAAACCCACGACTTAAGAAATCTGCCCAGACCCTTAGCCATAATAATAAATAGATAAGGGGAGATAGGATCTCCTTGACAAAGGCCCCTGGAAGCCTCAAAAAGCTCAAAAGGTTCCCCATTCATAAGAATAGAAAAAGAGGAAGAAGTAACACAACTCATAGTCCAACCGACCCAATTTGGACTAAAACCAAAGCCTAAAAGAATTCTTTGCAAAAATTGCCACTTAACTCTATCATAGGCTTTGGCCATATCCAACTTGATCAACATAGACTTCTCCTTAGAAGTCGCCATAGAGTGAATGACTTCAGAGGCAACCACCACCCCATCTAGGATTTGTCTACCAACCACAAAACATCCTTGCTCCTCAGAGATTACAGAAGGAAGACAAACGTTGAGCCTCTCTGCAATCAATTTAGTAATAATTTTGTACACCACATTACAAAGAGCAATAGGTCGAAAGAAACATTTAATTAATTTTGAACTTGAAACATTAAATTAATATCCTTGGGATGAACACAAAGCCTAAGATAGTCATTTGGTTAAGGCCATTAATATCCTTAAGATGAAAAATTAGTTTAGAACATCATCCACACAACTCTTCCATCATTGGTTCCAATGTTAAGTACTCTTATTCCATGCATTTAATTTTTGTGTAAATTTATTACGACTATTTGTACCAACTCTAATCAATCTAGGTTAATTTGAATAATTAATTGCATCTCCTTAATTGGGCTAGATCATTTATGTAGAGTGCTATTGTAATGGTGAAATTTGCATACCCATGCCAATTCCCATCTAGTGTTAGTCCCATTGTGATGGAATCGCTTAATACAATTACAACTTGACAAATTGCACACTGAAATTGTAGTGCTTATGGAAAAACTGTGTATTGCTTTTTTGCCTCAACGTTTCGGATCACACTCCATGATCCAATCAAGGTGGTTGATCTAGGAGAACTTGGTCCCCTGTGAGTTGACAAATTTCCCAGAGTATTTTTTAAATAGCGACAATACCTAGCAATTGACAAGGAGAAGAATTAAAGGTGAACTAGAGATAGTATCTACACGCACAATAATCTAAATTAGATTGGCAGATTGCATAACAGATATGTGTTGTGCAAAAGTGAACCAAACATGTAGAGCTAAGTTAGGCATTAAAAGATCCTCGATTCTTACACTAGGCACAATTGGCATGCGTGTGTGAATATGCATGTACGATATATGAGTATCTATCATGTGGGTTTGTTTGTTGGTTGGCCATACCCACGAGTAATTTCTCCACTGTGTTTTCATTTGTTGCCCCTTTCGTTTCTTCCCACGTCTCATTCCAATACCGAGTTCATTGTTTCCATTTTCATGTTCAAATAGGGTTTCTAGATTTATATGCCTTTTAGCTTATATCTGATTTTCATATTGTTCCATTATCATATCACATGTACCATGTTTGAATAAGCACAAGGGGACTAATCCAGGCAAATTCCCCTTTAACCATTTTGTTTTGTAGGGTTTCCTTTAATTAGCCTAGATTATTTATGTAGAGTGCTTTTGTAACGGTGAAATTTCCACACTCGTGCCAATTCCCATTCAGTTTTAGTCCCATAATTTTGATGGAGTGGCTTAATACGACTATAAATTGACAAATGGAATGCTCTTGTGTAAATCTAGGCTCATTGCCCGATCCACCACTTCTCTCCATTTCCACTCATTCCCATACATTTGACCATGCCGTATACCCATCCACGCATGGTCCCATACGTATGACATTTGGTATGCCCATAATTGCACCCCACATCCAAACATTCATTCCCCATATCGATATTAGCATTCCCTTGTCTCGAGTCAATCCTACGACACAAGCTCAGGCCTGCACCTGGTAGAATTGAATTCAAATTCAAATTTTGTTGACTCTCGTCGATGTATTTCTCGCCATGAGCCAACCTGGTACACCTTTTGCTCTATTTATTGCTAGTATATTGGTATATAAAGGCATTCAATGATCATCATCCTCAAATTGCTAGACATCCTAGCACTTCCAAGAGCATTCTTTATAGGAATCTTTTTGTTTGGAGCAATAAAAGTAATTTAATTTGCATCAAAGTCTTTTAGGACGTCTTTGTTGCTTGCAATTATTGTCCTTGATCATTTCCACGATTGTAAAGCCTATCCAATGAAGGGGGTTGACCTAGGAGAACTTGGCCCCCCATGATTTGACAATTTTCACAAGGCACTCTTAAATACCAATAGTCCTTAATGATTGGCAAGTAGTAGAATTCAAGGCAAACTAGGCAAATATCTTCGTGTATAGTAATCCAAGTCGGATTCGTGGATCACACAACAGATATGTGCTATGTAGAAGTGACCTAGAGTTGTGAGGTTGACATGTGTGGAGGTCAAACACTAGAATAAATTTTGAGGCACTTACCAGACATAGAGGATCCACTTTCAGTCCCTCGGCTAATCAATGAGCTACAAATTACCAACTTCCGCATTCCCACTTCCATTCAAGAAATAAGTACACTTTCTCTTACAAATAAATTTTCTATAATGATATTAATGAATTTGCATACTTTATCATTCCCACAATTCAATCTAAGTTGATGCATTGGCTAAATTAAATTAACATTAGGAAAGTGTAACAAAATATATAAATATTTCAAATCAAAAGAAAACAAACATTGTAATGAAAGCAAAATGAGCCGTTGCAGAAAAGCAAAGAGCAAATGACAATTCAGTGGGGAGAGAAGGGCAATTCAAAATTGGGAAGGCCGTTGAGGAAGGGAAAATGCAGTTGAGAGATGAATTCAAAAATAGGAAGGCCGTTTTGGAAGGAGGGAAAGGGCAAATTCATCAATTCTCTTTTTGTTTTCCTCTGTTTCGATCCAAACTTTTCTGCCCCTGTTTTCTGTTTTTTGTTTGACAAATAGTTTTGATGTTTTGAACTTTGGCTTGGGTCTTTTGTTTTAGTGTACACGCTGGTCAGTCCATTTTATGCATTTTCTGGTTCTGGTTTTGTTTTCTACTTTGGTTTTTATATGGCGGCAGGCAATTTTCTGGTTCTGTTTTTATATGGCGGCAGGCCGCAGCAGAGGAAGACGAACACAGAGGAGGCGGCAGATGATTTTCTTCTTAATGATGGTACTCTCCTTATACTGTGGGTTTGATTGTATGCATATTTCCCCTGTATTTATACGTTGTGCTGTCTGCGAGATAGAGATAGAGACAATATAATTTTCATGTGAACCAAATTTAAGGCAATTTCGATAGGTTTGATTGACCTAGTTAAACCCATCCATCCATCCTCTCACTCACTGAGATTGATAAGGAACACAGGCTTAGAAATGCTTTGTGAAACTTTGGTAATAAACATCTGAATTTCTTTAACCTTTTTTCTGTAAGACTAATAATTTTCTGTCTGTAGCGTAATAAGAAACAGAGGGATTTGTCCTGCGCGGGAAAAGCTCATAGAAACATACGGTTAAGGAGGAGCATTTTCAGCCCACAAACAGCAATTGAATATTCACACTCATTCTTTTCTGGCAGCAGGTCAGGTTTTTTTAATATCCAATTCTCTCTTTTTGTGCATTTTGTAAAACGATTATTATATGTACCGGCAATATAAAGAATAAGTGTTTGTTCTACGACTTATAAATAGGCATCAACAGCAACATGCTACATCTAAAGTTATTTCTATCTACCCATATGATGCATGAAGGAAAATGACAATAAAGAATGTTTTCTTGCTAAAACTCTGGTTAAATGGGTGGATGCTGCTGGCACTGAAATATAGTATCAGTGCCATGACTGTAGCAAATGAAAAAGGTAGCATCAGAATATGTGGCAAACAATTTGAAATTGTCCAAAATTTTAAATGAAGGTTAACCTAACCACAGGAAAATATTAATTTCAAAGCTTTGTTTTCCTAGGAAATTTACTGGAGATATACAAATGTTTCAACTTCTGGAACAAGGGCTCCTCTAGAAAGGAATAAATGTTTTGTGGAGATGCTGACTGACGAGGTGTTAGATCTGTAGATCCAGGCCTATATCGTAAGGTTAGTGCAAGGGCTTAATTCTGTGTCTCATTTCTATATGTGGCATGCTTCTATCTTAATTCTATGCGTCTTATTTTTTATGTCACATGGAGAAATGTTGTAAATAATTAGAGAAGAGCAACATAAATCAGAACTCCTGTCTAAAATCTATATGCAGCATGGAGATGTCATATATAATTAGTAGAAGAACAACATAAAGCAGAATTTCTGTCTTAAATCTGTATTCAGAACATAGTTTAAATTTTGAAATGCATGGTCATTTGGATGCTATCATGAAAATAGCTTCATCATTTTTTATTGAGTCAACCCGATTCTAGAGGTATTTATCAATCAATATGTTAATTATCCCCTTTCATCTTCTGCACGTGGCAACTGTGTCAATCTAAACAAAAGGTTTGCATAAAGAAATATGCACTTTCAAGAAGTGAAGTATTAAGAGGTTAGGTACTATATGAAGGATAAGTGCTATTAGAGCTGCAAGTTTGAAGTGTAAGTGCTCAAGTTTGAAGAGTAACAAATATTAAGCATGCAGATATTAGAAGTTACAGTATAGTTCGCTTTATGCAGGGCAAGAGAGGCCCTGCCTTCTCAAGCACCCTAAAACATATAGAACTATCATGGCATATAATTTAAATATAAGATGCCCAATGCATCAAACTTCAAAAAGTTATTTGGGGTTTCCAAATCTTACTAGCCCTTTTTAAATACAGATTAGCACATAGATGGAATAAGGCTTTTACCTGAGTCATACAGAATGACAGCCATAGTTATGAAACTCTTTGTTTCTCATATTTTTCAGTTGCCATTGGTTGAAAGCATAATTATACATGCAGTATAATTATACAAATGCAGTATAATTATACAAATGCTACTCATGACATGTCAATGGCCACTGTTTATACAAAATATTTTGCATTATTTATCAGTGAAAAGAGATCTAAAAAGTGATTCTGTTTGAAATGGTAAGGGCTCAACTGAAATTGGCTCCAGAATTCTATCAATAATCAAAACCTCTATAATCAAAACCTCTAGAAGTAATGAAGTTGCATGATAGGAAACTATGGTGAGGATTGGCTACAGAACAGAGCAAACCAAAAGATAGGAACCAGGTAAGAGTAAGGAAACACGTGGATTGAAATATCCAAGTACAATTACATGGGCTGCTGTTTAGGCAAAATAGCTATGTAGAAGTTGGAGCTAGACAAAATAAATTCTACACTGATTTCTCCAACTGCGTGAAGAACATCAAACTGTTATACTTAAGCAAAGGAGAAGCACAGAATCCTGAGAAATTTGGCATTATTTCCCATGACAATCAACTGAATATCATTGTTGACAGAATTGGAAATCCTATAGGTTAACTTTTAAGGAAAGGAATTACTGTTTGAAAAAGATAGTAATAACAATAAAAAATTTAACACATCGTTAAAGGATAATCACAAGGTTAATATCTAAGAATGCCAAACAGCGTTATTGTGTAATGTTCATGAGTTTCTGATTTCCTTTTTAGTTTAGATTATATTGTTATACTGCCATTTCTTTCTGTAGTTTTCACGTGTTTATTAAGAACATTAATATCAGATTTTATTTTTTTTTTTGTGAAAAAATTGTACAATGAGATAGGAAGTTCAATGACCATCTGTAGGTTTTATCGCTAAAAATTTGTCATCGGGAACTTGAGCTCCAACTGTGTCTTAAGAGTCAATGCCACAGTTTGTGATTTCTAATTTTAAACAGCATTCTTTTTCTGATTTTAAAAGTTTCTGTCAAGGGTAAGATTTCAGAGGTTTTGACCATGATTTTCTATGATGTTGCAGGACATTCTATTTTCAGAGGTTTCAGCATTAGGGTTTATTAAATATTTTCATTTTGTGTGATGTAGCTTGACATTCTACAAGATCTGCAAATGGAGAAACATGCCAGGGTTTTCTGGTTTCCTTTATGTTATGACAATTTGGAATTGTGCGTTGTGGGTTTTCTACCATTTGATTTGAATAAATGTAATATGCAAATTGATTTGTTATTTAATACAAAAGATTTTGATTTGGAAGGGGTTGAATTGGCCCCCTTCCTAAGGCTGTAAGGAATGGCCATTGACCATGACCATTCTTTTAGGCCTGGTGTCTTGTGTTCCTTATTTTTAGTTTTCATCTTATATTTTATTGCACAAAATTTAACGTCTTTCTTTTTTATTATTTTATTTTTTAAAATTCCATCATGTTTAATGACTTGAATTTTAAATGGTGCACTTAATTATTAAGTGTCAAAATACTCTTTAACCACAATGCTGTTTAGTTGCAATTAGCAAGTTGTAATAATTAGTGTTGTTGTAATTTAAACATGTTTATTTAGGCTATTTCTCTTTGGCATTCACTCTATTTTAATATACTTATTATTTGTGTAGAGTGAGGGTTTGAACTTTTACATTGACTTATAACTTTGTATATTTTAAAATTGAATTCACTTTGTCACTCTAATTAGTGTACTTATTGATTCATTTGTCACTTTAATTTGATATACTTATTGTTTGTGTGAAGTGAACTTTGGCATTGAATTATATTTGTTTCATGTTGTATGTTTAAAATAGAATTCACATTATCACGCACTTTGTGTGTGTTTGAATTTTGGAATCCATTAATTGTTTGTTTAAAGTGTCTTTGAACTTTGTTTGTTTAATGTGTTTCACTTTGACATCCACTAGTTGTTTGTTTGTAGTGTGTTTGAAGTTGGAACTTTAGGCATTTACTTTGTATGCACTTATTGTTTGAACTTTGGCATCCACTTATTTGTTTCAACTTTGCAATTCACTCTGTTTAGTAGCATCCCTTTGTTTGAGTAAGCTTTTCATATTCATTCTGTGTGTGTGAAATGTGTCTAAATTAACTTTGACATTCATTTTGTGTGAGTGAACTGAACTAACCTTGAGTCACTTATTGTTTGTGTGTATTGGCATCAACTTATTATTTGTGTGAGGTGTGTGGTTGAACTATGGTATTCATTGTGTGTGTGTGTGTGTGAGAGAGAGAGAGAGAGAGAGAGAGAGAGAGAGAGAGAGAGAGAGAGAGAGCCTTGGCATTCACTTGGATTTGATCCACTTTGCTTATGTGAAGCATATGTTTAAACTTTGGCATCCCTTTAATTTGTTTGAGTGACTTTTGGTATTAATATTTTGTATATGAAAGTTGAGTGAACTACCTTTGGTATTCACTTATTTGATCTATTTACCATTTGTGTGTGAGTGAACTGAACTAACCTTGAGTCACTTATTGTTTGTGTTTTGGCATCCACTTATTATTTGTGTGAGGTGTGTGGTTGAACTACGGTATTCATTGTGTGTGTGTGTGTGTGTGTGAGAGAGAGAGAGAGAGAGAGAGAGAGAGAGCCTTGGCATTCACTTGGATTTGATCCACTTTGCTTATGCGAAGCATATGTTTAAACTTTAGCATCCCCTTAATTTGTTTGAGTGACTTTTGGTATTAATATTTTGTGTATGAAAGTTGAGTGAACTACCTTTGGTATTCACTTATTTGATCTATTTGTCATTTGTGTGTTTATGTAAGTTTGAACTTTCATCTTCACTTATTGTGAAGTGAAAATTGACATGTTTGAATTTTAATGTTTACTTTTATGTGTGTGAAGTGTGTTTTTGAACTTTGGCATTCACTTTGTATGAACTATGTTTGAATTTAACCTTTCACCTAGATTTGATATTCTTATTGTGTGTGTGTGTGTGAACTTTCACATTCATGTGTAAAGAGTACTAAATTTTTCGTTCATTACATATTTGATCTATTTGTCATTTGTGTGTTTATGTAAGTTTGAACTTTCATCTTCACTTATTGTGAAGTGAAAATTGACATGTTTGAATTTTAATGTTTACTTTTATGTGTGTGAAGTGTGTTTTTGAACTTTGGCATTCACTTTGTATGAACTATGTTTGAATTTAACCTTTCACCTAGATTTGATATTCTTATTGTGTGTGTGTGTGTGAACTTTCACATTCATGTGTAAAGAGTACTAAATTTTTCGTTCATTACATATTTGAACTTTGGTATGTATGAAGTGTGTTTAACAAACTATGTGTGAAGAGATTGAACTAATTTTGTGTGAAGAATGTTTTTAACTTCGGCATTCACTTTGTGTGAAGAGTGTTTTTCACTTTAGCATTGACTTTGTGTGAGTATACTAACTTTGGCATTCACTTTTTGTATGTGTTTGAACTTTGTTATTGTTGAACTTTGGCAATTATTTTGTATGAAGTGTGTGTTTGAACAAACTATGTATGAACTAATTGAACTCAACTTTTGTGAAGTGTTTTAACTTTCACATTCACTTTGTGTGAGGAGTGTACTAACTTTGACATTTCCTTTATGTGTGTGTGTTTGAACTTTTAAACTTTATTATTTCATTTTTATATGTATGAAGTGTGTGTTTGAACAAACTATGTGAAGCAATTGTACTTTGTGTGAAGAGTGTGTTGAACTTTGGCATTAACTTTGTTTGTGTTTGTACTTTGGCATGTTTGAACTTGAGTGTTTACTTCATGTGTGGTTGAACTAACTTCGTATGAAGCATGTTTGAACTTTCACACATGTTCATTTTTTGTGTGTTTTAACTTTGATGTTCATTGTATGTCTATGTGTTTGAATGAACTTTGGTTTTCATTTTGTGTGTGTGTGTGAAATAACTATGGCATTCAGTATGCAAATGAACTTTGGAATTCATTGTGTGCATGTGAATGAACTTCGGCATTCACTTTGTGTGAAGTGTGTGCACGTGTGTTTGAAAGATAATTGTCATTCACTTTTTGTTTGTGTGTGTGTGTGTTTGAAAGTTAATTAGGCATTAACATTATGTGGTGTGTGTGAAAGTTAATTTTGGTATTCACTTTATGAGGTGTGTGTATTTGAACTAACTTTGGTATTCATTGTGTGTGTGTGTGTGCGCGCGAGCGTGTGCACACTTGAAATAAATTTAACATTTAATTTTTTATGTGTATGATTGAACTTCAGCTATCACTTTGTGTGGAGTGTATGAATGAACTTTGATGTTCACTTGTGTAGAATGTGATTGAAAGATTTGACATTCTTTTTTTTGTGTGTACAAATGAACTTTGGCTATAATTTTGTGTGGAGTTTACAAATGAACTTTGTGTTCACTTTTTGTGGAATGTGCTTAAAATAATTGAGATTCTTTTTTGTGTATGAATGAACTTTGGCTATCATTCTATGTGGAGTGAACAAATGAATGTGTATGTTCATTGTGTGCCTCTGTGTGCTTGAATGAACTTTGGCATTTATTGTGTGTAGTGTGCATGCAAATGGACTTTGACATTCATTGTGTGATGTTTGAAAGTTAACTTTGACATTCACTTTATGTGATGTGTGTGCATGTGTGTTTGAAAAGTAACTTTGTGATTCACTTTGTGTGAAGTGTGTGCTTTTGTGTTTGAACTAATTTTGGCATTTAACTTTTTATGTAAGAATGTACTTTAACTATCGCTTTGTGTGGGGTGTATGTACATAAATACTTTGAGATTCACTTTATGTGCAAGGGCATGTATGTGTGTGTGAAATGAACTTTTACATTCACTTTGTGTGCCTACAAAAATACGTTAACGTTCACTTTGTGTGAAGTGTATGTGTGTGTGTTTGAATGAACTTTGACTTTCATTTTGTGTATGTGGGTGGATTTAAAAGTTAGTTTTGGCATTCACTATGTGTGCACATGTGTGAAAGAACTTTTGCATTCACAATGTCTATGTGTACAAAATACTTTGATGTTCACTTTATGTGAATTGTATGTACAAAATACTTTCAAACTTCAATGATGTTAACTTTGTGTGTACTCGTATGTGTGATTGAGAAAACTTCGGCTTTGAGTGTGTGGGGGTTTGAAAGTTAACTTTGATACTTACTGTGTAAATAAACTTTGGCATTCACTATGTGTGTGTGCACAAAAATACTTTGGCGTTCACTATGTGAAGTGTATGTAGAAAAGTACTTTCAAACTTTAATGATGTTCACTTTATGTGTATGTGTTTATTGATGAGCACACACTTATACTAATCATCTTTTATTTTTTCAAATCTTAACAACCATAACAATAGCAATCACATAAGATTTAATAATTATGCAACACAAGAACACAAAGTTAGTTTTGGCATTCACTATGTGTGCACATGTGTGAAAGAACTTTTGCATTCACAATGTCTATGTGTACAAAATACTTTGATGTTTACTTTATGTAAATTGTATGTACAAAATAGTTTCGAACTTCAATGATGTTAACTTTGTGTGTACTCATATGTGTGATTGAGCAAACTTTGGCTTTGAGTGTGTTGGGGTTTGAAAGTTAACTTTGGTATTTACTGTGTGAATGAACTTTGGCATTCACTATTTGTGTGCACAAAAATATTTTGGCATTCACTATGTGAAGTGTATGTAGAAAAGTACTTTCAAACCTTAATGATGTTCACTTTGTGTGTGTGTGTGTGTGTGTTTATTTGATGAGCACACGCTTATACTGATCATTTTTTATTTTTTCAAAACTTAACAACTATAACAATAGCAATCACATAAGATTTAACAATTATGCAACACAAGAACACAAGATTTGCGTGAAAACCCTTTCGAAAGAAAACCACGGCAAAATATTGCTTGTATAAAATTCTCTTACAAACTTTGTAGGCACCAACCCATTGGAGACACAAATCCTCACAACTAAGCACCAACTCAACAAGAGACACCAATCTTGTCTTATATGATTTGTAGGCACCAACCCACTGGTGTAAAGTACGCTTCTCATAAACTATATCACGGAATTAAATAAATCATCTCATTAATAATAATAGAAAATAGAAAAGACACATCTCCCATATATGTAAAGATACCAACTTGCATCTTAAAATACACGCACGCCCAATCCCAGTGTTGGCAAAATAATATAATATATAATGATATATCTTTGGCTCTCATGTCATAGTCAACTCGATACAATAATAAAGTACAAACATGGTCCCGTCCGTCTAGTCCCGGCAGCCCTGTCCCATCCCGTCCTGTCCCGACTTGGGTGAGTTGGTGACTTCGGTCGCGGCGACTTGGCGACCTGGACGACTTGGTCCCCCAAAGAATCTGTCCCATCCCATCCTGTCCTGATTTCGGTCGTGGTGACTTGGTGACCTGGGTGACTTGGCCCCCGAATGAAGCCATCTTGACCCGTCCCGTCTTGACTTGGGCAAGTAGAAAAGCACAACGCCTAACCAAAAACTAAAAAGGGTGCAACACCGGGTCTTCCTGGGAGGTCACCCATCCCAGTAATACTCTGGCCCAAGAGCGCTTAACTGCGGAGTTTTGATGGGATTCGGTGCACTAACGCTGTTATGATCACACCCAACATGAACTTATCTTCACGCTCTTGTTGTATAATGGCACCGGTCATCCCATCCATCACGTACTGACAATATCCCGCGCCATGCCTTGCATCAACCTCCCCATCCCATTTGCCTCGATTTGTAGAAAATTCAATCCGGCGAAGTTTTTAGAAAATTCAGTCCGGTGGGGTTTCTAAAAAATTTGATCTGGTGGGGTTTATGAAAAATTTCGTCTAGTCCCAGACCCGTCCCATCTCGTCCCCATACCCGTCCATAAAATTCCATTAGGTGGGGTTTCCAGAAAATTCGGTCCCCGTGCCCGTCTCGTCCGTCCTGGCCATCCCATCTATCCCGTCTGCCCTGTCTGCATCCTGGACACTCTGCCCTGTCCCGTCTGGTGGGGTTTCTAGAAAATTAGGAGCGGTGGGGTTTCCGCTTGAGGTAATTGCAAAAAAAAAGCTCAACCTTCTGTTTTGCTGCGTTCAGACTTATAACTATTATGGGGGAATGGTGTTTGGATCGGCTTGTCCGCATCATGGACGACTTGTCCGAGCATTAGCTTATATATATAGATATAGATATATAACGCGAGTGCGACGACTTAGCGACTTGGGCGACTTGGCAAATTGGCGAATCCATCTCGACCAATCCCGTCCCATCCCGTCCCTAGATATATAATGCAAGCGCGATGACTTGGCGACTTGGACAACTTGGCAAATTGGCGAATCCATCTCGCTCCGTCCCGGCTCGTCCCGTCCCGTCCCGTCCCGTCTTAGGCGAGTTGGTGACTTCGGTCGCGGCGACTTGGCCCCCAAAAGAATCCATCCCGTCCCGTCCCAGCAACCTTGTCCCATCCCGTCCCGTCCTGACTTGGGTGAGTTGGCGACTTCGGTCGTAGTGACTTGGCGACCTGGGCGACGTAACCCCCCAAAGAATCCGTCCGGTCCCATCTTGACTTCGGTCGTAGTGACTTGGTGACCTGGGCGACTTGGCCCCCGAATGAAGCCATCTCGACCCGTCCCATCCCAACTTGGGCGAGTTGGCAACTTCGGCCGCGGTGACTTGGTGACCACGGCGACTTGGCCCCCCAAAGAATCTGTCCCGTCCCGTCTCATCCCATCCCGGCAGCCCCATCCAATCCTGATTTGGGCGAGTTGGCAACTTCGGTCGCGGTAACTTGGCGACCTAGGCAACTTGGCCCCCCAAAGAATCCATCCCGTCCCGTCTCGTCTCGTCTCGTCTCGTCTCGTTCCGTCCAGTCCCACCCCCGCCTCCCGCCCCACCCCGCCCCGTCCCGTCCCGCCTCGCACCGCCCCATCCCGCCTCGCACCGTCTCGCCCTGCCCCGTCCTGGCAGCTCCATCCGGTCCCGTCCCGTACCGACTTTGGGGTGGTGACTTGACGACCTAGGCAACTTGGCCCCCCAAAGAATCTGTCTAATCCCGTCCTGTCCCGACTTCGGTCGCGACGACTTGGTGACCTGGGCGACTTGGCCCCCGAATGAAGCCATCTCAACCTGACTTGGGTGAGTTGGCAAGTTCAGTCGCAACGACTTGGCGACCTCGGCAACTTGGCCCCCAAAGAATCCATCCCATCCCGTCACGGCAGCCTCGTCCCGTCCCGACTTGGGTGAGTTGGCGAGTTCAACCACAGCGACTTGGCCCCCCAAAGAATCTGCCCTGTCCCATCCTAGCAACCCCATCTCGTCCCGACTTGGGCTAGTTGGCAACTTGGGCCGCGGCGACTTGGCCCCCCAAAGAATCTGTCTCATCCCGTCCCAACTTCAGTCGTGGTGACTTGGTGACTTGGGTGATTTGGTGACCTGGGCGACTTGGCCCCCGAATGAAGCCATCTCGACCCATCCTGTCCTGACTTGGGCGAGTTGGCGACTTCGGCCACGGTGACTTGGCCCCCCCAAAGAATCCATCTCCTCCCGTCTTGTCTACCCTGTCCCGTCCTAACTTGGGCGAGTTGGCGACTTCGGCCGTGGCGACTTGGCCCCCCCAAAGAATCCATCTCGTCCCATCCTGTCTGCCCCATCCCGTCTTGACTTGGGCGAGTTGGCGACTTTGGTTGCGGCAACTTGGTGACCTGGGCGACTTGGCCCCCCAAAGGATGGCATCAATTAAAGAGGTGAGTAGAAAAGCGCAATGCCCAACCAAAAACTAAAAAGGGTGCAACACTGGGACTTCTTGGGAGGTCACCCATCCTAGTACTACTCCAGCCTAAGCGCGCTTAACTACGAAGTTCTGATGGGATCCGGTGCACTAACGCTGGTATGATCGCACCCAATATGAACTTGTCTTCACGCTCTTGTTGTATAATGGCACCGGCCGTCCCATCCATCACGTACTAACAATATCCCGCGCCATGTCCTAAGTCGACCGCCCCTTCCCGTTCGCCTCAATTTGTAGAAAATTTAATCAGGCAAAGTTTTTAGAAAATTCAGTTCAGTGGGGTTTCTAAAAAATTTGATTTGGTGGGGTTTCTGAAAAATTCTGTCCAGTCCCAGACCCGTCCTATCCCCATACCTATCTAGAAAATTCCATTCGGTGGGGTTTCTAGAAAATTCAGTCCAACAGGGTTTCAAAAATATTCAGTCTGGTGGGGTTTCCAGAAAATTCGGTCCCCGTGCCCGTCCCGTCCTTGTCACTATCCCGTCCATCCTGGTCGTCCCGTCTGTCCCATCCGCCCTGTCTGCGTCCAGGACACTTTGTCCCGTCCCGTCTGCCCCGTCCCGTCTAGCCCCGTCTCGTCCTGTCCTGTCCAGTGGGGTTTCTAGAAAATTAGGAGCGGTGGGGTTTCTGTGTGAGGTAATTGTGAAAAAAAAAGCTCAACCTTCCTTGTGCTGCATTTAGACTTATAACTATTATGGGGGAATGGTGTTTGGACTGGCTTGTCCGTGTCGCGAATAGCCTGCTTGAGCATTAGCTTATATATATAGATATAGATATATAACACGAGCGCGGCGACGTGGCAAATCCATCTCGACCTGTCCCGTCCCGTTTGTCTGTCCCATCCCGGCTCGTCTCGTCCCATCCTGACTTGGGCGAGTTGGCAACTTTGGCCGCAGCGACTTGGCCCCCAAAAGAATCTGTCCCGTCCCGTCCTGTCCTGTCCCATCACTATCTCGTCCGTCCCGGCCATCCCGTCTGTCCCATCACTATCTCGTCCGTCCCGGCCATCCCGTCTGTCCCATCCACGTTTAAAGATATATATATATATATAATGATAATGAAAATCACTGTTACTGGTTGCCACTAACCCACATGGTCTTTTGCAAAGCTGAGAGACAAGAACATGGTTCAGGCACTTTTTTGCCCAACCACGAAGCATTATGCTTCCTTAGAATCCTTCCTAACATGAAGGATACTTGACCTTACATGAAGTTCTTAGCAACCTGGAAACAATAGGTAGGAGGGATAATCTGGTACAACCTGATGTCTAAATGTATATCTTTCTACTAGAATGTGCAAATATCTCACAAACACGATGTGACAAAGAAACATATTAATATAAGTTACTAGACACATTCATCTATTTCAATGAAGACATGGTTTTGGCCAAAGCACTTATAAGTAACGGTCAAATCCCAAAAAGAGGATCAGCCTTATCTATTAGCCCACATTTGGCACCCTATCCTGAAAGGTAAGCCTAATCACGCATAGAAAAAGATAACCATTTTCTTTACAAAACAATTCGGGTAACACATGCATTTGCCTAATAACAGTTACTAATTACTCTTTTGCAAAATAATGTGAATACACTTTCAAGCAAGTACAAGATCTATATGATGTATGCATATCATACTTCTAATAGTGAGCTTCATGCATGATTTATTTCAAATACCCATCTATCTATACTCATATTTTTCTAACCATTTCTTGATTTATGCAACACGGATAAGAGAATTCAATTATATAATAATACATGCCAGTATTTGTTTATGATGAAACTTATATAGATATCTATATGTTAAATATACATAATCCACTTTGCATGCACAATTATTTCACAAATAAAGCTATATTATATGAATTTATACTCGCAAGCAAGATCAGATTTATAATACCGTTATGATTAAATTTGTAATAAGGAATAAAGGACAATCATCTTTTCTAACAATTTCATATTCATATGTGTCAAACAAGAACACCATTTAATTTCATATTCATATGTGTCAAACAAGAACACCATTTAAGTGAAGGCATAAATAAATAAGTCAATTAAATTAAATCTACAGGTGATCAAGATGTTACAAGAGATAGAACGGTAGGACAACAAAATTAAACATGGACATCAACTCTACATGACTTTAAATGTGGTTCAAAACATTATGATTTTTCAACTCATGCTCACACCCTCATAAATAGTATCCACATAACAATTTTAACATGCTTACAAAGTCACAAGCCTATGTTGGGAGATCACACATAAACCAAACATGACTTTCATGCCAGCAACTTGGATTTATATTGCATAAAAAAAGTTTTCACTAAAACGGACATACCTTTCTCAAAACACAACATTTTTCTAATTTTTAAAATGCGTTGGAAATATAATATAGAGATCTACAAAACCTAATATATATTTTCATAATAACTATCTTAATATAATTTTATAAATACAATATAATCACATATAAACATCATGCTTAAAATAACATAAGAAATTGACAATCACTAATTAATACATATCTCATAATTCACAAACTGGGTAAGATTGATTTTTTTATATGATTTGAACAACTTATCTGTGCACTTTCCCTAAATATTTCTGAGAAACCCAGTTCATAAAACTAAAGTTATTGATGTCACAACAAATTATTATTTTTCATGACAGATTTACTAGTTAAAAAAATAGTCAACTTGTTTTAATAATATAAAATAAAATATAAAAGATAAAATTACAAAAAAAAATTGGCATATATTAAAACCATATATTCAAAAATTAAAAATACCCAGATCAATGTTTAAGAGATATGTCTATATTAAGATAGATTACTATTTTTCTTTTTAGTCTCTTCTCAAGTTTTCTATTATGTTTTTTTTTTCCTATACAAGAAATTAATATTCCAATACTTGTTAATAGTAAGGAATACGGATTACAAGAAGGCTAACTACCTTAGGGATCACTGCCCAAAGAAATGCTCACTGCAAGAAAGGCTCACTGCCTAGAGAAAGAAAGAAGAAAGAAGAATGGCTCACTGCCAAGTTGAACTGTTTAGATTGCATCTACACATGCTTGTTTACAACTCCAATGAAGCACAGAAATACTGTCTCAAAACTCTTCATCTCTGACTGCTCTATTTCACTGCTCTACTGTTACATAAGAACAAGGTCTCTCTTCTTCTTCTCTTATTGCTTCCACAAAATCACCTTACTTCGCATGTCATACATTCACATTTGCATCACACACCTCAAACACCAAGTTAGATCCCATATATATATATCCGCAACACTTAAAAACTTCAAGTAAGGTCAGCCTGCTAGGATGAAATGTGTAGTTATACAATGTGTAGCTTGTTGGCCTAAAGCATTTACCAAAATACTTTGTGGACCAAAACAATACTTTGAAATAGATTCTTCTATGTCGGCTCATACTGTAAGATCACTTAAGATATGATCCCAGTCACTAGATTCTTCTGCACACATATCCCAGTATTAGGTTGGCTTCACAAACTGATTGTCACAAACTTAGATCAATTGTCAAATCATAACTTTCAATGCAGACCACAAAATTTCTCCAAATTCACAACTAAGACTCTATGTTCTCTTGTTGACCAATATCTTGCTCTGGTGCAGGGCTCCTTACTTGATCTTTATTCCCATCAAAATCAGCTTGTTGCTCTGGAGGAATATTAGTCTCAGATTTGCCTTGATTTGTCATATCCAATGTATCAATGTTAGGGGCTTGATCAGTCTTATCTGGTCCTTGATCCTGGCTTATAGATGTATCTTCATCATTTGCTCCTTCATTGTCATAAATGGTAGGGAGATTAAATTCCTTCAATGTGTTCAGATTGATTTCTTCAATTTCCTTTACCACCTTTTCACTATCTCCTCCCACAAGAGTGTTCATTCTCCTTTTTGACTTGAATTTGTTATGAATTGCTTTGGAGATTTTCACTTTTTCCTCTAGAGTGATTTTTGGACATAGTTTTATTAGTGAATGTTCTCTAAGTTCAACATCCTTTGCCATGGCCGCTTCCTTTCTTGCAGTCATTATACTTGCCATAGTTTGTGGTAGATTAGTAATTATCTCAATTAGGGCCTTGTTGTAGATGTTTAGGTATTCTACAAGAGCAGTCTCAATGACTCTCTTATCCGGATCATTATATTCATCATACAATTGTGCAATGGGTTTCAGATTACCATCCACTGCTATGGCTTTGAGAACATCTTCAAGACTTATGGTTGTTTCTTTTGTCTAAGGCACATCTTTCTTTTGCCTTTTCTTAGATTTACACTTACCAGTGGGTTTCTTTTTGCTGGTTCCGGAGACTTTTGTAGCTTCAGTTCTCATCTTCTTTACTTCTTCATCTGACTCTGTTTCTTCTTCATCAATTGCAATGCTTACATGCATTCTTTTTGCCTTGGTTTTCTTTCTTTTGTGACTTGTGGCAGGAGTTTCCACACTTGCAGATGGTGTGGAACCGAAGGGAATAGTTGTAGCTTCTTTAGAGGTAGATCCTCTGGTTCTCCTTCTTGATACCTCTGGTTTTTCTATTTTACCCTTGGGTTCTTCCGGAGCACCAACTGGTTCACTTTTTCTCTTTTCTTTTGCTTCCTTATCAACTTGTTCTTTTTCTCTTGCCTTTTCCACTTGTTCTTTTGTGAAGCCTTGTCTCAGGGAAAAATCCTCTACTACTCTCCGCATTTTCTTGGAGATCTCTGGTTTTCTTACCTCAACAAAGATTTTAGCATGCAATTCCTCATAAATCCCAAATATTTCTTCATTGGGATCTCTGGGTTTACTTAACATATGTTGGGCACAATTTTCCAATCTCCCTCTGTCTACCTCATATCCCATAGGCATGACCCAAATCGTTCTGGGCTCAACGACCTCCATCAAGCATTGATCTTTTGTGACAATAAAACAGATAGTATCCTTGTATTTTTCAACAACTGCTCTAGGGATTGTTTCCCTGGATTGCATTGATTTCTGGAAGCTTTTGAAATAGCCCCATAGGGCTGAATTTTGTGCATCAATATTGCCTATGCTACTCAACAAATTTCTAATTTGAACTGCAATTGGTTTGTCTCTAGTCCACAAACAGTTCTTTATGCCAGGCAACTCTTGCATGAAATAGAAGAATAAACATATGATCAACGTACCAAATTTGAAGGGGTATTTACTTTATTTTGTCTTCTTCAGGTTATCCATTACTTGCTGTCGGAGCAATTCACATATGTCATAGTCAGCATTCTCCTTGATCATCTGATAAGCAATGTATATGGTTGTTCCTGAAGCAGAGTTTTCTTTGTTGGTGAAATAGACTTTGTATCCCAACACCATTGAAGCAAATCTTATAGCATGGTCCTCAATATCATTAATTATTAAAGCCCTCTTATCAAATTTTGCTCCAGTAACTGCCATTACTATATTATTCTTTACTGCTTTCAACAATGGTACTGATCCGGTGGAGCTTAATCCAGTTACTACCCTTATACCATCTTTTGTAATCTTAAAAGGTCTATCAAGCCAAATAAATTCATCATGACCCCTGCTCAATATATATCGAACCCATTCATCCTCTGCAAAAGTTAGGAAGTCCATGTACTAAATGAATTTCTTCTCTTTCAATGCTTTATATTCTTCCTTTAGATTAAGATTCTCATTACTCAAGTGATTCATGTATAGAACAGAAACCTGCTATCACCAAATTCCTCTAGGGCAACATGAATATATGCCCTAACATCCCCCGTATGCAAAACTTCATGTGGAACATCTGAAAATGCACCCATTTGATCGATTTTGATTTATTTGAATGGGTGTTTCTTGAATTTTGGTCGAGCTCGATCAGTAATATTCACTACGTGTGATGTTGCCATTTCTATGAATAATTGAGCAAATTTGAGAAAGGGTTTCAAATAGAAAATGAATTTTCCTTCGGATACAACTTCTTTTAACCCTTGCATGCCAAAACCTAAGTGTCAATTAATGTTATTTTTCAAAAAGTTGTCAAGCACTTCTCTGATACTTATAGTCAATCCAAATTGCTTTGCAATCCTTCGCATTAGATCTTCTTCTATCAGAATTTCTTTCAAAAGTTTTCTCATAAGATTCTTTACAACATACCTTAGTACCAGATTCCAGTACTAACTTTATGGCTGGGGGTTTTGGATTTTCAACACAGCTCCCCCTAAGTCAGAGCACCCAATTTACTTCCCGGAGGAAGTATCTGCACCAGATGTTGGTACGGATCCATCCTTAACTTCATTTACTTCTTTCTTGATCCATATCTTTTCCATTTCTTTCTTAGTTTCAATCAGATCAACTTTTTCTTTCCCTTATCATTCCTCTGCTCTGTTTTCCTTTCTTCAACATAGTAATTTCTTTTCACATTCTTGCTTCTGCAAAATCTTGCAACATGTCCAAATTTGTTGCAATCGTAGCACACAATGTTTCCTTGTCCTTGATTTCTTCCTCTGAATGAATTCATCCTTGATCTACATTGATTAGCCATGTGTCCAAATCTATTGCATGCAAAACATCTTCCATTGAATGACTGAGTATTCTTTAAATTTTGAAAGCCATTTTTTATCGGACTTCTGCATTCATTTGATCTATGACCAATTTTCTTGCAATTGAAACATTGACTAGAGAATGATGGAACATTTTGATTTATTCTACTCCTACACTGGGTAGCTTTATGACCAAACTTTTTGCAATTAAAACAATGGCCATTAAAAGATGGGTACCTTTGAGCATTTGGTTGTCTGACCAAAGACCTTCTAGGTCTTCTTCTTTGATTCCTGAACTGGTTGCCTTTGTTTTGCTTCAATTGAAAATTTCCTTGACCTGATTTTGAACTTTCTCCTTTCTCAAATCCTAATCCTTGCTTCTCATCTGAACTCTTTTGACTAGCAATCATCTCATCAAGTTTTGCAGAACTTATCTTGAACTTTTCTTCATAGCTCTTGGCTTTGTCCAAGTCTGTTTTCAGGTTCATAACTTCTTCTTCCAATTTGACACATTCTTTTATCTTACTGTTTACCATCAGATTTATATCTTCTTCTGCTTTAGCTCTTTTAATAACTTCCACTTTTAAATCATTCAGGATTTCATTTTCTAATATTAGTTGTTCACTAACATCTCTGTATATTTCTTTGAATTTCTTGACTTGTTCTTTCAATTTAAAAATGCACTCATCAGCTTCTTGAATGTTATCCTTTAGATCCCTGATTTCTACTTCTAATTTTTTAAGATCAACAAGAGTTGCTTCTAGTTCAACATTATTTTCATATGAAAAGTTTCCATACCTTCTAGCTGCCATGATTGATTCTTCTCAAATCTTCCTTAAGCGGTTAGGCTTCTTCCAAGGAACCTTGGTCTAATACCAATTTTTGATAGTAAGGAATATGGATTACAAGAAGGCTCACTGGCCAAAGAAATGCTCACTACAAGAAAGGCTCACTGCCAAAATAGGCTCACTACCTAGAGAAAGAAAGAAGAAAGAAGAATGGCTCACTGCCAAGTTGAACTTCTTAGATTGCATCTACACATGCTTGGTTACAACTCCAATGAAGCGCATAAATACTATCTCAAAACTCCTCATCTCTGATTGCTCTACTATTACATAAGAACAAGGTCTCTCTTCTTCTTCTCTTATTACTTCCACAAAATCACCTTACTTCGCATGTCATACATTCACATTCACATCACACACCTCAAACACCAAGTTAGATCCCATATATATATCCGCAACACTTAAAAACTTCAAGTTAGGTCGACCTGCTAGGATGAAACGTGTAGTTATACAATGTGTAGCTTGTCGACCTAAAGCATTTACCAAAATACTTTGCAGACCAAAATAATACTTTGAAATACATTCTTCTATGTCGGCTCATACTATAAGATCACTTAAGATATGATCCTGGTCACTAGATTCTTCCACACACATATCCTATTATTAGGTTGGCTTCACAAACTGATTGTCACAGACTCAGATCAACTGTCAAATCATAACTTTCAATGAGGACCACAAAAATTCTTCAAATTCACAACTAAGACTCTTTAGGGATCCCCAAGATTATCCTCAGAACTGTAGAGCATAATATCTATTACCAGAGAAATGCAGATCAGATCAAACTGACATCTTGTCCGATTTAAGAATGTTCTCTGCTAAGCCGGGCTTATACTTTTTGAAACTATACTTTCAGAGATGATCAGAAGATGAAACTTTGGATTTGGGATCATCTAAGGAGTAGTAACATCTTACTAGAACCGCAAGACAAGATCTTCAACTGCGGACCAATGCGGACCATAACATTGTAGTTCTGCAGTCCTCTCTGTATTCTACCAACACTTAGTCAAAATGCCTAAGTCTTCTTTCTAGACCAGAATTCTTTGTATACTTGACTTCATGAGGATTACTATAACCTCACAACCCTTCTAAATCCTTGATGCTTGTTGCCAAATCCATTTGGTCTACCATAGTGAAGTCTCGTTGCCTTGTTGCCATCAATGACAACACTTAATTATTCAACAAAGTAGTGTCTCTTGCCAACAATACCATATTCAGATCAAATAACCTATCAAATTAATGTACTAACTTTTAAGAATTCCCTACAAATCCAACTCAACAATAATCATTTTCTAATCTTTAAAATCAATATAACTATAATTTGTCTCAATCTTTATTTTTGCACAAGAAGCATATAAATCATAGTTTCTTCACACAATCCTATATTCAATTATTAACCAAAGTAAATATTTGCTAAAGTCTTTCATGACAAGAATCCTACCTTAATCTTTGTAGTGATTTGGTAAAAACAATGGAGATAAATCAATCAATTCTGAGACCACAACAATCCTTCAATTCGTAAAAAAACACACTTCTAAATCCTTTAGCTTCAATAACCTATTTTTCTTTTTCTTCTCATTTACATAATAAAAAATTGATAGCCAAAAGAAGAATGAATAAATTTAAAAAAAAAAGCTATTTTTTTTCTTTTAATAACTCTTCCTATTTTTCCCCAAAACTTAAAAAGTAAACTATAATATTATATTCTTTAAAAAAAAAATAATACTAAAATATCTTTATTCATATTCATGCACATTCTATTTAAAAATATTAGAAAATATAATTTTCTAATTCAAAAATATGATAAATTTAATAATTGATTCTCTAAATCTTTAAAATAGACATGCACAATCAATAATTAAATAAAATTAAAAATTAAAAAAATTAAAATTATTTCATTTTCTAAAAGAAATTAATTACCAAAATAAATAAATAAAAGAAATAATATAATGCTCACATAATTAACCAACACTATTTATTTATTAGAAATTATATATAATTGATAATAAATCTATCTGAAATCAACCTAATAGTTTTATTAAATCATAAGATGAAAAAGAAGGCATGATTACATGGCAAACTCATGCATACTTAATAAATGAAATTACATAAATTAACTAATCATCAAATGCCAGCCACATCCAATATCCAATGTAAAAGAACAATCAAGATTGTGTAACTATGTAACAAATGCATAATAAAGCCATTCAATAATGCAATATGTATGAAACTAAGTGAGTGTGTGCATGCATCAGGTTTCTGTCATGCCCATTCTTGTCGAACAGCTAGGACACTTCTACCTCAACCATGTTCTTGTTTTTGACATGTTCTTGCACTTAGTCGCACTCAAATTCTCATCAATAGGTTAGTCCATAAAATCATAGCTAAAATTCGAGAAAACATAAATCCATAATCATAAACATATTAATCCATTATTATAACAACTTTCAAATTTATGCGTTTATAAAAATAACTATAATTTACCTTTACACATGTCATTATCCAATAATCAAACAATTATAAGGTAGTGTCTAATAGTCTCATCAACAATATTGAATTATAAATGAAATAAAAAAGTCAAGATGTGACAACTAGAGACACCAATCCCCACAACTAAACACCAACTTAGCAAGAGACACCAATCTCTTCTTGGGAAGCACCAACTTCCAAATGAGTAAGTATTATCCTCAAAGTAGTTTTTCAATTGATGACAAACATGCACTCTTTTTCACAAATCTGTTGTTATGCTTAAAAATCTACCTTTAACGATCTTCAATTATATTTCCATATACAGATATGTTAGTGTATATCTCATATATCTTTTTCTCCATACACTCTTCACCACATTCCACAAAACTCTTTATATACCTTCACCAAGGGAGGCAACTTCATGAATGGATACATCATTTGATGAAGGGAGGCAACTCTTAAATATGTATGCACCTTTTCACACGAGCGCTCACCATGAAGGGTCAGCTGCATCAAGAGAGGCGACTTCTCTTGGGGTTGGCCTCATAAAACATTAAATTAAAGTATTGACCTTGGAGTCATGGTCAAAGCATCTAGATTTGATGGTTTTTCAACCTAAGTTTGTTTCCATGAATGAAGTATTGACCTTGGAGTCATGGTCTTGATGCTTGGATTTTCAAAATTCAAATTCAAATTTTGGTTGACTCTCACCCATTATTCCCCCCCTTGATTTGCCTAAGTACATGTTTGTGTGATTTGATGTTATGTGCTTGTAGTTAAAGGCATGCATTTGCACTCATTTCTAGTTTCTCGTCTCCCATACATACTCTCACATATGTCATGCCCTCTCTCATCCCGGAGCATTAAACGAACGATTAGTAGCTAAACATTTGGATTTGGTGCACTAAAAGTGTTGGTATGTGGCGACTGATCATATAAATATTATACACTCATAATGTATCCTTGCTGGGGTTCGGGGGCGGTAGCCCCCAATTTTTTTTCCCTTTTTTTGTACGTTCGGGGTCGGTAGTTAATTTTTTGTTAATCAACAAATGAAAAATGACTTCGTAAAACCCTAATTCTAGAAGCTTCCAAAAAGCTTGTTATAAGAGGCTGGGATGTATGTTGCGGAATGGAATTTGCAAGATTGTAATCTATTTTGTACTTGATAATAAAATCATTGGATGGCTGAGTTTCTGTGGATGTAGCCCATTTTGGGTGAACCACGTTAAAATTTTGTGTTGATCTCTTTTGTGTTATTATTCATTGTTATATTTGAGTTATTTAATCTGCATATAATTGTTAATATTTATTGCTCTGATCTACCTAAACCCTAACAATTGGTATCAGAGAGGGTTGTGTTTGATTATTGTTTGCAAGGTCTCACGGTTGAGTGGGAGTCTCACGGTTAAGTGGGAGCAATGGTGGACGAGGGTAAATTGAAGATAGATAAATTCAATAGGTAGAACTATCAGTTATGGAAGATGCAGATAGAGGATTATCTCTATTAGAAGGATTTATAGAGGTCGTTGGAAGGGAAAGCCAAGAAACCGGCAACAATGACTGATGAGGATTGGGAACTTTTAGACAGAAAGGCACTAGGAAGCATTCATTTGTGCCTAGCACCATATGTGGCATTCAATATAACAAAAGCGAAGACAACAGATGATTTGATGAAAACTTTGGCTAAATTGTATGAAAAACCCTTAGCCTCAAATAAGGCATTTCTCATGAAGCGTTTGTTTAATTTGAAAATGACTGAACGTGGATCTGTGATAGATCATTTAAACGAGTTTAATACAATTACCAATCAGTTAACTTCTGTAAAAGTGAAGTTTGATGAAGAGGTGAGGGCTCTCTTGGTTTTATGTTCTTTTCTAGAAAGCTAGAATAACTTGGTAATGGCTGTAAGTAACTATGTCTCTGGTTCAAATAGTTTGAAATTTGATGATGTCATTGGTGTTATCCTTAGCGAAGAAATGTGACGGAAAAGCACATGTGAGAGTTCAACATCAGGTGATGCTTTGACTGTAGAGAATAGGGGAAGAACAAAGGAGAGAGGAAAAATCCTAACAAATCGTGGGAAGTCACAAGGGAAGTCAAAGAAAGGCATATCTAAATCTAGAGGAAGAATGGATTGCTGGCACTGTGGAAAGCCAGGACATTTGATAAAGGATTGTTGGTCTCAAAAGGGCAAACAAGGAGGCAGACAACATGATGACAGTAAGGAAGCTAATGTTGCAAGTAATAAATTACAAGATGCTTTAATTATGTGTTTAGATAATGCTAATGATTCCTGGGCAATAGATTCAGGGGCTTCATTTCACGCCACACCTCATAGGAAATATTTTGTAGATTATGTTTAAGGTGATTTTGGATAGGTATATTTGGGTGATGATGAACCCTATTAGATTGTTGGAAAAGGAAATATAAAAATCAAGTTGCAAAATAGACCATTTTGACAAGCTTCTTAGTAGTCACCCCTTTCTCTTTGTCTTAATTACAAATAGTTATTGGGCTCATCTTTCTAGATTAAAAACTCTATTTAGTGGTTTCATATTTCTAACTTTTTTTTTTAAAATGTATAAAAAGGGGTAAAAACTTTATTGAAATTTAGAAAAGAGCATTACAAAACATCAAAGGGCCAAGGCCCCGGGAATCCATAAGAAGCAGCTATACAAAGTATGAAACAACATCATCCTTCATCAATACCATTCCCATCCTCGGCAAGAATGCTCTCCAAGTCATGTCGGAGCTCATGAGGAACCTGCTCCCAGTCATCAATCTTCCAACCATCCAAATGCTCAAAAGCCCACTTAGCCAAACAATCTGCTACCCTATTCCACTCTCTTAGAATATGGACAAAAGACACCATGTCCATCAAATAATTTATTTGTAGAATCTGCTACACCATCATAGCCAACTACCAACTAACATCAGATACCTTTTGTTCATTCAACAAATTAATCAAAACCTGTGAATTAGACTCACAGATAACCTTGCGCCATCCCAAAGTGTAAGCCCTCTCCAAAGCATAGAGGATTGCCAAACCTTCCATAAGGTTGATAGTTTGCAATCCTTCATGAACAGAAAAGAAAAAAAACTACCGATCCCAAAAAATCCCTGCCAACCCCACCAATCCCAGCAGGCCCAGGATTGCTCCTTGAAGAACCATCGGTATTGAGATTCAAAATGCCAACTGGAGGGGGTAGCCATCCCCCCACCCTTTGAACTTTCTTTTTCACCCGCCTTCCTCTCCTGACACAAGCAGAAGCTGAAGATAGCCCCTGAATACCCAATCCATCCACCACCTTAGCGTCCCTTTTCTCCAAAGGGAACACCACATCACACTTAGCTTCCATCGTCTCCCAAATCATACCCATAATTTTGTGCCAAACTTGTTGAATCAGCAACTTCTCACCTCAAAATATTCTTCGATTCCATTCCAACCAAATCTGCCATAGTATGACAGAAGGCCCAACATACCACACATCCTGCAAGAAAGAGGCCTTAGAAGGATGTTTACCCAGACTACTCCAAAAATCCACTAAGGAGGAAGCATGAACACAGGGGCTTTTCCAAACTCCCCACCAAAAATGCCAAAACTGCAAAGCCAAGGGACAACGGAAAAAGAAGTGAGAAGAGTTCTCTCCACATCCACATAAAACACACATAGAAGGACCCTGAAAACCCCGCTTCCAAATATTATCCCATGTCAAGCACCTATTCCAAGCCAAAGTCCAAATAAAACAGTTACACTTAAATGGCCAAGAAAACTTATTCCACACTTTCTTCCACCAATGAACCTCCACTCCATCTAGCCGGTGAGATAACAACACCTGATATCCAGAAGCAACAGTATAGACACCCTTAGGATTAGGAGACTAAGAAAGAACATCCCCTTCTTGGAGGGAGCTACAACATCTACGAGAAAGGATACTGTGAAGCTTAGTACACTCCTCCATACCAACATTAGGCCACTCATCAAGATTCTTCCATCTCGCCACCACCAACTGCCCATGAGAAGATAAGGACTTGAAGTCACTCACCCTTGACCATCCTGCCTCATAAAACCTCTGGCACAAAGTCACCAAATTAGGAAACTGAGAAACAATGGGAGGAAAACCATCCCAAGAATCAGACCAAAAATGAGCTTCCGTCCCTCTTTTACAAATCCAAAATAATCCATCCTTGACAAGCGCAACCCCTTTCTTGAGCGTACTCCAAATCACCGAGCCTTTCCCCACTAGGGGATAATGAGGAATATCAATCTGAGGGATCCTCGGGAAGTATTTCTGTGTTAATATCCTGGCCCATATCCGATCCTGCTCCACACACCACTGCCAATACAATTTATCATTTAATTTAAATAAATCTAGTTGAAGTCACATCAATTGTTATTCTTTAGTTTAATATTTATTTTTTGTGTTTTGTACCATTTCTTATCCTTTTGTTGGTTTTGGATGATAGTGCAATTGTATAGACTACAATGTGGTTATACAAAGTTTTGGTAAGTGTGACAACTGTATAGACTACAATGTGGTCACATCAGGTTTTGGTAAGTGTGAATTTGTTCAAATTAAATTCCATGCCCATATTTATCATATTTGCTCTAAAATTTTATTTTAGCAATAACATGTATTTTTACATTCTTAATAATTAGCTACTAGATTTTTTATTTTCTTTAGCTCATAGTGTTTTATTTTCCAATAAACATAAAAACACCAAAAATAATAATACAAATTTTAATTATTTTAAGTAGATTAGATTGTTAAGATAATCTAATTAGAACATCAAAAGATTGTATGGGTTGATTTTAAGTAATTAAATTTGTACCATCTTTCATTTGATTATATTATACTTTGTTTACCATTAAAAGCTAGGAATGATTTCAAAAGAATGAATATCAATTACTTTGAATACCATTAGAAATTAGAAATTAAAGATGATATTATACTTTGGACACTATTAAAAATTAGATATGATCTTAAAACTTGAATGGATATTGTAGTAAGCGCTTGTTGTGTAGAAAGAGATTATAGAAAGCTGCAAGATGTATTGTGTTTTAAAATAACTTTTCTGTTTCTTATGCTCAACTATAAGAAGATAACTTGGGACAAAATTTAAGAGTCATAAAGGTGAATTGTTTCTTTCAAATTAATCAATAACTCAGATAACATTTCCTCAAAATGGCGACAAAAAACTCAATGTGGGTATGCTGGACTGTAACAGCCAAATGACCATCCAATTTCATATCAAGGAATTCTGATTTGCGACAGCCAAATGGCCGTTAATTTTTATTTCCGACATTTTGGTCCGTGACAGCCAAACGGGCGTCAACTTTAACAATTTTAATTGAAATCGTACAGTCTAACGAACGTCAAATTTCATGTCATCATTAACATTATGACAGTCCAACGAACGTGTAATTTAACATCACAATTGGAAAACGTGACAGCCAAAACGGACGTCAAATTTCACGTGGCTTTTTGAATTCGTGACAGCTAAACGGACGTCAAATTTACCATTGCAATTTGAACTCGTGACAGTCATACGGACGTCAAATTTAACAGAGTAATTCACACAGCGACAGCTAAACGAACGTCAAATTTAACATCGATATTTGAAATCTGACAGCCAAACGGGTCAAATTAAACATCGCTATTTGAATTCGTGACAGTCAAACGGATGTCAAATTTATCATAATAATTTGAAATTGTGACTGTCAAACGGACGTCAAATTCCATATACAATTTCATTCACATGATGACAGCCAAATGACTGTAAAAATTTAGCACCGCCATTGGAATTTCTGACAGCCAAACGGACGTCAATTTTGCGATAGCAAATTCACAACATGACAGTCAAACGAACGTCAAATTTAACCGAATAATTTAGAAAAGGTAACAGCCAAACGGACGTCGAATTTAACAAATCAACAGAAACGTGATAGCCAAACGTACGTCAAATTTAGCATAAAAGGGAAATGTGACAGCCAAACAGACGTCAAATTTAACGTTCCACTGTGAAGTCTTGACAGTCAAACGGACGTCGAATTTAACATCGCAATCGGAAAATTGTGACAGCCAAAGGACGTCAAATTTAACATTACAATGTAAAACCATGACAGCCAGACGGACGTCAAATCTAACACTGCAATACACCGTAATACTAGTAGTGCATTCTAATTATATACTACCACAAGCACAAACATAACTGTACTTTTATTGCAATTCTTTGTTAAAATTCATGGCCATTACATATTACCAAAAGCAACCGGAGTCAATGTCGGATGTATTTCTATGCTGCAAATGAAATTTGTTGTTACTCCATATGAATATGAGAATCTTGGTGTTGAGCTTTTGTTAAAGAAATTTGATTGATTTCTTAGAGATATTTGTTTAAATATTTTTTCAGGCCCCTTTTGGAGCCCTTTGGTTTTATTGTTCAAATGATTTACCCAGCTTGTTAAATGGCCTCATATTGCCTGCATCTTCTTACTTTAGCGGCACTATTATAGCTTTTATGGTAATCTTCTTTCTTGATTTGTCTCTCACTAGGGTAAACAGAATTTGGTGTGACAATAAATACTTGGTCACAAGAGAGCAATTTATGTTTCAGATTCAACTCTAAAGAAATCTGAAATTTCGAAATACTAGCGTGTGCATTCATATTCATCTTCAATAGCTTTCAGTTTGGAAGGCATGGCAGACGATGTTTTGATATCTCTTCAAATCGCCTTGATATCATTTAGTTATATGGGCTAATCTACTGAACCAAAAAATAGATGGAACCATTAAGATGACCACCTTGGAAACAACAATAACAGACTTCAGTGACCTTCACAGAAATTATTTGAGGGAATTTCTATATGAAAAGGGCTGAGAATGGTTATGGCCAATCTGATATCTTATATCTCTGCCACATTTACAGATATCACCCACTTTGGTTTAGTACCTCGTTATTTTGAGTGTGGATAGAAGAATCATACTTTTTAGAATGAATGAATGAATTTTTTTTAATGACGTTCATGAGACCAAACAGTTTAAGGAATCAAGAGTTGCAACTCTAAAATATTTTCACTCTTCTCAATATCTGAAATTGTAACACGTATTTGACTAAGTAAATTAATTCCTGGCCGTTTGAGGCTTGGAATACAAAGGTTTGCATCATGGAAGGCCAATATGGAAAAACAAATGCATGTTATATGTGAGTTAGACCAATGTTCTAAACCTAAAAAAAATGTGTCATTTGGTTTCTGCTTTTTATTGTAATTGTTCATGTAAAGTGTTAATTTCTAGTGATGAAAAGTATGTTTTTCATCTATCTTAAAATGTATACCTTAATGAACTGGTTTCAATTCAATACATATTGGTATGAACATTAAACATCTAGTGGATTTTGAGAATATTTATTATAAAGTTCATCATTTAATAAAGTTCATCATTTTGTGGTTAATTGACTTCATTTGGTGCAACATAATTTTGTAGCTGATACATATATTTTTAATTGCACTAAGAGACGAGGGGATTAATTGTAATAGTGGATGACTTCAAATATTAAAGTGAAGTGAGATTAATAGTACAGGATCATATGGGATGGAAGCATTCATTTTCATTTGTTCTTAAGATAAGTAATTTGCATAAAGACTAATTCTCAATCTATCTCAAAGTCTTTTTGGACAATAATTACCTTTAACTTAAAAGCACTTGAGATGACATTGAATTAAAGAAAACCAATTAAATAAAATAGTTTCAGCCTTGTACTTCAAAACTAAAATATTGTTGACATATATTTGAAAAAAACTAAAACTATAAAGTGACTCTTGGGTAAATAAAAATAAATTAATTCTTAAATAACTCTTAAGTAAACTAAAAAACTATAAAATAACTATTTACATGACTTAAGTAAATAAAATAATTCTAAACCGATATGACATTTTTAGTATAGATTTATTTAAGATATCTATTATAGTTCTATCATTGGAATTTCAATACAAAATGCCCTCCTTAGAAGGAAAGAGATTCAAGGTAATGGGACACCAACAAAGTCTTCCCATCTATAAGCCATTTAAATCACATAGAACCCTTATATCAAGATAATGGAATTGTGACAAACATTATCATCTATAAATAAATTAATTTGTTCATTATTCATTTTGCAATACATGAATTTCTAAAATAATTAGAAAATAAAATTCTGACAAACATTATCATCTATAAAGAATTTTCCTCTACATTGTTAAGAAGAGTAAGTGTGTTTTCTCATGGTTTTGTGATTTTGCCTTGGTTTTAGCGAATGAAATTGTGTGTCAATTCATGTGTTGGCCACCGCAAGCAAAGCCCCGGGTCAATTGGTGGGTTGTATGAGGTACTAAAATCCACAAAAAATGATTATTTTTCAATTACTTTGTGGTAAACCTTAAATTTGTTTTTATATGGATTTTACTTATAATTTAGCGCATATATAGCCCACAATAAAATTTCTTATACCTCTATTGTGGTGATTTCCATCCTACAAGTAATCCATTTAAAAATTGCATACATTTTGTATCATCTTCCATGTAATTAACAATATAAAACTTTCTTAGGGATAGTTGCTAATACATGAAGTCAAAATTCTTTATCTTCCTATAAAGGTGTCTTTACTTGTTCTTCATCTCCTTTTTATTTCAACTCTTCTTTATTTTCAGTTCCCTCTTTATTTTCAATTTGACTTATCACCTAGATTCTTCCCTATCCTTCAATTCCCTTGTAACTTCTTCTACCAAGGTTTGCTTCTTATTTTTAGTCACTTGCTCATCAAGTTGTTTTGTAATCTTTTCAATATTTGATAGTAATGGAGGAGAATTTAGAGGAGATAAATGAGATAAGCCCAAGGGCAGAATAGCCAAAGAAACTTGTTCTACTATAGGCTCTTTATTAGGAGAATGAATAATTTGGCTAACTTCAACCTTATCAATATGAATAATATCAACATTAGGATTATTAGAAGATGGAACAATGTTTCTAAAAGAGTGACTAGAAGGGTTTTAAGCAATGAGCACTACTAGCTAAGGAGTATGGAGTTGCATAGATGGAGGATCAATAGCTATATAAGGGAATTTGCAAGGAAACGTAGGTATTTTACAAGTAGTAGTTTCCTTGGTTGGTTGAGAAGGTGAGGATGTACAAGCAAATGACGGTTGAGGAGGTGAGGATATAGAAATAGCTAGTTGTTGAGGAGGTGGATGTTTGATTTTGGTAATCTTCTTTAAAGGAATTTCATCCTTTGATCAACCTACCTCTTCTTTGTCTTCTTATAGACTTTCTTAGGCTCTTTGTTGGCTTCTACTTTCTTTCCTTTTTTTGTACTTCCTTCTCCCCATGAGAGTCTTTGGATGACTCTTTTGGGATGGGGCTTTGTCTTCTTTTACCTTTCTACCCTTTTGTTTCTTTGAACTCTCCCCAAAATTCAATGTGATACCTACAACTTCAAGTTCTTGAATCTTCTACTTCAACCATTTCTTAATGCATTCAATCACTTCTTTAGAAATGTCATCAAGTGACATTCCCTCTTTCTCTAACCAATCAACTGGAGGAATGGACTATTTAAAAACACCTTCATTATTGTATGTATCCTATAAAACCTTACATCATCTAATATTTGATCAGGTACTTGCTCAACTCCAAAGGCTCTCATTTGATATGTAGTTAATCTAGAATATCTCATCTTTCTCACCTCATGTTCATCATTGCAATCAACCCAATAGGATTCCAAATGAGGCACATGTGTCACGTGGGAACCCACACTTTTCTCTATTTTACCCAATGGATCAAAAGATGGCCTATTATGGAAGTAGAAATTATACCTTTGGATTTCATCATCAGATTCTTTGGCATTTTGAGAAGCAACATAGGCATACACTCTAATCATAATGGGAAATTAAATTCAAGCCCTATCTTTTTCTCCCAAATCCTTGTGTGCTTCACATAGTTTATTGGTAAGTTCCAAGATACACATCTTGTCCCTAGGATATTCTAGCAATCTATATGGTGGTCTAGTTAATGCACCTACTCTAATATAAGAAATTTTGGGAAATTGGATGAACTAGCTACCATATTGATCGACAACCTTAGAGGCTTCTATTAACTATCTTTGGGTAAGGTCTCCCTCCATGGTCCTCATCAAATAAACACAAATGCATCATTAGCCCTCTTATAGTTTTTCATATTTTCCTTCAATGTTAATTATGTATAGAAGTCATATACCTTGCGCTATCCAAGAGCTATCCCAATGGTGCCGATTCTTGTCAAACCAGGATAGATTTCTCTTCTCTCCATTGCATACACCAAATAAGAT
This sequence comes from Cunninghamia lanceolata, assembly GCA_027924645.1. Lineage (NCBI taxonomy): Eukaryota > Viridiplantae > Streptophyta > Pinopsida > Cupressales > Cupressaceae > Cunninghamia > Cunninghamia lanceolata. The sequence continues at coordinate 869,923 of BSBN01000680.1, read as the reverse complement.
GTCATATAAAATCTTTGAGTGTCTTGGACTTCAATGAGTTGTTCATTAAGATTTTAAGTTATCAATTTTACATAATCAATCATTTGTTTATTCTCCAAGACAACTTTTATAAGATTGAACATGCAAGGGAAAAAGGTAGAGGCTATAGGTTGACCCATAATCCTATTCAACAAAGTTATCATATCTCTCATTTTTGTCTAAAAGTCACTCCTCATAAATGTCTTTGGGATTTTGGAGATGGTACTTCTCCACTTAATCATCCATCTCTTGTTCCTAATTCTTAAATACCTATCAGGATCCTCTTTATAAACATCCAAATCTTGTTGCATATCCAATTGAATGATTGTACCATGATGAAGAAGGTGGAATAAATTTCCATTATTGCGTCAAAAGTAATATGCAACTAAATTTATCCTTGTGGACCCATAATTCCTCTTTTACCAACATCATATAATACTTTCCACATGCCATAACTGGTTTTGGAGATTGAATTGATATAGGAAAGCTAGCTACATGCACAATCCTATTATTCGCCATTCTTTAATCTCTACCAGTCAGGGCATCCCCATACATTCTTTTCTTGAAATATTCCAAATCCACATGATCTCAATCAGTGTTAATTATTGAATCTACGATAGAATTTATCTTTAAAGGAGGGGTGACCCCCTGGAACTTGCACTTCATCTGTCTTTCCCTAGAAGTCATAAATTACACTTGCAAAAATATAAACAATGTATAAACATGAGGTATTAGGTAATACAAATTCTTACATTTGAAGTGTTTTATGTGTTTCTCATTCTATGTAGATTTGTGGGGTTTATCAAGACATCATAACCTTGGACAAAATGTCAAAGTGGAAGAAGTCCTAAACAAACCTACAAATTACAACCCTTTGACTTTTGATAGATTAGGAAACTCAAGAAATGTGGGATCCATCCAAACTTTGGGATTTTGGACTAAAAGTCAGAAATCCATTAGTCCTTAAAACTTCTACAACTCTATAAATTGATTTTAAGAAAAATTAAGTTATATTAAGATTTTGATTTAATCTTTTAAGCACTTTATGGGATCTAATTGTACTTCAAAATTTTAGACTAAAATTTGGAAGTCCTTAAGTCCAAGAAAAATCTACAAATTCAATTTTGATAAAAGTCTTAGGAGATTCCACAATTTCATAACTTAAACAATCAAGAAATTTTATGATATCTCAATGGTCATCTAAACTTTAACACCTTTAACCATTTTTTTACAAACAAACTTAAACAAAATATTTAATGATGCAGAGATCAAAAAGGGGTCTCAAGAGCATAAGAATTTAATTTACAAAAGGTGTGATCGATAGAAAAATTGAAGTTTTATGTAAGGTAAATTCACACATAGGAACCATTATTGTGGGGCCATCGGGTAGGTGAAATATAGAGATACAACAACATGGAATTTGAGCAATGGAAGTTGATATAATCCCTATAAAAATAATTTTAAACTTTACAAATAATTATGAGATCAATTTGGCCATCTAGACTTGTGACCAAAGTGGAAGATGGAAAAAATCCCCAAAAATTCTACAAACTTACATACTTGCAATTCAAAGAGTTACATCAAAATGCTTATGAAATTGAAGGAAAGATGGATGTGTTATGGAGTAAAAAGTGGACACATGTCTTTTTACCTCCTAGTTTAGCTCCTAGATCCCCGTAATAACATTATACATGCTAAATAAATCCCCTGAAACCAATGCAAATTGGGAATAAGGGACCCATTCTTAGCCTTACCCCAAACCAAAAAGGTGCCTCAGGACTTGAGCGTCTATGCCCAAGTCCTCCCTAATTGGTCGGGGCAAATTTTAATGCATGTCGACATAGGACCTTTAAAAAGGTTTCCCTTTGTCGGCTCTTTTGATTTAATTCATGAATGTTAGCAGGAAAAACATATATAAGTATGTTTTTTAACCTAGAAAGTAAGAAGGAGATGATAATGAACTTATGATATTGGAGCAAAGAGCATTCAAAGCATTCATTGTGTTTCTAGAGTAGATTTGTGTTTGTATTGTGTGTTGTTGCAGATTTGGAATCATCATCCATCTCCTTATGAGTTGGAGGATCTTCATTCTCCTAAGGGCTTCACCTCTGAGGTGACATCATTATTATTTGAATCATTTCATCATTGGTTTATCTTTAGCCTCTGCCCTACAAGGGCATACACTCTCTCTAACAATGGTGTTGGGAAGATTGAATGCTATCCTAGGATTTGAATGAGGCAAATCCCTAAACACCACAACCCCAAAACACCTTTTCTTATTGTGTGTAGGTTACAGGTGTGAAATTTGAAGAAGTGAAGGTACAAGAATGTTGTGTAAGGGAAAGGGTTTTAGGATCTGAAATCATTTTAGGAATATTCCTCTGTAGAAGACTTGGTCACCCGCGAAATAGTCTTCCTTCTCAAACAAGTACTAAATCCAACATTAGGACATCCTCTATGACATTTCTCCAATTTCTAGTTTCTGAAGATTCTATCTTTCTAGACTTTGGCACCCATGAAATGATCCTCTAACTTTCTAGCTTCTAGGGCACAAGTTCTGATATCTCTCTGATTATCTTTATGCATTCAGATTCTAGGTTTTAGTCATCTTTTATCTCTTACAAGATGGTTATCTTAGAACTAAGGTTTTATGTATACTTGACCTAGGGTTTGATAAAAAGGCTTGGTTAAATCTGATCTTTCCATAACACTCTTGAGCACAAAATCTGTAGTTGAGTCCTCCTCCATATGGTAGCGACTTGGCTCGATTTTGTCCTTGAATATTATTGTGGAAGATGGTTTGATCTAGTGTGCATGCTAGCTTACATCATGCACCTTTTTCATACATAACATTTTGGTGAACCCATAGCATTGAGCATTGGCATCTTTTTGAGTGTAGAATTCAGATCTTGCATTAATTCATAGCATAGTTATCATTATTCACTGACAAGTTTTGAATAAATTTGAAAAAAGTAAAAAAATTAAGCATTCTAGGCTTGCATAAAGGCATGTTTTTGCATTATTTTTATTACATATCATTGAAACATTTGATTTTCTAATTTTTACATCAGATCTGATCCATATTATAGTAATTAATCATTTCATGATATTACATCTTGCATTTGAAGATCTCATTTGCTAGGGTTTTGTTGAAAACTTAAATTTTTCCTATAACCTAGTCATTTGCAAAGCTAGGGTTTGTAGTCAAAGTCTTATTTTAGATTTTGTTTCTATCATAAACATTCATTTAGATCTGATTTTGCATTGTAGTGTTGTATTATTTGACATCCTTGCTTTCAAAATTTCAATGTTTGCAATTACACATTGTGTATTTCAATAAGCATAACTACCTTAATCTTATTAATTATACTATTGGTTAGTGCATTGAGTGTTATAGGAATTTGCATGAGTTGTATAACCCACTACCCTAATAGAAACATCTTTGTAAGGAGAATTCATAGACTAATGGGTTCTAGTGCTTTCAATAGCGATGATATGTAAACATCAGAAAACCTATTGCACAACTACTTTACAAAGGGTGAATCGACATCTTTGCAAGATATCATAAACACCAACATGACGGAAGAACAAAATTTTCATGAATTTGAGGATGTGATTGATATAGTTTCACATGTGTCTAATGAACAAATTAAGAAACTTGACAAACAACTACTTGATTTCCAACAAATTGTAGAACGTGCACATCTAGCTCAAGAAGTGGTACCTATTGTTGAGGGCATAAGAGGATTGTTACAAGAAGGACAAGAAGGTGTTGACATGCTCTGTGGATTATCCCACATAGTGGATCATAACATTATGCCAGTGGCTAGCCACGCGAATATCATTGAAAATGTGTCACCATCGACATATATAACTTCACAAGTATCGACACCCATACTGACTACTAGAATATCCACTTTTACATCATCAATTCTCACCACCAATCCACAAGCTTATAGTAATGCTACCACTAACATGGGAACATCTACTGGAAATAATTACAAAGTTGTTGCATTTAATTATCAAAACTCAACACCTCATGTCACCATACCAATGCATACTTATTCTCAACCACCCATCACCTCTACTTAATACCAACCACCTCTCAATTTCATGACTACATCACCTCTCTCAAATCCACAAACCACTTCACCCAATGATGCTCTCCTAAACCAGCTTTTGTAGAGTATGTCTTCCTTATAGCAAAAAGTGACAAAATTGACTAATGCTTCCTCTCAACCTACTTTACCAACATATCATGCTCATAGTCCTTTATCTTATTCAATTCTAAGAGCTCAAATGCTTGTCAAATTTGAGACTCCTCGCTTTGAAAATTACAGTGGTAAAGGTGATCCTAATACTCATGTGGCAACATTCACAACAATGTGTAGTGATTTTTTCTTTGATGAGGCATTGTTAGCAAAACTCTTTCCTTGAACTCTTAAAGATACTACTTTGGAATGGTTTTTCTCTTTACCTCATAATTCAATACAATCCTTCTCACAGCTAGTTGATCAATGCTTGCAATATTTCCAAGCAAATATTGGACCTTCTATCTCATCGATTGATTTGGTCCATTGTAAACAAGGTCCGAAAGAGAAATTAATAGAATTCATCAGTTGATATCAAGCTCTCATTGCACAAATACAATATCTAATTAAAGATGAGGATGTTCAAAAAGTATTCATTACGAATCTACAACCAAAATATCATTCAATGAGAAATAAAAGACAATAGTATATAATTATTGTGAAGACATAATTTTTTTTTCAAATGAATAACTAGGAAAATAAGATATCAAAAGAGAAAAGGGAATGCATTAAATATAAAAATAATTGGAAAGGTGTATAGACAAAAAAGAAGGACCCTAATGTATAAGGAGAAAACCAAAAAGTATAAAAATAAAAAGAGTGTATATAATGGAATGCATAAAAAATGATAAATAAACAAACAAAAATAAAGGTAAGAGAATAAAAATAAAGTAATGAAGAAGAAATCAAAGAAAGAGAAACATCAATAAATGAAGAAATAGGGAGAAACAGAGAACCAAAAAAAGTCAACAACCAAAGAAAAGAAAGAACTAAACAACAGAATAGGATAGAGACAAGCACATAGGACCAATTACATAAAGACCAAAAAATTTAAAATTACATCCACCTACAAGTACACACAAATGCAAGACCGACGGTGAAAAAGAGAAGTAGACAATGAGGCCATTAAAGAGGGGAAAGGAGAGGAAGGTGGAAGAGGTTAGAGGGGTGGACTGGGGTGGGAGGAGGGTAAGAAAGGGGGGAATTAAGCATGATGAGGGTAAGTCTGAAGGGAGTTCAACAAGGGTTGCCAAGTGAGGCTTAAATGTCAGCCTTCATCTCGATTAAGATTGGAGGGGTGGTTTCTAATAAATATGGCTTCAAGGAATTTTCTCCTGAAGAAATTATCTTCCTTGATGAGAACCTAGGTGTCCTCCAGATAGATATGGTGTTTGGTTTGGTGTTAGTGCACTACAAGGGTTGACTTAGTTATACGATCATGCCTTATGTCAGCACTATGTTCCTGTACCCTTGTTTTGATGGAATGCCCAGTTTCTCCTATGTATGGGGTCCCACAAGAGCAAACAATTTTATACACTCCTAAATTGAGCATATCTTGTCTGGGATCTTTGGCTGAAGGGATGAGATTCCTGATGGTGGAGAGGGGTTTAAAGGTACATGTAAGGCCTTTCTTACATAAGATTTTGGAGATCTTGTTAGATAGGCCTTCTATGTAGGGGAGAGTGGTAACAAAGGAAGGGTTAGGGGTCTCAGGCTTAGGTTGAGGGTTAATACAATTCTTGGCAAAGGCAAAAGCTCTAGAGATGGATTTATTGCTAAACTTATTAAGTTTAAAAACTTGCGAAAGGTGGTATAGCTCTTGTTCAATGTGCTCCTTATCACAGATGCGGTAAGCTCAGGTTGCAAGTGTCTTTAGGACACTAATTTTCTAGCCAGGATGGTGATGAGAGGAAGCATTGAGGTAAAGATCAGTGTGGGTGGATTTCCTATAGACTTGGCGACCTAGGGAACCATCATTTTTTCTAATGATAAGGACATCTAGGAAGGGAAGTTGATTATTGGACTCAAGCTCTTTGGTGAATTGGATGCATTCAACCAAATTGTTTAAATGGAAGTGGAAAAGTTCAAGTTTCTCGAGGCCATGTGGCCAACATATGTTGGTCTCATCCACATAGCGCTTCCACCATCTTGGCTTGAGGGGGAAAGAGTTCAAGGCCAAGTTCTCAAAATATTCCATATAAAGGTTGGCTACCATTGGGAATAAAGGAGAACCCATGGCGATTCCATTAGATTGTTCATAGACCACATCCTGGAATGTAAAGAAAGTTGAACGCAGGCACAACTCTACAAGAGAGGTGATTTCATCATTGGTTTTACGCCTTATCAACTCTAAGGAGTCAGTAATGGGTACTTTGGTAAATAAGGACACCACATCAAAACTGACAAGAATATCATCATCATCTATTTTTTTGTCATTTATGAAATCAACAAAATGGGTTGTCTTTGATGAAGTCAAGAATAATGATGAACAATTTCACGTCCATTTACCCATCGTTGAGTTTCAAGATTTTTATGTTAGATTTGATGTCCATTGGCAATCATTCACAATTTTTGGATCCGATGTATTTCTGGAATTGATAAGTTTTAAAAACAATTTCCAAAATTGTTACAAATAAATAGCATGTTTTAGATTCGACCCTAAATATATCAAAATTTTGGAAATACCACATGTACATGTCTCCAAAGGTTCTAGAAAGTCAAGAAAATAAATTAATAGAGGAAAGGTAAGTCATATTGTTCATTATACTGCTAACTTTCCAAAGAAGCTCTAGTGGAGATAGGTGCCAAAGCTAATATGAAGAAATGTAAAACCTTGAATGAGTAAAATTGATATTTTCAACACCTCCAAATTAATTAGTCAATAGGCTTTATTGTGTAGGCATTTGCCCATATCTCAATATTTCTCACACCACTTTTTTTTTTTTTTTTTTGTAGTTTATAAATGCACAAATCTCAAGTAGATTGTATTTTAGATCGCCTCCATTTAGAGCAAGAAAAATGATGAATTTCAGTGACTTCATGGAGATAAGAAGCCATTTTATCCTATGCACCTTCCCAAACCATGGATTGTTGTGCAACTTTAGATGAATTCATTTCCCCCCACAAAACTATTTCTTTTGCAAAGGCCATCCTTTCTTCGATTTTGTTGGAGGCCTTGCTCGCTCATGTTAGATCAGTTTTCATAGCTTGAAAATATCCTTACTATGTTGTTAGTCTCCATCTTATATGGTGGACAATAGCACTAGCTTTGGATTAAGTAGTAGCAGAACAAGTCAAAATTGTGAGGATTCAAAATTTGAAGTTTCTGGATTGGAATGTGATATTGAAATAGTTGGGTTGAAGAATGAGTCCAAAAGATTGGATTTTGATGGTGATTGTGATGGTGGTAGTGGTAGTATATGGGAGTCACTGATTGAGTAGGACTTGGTAGCCCAAGCTTACAAGTACTATCTTGGGTTGTGTTTGTTTGGGGTTGTGGCTATGATAACTGTTCAATACCTATTTTTTGGGTGCTCTAGAGAAGGAGGAGGATGCCACATTATGTGTGGGAAAAGTAGGGCTCAATTGGGTTATGTGGGTGTTGTCATTAGTGGGGTGTTTTGGAGGAGAAGGAAGACATGCTTTTCTTGTCATGATATGGAGTTGAATAGAAGTAGGGAAAATGATGCAGACAAGAGGGCCTAGAAGGCTCAATGGTCCAAACAAAGAGTTCATTGCCTATGTACATTTCATAATATAATGTACAGGTGGTTAAAACCATTTTTGTCACTTTCTAGGCACTTTCAGGTGGTGCAACGAAAAATGTGACCCATTAAGATATTGTAAGATTTCGGGGTCATTGACATATTGTGGGATTTCAAGGGTCATCTGTATATTGCGGGATTTCATGGGTCATCGACATATTGTGGGATTTAGGGGCATATACAGGATTTCAGAGGTCAATTGCATATGTAGGATTTCAAGGATCATCTACATATGCATGATTTCAAGGGTCATCCACATATATCTCGATGGCAAGGAAAGTTCCATATATCTTGTTGACACTCAAAGTTTCACCTAAGCATAACTTGCTCAATTTAACTTAGAATCTCATCAAACTTGAAATTTTGGACACCCATTTGGCTCCTTAACAAGATGAAGTCATCACTTGGACATGAACCAACTGGAATTTATTAGAAAACTTGATTATCAACTCCTGTAGCATAATAAGAAGGAAAACAAACAAGCAAGAAAACAAAGAAATATTTTTTTTGGTTGATGAGGATTGCTCGTGCACCCAGATGCTCCTACATCAGACATGTTGAGTAACTACAATGTTCCATAAGATGGAAACTCATGAATATTTTGGCAAGTCTGGAACTAAAATTCCATACTTGGCTAGCTCTATAGCACTCAGCCAAGAAGCTTCATTTGCAACACTATTCTTCCATTGGACCAAGTATTCCATATAGTCCTTTCTTCTGGTCTTCTTAGCCACTCAGGAGTTAATCACTTTGTCTACTTTTTCCATCTTCTTTTCAAGTAACTAATCTAACCATCCTGGTGCATCAAGAAAATGTGAGTGTGTACCCCCTTGTAAGCTTGTCTCTCCATGATGGATTTTTTACTGATTAGCAACATTGAAAATAGGAGATATGTCTATCCCTATTGGTAGCTCAATCTCATAGGCATTGGATGAGAACTTCCTCAAAACCTTGCATGGGCATATTTTCTTAAATTTAAACTTATTAATGTTCCTTGTGGAAAACTTTCCTTCCTCAAATGTGTCAAAATTAAGTCAGGTCTACTTGGAACTCTTGTTTCCTCCTATGCATATCAACATGTTCTTTGTATTTGTTGATACTTTTCTCCAACTTTTCCTTCACTTCCTTGTGAACCTCATGAATACATTCTGCAAATTCCTCTACTACAACACTCTTTCTATCCAAATCTACACTTTCTCTTAGCTCATCAACACCTCTATACCATTAAACTATTTGGAACGGGCTCTTTCTTGCAATTCTATTCTCTAAATTATTATAAGCAAATTTTGCTCAAGTGCCAAGATAAGATCCCTTTGATGTAGTTTATCTCCCACCAAACATCTTAATAAGTTTACCAAACTTTTGTTCACAACCTTAGTTTGTCCATCAATCTGGGGATATAGGATGAACCAAATCCTAATTTAGTGCCCATCTTTTTCTACAATGTACATGTCAAAATGAGAAATAAACTTGGTGTCCCTATCTGAAACTATGCATAGCTCTCTGAGATTACCAACTTTCAGCTAGTCAATATGAGAATCATACCTTAGCGGCTCCTATTGGTCAATCCGTAGTTGGGTCATCTTAAAATTCATTTAAGAAGAATAACAGGAATTTCATTAAAATCAATGGGCAACATTTGAACAATTTTCAATCACAAGTGTCTGTTATTACAAAGCCTAGTCGGACACCATTTCAATTCAGACAGCAACAGAGACAATTCACTCCATTATCAGTTTCTCTTCATTCGATAATGACTCAAGCAGTGAATAACAATCTTTTGAGTCTTCCTCCTACTTATCCATTCGACAGTAGTAAGATACAATGACCTTCATTTGATGCTAATACTTATTGTCACTATCACCACTCGTTGGGACATGATACTGAAAGATGCATGCATCTTAAACATGAAATTCAAGACCTCATCGATTCTAATGTGATACAAGTTGTTGGTGTGAATGACAATGGAAATAAGTTGGTAGCCCCTCTGAATCAAAACTTATAAATTTTCACTAATCCTTTTCCTAAACATAGCGACAACAACATGGTGGACCAAAATATAATAGAAATTGAAGATGACTATCTTGACTATGATGAAATAGTTAGTATGATAGAAGTAGATAAGGCAACAAATGAAGATCTACCTCACCCATGAGGAAAAGGTATCTACACTAAGGTTCCTCCTCTGTTATCCCTTTAGGAATCAAGAGATAACCAAAATGCACATGATACACAAATGGAGTAGCCTATATGTAATCACTTGAAGCAAGAGAAAGTGGTGATGATGAGAAGCATCCCATTTCATTGTGAAAGGCTCATTCATCAAGAAAAGTAGAATAGAAAAGCAAAAGAAAGTAAAAGAACAAGGCATGAATCATTAGTAGAAAAAGGTAATAATTCCCCTCCCCCTAAGCATCAAAAGATTTCAAACATACAAGGCCTTGAGAAACAAGCACAGCGCAACCATTTTGGAAATAGACATCAATCAGGTATGAGTTCCTCACACATTTTACCACACTTGATGGAGCATCTCTCTAAGATGCTCGCAAGTTTGGTATCCTAAAAATCTATATATTTATATGTTATTGTGTTGTGTTGTGTTAAATGTTGTTTAGGTCTCCTTGGATGACCCTTGATACTCTTGTAAGGTCAAGGATACAAGGAGACCGCCTCTATTGTGACCATTCTTCTACTATTCATCTCTCTCTTATTGTAATTGTTGTGTGTGGTGCCTTAGGGGCATAATGTTGTGAAGGATATCTTGGGGGCATCTTCCCATGTTGTAAACCCAAGTCACTTTTATCTCCTCACTCATTTTTAGTGTTTCCATTCTTCGGTGGTTCTACTAGTCAATGGATGACAAAAATAAATAAATATTGATAAGGACTGTGCGTCCTTATAGAAAGAAAGCAAAAATGGACCTAGTCCATATGTGAAGATGGGGTTGATATATATTACTGATGCTTGACTAGTAGAATCACCTCGTGTTGTGATTTGTGTTGTGAAATTTCTTGCAACAAAATTTTGCAATACTCTAAATTTGCTTCTATGCACTTTGGATTGTTTTGTATCTCACCTTGTAGCTACACTCGGTTTTGAGATACCTACAGTATACCCTCATTGCTATACTCAGTTCTAAACCCGCAAGTGTAGCCTTGGTCTGTTAAGCGATATAATTTATGTATAGCTTTCATGAATTGATTTGGTTGTTATCTTAGAATAGATTTTCTAACCAAAGATTATATATTGTCCTCACTACATAGGGTTGAGCCAATAAAAGGCACTCTTTCAGCACTAAGCTCATCTACTATGAGGTTGTTGGGTTTGGCTTTCCAAAATCTACTCGAGTCTTGGATGAACTTTTAGAATCATCATCTTCACTATTTGTCTCTAATGTGAATGTACAAAGATGCCTTTAGACTAGTCTAACTATAATTAGTAGAGTTGTGGGTGTTGAACATTGTGGCATGGTGTCTTGGCTTAATGATATGTATGGGAAGATATTGGTTAACCTCAAGATGATATAGAGGTCTATTCTTTCCAGAAATATGGGTGTAATAAAGTTGGCCAGGATAGGGCTATGTATGAGTTATGGACACCTACTAACTTTGCATTGCAAAGGATGTTAAATCAAGCTATATGATCTAATGGGTGAACAACACTTAATCTTTATGGAGGATCTACATGCTCTAAATATGTGCCTAGAAATATGTTGAATTATGATGGAATTTCTTATGATTGTCTTTGCCAAATGCGAGTAACTAACAATAAGTATTATCAAATATGGTGTGATGTTTTACCTTTATATCTTTTTGGTGGGTTCAATGTGTTACTTTCATGTTGGTAATTTTGACCTCAAGATAAGTTATAGAACCATTGTATAAGATAATGGGTCCCTGTGTGGTAATCTAACGAGAATAATCTATCTAAGGTGTAAACCCTTAACATAGTATGTTCAGATCCATGTTCTGATACCTTTTAAATGTTAGAATATTAAACTAAGATCGATACAAGAAATGACTTCTCAACATCACATGATGGTTGGAGTAAGGGCTCTACAAGGGGATATGTAGGAGGAATTCAATACCTCCTAGAATGTAGCTTGTTCCACTCCTTCCATGGTGATCACCAACATTATAAATTCTATGACCCGCATTAAGGATAAGCTTATCGATGCTCCAACTCAATAGTAGTTAGGGAACATGCTCTACCTAAAGAAGTATCTGGTTGTATCATAGGGATTAGCAAGCTTTCACCAGTAGCATGCAAGTGCTAAATACCATGAGCTACCCAATTTCATAGGGTTTAGATAGGCTTTCACCAATGGCATGTAGGTGATAGATACCAGTGCTAGTTTGGCTTTTTCCAATGGTATGCACATGATGGATGCCAATATCTACCCATATCAGGAGTTCAATATTAGCATTGGGTTGTCATAATGATTGTGTGTGTGCTTTGTATGTTGTGTCTACCTGAAGTATATTTCTTAAGGTTCTAATTGTTAAATTAGTCCAAGTGATTAACAATACAGGCACTAATCTTAGTTGAGGTAAAACCATAAGTTACCATGATTATATTTATTCATTTGTAGGATGACTTAGATGCTTAGTGGTATATGGAAATCTTATTAGTGATCTCATGTGTTGTATGTTGTTACAGTTACACCTTATCTAGTGATGATAACAAATAGTATGGAATGCTTGCTTGTCATCACAGTTGGTAGTGAACTGAGAAAAGGATGGGACACATAGTGTAGCATGAGACACACTGACATTCCTTTTATGTACTTAAGGGCTTATGTGATAGTAAACTAGGTAAAGGGGAAGATGCTTGTAGTAAGGTTGCAACCATTTCCTTTTGCTAGCAGGTCACTATGAGTACTTGTGATGTATGTATGAGTCAGTCACATTGTGAAGGTGTGATGTATGCGTGAGCTAATCACATTGAGTATAAATGTGATGTATGTGTGTACTAATCACATTGGGTATGTATGTTGTATGCATGAGCTAGTCACATTATGTATATGTGATGCATGCATGATTTATTCACATTATGTATTGCTTGAGCCACTCATTATGTGTGAACATGTGATGTTTATCTATGAGTTTGTCTCTATGTGGTTTTGTGTATGCTTGTACACTGATGTTGGCATTAGAATAACATTTGTTTGGAATGCATTACTATCCTAATATTGTGTATGGATGGATTTGGAAGCATAAGATCAACTGATGGTTGTGATTTAAAAGTGAGATCAAAGATCTCATATCAAAAGAGAGGATGAATTTCTCTATTGTAGTGTACGAACTATGAAGCCTCTAATTCCCAAGAGGGGATACATAGGCAGGGTCATTACGAATGAACCCTTGAAGCTTAGGTCTAGGTTTAGAGATGACCATGACTTTGAGAGCTTGCTATAGTCTAGGGCGAGAATACGAGTCATGACATAAAGTGGATTCTAGGGCTATGGATGGAAAGTCTATGAAGTTAGCACTTTTAAATCAAATAGAAGATGCTTGGTCAATTAAGTAGCACTTGAGGTGTATTGTGTTAAAAAAATAGTAGTAACCAAGGTGGTTATTATACTTTTCTCCTCTAACAAGTGCTACATTTAACATTAATAATGTATTTCCTATATTTTGTTAAAAAACACACTAGTGAGAAGGATCTAAATTAACTTATTTATAATCACTCCAGATAAAATTTGAATTGTAATAAAAACTCAACTCTTTAATAATTGTATTAACATATAATAACTTAATGTATTTGATTATTCTAAAATTAAATACAACAACAATATATAGTCTTTAAAATATTTTTTTGGGTTTGTGTTGGGTGAATATTTTGTCGTTAACTCACTAACGGCAAAATGGTTATATCACGACAGCTATGATGAGACAGTTCCTCCTCTCAGCAAGGGGAGGTTCCCTCTAGTTGCTTTAATTATTACAAACAAACAATTTACAAAGCTTATTTACACTAAACACTATTTTCATGGTGATTCCATTTCATCCTATTCTCTTTTTTCAAAATAGATGTTCCTACTTCAAAATGATAATTTCAATGAAATTGATATTAAAGAACTTACTCACTATCACAAAACCACAGAAACATAAAGTCTTCTGTCACCTCACTTACTAATTGCAAATAGAACTATTTGAAGTTTAATGCAGCCCAAAGTCTTCACTCTTCTCCAAGATGATAAAAGTAGATTGAATATAACAACTTGTAGCACAAAGTCTTTAAGCTATTTTACTCCCACAAACATTAACACAATTCTCACATATGATTTGATAACACAAAGTCTATCACAATCAAATCAAGAATGCTCTTCAATCACTTGAAATAATCTCCACACCTCAATTATTACTAAAGAAGATTATGATAGAAAGACATAAGAACAATGCTATCATAACACAAATAATCCCAAGACAAAGATTGGAATTGAACTTGTTTTCTTGTATTGATAAATATTTGATAATTGGTTTTCACAAAAAGCACAAAGTCTTGATTTGCTTCTCAATTTGCCAGAGTTTTCTTGCAATAAATAAAAGATAAAAATTCCAATAGAGGCCCTCTTTATTTATAGGGAGAAGCCTGGAGCAAAAATAGGAAATCTACAACTACTTTGACTTATTCAACAAAAGAGTCCTATTTGACTTGGGACTTCCTTTGTCTCACATGTAATTACATTTTGGAAAAATACATGTGAAGTTGTCCAAAACTAAATAGAAATTGCATATACAAAATTGAAAATAAACTAAGGCATGAAAAATAATTTTAGCTGCCACCATCATTCTTCTTCAGAAAATTTTGGTACATAGTCCGCACTGCTACCATCTCATATACATCAGGTCCAGCTGTATTGCTTGAAATGATATGAGCCCTGAGAACTGCATCCTTGATTGCCTTTATCACCTTCTCATGCTTTTCGAGGTTATCCTTTAGGTTTTCAAAGGTTGAATGGTAATCATAAAGATTATCCATTGAAGCCACTATAAGCACCTCATCTTCAAACTTCTGCTAAACCATTTTCTCAAAAGCATCAATCATCTCATCCGCAGAGAGAAACTTGTGATCTTCACCTATTAGAGTGCATGGTAGTTCCTCTAACCTATTCAAAAGTGAGACATCACTATCTTCACTACTTTCTCATACTTGGCACAAATCATCAAGTAGGTCTCTTATCACATTGATGCGACGAGTCAGAGATTCTTTGGTCTTGAGATAAGACTCTTGATTTGACACGACACCAATCGCAATCAAATTCTTTATCTTCATTTTCTTCATCTCAATCCATTCCTCTAAAGTGACTTCTTGATCTTGAAGTTCCTGAGATAATGAATCAACAATATTATCTAGTTCAACTTTTGCCTTTTCCATTTTTTTCCTTTCTCTCCACTGTGGTCTTCAGAAGAACTCTGCCCTATGCCAACAATTGTTCCAGAATATCACCAACCACTCTTCCTCTAGCTTGAACCTTTTCAACCTTTTGAATCAAAGGGTCTTCAACAATAACTGCCATTGGTTCCACAATTTTTGATGATTTCACTATCTTCTGGGGAACGGCAGCAAGCTACTAAGCCTTAGCTTTATAATGTTCTGGTGTAAGAGCACCTTCTCTATGGTGGATCCAATCTTGGATCATTTACATTCTATGCATGTCATGTTTTGTTTATGTTTTCAATAAGAATTTTTAAGCCACATCATGTTTGTAATAAGGATTTTATGTCAATTTGGTCACTAGACCTATGTAGACCATGTTTTGGTCAAGTTTGATGTAATAACACAATGAAAACATGTAGTTTTCTTGTGAGAGGAGAAACCCAACAGCTAACTGACTTTCAAAATCAGTTTGTATGGTTGGGAGGGAGGTTAACTAATGTCTCAAGCCTTCTATAGGTGAAGTATGATGTAAATTGGAAGTATGAATGAAGATTTGGAGATTTGATGTACAAAAAACACTATTTTTCTGAGTAATTCATTGTAACAGTCATTCTGTATGGCTTGTATGGATAAGCGACCATCTGAAACCAATTGGATATGTTCATGCATTGAGGTAGTTTTCATTTGGAAGTAGTTTGGTGTCTTGAAGTGTTGTAGTCTGTGAGATATTGTTATTTTTACAAAGACTAGTTTGAAAACTTAGAAACTAGGGTTTTGTGAATAAATGGAGTGTTATTCCTCTGTCCGCTGAAAGCAAGATACTCATTTTCAGTTTGATGGAGGAATACAATGTATATTTTGTGTTTTTCTGTGGTTTTGGGTCAACCACTCAAGGATCCAAGGAGTTGGCATGAGTTTGACTAGGCATCTCTATGTGACTAGTCATTGAAATGATAGGAAAAGTGTTGTTATGTGAGAACAGTTGGAGGAGTGACCAAATTGATGGATGGTCAAGTGTTTGCAGAGTTATAGAAGTTGTCATCAGTGTAATATAGTCCCTTGGGGAAGCTTTTGGAAGTTACACTGATCAACGGTGTTGGACCGATAGGAGGTGCATCGGTGAAGAATGGCTTAAGTCTCACCAAAGATAACATATATTAGCATATCTAGAAAACAAACAAGGAGTTTGCCGACAAAGGAAGTCTCACCGAAGTATTGGGGGATAGTCAAATGAAGTCAAGCGTATCGGCACATCGGCCAATGTTCATAAGTGTTCGCCGATGATCTAAGTCTTGTCGATGAGTGTAGTTCAAAGGTACCATCGGCGTATCGGTAGAACAAACCCTAACATGGCTGATAGTAATAGTCTTGCCGATAGGCGAGAAACGTAGAGTTATCCATCGGGGAGAGTTGTGAGATCGGAGAGATAAGTTGCAAGGTGGCTGACAGGGTATGTTTGGTCGATAAGAGTAGATCGTAGAGACATAAGTCAGACTCTCACTGATCAATTTTTGATTAGTTGTGTGCTTCCACTATGTGCTCTGCATCATATTGGTATTAGAGCTAATATTTGAATTGGAGTAGTGTATGTTAGATGAGGAGATAGAAACTGAGGCTAGCATAATGCCTCCCAAGTCTATGAGCCAAGAAGCCATCAGGAAGATGGTAGAGGAGATGCTTGAAGCAAGGTTGAAAGAAGAGAGGTCTAAGGCTAAGAGTAAAGAGGATGGAAGTGCTTCTGATGCAAAAGAAGAAGAAGAGGTAGAGGAGAGCCCTCAAGAACAAGATATGTCTGCAGACCAAAAGGCATTCTTGAATGCACTCAAAGGTTTTCATGGAGATAGTGGCGATCCAAAGATGGATGTTCCTACATTCAATAGGAAACTAGATGGAGATGCCCTCATGGATTGGATTGAAGCCATGTGCAACTATTTTGACTTCAAGGAGTATAGTGACAGCAAGAAAGTCAAGTTTGCTAAGACAAGATTGAGAGGTTCTGCCCTAGTTTGGTGGAACTATATACAAGGTGAAAGAGAGAAAGTTGGAAAGAACCCTATCACCAAATGGAGTAGAATGGTGGCCATGCTAAGAGACAAGTTCATGCCATCTGATTATGAGTTACAGACCATTAGGAAGTTTAATCATCTCAGACAAAAGGATATGGATGCGGCTACATATACTGAAGAATTTCATAGATTGAGCATGAGAGTCAATCATAAGGAGGGGGAGAAAGAGATGGTGGCTAGATATCTCGATGACTTGAGGTATAACATACAAGATGAATTCAGTATGGTGGTTCCCAAAATAGTGGATGAGTGTTTTCAATTAGCCTCTAAGGCAGAAGAGAAGTTGAAAAGAAAGAGTGATCAAAACACTAGAGGAAGAGGTGGCAGAAATAATAGGGGAAGAGGCAGTTTTGGTAGAGGACAGTCAAGTAGAAATGAAAACCCAAGTCAACAAGAGTCTCATTCTGATGTAGACCATAGAGGTGGTGGTTTTAGAGGTTGGAGAAGACCAAATGGTAGAGGTAGAAGTGGTGGTACAGGCAGAGGACCCAGAGTTTTCACTGGTAGATGCTATGGCTGCAATCAAGTAGGCCATACTATGAGCAAATGCCCTGAGAAGGCAACTAGTTCCCATGATGGTGGAAGAAGGAATCAGTTGTTGAAAGATGATGATTGCCAAAGTGTGAATTCACCCATTGGTAGTGCTGCACCCATCCTTGAAGGAGAGAACATGATGATCAAGAGGACCTTGTTGAAGATGCCATTGAAACAAGAGCCCCCACAAAGGAAGACTCTCTTCAGAACCCAAGGTATAGCATATGGTAAACTTTATAAAATCATTGTTGATTCAGGTTCTACTGAGAATGTAGTGTCTACTAAAATGGTAGAGAAGTGTAAGTTGAAAAGGCTGCCCCATGTTAGTCCTCATAAGATCTCTTGGTTGAATAAGAATCAAAGTTACATGGTAGAAGAACAAACTTGGGTTGAGTTTGAGATAGGTGATTATAAGGACAAGGTACTATGTGAGATTATTCCTATGGATGCTTGTCACCTTCTTCTTGGACATCCATGGCAGTATGATGTGAAGGCACAACATGATGGTGAGAGGAACACATACCTCATCACCAAGAATGGAAGGAAGTTTAGGATGGACCCTATGCAAGAGCAGATTGAGAAGAGTAATGACACCAATGTCATGATGGTTAGTGGAAAAGAGTTCTTACACCTCATGAAGGAGAAGGATGCCCAAGGGTATGCCTTGGTAATGAAGCCTAAATATGAATTAGGTTAGCAAGACAAAAGGCAGAAAGAGATTCCACTAGAAGTGCAACAATTGTTGGATAAGTACCAAGATCTTTTGGTAGAGGATACTCCTAACTCCTTACCACCCATGAGAGATATAAGTCATCAAATTGACTTGATCCCAGGTACCACATTGCCTAATAAGGGTGCCTATAAACTGACACCACAGCAAAATGAAGAGGTGAGTAGACAAATTCAAGAACTCTTAGAGAAAGGACTGATTAGAAAGAGTCTTAGCCCATGTGCAGTCCCTAGTGTACTTGCTCCAAAAAGATGGGAAGTGGAGACTATGTATGGATTCAAGGGCCATAAATAAGATCACAATAAGGTATACATTCCCTATGTCGAGGATTGAGGATCTTTTGGACTATCTTGGAGGGTCATGTTATTATTCAAAGATTGATTTGAAATCTAGTTATCATCAAATCAAAATTAGGCAGGCAGATGAATGGAAGACTGCCTTCAAGACAAATGAAGGTCTCTATGAGTGGCTTGTCATGCCATTTGGCCTTAGCAATTACCCAAGCACATTCATGCATTTGATGAATGAGGTACTTGTTGAATTCATTAGAAAATTTGTAATTGTTTATCTTGATGACATCCTTGTTTTCAACAGGACAAAAGAAGAACATGTGAAGCATCTTGGACAAGTGATGAAGAATTTGCATGAGAATAAGTTGATGATCAACTTGGATAAGTGTGAGTTCATGTAAACTAAACTTGTGTACCTAGGTTTTGTGATTTCTAATGGTTGTTTGAAGATGGACCCCACAAAGGTCGAGGCCATTCTCAATTGGCCTACTCCTAAGACAGAGGGAGATGTTAGAAGCTTCCATGGCTTGGCAAATTTTTATAGGAAGTTCATTAGAGGATTTAGTCACATAAGTGATCCTATTCTTAACACCATCAAGGGTGGAATGAAGTGCAAATTTCAATGGACAAGGCAAGCAGATGATAGCTTTGAATTGTTAAAGAAGAAAGTGGTTGAATTACCTACATTGGTGCTCCTTGATTTTGATAAAGTTTTTGTAGTGGAATGTGATGCAAGTCAGCAAGCAATAGGTGTTGTTCTTAGTCAATATGGACAACCAGTGGCCTTTTTTTCGGAGAAGTTGATTGAGGCTAAACAAAGGTACTCTACCTATGACCTGGAGCTTTATGCAATGGTGCAAGCTCTCAAAAAGTGGAGACACTATTTGCTGCCCAAAGAATTCATTGTTTTCATTGATAACCATGCTCTTAGCTTTCTAAATAGTCAAGAAAAGATTAATCATAGGCATGTTAAGTGTATGGAACAATTGCAGGCCTATACCTTCACTATTAAGCATAAAAAAAGGTGTTGCCAACAAAGTGGCTGATGCTTTAAGTAGAAGGATACTTCTCATACATGAAGTATAGATGGAAAGCATGGGGATAGATTGTTTGAAGGGGTTATACAAGGAGGATGTAGATTTCAAAGCTACTTATGAAGTTTGTTCTAGTTTGGCTAACACTTTTCATGGTGAATATTTAGATTTTGTGTTGCAGGAAGGTCTCTTATTCAAGGGCAGTTTGTTATGTGTTCCTAAGTGTTCAATGAGGGATAAAATCATCAAAGAGAAGCACAATGGAACCTTAGGAGGACACTTTGGGTTGGACAAGACTTTGGAACAAGTCACTAGATTCTACTATTGGCCAAAAGTACAATCGGATGTAAGGAGATATGTTCCAAGTTGTACCATATGTCAGAAGGCCAAAGGTATGTCTTCTAATGCTGGTTTGTACCAACCCCTTCCTATTCACAATAGGCCTTGGGAGAGCATCAGTATGGATTTTGTACTTGGTCTTCCTAAGACAGTAAGGGGTGTAGATAGTGTTTTTGTCATTGTGGACAGATTTAGTAAGATGGCTCATTTTGTGCCATGCAAATGCACAAATGATGCATCTCACATTGCTGGTCTCTTTTTCAGAGAAGTGGTTAGAATCCATGGTTTGCCTCTTTCAATTGTCACTGATAGAGACTCCAAGTTTGTTGGTCATTTTTGGAGGACCTTATGGAGAAAATTAGGAACACAATTGTCTTTCTCATCAGCCTACCATCCCCAAACTGATGGTCAGACTGAGGTTGTTAATAGGTCCCTAGGAAACCTTCTAAGATGCCTTACCAAGTAGCATGGGTTGGCATGGGACTTGGTTATCAGTCAAGCTGAGTATGCTTACAATGATTTAATGAATAGAAGCACTGGGAAGAGTACATTTGAAATTGTTTATGGTTTCCATCCAAGAGGACCAGTTGACCTCAAAGAACTACAAGGTTGGGATAAGAGGAGTGCTCTAGGAGAAGATTTTGCTACCACCATGAGTGCAGTTCATGATCAAGTCAAAGTTTAGTTGGAAAAAATAGTCTCCAAATACAAGGATAGGGCAAATCTCAAAAGGAGAGATGTACAGTTCAAGGTGGGAGATTTGATGATGGCCTATCTAAGAAAGGAAAGGCTACCTAAAGGACAGCCAACCAAGCTTCTGATGAAGAAAATAGGACCATGCAAGGTAGTACATAAGTTTGGTCCAAATGCCTATTAAATAGAATTGCCATCTAGTCTTGGTATTTCTCCCATATTCAATGTTTCAGACCTCTTTCCATTTAGACCTCCATTGAATGTTGAAGATGGATCAGATGTGGTGATTGAAGATGAAGATTGGGTCAAAGATCTACCTCCAAGTAAGCCTTTACAATTGGAATGCATCTTAGATTCCAAGGTTGTCAAAAAGACAAGGAAGGGTGTGTACAAGAAGTATTTGGTCAAGTGGCGGGATCTTCCTGATTTAGAGGCTACATGGATGAGTGAGGCAAACATTTTGAAGCATGGGAAGACACTTCAATAGTTGGCAACTCAAGGGACTTGAGTTTTCTTGCAGGGGGAGTATGGTGCATGAGCACCTTCTCTATGGTGGATCCAATCTTGGATCATTTACATTATATGCATGTCATGTTTTGTTTATGTTTTCAATAAGGCTTTTAAGCCACATCATGTTTGTAATAAGGATTTTATGTCAATTTGGTCACTAGACCTATGTAGACCATGTTTTGGTCAAGTTTGATGTAACAACACAATGAAAACATGTAGTTTTCTTGTGAGAGGAGAAACCCAATGGCTAATTGACTTTCAAAATTAGTTTGTATGATTGGGAGGGAGGTTAACTAATGTCTCAAGACTTCTATAGGTGAAGTATGATGTAACTTGGAAGTATGAATGAAGATTTGGAGATTTGATGTGCAAAAAACACTATTTTTCTAAGTAATTCGTTCTAATAGTCATTCTGTATGGCCTATACGGATAAGTGACCATCTGAAACTGATTGGAGATGTTCATGCATTGAGGTAGTTTTCATTTGGAAGTAGTTCGGTGTCTTGAAGTGTTGTAATCTGTGAGATATTGTTATTTTTGCAAAGACTAGTCTGAAAACCTAGAAACTAGGGTTTTGTGAATAAATGGAGTGTTCTTCCTCTGTCCGTTGAAAGCAAGATACTCATTTTCAGTGTGATGGAGGAATACAATGTATATTTTGTGTTTTTCTATGGTTTTGGGTCAAGCACTCAAGGATCCAAGGAGTTGGCATGAGTTTGACTAGGCATCTCTATGTGACTAGTCATTGAAACGATAGGAAAAGTGCTGTTATGTGAGAACAGTTGGAGGAGTGACCAAATTGATGGATGGTCAAGTGTTTGAAGAGTTACAGAAGTTGTCATCGGTGTAATACAACCCCTCGGGGAAGCTTTTGGAAGTTACATCGATCAACGGTGTTGGACCGATAGGAGGTGCATTGGTGAAGAATGGCTTAAGTCTCACCAAAGACAACATTTATCAGCATATCGGGAGAACAAACAAGGAGTTTGCCGATGAAGGAAGTCTCACCGAAGTGTCAGGGGATAGTCAAACAAAGTCAAGCATATTGGTACATCGGCCAATGTTCATAAGTGTTCGCCGATGATCTAAGTCTTACCGATGAGTGTAGTTCGAAGGTACCATCGGTGTATCGATGGAACAAACCCTAACATGGCCGATAGTAATAGTCTTGCCAATAGGTGAGAAATGTAGAGTTATCCATCGGGGAGAGTTGTGAGATTGGAGAGATAAGTTGCAAGGTGGTCGGCAGGGTATGTTTGGCCGATAAGAGTAGATCGCGGAGACATAAGTCAGACTCTCACCGATCAATTTTTTATTAGTTGTGCGCTTCCACTGTACACTCTGCATCATGTTCTTTTTCTTTCTTTTCCTTATCAAATTTTACAAGAAAAGATCTTTATGTTGCCTTAAAATCTAACTTAAGTCCTTCATGAGTCAGATTTCCCAATTCAACTCTGGAAACAATATAGTCATTCACATCAAAAGTATCTGTGGTGGCATCAGGAGGTGGTCTAGCAATCTCTGCATACTTGACTCCCTTTTGATCAATTAGCCTAGAAACAGTCTTAGGCTTTTTCTTCTGAGCTTTTGGTTTACCATGCAGCAATTTCTTAATATCAATTTCATCTAGTGAAATAGCCTGCTTTTTCCTTTTTAGTGTATAAGCAGACAACCATGGAGGTAGTGTTGGAGTACTAACATTTGGAGATGAATCAACTACCTGTTTAGCAGAACTCATGCCAATACCTGTTATGGTAACAATTGGAGTGGTGTTGGTAAAAACTACACTTGTATCAACATTTTTCTCTGAACCATCAAGAAAATGATCCAGAATAGTTTGTTCTCCAGTATCAAAAGAAGGAGAAGACAAACTAGGTATAGAGCCAGAAGAATAAAAAATAGTTCCAAAACTAGTTCTCACATAAGGGGGAGTATTATCAGAAGATACAATGACAATAGGAGAAATAGGAAAATTAGAAACCACTGGAAAACTATCAAAAACATAAACATGAGGCAAAGCTGTAGAAACTTGTGGCTCTTTGGAAATATCTTTCTGAGGAGACTTTGACGAACCACCAAGTTGTTCCTATTCTACATCCTTTTCTATTTCTTGTTCCTTACTACCTTCTTCATTTGGTTTCTCACTCATTTCTACTTGCTCGGTATCAGGCTCTTCAACATTTTGTTGTTCTATCTCAGCATTCTCAGCCTCCATATTATCAAAATTTATTTCTTCAGTACGTAATTCTGCTACATTAGAACTTCAAGCAATTTCTTTTGTCTTACCTCTTTTAGAGACAAACTTGATCCTTGGTTTGGACACCTTGGAAGAAGATGGAGCATCACTTTTATTTTTAGTTCTGTTTTCAACCTTCTTTCCTGTCTATTCCTGAATCTCTGTCTCTGACCCAGTAAGGAACTCTTTCAAACTAAGACCCTTGCTCTAAAACCATATATTGGGGTTAGCCAGTAGAGGTTGGAATCTCTTCCTAATAGAAGTCTCTTCTTTCACCGACCATTTGATTTCTGGCAAGGTTGAAGCTTCAATGTTCTCAACATTATACTTGGGGTCTAAAACATCACCCTCATCTTCCATGCCCTCTGAAACATCAACTAATACCAGTTCTTCTATTTGACTTAGGTGTAACCTGCAGTTATCCAATTTTTTTACCTCATCCTGGGTCCTCAAATCAGCCCAAATATCTTCAACCATGGGGACATGAAGTGCTACTTTCCTTTTAATCTTGTCTTGTACCCTTCAGAAATCAAATTGATTCCTCTTCTTGAATTGTTTCATCGTCACCAGCTGCATCTCTACTTCAACTGCCTTAGCCTTAGTAGCAGATTGCACTAAATACCTGCCAATCTCCACAGGAAACTTAATCCCTGACTTTTTCAATTCCATCTGTTTATTATGTACAACAATTAATTTCCTGCATAATTCCATTAGAACTACCTTATCACTTGCATATCTAGGTAACATATATGGATACCTTGGATAATATCCAGCTCTTAAATAAGTGAAAGTAGGAAATTGGAGAAATAAGCAACCAAAAGAATTAACCACTTCCCAAGCTTCATCTGATACCCTTTTCTGTTCAAGCTCACTGTTCCAATAAGCACATGAAAATTGAAAAGAAGGCATCATTCACCCTCTGAAAATGGTGAACAGACCCTTTTAGAATTATTTGTGGATAGTATTAAGAAACTGGCACCAACCTCCGATCACCATCCTGAGTCAGACCTGGAAACATCCTCATGCTTGCAGCTGCATATACCAAATATGAGGTCATATAGAACTTAAAAGTAGTATTGACCTTGATCAACTGATCATGTAGAGCATTACTAATTTGTTCACCCCAGAAGATCTTTTATTGCCCTCTGAGAATCACCTTGATGTATGTGTACATCCATTCTTGAAATTTAGAGGAAGAAGGAAGACCTCAGGTTCTACTCAACAATGTAATCAAATCACTGACTTCTTCCACAAAATCACTCCTCGGGAGTTCCTTAAGCCATCATGACAGATTGCTCTGTGGAGTCTTCAACCATTTTCTGTTAATGTGTTTCTTTAAAGATTCAACATTAATCTCAAAATCCTTTTGACCTTTAGCAAAGTCAATTTTGCTGACATTCTCTATAGGTGGACACATGAAAATCTTATCGAGGAACTCAACATCTAGTCTCATGATAACTTTTCCCTGAGAATCAGTTACAGTCCTAGTATCTTTATTATAGTGGCTTGCCACTTGGAGGAGAAACTTTGGATTATGAGCCGCCATAGGAAAAGATGCTACCAGGTGTATATTGCTTTCAATGATCTTCTACATGTAGCAGGGAGGATTATCCTATTTGGTTCTTTCCACAAACTATGTCATGTCTACATGTCCTATCTCTCTATCTCTGATCTCATCTAAGTTGGATTGTACTGAAGTGACAGGGAAAACCCCTTAGTATTTGAACTTTGTGATCTTGGCCTTGGATGGAGATGACTCTAACATCAGCTTTAAAGAGAGAACTGGAAAAGGTGTTGATCACAGCTACTTGATGAAATTGCAAAAGTTCGTGATCTCGCAGTTAGAGGAAAAATTATCAAATTAGGGACACTGTGAATTGATGATCACAAACATAGGAATATGCTTGAAAGCACTTGAGCGCGCAGTTCGAGAAATTAGGCAAAAGCGAGCTAAAGGTATCATTTTGTGAGAATTCCCAGTGTTAGGAAATATTTTAGGAAAACATGCACGAGCGGTCATTTTGACCACTCCTGCACATGGGAGTAGTAGAGAGTGTAAGGGCAGTTGATTTGTTTGCCTATGCAGGTAGGTGAAAACTAGGTTTCATGTAGGAGCGGTCAAAGTGGCTGCCCTTACATTTTAAGGGTAAAATCTCTTTAAGTGCAAAGGCTAGGATGTATAGTTGGTAATTTCAACTGCTTCAGCATATGAAAGTTCATTTTTGAGGATCTCTGTGTAGGGCGGTCAAAATGACCGCTCTTACACATTGATGATTTTGGTAGTGTTCAAGCGGTAGATTTACCCACTTGTACATGTGGGTATCACAAAACAAAAAAGATGTATCAGTGGCAAAAATTACCGCTGATACATATGAGGTAAACAACATGTTTAAAGTTTGTTTAAGGTTTTTGTAGGGGCAGTCATTATGACTGCCCTTGCATGTGGTAGACACACAAAGGAAAATCATGGGTGGCAAAAATCACCACCCTCCCATTCAACCTAAAACCTAAGTATTTCTGATGTGAGAAGAAAAACCCGCGACCCTACTAATTTAAAAATTAGGGCATCATGGAAAAAATGACCAAAATCACCGTCAAAAATTAAAAAAGAAGAATCAGAAAGTAAAGAAAAACACAAATTTCATTAGGGTTTTAACAGTAGTGAAGAATAAACTAAAAGCAATCATTCAATTTTACAGGACGGATGACTAACACAACACACGATTTCCCAACTTGCAAATAGTTATTCAAATTTCATGTAAACCCTAACAAAAAATAAAAATGAAAAGGAAAGAAATGAAAACTTGCCCAGAGGAAAAGAAAAGAAATCGAAGTCGATTAAAATCCCAAATCGAAAACTCCATGCACCAAAATCGTTAAAACAGGTTCACAAGGGTTTCAATTCGCATAGAGGAGGTTCTCAGACGATTAACAAATGAAAAATAACAATAAAAAGTGTTTAAAAAAAGGTCTTAAAAGAGGCGTATTAAAATGCCAGACGAGTGCCATAAATGCACTCAAGTTAAATTGAAAAATGCTCGGGTGGTGATTTTCACCACCCTTTCATGTCAAGGAAAATACAAACACCTGCATGAGTGGTAAAAACCACCACTCATGCACTTTAAACCTTACTCAAGAAACTTGCACGAGTGGTCATTTTGACCGCTCTTGCAAGCTTAAGACGAAAACATGTTCAGGCGGGTAAAAAGACCGCTCTTGCATGAGGACAAAATAGATTACATGTAAAAGAGGTCTAATCTACCGCCTATGCATGTAACTATTGAAATTTTTCTAAAACTCTAAAAAGATCAAAATTGGTATTTCGACAAGCTTATAACCTAGTCAATTTTTGCGAACTTTGAGGAACCAACCTAGGTAAATGTTACAAGCCACTCTTAAGTGTTAGAACGAATTTGTATGAGGTCAAGAAGACTTGTCTCAAAATGTGAACTTAGAGTGTAGGCTACAAAACAAACAAGTTTCGTAGGGGTCGTCTTACAAAATGAGCATAGCTGATTTTGAGGACAACAGTTGGTTCTAATTGGGGAACTTCCTTTGATCATTCTTTGAAATGATCAAAGGGAGAAGAATCCAGTCTCTAAGTGCCTTCATCCATGCCATTGGGCCATAGAGTCAAGTGAACAAAACAAAAGACACAAAAAGACTAAAAATGAAAAATATAAACATAAACTATACAATTATACAAGTGAACTTATTTGACGCTTCATGGATTGAAAAGGTTCATATGTTGTCCATTGTGTAGAAACAAGAATGGTGTCCCATCTGGATACTCCTGCAAGAAACTATTCTCACCACAAAGTTGGTGAATGGCAAACGGGCCTCTCCATAGGGAATCAAATTTCCTATGCATTCCCTTTGGCTCTCTCCTCTTGTCCCACAACAAGACCTGATCCCCAATCTAAAAATCTCTGGCCTTTTTTTTTCTTATCAAACAACTTCTTGACCTAACTTTGATGTTCAGCTATACAGTCTACAACCATAACTTGCTGCTCCTTGAGTTCATAAAGGTAAATTATGTGTTTATCAATAGAACTTTCGAAAGTTCTATCTTCCACTGCCTTTGCCAACTTCAAAGATGGCAATTACAAGGTGGTCGGTATCTCTGCATTCAAACCATATAATAGCTGAAATGGTGACATACCAATTGCCCTCTTTGGGGTAATTCTATCTACCCACAAAGCATCAAATAAAGTTGTATGCCATGTTCTCTAATCATCCTCTACTAGCTTCCTGATAATAGTAACCAAATTCTTATTGCTTGATTCAGCTTGACCATTCCCTTGCAGATAATAGTTGGATGAATGTGAAAGAATAATCCCATATTCAAAGCAAAAACTAGTAATTTCATTAGAGGAAAAACATGTAGCGTTATCCGCCATAATCTTGTTTGGAACTCCAAGCCGGGAAATGATATTCTCCTTGAGGAACTTGCACACCACTTCGGAAGTAGCATGCTTAATTGGAATAGCTTCCATCCACTTGGTGAAATAATTAGTTGTAGTAAGAACATAGCTGTGTCCTACACTTGACGGTGGATTCATAATGCCAATGAAATCGATGCCCCACTGTTTAAATGGTTCTTCAATTACAACTGGTTTCAATGGTAGTACAGCCAACTTGGGCTTCCCCACAAACTGTTGGCAAAGTCCACACTTACGCACCCAACTGTATGCATCTTGAAACAAGGTCGGTGAATAATACCTAGCTCTTAGAATCTTATGAGCCATTACTGGTGCTGAAAAGTGTCATCCACGTGCTAAATTATGAAAAGACTCCAATAACTTACTTTGTTGTGCTTTATCAACACAACGGAGAAAAACTCCATCAAGACTTCTCTTATACAAACCATTATCCCATAAGACAGTTTTCATCCTTAAAGCTTGATAGTCCACTTCTCTATATAAGACAAATGAGAAGGGCACTCACCATATGTGAGAAAATAAGCGATATTAGAATACCACTCATCAGTTGTAGTAACAAAAAGGACAGTTGGAACATCTTCAACCTCTACCTCTTCATCACCTATTTCTTTTGGAACATTATCAGTAATCAGCTCACACAAACCTCTCCCACACACAAGCTTGGTGGGTTTGATATCAAGATCAAATTCCTAAATTTTGGCAATCCAATTGCCCCTCTTGGTTCCAAACTCCTGTTGAGTTAGGATAGATTTCACCATTGTATCTAGTACCAAAGCAACAGTATGTGAGTTCAATATGTAAAACCTAAAATGTTTCACAGCCTTCACTACAGCATAAGCATGTTTCTCCATATTAGAAGACTTGAGTTCATGAGCTTTCAACGGACAACTCATGAATGAGATTGGAGATTTTACACCTTCCTCGTTCTGCTGAACTAGAATTGCTGACAATGTATGCTCTGAAACATAACTATACATAATGAAATTTTTATTATAGTCAAGACACACTAAAACCAGAGCATGGGCTATAGCTCTTTTTATGTCCTCAAAGGTTGCTTTACCTTCCACACTCCAATAGAAAGTGGTCTTACCTTTCATCATATTAACATATGACGAGTTTTCTCTGTGAACTCTGGAATGAACCTCTACAGAAAATTAAATTTTCTGAAGAAAGAGTGAACAATAGTCTTACTTGCAGCAAAGTAAGACCTTGGATGGATTTGACTCTTTCAGAGTCAATCTTAGTTCCTTCTTTGGACACAATGTGATCAAGAATTTTACCTTCTGTAACCCCAAAAACTAACTTTTTCAGGTTAAGAGAAATACCATTTAAATGACACCATTCCAAAACTTGCCGTAGGTGATAAGAATGATCTTGACATTTCTTGGAGAAGACTGTCAAATCATCAAGGTATACCACAATAAACTTACCCATTTCATCTCTGAATGCTAAGTCCATTGCTCTTTGGAATGTAGCGCCAGCATTGATCAACCCAAACGGCATCCTGCGATATGCAAAAGTGCCCCATGGAGTTGTGAAAGCAGTTTTGTACTAATCCACTTCACTGACCTCTACTTGATTGTAGCCTGAAAAACCATCCAACATAGACAGCATCTCTGAACCAGTTACAGTTTGTAACACTTGATCCATTATGGGCAAAGGGTAGTTATCTTTCAAGGAAGATTGACTTAGATTTTTAAAATCTACACAAATACGGATTTCTCTGTTCTTCTTCCTTACAAGAACAATATTTGCAATCCAAGTAGAATGATGGATAGGTAAAATTATCCTAGCATTCAACATTTTTTGAATTTCAGCAAGGATTGTACCTGATATTTTTGGATTGTACTGCCTCTGCTTCTGCTTGTGAGGCAATGATCCCACCTTGAGAGGGATCTCATGTTGGATCTCTTGTGGTCTGATGGGCTTCAAGTCATCATATGAATATGCAAGCACATCGATATAATGGCATAGAAGTGTTGTGAACTTGAAATTTTCATCATCAGTGTAGCATTTCCCAATATTAACCATCTTGGGATCTGCTTCTATATTAAGATTCACTTGTTCAAATTCCATTGACAAACTTGAACCAAGTTGCTGCTTTTGTTTGATATAACGATCATGTTTATCAAATAGCTTTTCAAGGGAAACTAAACCTTTTGAAATTTTGTTTCCTTTCAATTGAAGAAACTCTTCACCAGTTTCTGAGTTTACTTCGGAAACATATTCTCAAGGTAGAGAATCACTCCCCTCAAAGTATAGTTCATCAAAACTATCTGTTTTCTCTAGGAAAGCTATGATCTGATTATCACCATTGAAAACCTGCCAATGGTCAGCATTATCAGGTACACTTGGCCGAAAGACCAATTCAATGGTATACTTATCGCCCCTAAAATCCTTATGTAAGACCATAAGGGTAGCTGATACAGCCAACGAATCAGCCCTGTCATTGTATTCTCTAGGAACAACAAAAATATCAAATGCATCAAACTTATCAATGCACTCCCATACCCGATTTTGGTAATGCTTCAACCTTTCATTTTTTGTCTGGTACATATTTCTTACCTGACAAACGATCAGCTTTGCATCACCTTTGTTGGGAATTAAGGTGTCTCAACCTTGGTAATTCCTTGTATTATTTCATTGTATTTATTTATTTATTGCCTATTGTATAATTTGAAGGCAAATCCTATGTTGTCATATTGTGGGAGTTGGCACGGTGATGTGCCATCCTACATGACATTTGACCACATGTAAATTTGTCCTCACATGAGGAGATATGTGTCCCACTTAGTGGTAGGAATATTTTGCCATGTATCAGCATTTTAGAATGTGTGTAAGGGAATATTGACCAAAATGGTTATGACAGATTCCTATGACAAAGTTATGATATGTAAGAGTCAGAAATAGAAGATCTTATGACAGGTATGGACATGTGTCGAGAAGCATCTTTGAAAAAAGCATCTTTGGGCACCCCAAGGTGGACTATGACATGTTGTAAGAGAATATGCTATTTATAGCCTGTGTATGACAGTTTCTCTTACAGTTGTAATTTATGACAGGTATGACAGATTCTATGACGGTTGTAAGAGTCATAAGAGCATCTGTCATAGCCCATTTTGGCAATAGGCGACCTCCTTGGGATGGGGTGACTTGACAAGTGTCAGAAGCATCATACGGTGTTGGACAAGTGTCCATAAGCATGGGTTTGGGGCCATGAGGTCATGTTGGATGCCCATCTCAATGTGGAGCCATTTTTGCCTTGTATTTGTTATATAAACAGGTGCTTTTGAGAGGAGATGTATTATGTGATTGACAGGTACTATTATGCTGTCAGTTTGTCTCTAAATACAAGTGTTAAAGACTCCTAAGAGCTTGCATTGCAAGTGTATTGTAAACCATTTCATTTTTGATAATACATTGTGTAGGTTTTGGAGTGTGGGGTTTTTCATCTGATAAGGGTTTTCCCCACGTATATCTTGTGTCTCTCTTCTGTCTCATTTCTGTGTGTATGTGTATTGTTGCAATATCTCCATTTTTATTGTTAACATTTTGTAATTGTAAAGATAAAATTGAATTTGTAATCTCCTCCCCTCATTAGATTAGTGTAGGAAGTGATTTTCGCACACCTAACTTCCTTTCAGTTAGTATCCGAGCCTGGCTAGTTTTGGTTCTAGCTGCTGGGTAGGGGTTTTTTGAGCTAATCTTAGGTTGAGTGGGAGTTTGTGCAGAGTATTATGTATCTTGTTGCAGGAAGGATATGGCAACCACATCCAGAAGAGTAGAGGTGGAGAAGTTCAATGGCACAAATTTTGAGTTGTGGAAACTTAAGATGGAAGACCTACTTGTTGATCGTGACCAATGGGAAACCGTTGATGGAACAAAACCTATGACAATGTCACAAGATGATTGGGACCTCAAAGATCAGAAGGCTAAGGGTCTCATAAGACTCTATCTAGCTGACACTGTTCTATTGAATGTCCATGAGGAGAAGACTGCTAAAGAACTTTGGAAGAAGCTGGGATCTGTTTATCAGGCCAAGTCCCTGGTGAACAAGCTCTTTCTAAAAAAGAAGTTGTTTTCTCTAAAGATAGAAGACAGAGGATCTGTTGTGGACCATTTAAATGAGCTTTTAACATGATTGTTACACAGTTGACATCCATGGGTGTGAAAATGGAGGAGGAGGATCGATGTATGACCCTGCTTTGTTCTTGCCAGATTCGTGGGATCATCTTGTCATGGTTATCGGAAGCACTACAACCACCTTCACGATGGATGAAGTAGTATCTTCACTTTTATCTGAAGAAATGCGGAGAAAAACATCGAAGTCAGCCAAAGAGGCTCTTACGATTCATGGAAGACCCAAAGAGAAAGGGAAGAAGAAGGACAAGAAAGGTGAAAAGGGCATATCCAAATCTTGTGGGAGATCCAAATCTCTTGGAAAGTCCAAGGCTCTTTGTTGGAACTATGGAAAAATTGGGTATTTCTAAAACGAATGCAAAGAGGAGAAGAAAAAGAAGAAGAAGAATGCTCCTGATTCAGATTCTGACAAGTCACAAGATGATGGTGATGCCTTCATCGCAGCCCTGGCCACCCATGCATCTGATGATGTGTGGTTGATTGATTCTGGTGCATCATTCCACATGACCTCGCATCGAGACTAGTTCACGAAGTTTGAAGAGTTCGATGGTGGAAGAGTGTACTTGGGTGATGATTCTCATCTAAAGATTGTTGGTCATGGAAGAGTCTCAATCCGATTCCCTGATGGACGAGTGAAGGGGATCATTGGGGTTATACACATCCCAGGCCTAGCACGAAACCTACTTTCTATAAGTATATTGAATTATGTAGGTGTGCAGGTTGTCTTTTCAAAGGATGGCTGCAAGATGACTAGAGGAGCTATGGTGCTTGCGAAGGGTACTCAGAGAGGTACTTTGTTTCAGTTGGAGGCATGCACTTCATAGTGCAATAGTTCTTATGACTTGAAGAAAAGAGCTGCAATCACTTCATCCCCAACATCTGAACAAGCAGTGAAGAAATCTATTGTAACACATTCTGATGGTAGTGCACATGCCTTGGAAGTTAAACTTCCTGCTGAAAAGACTATGTTATGGCATTTGAGATATGGCCACATTGGTGAGAAGGGTCTGTGTACCCTGAAAAATAAAAACCTCGTTGAGGGGTTAAATGATTGTAATCTTGAGTTTGACTTTTACGAACATTGCATTTATGGAAAGCAAAACCGTGTTTAGTTTTACTCTAGTTCTCATAAGTCTTTTGGTGTATTGGATCTTATTCATTTTGATGTGTTTAGTCCTGTTAATGTTCCTTCGATTTCAAAATATGTATATTTTGTATCTTTCATAGATGATTACAGTAGAAGGATATGGGTTGATTTTATTAGAAGCAAGACTGAAGTCTTTAGTTAGTTTAAAGAGTTTAAAGCCTTTGCTGAAAATCAGACTAGTAAAAAGATTAAGTGTTTGATAACTGATAACGGTGGTGAGTTTTGTTCGGTAGAGTTTGATAAGTTCTGTAAGGATCAAGGGATTGAAAGACATAAGACAACTCCATACACCTCACAACAAAATAGAGTTGCAGAGAGGATGAACAGGACACTGATGGAGAAGGCTAGGAGTATGCTTAGTGGAGCAAGCCTTGAACAAAAGTTTTGGGCTGAAACTGTAGCCACTGCTTGCTATTTGGTAAATAGATCTCCTACATCAGCTCTTGTCGGTAAGACACCTATGGAGGTGTGGTCTGGTAAGAAGCCTTCAGTTAGACATCTTCATGTTTTTGGTTGTGAGGCATATGCACATGTGCCTAGGGAGAAACTATCTAAATTAGAAAATAAGGTTGTTAAGTGTATCTTCATTAGCTATAGTGTCGGTGTGAAAGGATACAAGCTTTGGGATCCTGTGGCTGAAAAAGTGTTGTATAGCAGAAGTGTTATCTTCAGAGAGCTAACACCTTCTTCCATTGATCTATAGCCAGAACAGACAAAAAAGAAAGAGGATGCGGTTCAGTTTCCTTCTAGCCCTAAGAAGAGTGAACAAATAGACCCTATGAGACATGATGATGAGGAGAGATCTAGCAACTCTAAAAGCTCAGAAGAAGAAGCAGAACCTCAACCTCAGCCATTGAGGAGGTCTATACAAACAAGAAAGCAACCTGATAGGTTTGGTTATTCATTACTTGATTCTAGTTGTGCTTTTGCTTTACTTACTAACACTGATGAGCCTAGAACTATGAAAGAGGCTATGGGCATGAAAGATGCAGGTTCTTGGAAGGAGGCCATGGAAGATGAGATGGCTTCTTTGGAGAAGAATAAAACATGGGACTTGGTGACTTTGCCTGAAGGACAGAAACTTGTTGGATGCAAATGGGTGTTCAAGAAGAAATTCAATGCAGATGGCAGTGTTGAAAAGTACAAGGCTAGATTGGTTGCAAAGGGGTACTCACAAGTGGAGGGAATTGATTATGGTGAAATTTTCTCTCCCATTACAAAGCTGACATCTATCCGATTCCTATTATCTCTTGCAACTACTTATGACTTAGAGGTAGAATAGATGGATGTGAAGACAGCTTTCCTTCATGGTGATTTGGAGGAAGAGATTTACATGTCATAGCCAGAGCATTACATAGAGAAAGGTAGAGAAAATTTGGTTTGCAAGTTAAAGAAGTCTTTGTATGGTTTGAAGCAGTCTCCTAGGATGTGGTACTTGAAGTTTGATGCCTTTGTGTTGTCAATTAGATATCTGAGATCGAAATCAGATCATTGTGTGTATTACAAGTTTGACAATGATCGCATTCTCATTATTGCATTTTATGTTGATGATATGTTGTTAATTGGGAATGGTAAGAATATGATTTCTGATTTGAAGTCCCAGTTGTCAGCACAGTTTGAGATGAAAAATCTAGGGGCAGCTAGGTACATTTTGGGAATGGAAATCAGAAGAGACAGAGCTAACAGAAAACTTTGGTTAAGCCAGAGTAAGTATGTGAAGACCGTGTTGGATAGGTTCAGCATGGCATACTGTAGACCATTGTGTGTTCCTGTTTCTTTGGGGACAAAGTTATCTGTTAATGATTGTCCAAAATCTCCTAGTGAGGTGGAGGACATGAGAAAAGTACCTTATGCTAGTGTTGTTGGCAGTTTGATGTATGCTATGGTCTGCACAAGACCACACATTGCCCAAGCAGTGGGAGTCCTTAGTTGATTTATGGCTAATCCTGGACGGGTACATTGGGATGCAGTTAAGAGAGTGTTCAGATATTTGAGGGGTACTTCTGAGTATTCCATATGTTATCATGGTAATGTTACAGGACCTCCGCATTCAGTGTGTATTCGTGGATTTGTGGATTCTGATTGGGTAGGTGACATTGATAGCAAGAGATCCACCAATGCCTATGTGTTCACTATGTTTGGTGGTGCAATTAGTTGGATGAGTAAGCGACAACCTGTGGTTGCTTTGTCCACGAAAGAAGCTGAGTACATGGCAGAAACTCATGCTTGCAAGGAAGCCATTTGGTTTAAGAGATTGTGTTCAGATATTGGTGTTGATGCAGGACAAATTACGATTTGTTGTGATAGTCAGAGTATGATTTGCCTTGCGAAGAATCCAACTTTCCATGCCAAAACAAAGCATATTGATGTATAGTTTCACTTCGTGCGAGACATGGTAGAGGATGGGAAGGTAAATTTGGAGAAGGTGGATACTTTAAAGAATGTTGTAGATGCATTGACGAAGCCAGTGGGCACAAAGAAGTTCAAATGGTGTTAGGAGTCTATGGGCCTCTCAGCGTATAGCAGTTAAATCCTATTTTTCTATTGGCTCTTACAAGGTGTTCGACAAGTGGGAGAATGTTGGGAATTAAGGTGTCTCAACCTTGGTAATTCCTTGTATTATTTCATTGTATTTATTTATTTATTGCCTATTGTATAATTTGGAGGCAAATCCTATGTTGTCATATTGTGGGAGTTGGCACGGTGATGTGTCATCCTACATGGTATTTGACCACATGTAAATTTGTCCTCACATGAGGAGCTAGGCATCCCACTTAGTGGTAGGAATATTTTTCTATGTGTTGGCATCTTGGAATGTGTGTAAGGAAATATTGACCGAAATGGTCATGACAGATTCCTATGACAAAGTTATGACATGTAAGAGTCAGAAATAGAAGATTCTATGACAGGTATGGACATGTGTCAAGAAGCATCTTTGAAAAAGGCATCTTTGGGTGCCCCAAGGTGGACTATGACATGTTGTAAGAGAATATGTTATTTATAGCCTGTGTATGACAGTTTCTCTTATAGTTGTAAGTTATGAAAGCTATGACAGATTCTATGACAGTTGTAAGAGTTGTAAGAGCATTTGTTATAGTCCATTTTGGAAATAGATGACATTCTTGGGATGGGGTGACTTGACAAGTGTCAGGAACATCCTACAGTGTTGGGCAAGTGTCCATATGCGTGGGTTTTGGGCCATGAAGCCATGTTGGATGCCCATCTCAATGTGGAGCCATTTTTGCCTTGTATTTGTTATATAAACAGGTGCTTTTGAGAGATGTATTATGTGATTGATCGGTACTATTATGCTACCGATTTCTCTCCAAATATGAGTGTTGAAGACTCCTGAGAGCTTGCATTGCAAGTGTATTGTAAACCATTTCAATTTTGATAATACATTGTGCAGGTTTTGGAGTGTGGGGGTTTTCACCCGATAAGGGTTTTCCCCATGTATATCTTGTGTCTCTCTCTTCTGTCTCATTTCTATGTGTATGTGTATTGCTGCAATATCTCCATTGTTGTTGTTAACATTCTGTAATTGTAAAGATAAAATTGAATTTGCACTCTCCTCCCCTCATTAGATTAGTGTAGGAAGCAATTTCCACACACCTAGCTTCCTTTCAACCTTGTGCTTGAATATTTCTGATTCCCTTTGTACAAGCCACTTCCATCCCGAGTAATAAAGACTCGTATTCAGCAGTATTGTTGGTATTGTCAAATTGTAGCTTATATGAAAAAGGAAAAATATCACCTTGAGGAGATATTAGGACTACTCCAGCCCCAGATGCCGTGGAAGTATAGCTACCATCAAATTCTAGAGTTCAAACATCATTTGAACTTTCTGGTTTGGTATCTTTGTGATCGACAAACTCTTCACTTGAAGAAGAAGAATCTTCCATCACCATACTTTCATCTGAGTTGTCATCTAATGATTCAAAAGTATATTTTGTAGTTAGGAAATAATTACCCAAACCTAAAGACTCAAATAGAATTTAAGCTTTTGGGTCTTTAGATTGAGTAACAATATATTTTGCTTCCCTTTCCGGAAGCAATTTCTACATGACACCCTTGACGGGTATCCTTGCTTCAGATAAATCCATGATGAGCTCTCCTCCTACATCCTTACATAAATTTCATCCTAATAGAATACAATAGGAAGCTGGAACATCAGCAACCAGAACAATCATCTTAATTCTTTTCTCCATAAAAACTGCGAATGCAAATTGTGCATCCTTAATCTGGCCTAACAAAGGCACTTGTTTATTCTCCATTGAAAAGCTCCTTCCAAAGGTCTTTTTCAAAGTCAGTCCAAGAGCATCCACCACCTTGGCAAGCATGACATTGTCGGAAGCTCCCGAGTCTATGATACAATTACTTAATTTATGACCATTAACTAACAAAGAAACATAAAAGGGTTCAATTTTCCCTGGAGCAACAAGAGGAGTGGTAACTAGGTTGTTCTGGGAAAACCTATTCTTTGAGGAGTCATGAGCAGTTTTGGAAGTATCTTGCCCTACAGAGGCAGTCTTATTCTTAACAAATTTGGTTAACCTTTCAAATTGATCGGGGTTAGCTTGCAAATATTCTACCTCAGACATCTAGATTTTAGTTTTCCTAGCATGGTTGATTATATCAAAAAGATGAAATGAATTGGACACAGAAGCAGGAGAACTCTCATTCTGAGGTTTCATCGGGAAAGTACTGGCCTGAGGAATAGTAGCAGAAGAAGTAGGATTGTTAGAAGAACTTACTTGTTTATTAAAAACTAGATCCCTTGATTGAAAAGGCAAAGGAGTTCCTCATTTGGAAATTGAAATTATAGGTTGAGGATCTTCTCTTGATTTTCCTTTATCAGTCACTTGCTGATTTGACTGATTTTGAGACCTGGTGAAAACAACATACGTTCCATCACATGCATCTCCTCCCCTTTTTGCTTCCTCTTGATAGTTCAGGAACCCAATAGTAGAGTTGCTAGCCAATTCCTCTCCTCCTTCCATAAAGAGGTTGGTAGTGTTTTCCTAATCCAAGTCAGGTTCGAAAGAGTTATCTTGTTCAGCTTCATAGTAGCCAACTGCTGAGTTGACTAGTGGTGCTTCAATGGCAAGCTTCCCTTGTGTTAGCAGAAGCCTATTCTGCCCTTGGTTTCTCGCAGCATTGCCTTGATATGAAGTATTAGGGAATGTCCTTCTTGGTATGTCCTGATAAGGAGTGGACATATTCTGGGACATTTGCTTTTTCAAAGCTAGCAACTCATTGGCTAACTTCTGTACCATAGGATCTATGGTGCTTGTAGTAGATATTTCAGTAGAAGGTTGCTCTCTACTTCGGTTTGAATCCCTTCTTATCTTACCCGCAAGGATAAGATTATCTTCAACTTCGGTAGCCAAATTTTGTGCTATAACAAGATCAGTAGGATTAGCACGCCTTAACAAAAAGCTTACCTCAGGAAGCTGAGTGTTGATGAAGAAGCATTTCAGATTCTCCACTGTTGGTTGAGCGGTTGCCAGAATCTGATTTGTTAATTTGTTGAACTTGGCAATAAATTCCCACATGGGCTCTTGCGGTTCTTTCTTCATCTATGTTAACTAAGCTAACAAGGCATGTGCATCTTCAATAGGCTTGAACCTAGCTTCAAACTTGGTTCAAAGTATGTTCCATCCCGTGATGCTTTGGGATTGGAGATGGTAGAACCAATCTGCAGCAATATCTTGCAGTGTTTCTACAAAAAGTCTCACTGATACATAATCGTACTCCACCCTAGCACACCACAAGCTATGTAAAAAGCTGCAATGTGTTCATCAGGATGAACTTTTCCATCACCATAGAATTTTGGGAAATTCTTTCTAGAACCACGAGGCAGTTCATGCAAAGGTGGCATCAAATTCAGGGGTCCAAAAGAATTACCCCAAGGACCTTGAGCTGCCATAATACGTTGGTTGAAAGGTGGAATAACAAATCTTTGAGGAATCTGTGTGGATAATACTCTGTTAGTATGTGGATAATACTCTATTAGTATTTGTACTGGAAGCTTCACCTCGTATAGGAGACCTGGCGTTGGTAGGAGGAAAACTCCTTATACGATGAAGTCTTGCTATCAAAGGTAAAAGACCAAAATTATTTTGCTACATTAACTCAAACACAAGATCAATAATTCCTTGAGCTCCTTTACTTCTTGTATACCTTGAGTCTGCGAAGATGTAAAGTACTTAACAAAAGTAAAAACTTGAACAAACTAATTTCAAGCAACAAGACTGGAATGCTTCAACTCAAAGCGTGAGGTTCTAAGTTGCGCGTAAGTCCCCAGCAAAGTCGCCACAAAACTGTTGGGTGAATATTTGTCGTTAACTCACTAACGGCAAAATGGTTATATCTCCACAGCTATGATGAGATAGAGTCTCTCCTCTCAGCAAGGGGAGGTTCCCTCTAGTTGCTTTAACTATTACAAACAAACAGTTTACAAAGCTTATTTACACTAAACACTATTTTCGTGGTGATTCCATTTCATCCTATTCTCTTTTTTCAGAATAGATGTTCCTACTTCAAAATGATAATTTCAATGAAACTGATATTAAAAACTTACTAACTATCACAAAACCATAGAAACACAAAGTCTTTTGTCGCCTTACTAATTGCAAATAGAACTATTTGAAGTTGAATGCAACCAAAAGTCTTCACTCTTCTCCAAGATGATAAAAGTAGATTGAATATAACAACTTCTAGCACAAAGTCTTCAAGCTATTTCACTCCCACAAACATTAACACAATTCTCACATATGATTTGATAACACAAAGTCTATCACAATCAAATCAAGAACACTCTTCAATCACTTGACCTCAATTATTACCAAAGAAGATTATGATAGAAAGACGTAACAATAATGCTATCATAACACAAATAATCCCAAGACAGAGATTGGAATTGAACTTGCTTTCTTGTATTGATAAATATTTGATAATTGATTTTCACAAAAAGAACAAAGTCTTAATTTGCTAGAGTTTTATTGCAATAGATAAAAGAAAAATTACAATCCCTCTTTATTTATAGGGAGGAGCCTAGAGCAAAAATATGAAATCTACAACTACTTTGACTTATTCAACAAAAGAGTCCTATTTGACTTGGGACTTCCTTTGTCTCACATGTAATTACATTTTGGAAAAAGACATGTGAAGCTGTCCAAAACTACATACAAATTGCATATACAAAATTGAAAATACACTAAGGCATGAAAAAGAATTTCAGCTGCCACCATCATTCTTCTTCAGAAAATTTTGGTACATAGTCCGCACTGCTGCCATTACATATACATCAGGTCCAACTGTATTGCCTGAAATGGTATGAGCCCTGAGAACTGCATCCTTGACTGCCTTTATCACCTTCTCATGCTTTTTGAGGTTATCCTTCAGATTTTCAAAGGTTGAATGATAATCATAAAGATTATCCATTGAAGCCACGGTAAGCACCTCATCTTCAAACTTTTACTGAACCATTTTCTCAAAAGCATCAATCATCTCATCCGCAGAGAGAAACTTGTGATCTTCACCTGTTAGAGTGCATGGTAGTTCCTCTAACCTATGCAAAAGTGAGACATCACTATCTTCACTGCTTTCTCATACTTGGCACAAATAATCAAGCAGGCCTCTTATCACATTGATGCGATGAGTCAAAGATTCTTTGGTCTTGAGATAAGACTCTCGATTTGACATGACACCAATCACAATCAAATTCTTTATCTTCATTTTCTTCATCTCAATCCATTCCTCTAAAGTGTCTTCTTGATCTTGAAGTTCCTAAGATAATGAATCAACAATATTATCCAATTCAGCTTTTGCCTTTTCCATTTTTTCCTTTCTTTTCACTGTGGTCTTCAGAAGAACTCTGCCCTGTGCCAACAACCGTTCCAGAATATCACCAACCACTCTTCCTCTGGCTTGAACCTTTTCAACCTTTTGAATCAAAGGGTCTTCAACAGTAACTGCCATTGGTTCCACAATTTTTGATGATTTCACTATCTTCTGGAGAACGGCAGCAAGCTGCTCAACCTTAGCTTTATAATGTTCTTTTTCTTTCTTTTCCTCATCAAATTTTACAAGCAAAGAGCTTGCTATTGCTTGAAAATCTGACTTAAGGCATTCATGAGGCAGCTTTCCCAATTCAACTCTAGAAATAATATAGTCATTCATATCAAAAGTATCTGTGGTGGCATCAGGAGGTGGTCTGGCAATCTCTGCATACCTGACTCCCTTGTCATCAATTAGCCTAGAA
Source organism: Cunninghamia lanceolata (assembly GCA_027924645.1). NCBI lineage: Eukaryota > Viridiplantae > Streptophyta > Pinopsida > Cupressales > Cupressaceae > Cunninghamia > Cunninghamia lanceolata. The sequence continues at coordinate 828,240 of BSBN01000680.1, read as the reverse complement.
ACAATCTTAGGCTTTTTCTTATGAGCTTTTAGTTTAGCAGGCAACAATTTCTCAATATCAATGTCATCTGGTGAAATAGCCTACTTTTTCCTTTTCGGTGTATAAGCAGACAACCATGGAGGTAGTGTTGGAGTACTAACATTTGGAGATGAATCAACTACTTGCTTAGCAGAACTCATGCCAATACCTGTTATGGTAACAATTGGAGTGGTGTTGATAAAAACTACACTTGTATCAACATTTTTCTCTGAACCATCAAGAAAATGATCCAGAATAGTTTGTTCTCCAGTATCAAAAGAAGGAGAAGACAAACTAGGTATAGAGCCAAAAGAATAAAAAATAGTTCCAAAACTAGTTCTCACAGAAGGGGGAGTATTATCAAAAGATACATTGACAATAGGAGAAATAGGAACATTAGAAACCACTGGAAAACTATCAGGAACAGAAACATGAGGTAAATCTGTAGAAACTTGTGGCTCCTAGGAAATATCTTTCTGAGGAGACTTTGACGAACCACCAAGTTGTTCCTATTCTACATCCTTTTCTATTTCTTGTTCCTTACTACCTTCTTCATTTGGTTTCTCACTCATTTCTACCTGCTCAGTATCAGGCTCTTCAACATTCTATTGTTCTATCTGAGCATTCTCAGCCTCCATATTATCAACATTTATTTCTTCAATACCTGATTCTGCTACATTAGAACTTCCAGCAATTTCTTTTGTCTTACCTCCTTTAGAGACAAACTTGATCCTTGGTTTGGACACCTTGGAAGAAGATGGAGCATCACTTTTATTTTTAGTTTTGTTTTCAACCTTCTTTCTTGTCTGTTCCTAAATCTCTGTCTCTGACCTAGTAAGGAACTCTTTCAAACTGAGACCCTTGCTCTGCAACCATATATTGGTGTTAGCCAGTATAGGTTGGAATCTCTTCCTAATAGAAGTCTCTTCTTTCACTGACCATTTGATTTTTGGCAAGGCTGAAGCTTCAATGTTCTCAATGTTATACTTGGGGTCTAGAACATCACCCTCATCTTCCATGCCCTCTGGAACATCAACTAATCTAAGTTCTTCTATCTGACTCAGGTGTAACCTGCAGTAATCTAGTTTTCTTACCTCATTCTGGGTCCTCAAATCAGCCCAAATATCTTCAACCATGGGGACATGAATCATTGCTTTCCTTTTAATCTTATCTTGTACCCTTCAAAAATCAAAGTGATTCTTCTTCTTGAATTGTTTCATCGTCACCAGTTGCATCTCTGCTTCAACTACCTTAGCCTTAGTAGCAAATTGCACTAAATACCTACCAATCTCCACAGAAAACTTAATCCCTGACTTTTTCAATTCCATCTATTTATTATGTACAACAATTAATTGCCTGCATAATTCCATTAGAACTACCTTATAACTTGGATATCTAGGTAACATATATGGATACCCTGGATAATATCCAACTCTTAAATAAGTGAAAGTAGGAAATTGGAGAAATAAGCAACCAAAAGAATTAACCACTTCCCAAGCTTCATCTGATACCCGTTTCTGTTCAAGCTCACCATAAACACATGAAAACTGAAAAGAAGGCATCATTCACCCTTCAAAAATGGTGAATAAACCCTTTTAGAGTTATTTGCGGATAGTACTTAAAAACTGGCACCAGCGTCCGATCACCATCTTGAGTCAAACCTGGAAACATCCTCATGCTTGCAGCTGCATATACCAAATATGAGGTCATATAGAACTTAAAATTAGTATTAACCTTGATCAAAGGATCATGTAGAGCATTACTGATTTGTTCACCCCAGAAGATCTTTTGTTGCCCTTTGAGAATCACCCTGATGTATGTGTACATCCATTCTTGAAATTTAGAGGAAGAAGGAAGACCTCTGATTCTACTCAACAATGTAATCAAATCACTGACTTCTTCCACAAAATCACTCCTCGGGAGTTCCTTAGGCCACCTTGATAGATTGCTCCGTGGAGTTTTCAACCATTTGTTGTTAATGTGTTTCTTTGCAGATTCAACATCAGTCTCAAAAGCATTCTGACCTTTAGCAAAGTCAATTTCCCCGACATTCTCTATAGGTGGACACATGAAAATCTTATCGAGGAACTCAGCATCTAGTCTCATGATAACTTTTCCCTGAGAATCAGTTACAGTCCTAGTATCTTTCTTATAGTGGCTTGCCACTTGGAGGAGAAACTCTAGATTATGAGCTGCCATAGGAAAAGATGCTACTAGTGGTATATTGCTTTCAATGATCTTCTGCATGTAGTGGAGAGGATTAGCCTATTTGGTTCTTTCCACAAACTTTGCCATGTATACATGTCTTATCTCTGTATCTCTGATCTCATCTACATTGGATTGCACTAAAGTGACAAGGAAAACCCCTTGGTATTTGAACTTCGTGATCTTGGCCTTGGATGGAGATGGCTCTAACATCAACTTCGAAGAGAGAACTGGAAAAGGTGTCGATCACAGCTACTTGATGAAACTGCAAAAGTTCATGATCTCGCAGTTAGGGGAAAAATTGGCAAATTAGGGACACCGCAAATTGATGATCACGAACATAGGAATATGCTTGAAAGGGCTTGAGAGCATGCAAGTCGAGAAATTAGGCGAAAGCGGGCTAAATGTATCATTTTGCAAGAATTCCCAGTGTTAGGAAAATTTTTAGGAAAGCATGCACAGGCGGTCATTTTGACCGCTTCTGCATGTGGGAGTAGTACAAAGTGTAAGGGCGGTTGATTTGTCTGCCTATGCAGATAGGTAAAAACTGGGTTTCATGTAGGAGCAGTCAAAGTGATTGCCCTTACATTTTAAGGGTAAAATCTCTTTAAGTGCAAAGGCTAGGATGTACAGGCGATAATTTCAACTGCTTCAGCATATGGAAGTTCATTTTTGAGGATCTCTGTGTAAGGGCGGTCAAAGTGACCACTCTTACACATTGACGATTTTGGTAGTGTTCAAGTGGCAGATTTACCCGCTTCTACATGGGGGTATCACAAAACAAAAAAGATGTATCAGTGGCGAAAATTACCGTTGATACATATGAGGTAAACATGTTTAAAGTTTGTTTAAGGTTTGTGTAGGGGCAGTCATTATGACCGCCCTTACATGTGGTAGACACACAAAGGAAAAACATGGGCGATGAAAATCACCACCCTCCCATTCAACCTAAAACCTAAGTATTTATGATGCGAGCAGAAAAACCTGTGACCCTACTAATTTAAAAACTAGGCATCATGGGAAAAATAGCCAAAACCACCGTCGAAATTTTAAAAAGAAGAATCAGAAAGTAAAGAAAAAGATAAATTTTATTAGGGTTTTAACAGTAATGAAGAAGAAACTAAAAGCAATCATTTGATTTTATAGGACGGACGACTAACACAACACAGGATTTCCCAACTTGCAAATAGTTATTCGAATTTCATGTAAACCCTAACAAAAAATAAAAAATGAAAAGAAAAGAAACAGAAACTCACCCGACGAAAAGGAAAAGAAATTGAAGTCGATTAAAATCCCAAATCAAAAACTCCACATGCCAAAATCGTTAAAACAGGTTCACAAGGGTTTCAATTCGCATAGAGGAGGTTCTCAGACGATTAACAAATGAAAAATAACAATAAAAGCTGTTTAAAAAAAGGTCTTAAAAGAGGTGTATTAAAACGCCACACGAGTGCCATAAATGCACTCAAGTTAAACTGAAAAATGCTCAAGCGGCAATTTTCACCACCCTTGCATGTCAAGGAAAATACAAACACCTGCATGAGTAGTTAAAACCACTGCTCATGCACTTTAAACCTTACTCAAGAAACTTGCACGAGCAGTCATTTTGACCGCTCTTGCAAGCTTAACACAAAAACATGTTCGGGCAGGTAAAAAGACCACCCTTGCATGAGGACGAAATAGATTACATGTAAAAGCAGTCTAATCTACCGCCTGTGCATGTAGCTATTGAAATTTTTCTAACACTCTAAAAAGCTCAAAATTGGTATTTCGACAAGCTTATAACCTAGTCAATTTTTGTGAACTTTGAGGAACCGACCTAGGCAAATGTTACAAGCCACTCTGAAGTGTCAGAACGACTTCGCATGAGGTCAAGAAGACTTACCTCGAAATGCGAACTTAGAGTGTAGGCTACGAAGTGGACAAGTTTCGTAGGGGTCGTCCTACAAAATGAGCGCAACTGATTTTGAGGACAATAGTTTGTTAGGTTTTAAAACAAACTTTAAAATCATAAGGAAATTATTAAAATAAAAACTATTATGCAATAAGTTATCTTATAAAGCTCGCATTTTGATAAATTCTTTTCATTAGAAAAACCCCAAATTGTGAACATTTGTAAAAGCCTTGAGTTATTTAGGCTTGTTAAAGGGCTCGATGAGAAGATAAGATAGTGGGGAACAAATTGGTGGCACCTGCGAAGTTAAGAAGAGTGGTGGGTTACCTAAGAATTGAGATAATAAAGAATTATCAAGGGCTTCTTAGCATTTTTGGAGGCAAGTGGTGCAATCATTATGCAAATAGGTGATGTCATTGAGGTTGGTGAAACAAGGTAAGGAGAGATGTTAGAATTTCGTAATTGAGGCATTTTGATTAGTTGAATGTTGGAGGTGGGTTGCTCAAGTGGGTGCAAAAAAAAACCATGGCTTCCTCAATGACATCTAGTAAAGGGAAGAGGAGTATGTAGAGAGGAGTGGGTCGACATGTTCTAGTGGGGAAGGAGGAAGGAAAGAATTGGAAGGGAGAAGATGATTGGAGATTTTACAACCTACTTAGAGAAGGAAATTGCAAATCTAGACTTGAGGATGTGGGTTCTAAGAATATGGGAGCTTGCAAAAGAAATGGATGTTTTGGTATTATGATAGCAATGACGAAGCTACTTCTAGACCCAAACTAGTCAGGAGGTAGGCATAATGTGTTTAATGCAATACAACATTAAGTTGTACATCTTTACTCTTCGTGGCTACATGTACATACTTGCTTCATGATGATATTGAGGGAGTAGAAAACTAGGCAAAAGCCTTATTCTACTATTAATTGGGCCACTTCCATGACTTGAGCAAAAATATATGTAGACTCCATCAAGCGATTATAGAGTTGGCCAATGGTCTGAAGGTAAAACTTTCTATAGAGGTTATTTTCAATACACCTATTTAATATTGTGATGAGGACTCTAGGGATGACCTTGTGGAAATCCCAACCCTGGTTGTAATGGAGAAATGTAAGAAATGTAATTGTGTTATGGGGGCTACATGGGGGCGTATGTAAGTTGCCCTACCTATTTTAGATATTATTATTGTTAATGATTTGAATCCTTGACTATTGGAGGTTGGGCTTCTCCCTCCTAGCATGATAATACTAATCGAGCAGAGCTGTGGAGAGGTTTTTTCTCTTTTTGGGATATGTGTGGACTCAAGACAGGGGATTGTTCTATATGAACAATATGAATATAATAGATAACTCTATGTTTAGATGGTCTCTATTTTAGTTATAGGAAGAAAACTTAAAAATCAGTTGCTCGAAGCCTCTTTGGGAGTGAGTCTTTAGGGATTAGTAGCTCCCCTCTACTTTGGGAGATGGAAATGAAATATTATTTATTTTCCCTTGATCGAACCTAGTGAACCGGTCAATTATTGGAATCCAAACTTTACAAGGCTCTTTTTTTGCAACTCCTCAATCCCTTACCCAACTTAATCTAGTAAAATAAAAAATTGAGTTACTTGATAACAACTATAGTAACGAAGGAAATACTATAATTTTTTTTTTAATTTCATCTTTGTAATCACAATTTTCTTTATTTTTAGAATTTCACCATGCGTGTAATATGAACATCATTTATAAATACTACTCGATTTGGTAATTAAAACAGTTTATTTTAGTTTCATCTTTACAATCACAATTTTCTTTATTTTTCGAATTTCACCATGAACTAACTTAAATTTATAAAATATTGTTTATATTCCAATGACATAAATATTTACAAATAAAGTTCTCTTAGCTTCAAAAATATTTATTGAAATATTCTCTACTAACAAGGCCAACCACGTGAAGGTTGAAGGTGGAAGCTAGAATGGCCTCCCCTAATTGACCTAAGGCTCTAAATTAACTAATAATCACTCTAAATAAAATGTGAATTGAAAAAAAAAAAAAACCCAAATAGTATTTGTAAAATTCCCAAGTTATTTGATAATAACTATAGCAATTAAAACTACTCCATTTGATAATTAAAATGTTTTTTTTTTCAATTTCACTTTTGCAATCACAATTTTCTTTATTTTTAGAAATGACATAAATATTTAACAATAAGCTTCTCTTAGCTTCAAGAATATTTATTCAAATATTCTCTACTAACAAGGCCAACCACGTGAAGGTGGAAGCTTGCATGGCCTCCCCTAATTGACCTAAGACAACCACAACACCGCACAAAACAAGACAACACAACACAACACCACACAAAACAAGACAAGACAACACAACAATACACAAAACACAACACATACAATTTATTTTATTTATAAAAAACATTTATTTACATACTTTTAGATATGCAACTTAAGCATGATTATAAAAATTATATTACATGTCAAGTTGTCATATTTTCTAATTTGTTGTGACCAAAAATTGTTTTAAAGTTTTGAAAGCAATTAGTCATGTCATTTGCAATAATGTTAACATGTGATGATCAAATAGCCCAATGTCTTTAGTCATGTGCAACAGGGTTGTTTTAGTCATTTGCAATAATGTTAATATGTGACGGGTATGGTGACAAGGATTATAATGTTGTGTGAATTGCATTCATAAATTGAGTTCATGACTATCTTTTAAATGTTGTTTTCATAAGGGAAGTAAGTGACTTGTGTTGTGAAGGGAAGGATTGTCCATTGTGAACCATTTTATAAAGGAAGTGACGTGTTGTGATTCATAAATGCTAAATTTATTTTATAATTGTGATTAATAGTGTTGAGATCAAATTAGTAAATTCTTAAATAAAAATTAAACATTAGCAAAAAAAAAAAAAATGCAAGCCGCACAAAATACAGACCTTAAAGAATGACCTTGGCCTATTGACCATTCTTTAAGCTGTCAGAAAAATACGCAACCTTAAGGAATGACCATGGCCAATGGTCATTCCCTTCAGTCTTTGAAAGGGGTTTTTAGCCCCTTCCAATAAATTTTTTTTTATTTAAATATTGTATTTGTACATGTTACAAATCTACTTGGTCAATGTGATTGACCAAAGTATTACTAAAGAAATGGCAAATGCTCAATCCCATCCCTTGTTGTTCTGAATCTGCACCAGGTCTCTACTAGGCTTGCTCCCACCATAATGGTGAAAAATAAGTAATTGAAAAAACTGCTCAGCTCTCATTGGGATAGTTGTTATCAAATTGCTCGGCATCCATTGTTGGAAGAGTGGCCTTCAACCCGCCTGTTCCAAGAGCAACTAGGTACGATTGCAGTGTTTTTGCCTGCAACATGCTGACAATTCGCAGCAGGATTAAATGTTTTGCATTGAAGAAGTCACAGGGAAGGGTTGTGAGCTTGTAATGTCTGCTTGAATTGTGTGTAACCCTGCCACCCAGTCATTCCAATTTAGCCATAAATCAGTAAACATATTGCAGCAGATATCAATATTAGACTTAAAGAACATTTAGAGTTCCGTAGATAGTAAAATAGATAATGCAGACAAATCAAGAATCCATCTAAAAAATGAAATCTAAGATGCTGAAACAAATTCTACAAGTGCACAAACACAAAAATAGAAATCACAAAGGTAAAAAACCTTTTGAGGAGCTTGAAGACTCGCAGTTATAGGAAAAGTCAAAAATCATAGAAATAGAAGTATTGAATTTTTTACAAAGGCTGTGCACAGTATTTGATTTCAGCCATTTTTTACAAGGTGGAAAGGATGTAATGTGATCAAATGAAAAATATTTCGGAAGGGGTTGTGAGCTTGCACTGTCAGCAGTGTGCAACCCTGCCACCCAATCATATCAATTAGCCATAAATCAATCAAAGTGGAAGCCCAGATCAAATTATAGACTCTCGAGAGCTAGGTGAAAGTTATTATTAGCACGGTGTATCAACAAGCATGATCTTTTTAAGAAAGATGATTCTCTGTCTGTGGCTGACATCCTTCTGCCACAGACTCCAGACCATCTGAAGTTTTCATTGCACAAGCCTCCTACAATGATTCCCTCTTTCATTCTCCAGGACCTTACAGTGTGGGTCATATCCATATTTCTTTTTTGTCATGTCTTCTTTTTTAAAAAACGTTTTATCATTTTCTCAAGTTCAACTATCAAGCAAATTATTCAGTCTACAATGTGTGTCTTCAGATGTTGGAACTACAATTCCCTTTCTTATCATGTTCTATTTTTCAACATTCACCATTGTCTCAAGCAAATTAGTTAGCATTTACCGACAACAATACTACCACAAATTACTTAGCAACTAGGTATGGGTAGCGAATGGCACCAGATTGTAGAGTTGAGTTTGGATCATTGGGTTCATTCTCAAGGGCAATATTTAAGTTGGTAAAGTTTTGCTATGAGCCTTCTCAATATTTTAAAAATGGGATATATCTTATTCATTGCTATCCTGGCTAATCTGAGAAGAGAAAAGTATAGATCTACCAAATTTTTTTTTTAAACAATGATTGAAATTAAGAGTCTCAAAGCTTCTATTTATATAACTTACTTCTTCAATTATGCCAGTCATACGTTATTTCAATGGGAGCCGTTTACCTGGTTTTTGTCTTGCTTGGATTTTGTTGCTTCTATTGGAGATCCTGGTTGAGTGACATTTGCTTATTTTCAAACCCCAATAGGCATGGAATGAATGTAAAGTGAGATTGAAGAGTTCTGATAACGAGATGTTCGAGGTAGAGCAGGCCGTTGCCTTGGAGCCGCACTTAATCAAGAACACGGGCATGGAGAGCGTGGTGCCTTTGCGAGTATCATGCCCAACCTTTTCCCTGCACAGGACAAATCCCTCTATTTGTTATTATGCCAGAGCCACGATTTCACAGTATCAGTCTTACAAAATCCAGTTATTCAGACGTTTGATCAAAGTTTCACAAACTAATATGCAAATTCTATCACAAAATGATCAACATGGTTTGTTTACAGTAGAGATGGGCAACCAACAAACAAATAGGTGCAGAAATTGGGTGCCTAACTTATCCTCTCTACAGAGCATTCTGTCCATTTCATAGGAGGGAGGGATTGGGATGGATAGGTCAATCATCGACATTGCCCTCAGATTATTAAACAAACCCTCTATTCTCTCTGTCTCGCCTATTTCCCCCGTATACTACTTGCTTGGCTATTCAAATTTCAAACAAACTAGCTATTCAAATGTCCATGTAGAATTAATGCAACTGAATGCTAAAGGAAAGCCCACAGTAGTGAAGAATACCTGGAATCTGGATTTAGAAGAAAATCATCTGCATCTGCATCTGCCGCCTCCTCTGCTGCCGCCATAAAACGAAAGCCAAACAAAAATACAAGACCAAACCAAAAAATGCACTGAAAGACAATAAGATGGACTGACCAGCGTGCACGCTGAAGCAAAAGACTCAATCCAAGCAGAAAATATCAAACAATTTCACAAAACACAGAGAAACAAACAATTTCAAAAAAAAATCGCAACAGAAACAAAAAAACAGAACCAGGCAAGTCATACAGAATTCATCAACAGAACCAGGCAAGTCATAAAGAATTCATCAACAGAACCAGGCAAGTCATAAACAATTTCCCTCCTTTGCTTTTTCCCTCCTCTTGAATTTATCTGCATTTTCCCTCCCTCCTCAACCTCTAACGGCGTTCCCCATTTTGAATTGTCTCTGATTTTTGGCACGCCTTTGAACTGCTTTTTTTTTGGTTTTCTCCCAACGGCTCTATGGTGTGGTGTGAAGTTTCTTTCATTTTGGTTTGTGTTTATTATACTTGGATTTTGTTTTTGTTAGACACAAACTTGAATATGAAATTTATATATTTGTAGGGGAACAAAATTATTGTAAATGGAAAGCAATATTAATTTAGGTAAATTAAAAAGAATGCATCACCCTAGATTAAATAAACCAGATGTGGGAATGATAAAGTACGTAACTAAATTAATAGTATTTTAGGAAATCAATTGTAAGAGAAAGTGTATTTAGTTCTTGGATCGAAGTGGGGATGTGGAAATTGATTACCCTGGGGACTAAAAATGGACCCTAGGATACTAAATGCCATATGAATGGGACTATGTGCAAATGGCAATAGGATACGATCCAATGTATGGGAATGAGTGGAAACAGAGGTAGCGTGCCATTTGTCGATTTGTAATTGTATTGAGCCATTCCATGGAAATGGGACCGAAATTAAATGGAAACTTTCATGGCTATGCAAATTTCACCATTACAAAAGCACTCTACACAAATAATTTAGGCTAATTAAAGAAATGCAATCAATTAGGAATAAATTAACATAGATTGATTAGAGCTGAGACAAATAATTGTAATAAATACAAAAGGAATAAATGAGATGAATGAGAGTACCTAACCCTAGAACTGATGATGGAAGAGTGGTACATTAATTTGTCGTCTCTAGTTCATATTAACAGCCTTCGTCAGTTAACTGTATTAATTTTTGTGTTGTCCAAAAAAAAACTTTGCAATTCATTTTTTACCACTATGAGTTTGATCATGATCATCACAAACTTAATTTGTGGTACAAGTTTGATTTTGTACTACATAGGTTTGAGCTAATAGAAAATGCACTCGAAAATTTAGTCACCATCATCTTTCAATTAGCTCAACCTATCAAGGTGTTGCCTAGGGACAATGGTAGGAGTTTGTTGACTCAATAGGTGAACAAATTCTCCTTGATGTCCTCTATTTTCAAGATCATGTTTCAATGCTGAAATGGATGTCTTTAAATACCATGACATTGCAACATGACTCGCATAAACACACATGTGCTAAGTCAGCTCATAATAACTGGTAGAAAGATTTGAGAAAGTTCAAATTTGAATTTAAAGCTTTTGATTTTAGGTTTATTTTTGCATGCCTCGAGATTGAATTGAAAGAGCCTAGAAAGAAAACATATGTGGGCCCAAACAATTTAGATTCTTTTTATGTGTATGTAATTATAGCAAATGAAGTCTTTTCACTTTAATCCTACTCTAATTAGCTAATGCTATAGCTAGGTCTAACAAAAGACTGGAGATTAAATTCAACAAGACTAGAAATAGAAATATACACTTGCAAAAGTATGCCTAATAGTTAAAAAGAGGAAATAGATGCACCTACAAACAGGGATGATGGTTATAGAAAATGTTTAGAATTGAATGCAAAGGTTGTGGCTGAAATATGGAGATGATCTGAGGCACATGGTCAATGCCATGTAAGAAAAAGTATTTTTCCCAACGAGCAACCTTGACCCTAACCTAAAATTGACAGAAACTTATTACATGCAAGAATATGATAGTCTATTGATGATTTCTCTTCACCCCCATCTATTAAGAAACAAAGCAGAAACATGAATAAAATGTAAAGCATGCCACTAATCTAACAATGAAAAAGATGTCACAAAACTGATGAATTGGAAGGGTTTCACCTAATAAAAATGGATTGTAACTACTGAAACTAGGTGTGAACAATCAATAGAGGCTACTCGTGAAATCTAGAAACTATCTAAAGTAAGGTCAAAGTTGCTTAAGAAAACTAGAGTGCCTCAGGTGCAACCTAGTCCTTGGATTGGAATTAGCTCAAAACTGGCAAAGGATCTCCTTGATGTGGTTTTGAGAACTTTTTCGTCAACCCTGTTAGATCTCCACATAACATTTTGTAAATGACCTGCAAGCATAATTTAATAAAGGAAACCCTGTAAAACAAAATTGATGCAATGGAAAAACTCAAACCTCACTACAAAGACTCTCTACTCCTTGCTTAACACAATTCAACATGCAAATACAATGAAATGCATACAAAACCCATGTTCTATTTTATTCCAGTTCATTTACATCCATAAACAAGTTACACAAATCTGTAACAAAATGTATTTTACTCCATGGCCTCTCACCTTCCTCACATCTCGACTCTCCTTACCAAACCCCATGTTGGGCAGCTTCATTTTTCAGTCTCTATCACTTTTTCCATTGTCGTTCATTCACTCTATTCACTACTGCTATATGCTCCTCACAGTTGCATCTATGTCATTGGATGGGTTTGTCAATGGCACATACCACATCGCCAAAATCACCAAGTTGATAAAATCCTTTTTCTCAACTTGAAGCTTTTCTCTATAGAGCTCAACTACTTCAGCGTGAGATAACAAAATATGATGACCAACAATATATGGTTCCTCTGTAGAATCTCCTGTACTACAGTTGCCAAATCCAAAATGGATAAGGACAACGTTCAAGTGCCCCAAAACTCCTCCACAAAACATGCACACTTCCTCCCCTCTTTACGCTACCCAAAGCCCCCCCTTTGAATAAACAGAATAAAAATGTTTTAAATACCTCAAGGAGGCATTTTCCATCCCACGCGCAGCATTCAACCTTCCTTTTCTTGTTTTGGCGCAACCTTAATAGAATAATTAAAAAATGATTTAATAAGCCTCAAATGAGGCGTTGGAACTCCTCCACGTTGGATTGCAATTTCTTGTTTTAACATTATACAACCTTAGAAAAGGCATTGCAATTACCAAACTTGGCACCCTATTCCCTATAATGGTGTTGCTCCAAAAGAAGAATAAAAAGAATATTTTATTGATGCCTCAAATGAGGCGTTCATCTTTTCCTAATCAGGCACTCATCTTTCTCTCTTCTACTACTGCAGGAAATGAGTAAAACAAATGCCTCCAATGAGGCATTTCCAAACAACTAAGGCATTCATTTTATTGTAGTGCCTTTTGTCTATTTTTGAGAGCCTCAATAGAGGTGTTAAACCTCATATTGATGCCTCTTTTTCCTCTTTTCTGTTCAGCAATTACTTATTTTTATATGTATATTATTCAGTCTTCCAGAAAAGGCATTGAAAACCTCCTAGGCGGCATTTTATTTCTGACTTATGATTATTATCTGCAAAACAAAGTGTTAACATTTGAATTTCAACACCTTCCTACTAGCTCATATTTGGCATGTAATTAATTTCTCTTATCCTCCATTATGTTGGGCACTCCACCTACCTTTATTTCTGTCAAGCACCAAGACTGAGCGCCTCTCTCATACAAGATTCTCTTATCATGTTGGATGCTCCTGCATCAGACACACCAGGTAAGAAGTTTGTGAGCATACACTCACAAATATGGAGTTGAATGGTTGGACTGTCCTTTCATATTACAAGCAATTTGTAGCGAACTCCATCGCTGAAATATGTGCACAAAATGCTATCTCTTTTTCCTCTTTGTCTAGCATCTTACCAGAACAAACTTCACTCTCCTCGAACAAATTTGTACCTCATTCTTCTCTCCTCCTGTGGACTTGCATCCACCATGTGTTGTCTTCCTCTGCCAAATTATTTCTCCTCTCCTCTCCTTCTTCGTGGGATCCAACCCACCACAAACCAACCACCTCCACCAAGTTCCACCTGCACCATCCTCTACAACCTCTATGCACAAACATGCAACATCTGCATACCAATCCACAACTTCATTCTCTACAGATGAAATCTCTTCTATAGAAGGTAAATAATAATCATTATATTCAAAATCAAAATTTACCTCATCCTTCTTCGTTGTTCCAACATCATCTTCTTGGTCATTTGTTGCAACATTCATCTTCTTTCCTCCATGAGCAAGATTATCAAACCACTCTTCTTCTACCGCCAAAATCCATGACAATAAATCATCTTTATCCTCTTCATCTGCTGCAACATCCTCAAGCTCTATCGTTGCCATCTCAATCTCCACAACTGCATCTTCTTCACTGCTCATGTCTTCTTCCTTTTTAATCACTGTAACTCCTCTTTTGCTTTCTTCTTTCATGTCTTCAACAAGACCAACTACTGCAATCTCTTCATCTACATGAAATCCACTCTCATCTTCATTATAAAAAAGAAAAATATTATGCATTACCTTACTAACCTCTTTCTTCTCCACTACTGCTTCAACTTTGTTTTGCACTATAGCTTCACTTTTCTCCTCAACCTCTGTTGTATTCTCTGTTTTGATTTCTTCCTTCATGCCTTCATCAAGACATGCTTCCACAATCTTTTTCTTTTATTTTTCATCCTCTTGCATGAGGATCTCATCTTCACACTCTGTTGTATCTTCTCTTTTACCTGCAAACAAAACAATGTTAGCATAATCATGGAACTCATCTTCTCCCATCTGCATCTTCTCCATCCTCTTATCACATTCATCTGACACTTTCCCTTCAAATAAGGTATATATCTTTCTCATCTCCTCTTTGAATAGGAGATCTTCATCTTCCCCAAATTCTTCACCAAACATAGGACCCTCAAATTCCATCATCTCATCTTTCACATCTTGAGTATCTTCTTGGCTTGTCACAAAAACTTCCATGTCTTCTATACCTTCACCTTCTTTGGGCATGTCTTCAATCACATCTCCATCCTCAATATCTTCCTCTTCAAACTTATAACCAAATATTGTACCTCTATCTATCTCCATTGCACTACTCAAATCAGCAATACTCAAATTTATTTCCTCTTCAACAGAACACTCACTTTCCTCATCAGGTTCCTCTAATTTGAACTCTGAACTTCTAGTTTTATTTTCTAACTAGTCTGGTCAGCATTACCACCTTGTTTGTGAGATCCTTCATCCCATTCTGCACCATCTCCCTCATATCTCCAATATTAGTCTTTCCTCTAGTCTTCTTCTCCTTGTTTCCAGCATTATTTTCTCTTTTAATTAAAATTCCAAATGTATCTTCCATTATCTCATCAACCATACATGTCATTTCTCTTATCCCTATCATTTACTCTTGAAGTCTACAAAAAACATTTTTTTCTTCTAACTAGACAATCCACACTCTTGGTCTCACATTTATTCCCTTCATTTTCTTTTCAACGCTCAGAGACTTCTTCTTCATAACTCGACCCTCAGGTCCTCATGCAAACTGCCTCAAATCGGCAGTTCTATCCACACACTCAGGAGCTACTGCTCTAATATCTACCTCCACCTCTACTCCTACCTCATGGGGCCACTCTCAAAGGCACTTTCTCACAATCCACAACTCACAAGTCCTGCTACAAGCTGCCTCACATTTGACAATCTGCCTGTAGACTCAAGAACAACCCACTCTGATACCACTGATGCAATGGAAAAACTCAAACCTCACTGCAAAGACTCTCTACTCCTTGCTTAACATAATTCAACATGCAAATACAATGAAATGCATGTACAAAACCCATGTTCTATTTTATTCCAATTCATTTACATCCACAAACAAGTTACACAAATCTACAACAAAATGTATTTCACTCCATGGCCTCTCACCTTCCTCACATCCCGACTCTCCTTACCAAACCCCATGCTAGGCGGCTTTCTTTTTCATTCTCTATCACATTTTCCATTGTCCTTCATTCACTCTATCCGCTACTGCTTATATATGTTCCTCACAGTTGCAGCTATGTCCTTGGATGAGTTTGTCATTGGCACATACCACATCGCTAGAATCACCAAGCTGATAAAATTCTTTTGCTCGACCTAAAGCTTTTCTTTGTAGAGCTCAACAGCTTCAGTGTGAGATAACAAAATATGATGACCAACAATATATGGTTCCTCTGTAGAATCTCCTATACTATAGTTTCCAAATCCAAAATGGATAAGGATAGCATTTGAAGGCACCCCAAAACTCCTCCACAAAACATGTGCTCTTCCTCCCCTCTCTACGCTGCCCAAAGCCCCACCTCCAAATAAACAAAATAAAAATGTTTTAAATACCTCAAGGAGGCATTTCCCATCCCACGCGCAGAATTCAACCTTCCTTTTCTTGTTTTGGCATAGCCTTAATAGAATAAAAAAAAAATGATTTAATAAGCCTCAAATGAGGCATTAGAACTCTGCCACGTTGGATTGCAATTTCCTATTTTAACATTATACAACATTAGAAAAGGTGTTGCAATTCCCAAACTTGGCACCCTATTCCCTGTAATGGTGCTGCTCCAAAGAAGAAAAAAAAGAATGTTTTATTGATGCCTCAAATGAGGCATTCATCTTTTCCCAATCAAGTGCTAATCTTTCTCCCTTCTACTATTGCAGAAAATGAGTAAAACAAATGCCTCCAATGAGGCATTGCCAAACAACTAAGGCATTCGTTTCATTGAAGTGCCTTTTGTCTATTTTTGAGAGCCTCAATAAAGGCGTTAAACCTCATATTGGTGCCTCTTTTTCCTCTTTTTCTGTTCAACAATTACTTGTTTTTATATGTATATTATTTAGTCTTCTAGAAAAGGCGTTGAAAACCTCCTATGTGGTGTTTTATTTCTGACTTATCATTATTATTTGCAAAATAAAGTGTTATCATTTGAATTTCAATGCCTCCCTACTAGCTCATATTTGGCATGTAATTAATTTCTCTTATCCTCCATTATGTTGGGCACTCCACCTGCCTTTATTTCTGATGAGCGCCTCTCTCATACAAGATTCTCTTATCATGTTAGATGCTCCTGCATCAAAAATGCTTAGAGGGGAATCTTCCTCAATCAGTCCCCCTGTGGGTATTCAAACATAGTCCACATGATATGATAATGGAAAATTGTGAAAAATAGATCTAAGCCATAAAGGCGTGTAAATAGAAACCCTAATTGAACACAAAAATAGAAACAAGGAACTATGTGATGGAAAGAGATGTGAGAAGAAAGAAATAGGGAAACAAATGAAAACAAAGTGGATGGAAAAACTAATAGGAATGGAAGGGAACGTGGGCTAGCATCGTGGAAAGTAGGTAAAATTGGGACCTAGGTAGAGAAAAATGCTTGCAGTAATGTCCATGAACCTCAAGAAACTATTGCAAAGATTCATACAAAAGGCATGACACTACTTCAAAGGTCTATTGCTCCAAGAATGTCAATTCAAGAGAAGATTTTTCTTGTAAACAAGAAACAGAAGGAAATTGATAGCTGGTGATATTAAAATGAGGGAGAGGAGGGGGTATTTGTAGGTTTTTTGCTAATATGTTGAGTGAGAGAAGGATAGAAACATATTTGCTCGATGTAAAGGAATCTCACATTTAATTTTGGAGGTTATAGGAGATAAGATCGAGGTCGCCACCCTATACACCCAAGGGGGCCGAGCATTGACCCTATAGCTAAGGGGGCTTAATTTTCTAGGGAAAAGGCTAATACAATAAAGGAGCATCTAAGGGTGGTGATTTTAAGTTAATATTATCTACAAATTGCAAGAAGAGTTCACTACACATGAGGATAGTTACAAGAATTAAATGTGCGGTTGGTAAGGGATGACTACGACATGGGAAGGATGACTACCTGAGGATAGGGCCAGGCTAGGCAAAATGGTGAAAGGTGTAGATGGAAACAATCATCTACATCATTTGTAGTTTATCACATCACTCTTTTAAGAATATCTTATGTAATTTTTCATGGGTAAATTTATGTATATGTCAATCTTCATATAAAGGTTTAATACATTTATAAGGTTATATTATGTTTAGTGAGTTCCCTCGAGTGAGTTTTAAAATATTATTGTAACTCTATTTGTGATCTATGTCTATCAACAAATTCATATTACCAATTCATATTTTTACATTTTAATTTTATCAAAAAATTCTAAGCAAAAATTGTTAGCCATATTGCCAAAATCCATCTCATATTGCCTGATGAATTATTTAATTCAAATGTGCATATTAGATGGTTAATATTTAATTATGTAATTCATTTTAGTTGCTTTGGCTATTGTCATATATTGGACAAATACATGTGAGGTTTGTATTGAGTGTGCAAAAATTACAAGTATTGACCAATGGTTGGAATGTGGAGAATGCTTACATGGGATGCTTAGCCATCTCACCTTCATCCTTGTGTTGTCTAAACCTCTGAAACTTCATCCCAGTCAAACTCGATTCTGGATCCCCTCATGACAAACCATTAAATGTCTTATTGGGTGCATTTAATTTATCGCTTGTGTGATTTTGCGTATGTTTGGTATATGTGAAATGAATTGTGATGTTCTTAGAAATCGTTAATCATGCTTTTTTATTTCTTAGCATAGAGGAAAGGCAATTCAATTGATTTATTTGTGTTGTGAAGTGTGTTATGTATGAAAAGTGGGAAGATGGTGGATAGTGTTAAGATCTATCAAATCAAACCCTCCTTTCACACTAACACTCAAGGACAACAATCGAGCCAAGTCACTACAAATGAAAGAGGACTCGGCTATAGGTTGGTGTACTCAGGAATGATATGGAAAGATTGATTAGATTGAGAGATTTGTCAAACCCTAATTTGAATAAGCCTCAAACTAGATAATTATAATGAAATTGGGTATAGACAAACATAATGCTACAAATCACCAGACAGGAAGACACTTAGGAAGGCTCAGAAACATACCAAAAGTTGGATTTCTGTAAATGAAAACTTTCCAGACTATGGGGCGGGCGCCCAAGTCCAATAGGGTAGTTTTTTCGCAGATCTGGAACAGTGAGGTGTGTCAGATGATATCCTGATCCTTCTTTTGGGATGAATCCTATCGAAAGGACTATGGGGTAGGTGCCCTAGTCCAGTAGGGTAAAATATCAACAAGTTTTCTCTAGATCCCAAATCCTTATCCTCTGAATTGCTTCTCTGTATGTGCACTTTCCCAAATCCTACACCTGTAACCTGCAATCACAAAGAAAGGGGTTTGGGGGTTGTGGTGTTTAGGAGCTTGCCTCGATCAAGCCCCAAAATGACATTCAAGTCTTCCAACATTGTTGTTAGATAGAGTGAGTACCCAAGGGAGGGTAGAGGCCAAAGCAATGATGAAATAAAATGATTGAAGCAAAAATAGATGTCACCTTAGAGGTGAATCCCTAACGAAGATGAAGATCCTTCAAATCATGAGGAGATGGATTGATGAAGCCAAATATGCAACAAACAAACACAATAACAGTACAATTCTGCTCTATAACACAATAAATGCCTTGAAATCCCTTAGCTCAATATCACAAGTTCGCATTCTCCATCTAGGTGTAAAATGAAATCATAAACTCACTTATATATGCTTTCCTGCTAACTTTCATAATTTAAATTGAAAAGGCCGACAAAGGGAAACCTTTTTAAAGGTCCTATGTCGACAGAATAAATATTTGGATCCCGACAAAATAGGCCATACTTGGGCATAGGCGCCCAAGTCCCAAGGCCACTTTAGGTCTTGATTAAGCATTTAGAACTAGCCCCTAAGTCCCATTTGACATGGGTTTCATGGGAAATTTCGCTGGGATAAGTATTAAGCTTGTAAAGTGTAAACATGGGGACCTAGGAGATAAACTAGGAGGTAAAAAAGCATAGGGATACTTTTTACTCCATAACATTTAGCCCCCACTTTAATTTATGTATGATCTTACGATTCTATACATGCATTAAAGTATGGTCGAAGCACATCAAACATGCCAAGCACATAGAGCTGAGGCATACCCAAAGGTCGGAGGGCTATTTTTAGCCCCCAATCTCAGGTAAGCACTAGAAAACACATGGAAGACATGCAAGACACAATGAAGATAGTAAGAAGCATGTAAAATATGAAGAATACAGTGGAAGCACGTAATACATGAAGTAGACATGAGAGCAGTCATGCAATACATGAAGTATACACATAGAGAAGACATGATTAAGCAAATACATTTATATATCTAAAAATGATGGGGAGAGAGCTCATCACTACGTGCGACCATCAAAAACATGCAAGACATGTATAAAACATGCAAGGCATGCCAGACATGCAAGGAAGACATGTGGAAAACACACAGAATACACAAGCACTGCATAGTACATCATCAACATACTACACGTCTTATACATGGCAAACACGAGCGATAGAGAGGAGCTCATCACTACTCCACTATCTAAAACATGCCAAACACACCTGATGATTGAGCTATGCTACCACAACTACCAAAGACATGCTTAAGGGTGGATGACTCAAGATCTAGCCCCACCTCCGCATAGGACTTTGTATAAAAGGATGTGCACTAGCTCTTGAGAGATACACCATCTCGCCTTCCGTAGAATGGATTTGTATAAAAGGATATGTACTATCTCAAGAGATACATCATCTCACCTTCCGCAGAAGGGATTTGTATAAAAGGATATGCACTAGCTCAAGAGATACGTCATCCCGCCTCATGATGAGGGAATTTTGGTTACTTTAAAAGGATGTGCACTAGCTCAAGAGATTCACCATCCCGCCTCATGATGAGGGATTTCAAACACACTTTGTCAGTTTAAAAGTAATCAGACATATATCATTAAAAATGCCCTCACCTTAAGGTGGTTGATACCACTTGCTGGTATCAAGCACATTAAGGTAGAGTGAAAACATGCAAGGGAACAAGAGCTTTCACAAAGCTCGTGCCCCCAAAGGTGACATGTACCACGATCACCAAATATTCCCACAAACACATCGTTATTAATTGCTAAGATAATCAATAAGAGATAAGGTTAGAGCATCAAATCATGAAAGCTATGCATAAATCACATATTAGATCACATTAAAAGACCAAGGCTACACTTGCAGGTTTGAAACTGAGTATAGTCGTTGGGCTATACTGTAGATATCTCAGAACTGAGTGTAACAACAAGGTGAGATACAAAACAATCCAAAGTGCGTAGAAGCAGATTGAGAGTATTGCAAATTTTTGTTACAAGAGATATGACTACATGATATATCACACGGAGTGATTCTACTAGTCAAGTGTCAGATATATATATATATATATATATATATATATCAACCCTATCTTCATATATGGACTAGGTCCATTTTTGCTTACTTGCTTAAAGGACACATAGTCCTTATCAATATTTATGTTTTATCGTCATCCACCAACTAGGTAGAGCCACAGGGAAACAACAAAAATGAGAGAGGAGAAAAAGTTATTTAGGAACACCACATAGGAGGATGCCCCCAAAACACCCTTTGCAACGCTATGCCCCCAAGGCAGAACACACAATAATAAAAAAAAGGAGAGAGGAATATAGAAGAATTGAGATACAAATAGAAGAATGTTACGACAGAGGCAGTCCCGTTTTATCCTTGACCTTACAAGAGTATCAAGGGTCATCCAAAGAGACCTAAACAACATATAACACAACACGGGGGAACACAACACAATGCTAAAAACATATATATCTAGGAGGGGGCCACCCTTGAGAGCAACTAGAATAGGTGCTACATCAAGTGTGGCTAAAGGAGGGAGAAATACTTACCTGATTCATTGGGATATTTCCTCGCAGACAATCCATGTCTATCAGCTCGGGATATATGGTAATTGTTGATATTGTATTAACATTAAGTTTAGGATGACAATAAGCTTTGGTGGGCTTCAAATAATGGTATTCAATACCGTTCGTGTAGTTAATTCCAACAACTTGTAAAGGTACTATGATTCCTTGTTGGTTTACACCACAACTATTGCCTACATAATCATAATTTTTGTACAAAATTTGAAATCTACAACCATAGAGAGAGTCCATCTCTTCAGAATATGGTGAGGCCTCGTAGGTTTTGTAGTCTACAGTATAAGTAAAAGTATTGTCTTTGTTTTCTACCAATGAAACTTTAGGTTTCTTAGGTGCTTCCAAAGATTGCTTGGATGAGTTCGATGTGACTTTTGATGTGTCAGGCTTAGAGTTATTAAGTTTATATTCCCCCACAAAGGAAGGAGTAAATTCTAATGAACCCCAATCATCATCAAAAAGTGCATTTGATGGTTTAGAGTCTTGTACAACATTATATGGCAAGATGTATTGATGAATCAACTCGTAAGTTATTTAGACTCATATGATTGTTAACTTGTTTTTGTGTTTCAATATGTAAAAAACTTTATGGCTCCGGATCAGCTTCAATGGTGTGAAGTTTATTTTTGTAAATAAACTTTATTGATCGATGGAGGGTAGATGAATCTGCCCCCATGGCATGGATCCACGGTCTACCACGAATCATATTATATGAAAGCGAACCAAGCATGACATGAAACAAACTAGATAATGTCATGGGTCCAGCCTTTACAGGTAAAGTTATGGTACCCAGGGATTGTCTACCAACATTATCAAAGCCTCAAATGCTAAGCCTATCTGGTTTGATTAAAGAAGTGTTGATCTTGATTTTGTGTAGCAAATCAATACCACAAACATTAAGAACTGATCTGTTGTCAATCATAACTCTCTTTATCAACTTTTTATCTATTGTGACAAAGATTATAAGAGGATCATGTTGGTTTTGAACTTTGGTTGATAGTAATTCATGTGGTTGAAATAGAATATCCATTTTTGTTGCATGCATACAATCGAACAAAGATGCTACATCATTCAGCTTAACAACAGGTGGTACTATCACCTTTTGTAAAGCTTCTTGGAGCATTCTATGGTATGTAGGTGATGTTTGTATAAGTTCCCAAAGAGATATCTTCACAAGAGTAGCATGAAGCTTCTCAACAAGATCATAATCTTGGCCACTTTTCTGAGAAAGGCAAGGTGGTTGAGGAAGCATAGGTTGAGAAGATGGAAGAGAGACAGGCACATGTGGTGCTTGCTTGATTTGCTTGTTATTACGGGTGTTGTATGTGTGAGAAATCACATTGTAATGTGGTTGTTGCGACATATTTTGAACACCTTGATTTCTTTGAGTGATTTGTCTTGCATAGTTTAGAATGAAATCCGAGGTTCGAGGTGGTTTTTGATCGCCTTGAACCGTAATCACCAGTTTTAAGAAAGAAGGCACATTCGATGCCCCTTGCACAATCATCTTAGGAATATTACTACACTTTTCTAGTAACCCCTTAGTGGGTGGAAGAAACCTATTAAAGGTAATTGAATTAACATTGCTTTGATTTTTATTGAGCTCAACATTCATCCCTAAAGAATATAATGTGAAGGACCTTTATTTATCCACCAATGCTTCATATTTTAAAGGGAGAGCATTGGGACAAAGGGAAGGGAAAGTATTGTTAACAGATTTATTTATGGTTTCATCTCTATGACGTCCAAAGGATTTGAACGTGCAACCAAAGGAGAGCTACCCAAGGTCTTTGCATCCTTAGAGATATCCAAGGTTCTTGAACATTCATCCAAAGGAGGAAGATCAAAGGTCTTCACTTCCTTAGAGATATCAAAGGTGTTTTAACATTCAACTAGAGGAGAAATAGGATAATTCATGGAATCATCATCATCATCATCGTATATTTTAGATATTAGTTCCAAAGCATTAATAGAAGAACTTTCACATTCATCTTTCTCATGAGTAATCATGGAGATGTATTCGGTTAGGTCTTCTAATACTGAAGGGTATGTATTCATGAGAGCTATGAAGTTGTCAAAATCAGATACATAATTAAGGATTTCAAATGAAGAGCATTTAAATATATTCTTATCATATATGGATTGTATATGAGTGAAACATGAGGATTCATATTAAGGAATTTGTAGAAATTCTCAAAGTCTTTGATAGATGCATGTAAAGATACCAAAGATCAATGAGATGAAGATGCCATAATAGAATATCTTGGAATGGCAATGCACAATAAGATATTTTCATTTATCAAATATAACCAATATGAGAGACTTTTGTACACCACAACACTAGTTTGAGGAAACCAGGTTTTTAAAGCTTGTTACCAAGAATAAAAATACACTAGTGTCCTTAAGAATGGAGTGATTAAGATGTAAAGAGTTCTGCACAAAAGTTAATATAGACTACTTTTAAGATTGACTGCAAAGAAATGTTAGAGAGAGATTAAATTGCTTATGTTGAAATACACATTGTCTAATTACAAACATGTGAAATTTTTAAAGTAAAGTATGAAATGATGCAAAATTTTCAAATGAGAAATGAAAATATGCTTTAAGTAATTGCTAGATCTAAATTGAAAGATGTTTATGACAACTGCAAAATCTGAAATAAGATTTTGTCTACAAACCCTAGCTTTTGGAATTACTAGGTTATATGAAAAAGACAATTTTTTTAAGCAAAACCCTAGCAAATGAAACCTTCAAATGCAAGATTTGATATGATGAAATGATGCTTTACTGTAATAAAGATCAGATCTGATGAAAATATTAGAAAATTAAATCTTTTTATAATATGCAATGCAAAATATGCAAAACTCTGCGTTAATGCAAGCCTAGAATGCTTGTTTTTTCATTTTTTTCAAATGTATGCAAATTTTTCAATGCAAGATGATAAATATGATATCATTGAATGCAAGGACTAATTACAACACTCAGTAAGATGCAAGTTCAGTAAAAACATGGGTTCACCAAAATGTTATGTATGAAAAGTGGGAAGATGGTGGATAGTGTTAAGATTTATCAAATCAAACACTCCTTTCACACTAACACTCAAGGACAACAATTGCGCCAAGTCACTACATATGAAAGAGGAGTCATCTATAGGTTGGTGTACTCAGGAATGATATGAAAAGATTGATTAGATTGAGATATTTGTCAAACTCTAATTTGAATAAGCCTCAAATCCTAATTATAATGAAATCAGGTACAGATGAACAAAATGCTACAGATCATCAGACAAGAAGACACTCAAGGAGGCTCAGAAACATACCAAAAGTTGGATTTTCATAAACAAAAACATTACAGACTATGGGGCAGGTGCCCAAGCCCAATAGGGCAGTTTTTTCATAGATCTAGAACAATGAGGTGTGTTAGATGATATCCTGATCCTGATTTTGGGATGAATCTTGTTAGGAGGACTACAAGGTGGGCACCCTAGTCCAGTAGGATAAAATATCAGCAATTTTCTCCAGATCCCAAATCCTTATCCTCTGACTTGCTTCTCTACACCTGCACTTTGCCAAATCCTGCACCTATAACCTGCAATCACAAAGAGAGGGGTTTGGGGGTTGTGATGTTTAGGAGCTTGCCTCAGTCAAGCCCCAGAATGACATTCAAGTCTTCCAACACCGTTGTTATATAGAGTGAGTGCCCAAGGGAGGGTAGAGGCCAAAGCAATGATGAAATAAAATGATTGAAGCACAAATAGATGTCACCTTAGAGGTGAAGCCCTCACGGAGATGAAGATCCTTCAAATCATGAGATGGATTGCTGAAGCCAAATCTGCAACAAACAAACACAATAACAAAACAATTATGCTTTGCAACACAATGAATGCCTTGAAATCCCTTAGCTCAATATCACAAGTTCGCATTCTCCATCTAGGTGTAAAATGAAATCATAAACTCACTTATATATGTTTTCCCGCTAACTTTCATAATTTAAATTGAAAAGGCTGACAAAGGGAAACCTTTTTAAAGGTCATATGCTGACACATTAAATTTGGATCCCGGCAAAATAGGCTAGACTTGGGCACAGGCGCCCAAGTCCCAACACCACTTTAGGTCTTGATTAAGCATTTAGAACTGGCCCCTAAGTCTTATTTGACATGGGTTTTAGGGGAAATTGCTCTGAGATAAGCATTAAGCTTGTAAAGTGTAAACACGGGGACCTAGGAGCTAAACTAAGAGGTAAAAAGGCATAGGGATACTTTTTACTCCATAACAAAATGTTTAATTTCTAAAAGGTAGTGTATTTTATTTAAATGTGTTTTTGAAATAATATGTGTGGGGTGAAATACATTCTATTTGTGGAGTTTAAATTATTTTCGTAAGAAAGGAATTATTAATTTTTACATTGTAGAAATATTTAGTTGTGAAAGGCATTATTTTATTTTGTTGTAGGAAATAGATTAATTTCTATTTGTTAGAAATATTTATTTGAAGTAATTGTATTTTGTGGAAAGAATAAAAAGGGTTTAGTTATTTTGAAATTATGGGATATAAGGGGAAAAGTGTTTTATTTTGTTTCATTATGAATTGTTTGAAATGGAGAAAATGGGAATTTCCAAACCCTCTTCTTTGAAAATTTTGATTTGCTCATGTTGGGAGATCACTTGGTCGAACCATATCGCGTGAAGAATGGAGAAGATTCCCCTCACCATTACCTTCAATTTGAGTGAGGTATTTCTCTTTTTGGTTGTGTATGTAATTTTATTTGTTATTTTTAATTCATAGGAAAAATTATTTTTTGAAAATTTAATTTCCTACCCATACCCTGTCAAAATTTTTAGAAATGCAAATTTTATTTGAAAACTGTGTTGTTGGGTAGATTAGACATAAGAGGATATGCTTAGATTTTTAGATTTTGCATTACTTGAAAAGCATGAAAATTAAGTGAATTTCCATGTTTTAATCATATGTCATGGAAAAATTTATGTTTTTCGAAAAGCATGATGTTGGGTGAATTTAGAGCAAGAGGCTATTTTTAGGTTTTTGAAATTTGTTGTATTTCAAAAAAGTGAAAATTTGGGTGTATGGTTTTGGGAAGGATTCTTCAAGATCCATCAATGGTGGATCTTGGACATTTGAGAAAATATTTTATTTTAATTTTTTGAAATTTGGAATTTCTGAAAGTTACATGTTATGTGGAATCATGTATTAGGGTGTGTGCATGAAGATGGGGGACTAGAAAATCATAACGCGATCACATTATTGCCTGCTAAATATAATAAAAAATAGAGACCTGCGACCTCGTTGTTTCACAATGATTTTCAATAGCATAGCAAAATGTGAGTAGGGTTTTAATGCGAACATGTTTTGGAAAAATTGAAGAACTCTGTCGAGCAAGATGTCCTATCGCCATTCCTGCCATGGACGAGTGCAACAAACAGAAGTAGGTAGGGTTTTTATCATTTTTCTACATTTTAAAATGAATTGAATTTTTTTTTGTTTTAATTAAATTTTTATTCTCAATTTTCAGTTAATGAACCAGTGCAAAACTTGAATCCAGGGGATCAAATTCCATGTGAGGAGGAGCCTCAACCCCTCCTCAAACCCCACCTTCACATCCTCACTATTCACTTGACACACAAGAAAATTATTTAGGGAAAATCCAAGAAAACAAAAAATAGTTTGAATCCTTAGTTCAAGCATTAAAAACTCCAAATGCAACCACCGATTGTAGGAGAGCCCTTGCCAGTTCATTAGAGGTCATTATTTCTCACATTGACTTGGTGACAAACCAAATCATCAAGTGAAAGGACTATAGGGAGAGGTGTCAACGATTCTATGTTGACAAATTATCTTACAAACAAGTTAAAGACAAAAAATTCAAAATCTGAATTATGTGCACTTTTATCAATCCTAAAACTAATCAACCACTACATGAGGGTTGCAAATGATTCCCGATTCATTGGTGTGTGCAAGATGGTATATCCCAAAACTTTTGGATAGATGGTATATGGTTTTTGATGACCTTCCCTATAATAACAATGAGGTCCTACAATATTATTTGAGGAAACTCTATTGTCAGTTTGTTCGCAACGAGATTCCTAACTACTTTGACATTCGGGAGTTCCAGGGCAGAGGTGGTGGCTCTACACAAGATAGACAGGGGAAAATCATGACCAAAACTATCCACATAGACCTCTCAGGAGGCCACAACATATCTCACTCCCCTCAACTTTGTAGGAGAGTGTTGAGGTGGAGACACTGCATTCTCTAAGTTCCCTCACACAGTCTTTGGCACAACATGGCGACGATCTTACCGAGGTTGATGAGGGTGAGAATAGTAGGTGTCGTCAATCCCCACATCTTTGTAGATCATGTGGGGCTTTGTGTGATTATGGGACCTAGGACACTCCCCATGTAGACATTCTAGATGATGTTGTAGAGTGTCAGGACCATGTGATGCAGTGTAAAGAACACATTCCAAAACAATAATTACTAAAGTAAATAATCCACTTAATTACTTCAACTCAAGTAAAAAGATAGATCTTCTATATATCAACAACAATGACATTACATCTTACAAATCCACGTGCCATAACCAGTGTTAGCACTATAAATAATATACAATATACATCTTAGGCTCTCATGCCATAAGTCATCATAATGAATAATAAGGCACAATAATCAAGTACAAGTAATGAATACGAACTAAATCACTATCTCTAGCTGCCACTAACCCACATGGTCATCCACAAGCTGAGATACAGGAACATGGCTCAGACACTTTTCTGCCCAACCATGAAGCAATCACACTTCCCCGAAATCCTTCATGACACGAAGGATACCCGACCTTGCATGAAATGCCTAGCAACCTGGAAACAACTAGCAAGAGGGAACACCTGATGCAACCTAATATCTAAAAGCAAATTTAAATGATGATGTGCAGTATCTCACAATAGGATGTTGCAGAGAATTATATAAATAAAGTTTTGCTAGACAATCTTTCATCTATTTCAATGAATACATGGCTTGGCCCAAGCACTTATAATAGTTATGGTCAAATCCTGAAAAGAGGAAAGCCTTCTCTGTTTGCCCACATTTGGCATTCTAGCCCGAAAGTAACCCACATACACATAGAGAAACAAATTAAATCCAAAGCATACACAATCGTAATTCCATTCGCATTCTACCATTTACTATTTCTGAAATATTTAAAGGGGGTATAATTCTCTAATAAGCATTGAAAGAGGAAGCCTATGTTTGATTAATAGAGAATGAGCAATGTGTTTAGGTAAGCCAATATGTCTATAAAATATATGAGTGTAGGTGAATTTTCCTTTTTGACATGTATCTATTCAAGTAATATCCACGTAAATGAGTAACATTTTCTGAAACTATTTTCATGAAATCATAGTAAAACAAGATTTTAAATTCAATCATTTCATAAAGGTTCTATTTAACCACTTATATAACCAACTCTCTATTTTTCTATAAGCAACCTATATGTATTTATATGAATATATTCCAAAACAATGTTCTCCTTTCTAAACATAAACACAGGCTGAATATTTGTATTAAGGAAAAGTATGATTAAAGGCTTGAATTGATCACAATCATCCCCATTAAGGCTGACAGACTCAAACATAACTAGCAGAAACTTAGCAGGGACAATTAAGAGAGTAAAGGATGAATATTAAACAATATGTAATAATAGTTGATATTGTACACAGGCCGATCCCAAAGACAAGACAATGAAAAACTTAGAGAAAAAGGTGATTTCAAGTATAATAGGCCAAAATTAAGTAAGCACAAGGCTACTTTTAAAGGGATAGCTTAGTGAATTGGGCATAAATACACAAAGGATAAGCCAATTAGCAGAGGCAAAAAGTCGTTTAGCTTCTAAATAGGCAGTGACATACAAAATGGCCTAAGTTCAGTATTGAAGGCTGATGCAAGATTGCAATAGGCTAATACTCATATGTATGAGGCTGTAATAATAAGGAAAAGCTGATATCTACATTCCCAGCAAGGCCAATAATGTCATATGTTCAACAAACAAACTGACAAAGGTTAAAATAAAGGCCGTTAGGTTTCACAACTGATAGTATTTAATATAAAAGGCCGAACCAAGATAAAATCAGCCACAATATTTAACTAAAAGACCAATGAAACAAAAGCTAAGGGCCATAGTAAACAAAGAGCTAGCCATTTGAGTTAATCAAGTAAGGTTTTCCATGGTAAGCATGAATCGAACAACTAAGGATGCGAGGCCATTTGCTAACAAACAAGGCCAACATCTATAGGATAAAGGTCGTAATAATATACACAAAGAAGCTGATCTATATTCTAGCCACTCCAGTATTCATCACGTGCCAATTTACCCATAACCTAGGCCATTACTTAATTTACACAAGATGAAAACATTATATTACAAAAGGTTGTTCAAATGTTACACAAGCAGTCATATAAAGACCGCTGGAAGCTACAATATTGAGCTGATACAATACAAGAACAAAAGTAGGAAAGATTCCATTAAGCAAGCCTGCAAATATCCTAAGGAAATAGGCACTAAGACTTGACAAAGGAGAAATTAAAAGGCTGACAAGATTTAGGTTTGAAAGATCAGTTACTCAATATAACTATTATCCAAACAAGATTCAAACTTATGAATTTGTCTAACGGCTACTTATCTAAGCAAAGTTTCGAATAAACAAGGATAAGACAGAGGTCATTTGAAAAGAGTAAGGTCTAAGTTACAGGCATAGAAGCATCTTTATGTTAGAAATGAAAGCAACACTACTTTAATGGAAATTTGATTCAATATAAATTTCTGCAATCTTTAACCGTGTGTTATTAATGAAGATTGTAATGCAGAAACAAAACTATGCTTCACAGAAATGTAAAATCAGAAAATTGAACACATGACACAATGTTTAATGTGGAGAAAACCCATTTGGGTAAAAAAATCCACATAGGAAAGAGGCCCAGTGTTTGTATTAATCTGCAAAAGATTGTACAATACAACAACACCGCCAATCTCTCTTTACTCTTCAATCTGACAGCATTTCGACAGCACCTGAGTACCTAAAATCTGTATTATGGCAACAAATACATGGAAAATACTTATAGAAATGTTTTCCACTCCATTCTAGGTGTTCACCTTCTTTCTTCTAAGATTCTCCAACTTGTAAACATTAATTACCATCTTACAAGCATCTTACACTTGTCCAAAAATAGCCATGCAAAGGTTAGGCGCCCAAGACTAAATTTGGCCTCTTACAACATCTTATGATGCATCATAACTGTCATAGATTCCACAAAAGAGTATCTTTCTAAGATAGGAACATTGGCCTAAATATAGCAAATATACAACTAACATATCTGTCATATGCGTCATAGAATCTCATAATCTTATGACAACTTGTAGCTATCATAGATTCACTTACCAAACATTATGATAGTTGGCATACATGCCAAATATAGTAGATTCCTCAAGGGAAAGCACCTACCCTCATTTACTTTGAGTTTTTACATTTGCCAATAGTAAATGTCACTCCATAATTACCTCTGGTTACTTTGAAAGTACCCCTGCCAGTAAAACTAGTACATCTCCTCATGGATAATTATAAATTACATATAATAAATGGAATAAATAGAATATTGGGATTTACAAGGTTAATGGCACCTTATCCCAACACTTTAATCATACAGACCAGTCTTTATAACTATAAAGCAAGCTTTTAGAAGTAACTGTTGTTATATGGAGCCTAATCAGACTCCGAGGTTAAATTTACCCCACTTTTATCGGCGTGGTTTCCCCCCAAATTATTTAACGGGGTCAAGGGGCAACGCCCCTTGCAGGGTCAAGGGGAAGCACCCCTAGCGCACTCCCTATCACGATACAGGGCAGGGTCGAGGGGTAGCGCCCTCACGGGGGCTCGCGGGCCCAACGCCCTCGCGAGGGCTCAGGGGCAGCGCCCCCTAAATCTCCAACAATTTTTAATTTTTTTATTAAGGTGTCAGGAGTTATTTTTCTATTGGCCGACATAAAAAAACCTTATTTTTGTAACCGACATAAGGCTTGATAAAAGAGGCTAAGGGTTAGGGTTTTTGTTGATGTATTGTAGCATTTTGCAGTGGTATTGAGTTGCAAGGAGTGTTGGTTCTAATCGGTTTGATTTACTAGATAATAATATTAGACTCTTTGTTGGTGGATGAGTTTGGGTGAACCACGTTAAAACTTGTCTCTTGATGTTATTATTTCTGTGTATTTTTCATTCCTATGTTTAATATTTATTTGCATTTAATTGATATCTTCTGTCAGCTAACCCTAACAAGTGGTATTAGAGCAGGTTGTGTTTGATTATCATCTGTAGGAAGGTCTCACGGTTGAGTGGGAGTCTCATGGTTAAGTGGGAGCAATGGCAAGTACAAAACCTAGGAATGGTTATGATCAAGCTTCTTAAATGCTTGAAGTTCGTAAGCTCTGTTTGCATAACAGAAAGGTTATGTAGTACAAGGTCAAATGGGATCAGTATGCAAAAGATTTTGCCACTTGGAAAGATTATGCTAAGATGAAGCAAAAGTTCCCACAAGTTATTCTAAATTATGAAAGCTCTTGATATCAATATGTTTTGTAGTATGATACTTTTTATGACTTATTTATGTTATGATAATACTTGATACTTAAAAATCATCGGGGACGATGATTCACAAGGGGGGAGTATGTTACACCCTGTGTGTTTCTATCTATTTATTATTTAAATAGATTGGTTAATTTGTTTGAATATTGAATGATTCTGACTTTTTGCATTTATGTGTATTATGAATCTTGAATGGAATATGTTGAAAAATGGAATAATACAATGTCTTGTATTAAAAGTAATTATTGTTAAGTTGATTATATTTTGATCAGTTAACTACTGTGGTGGTGATCTAAGTGGATGTAGGAACAGGTTGCTCCTCCGAAAAGGAGGGGAAGTATCACTCAGGAGAAGGACTTGGTCTAGTAAACATTGGAGAAATCCTAAATTGAGCAAACACACACACCACTATCATATTGGTCTAGGTTAGGTCGAATCCGTGTGGGTAGCGGTAAGTGATCTATGTTATTTCCTAAATGCTTGTTGGGTGTGATTGTATGAGTGTTGAATGAAAAATATGATTTAACCTACATGTTGATTTAAGACTTCTTTGATAAGTTTATGGTTGCATAGTTTTATTGTGGAATGGTTAACTCGTGCAAGTCCACGATATGACCATGTTGTTATATGGAGCCTAATCGAACTTGGAGGTTAAATTTACCCTACTTTTCTTGGCGCGGTTTCCCCCCAAATATTTAATGGGGTCAAGGGGTAGCACCCCTAGGGCACTCCCTGTCGTGATACAGGGTGAGCTCGTGGGGCCTCGGGGGCAATGCCCCCAAAACCTCCAACATTTTTTTATTATTTTATTAAGGTGTCGGGAGTTATTTTTCTATTGGCTGACATTAAAAAACCCTAATTTTGTGACCGATATAAGGCTTGATAAAAGCGGCTAAGGGTTAGGGTTTTCGTCGATGTATTGTAGCATTTTGCAGTGCTATTGAGTTGCAAGGATTATTGGTTATAATCAATTTGATTTACTGGATAATAATATTGGACTCTCTGTTGGTGGATGTAGCCTGAGTTTGGGTAAACCATGTTAAAACTTGTCTCTCGATGTTATTATTTCTATGTATTTTTCATTCCTCTGTTTAATCTTTATTTGCATTTAATTGATATCTTCTGCTGGCTAACCCTAACAATTGGTATCAGAGCAGGTTGTGTTCGATTATCGTCTGTAGAAAGGTCTCACGATTGAGTGGGAGTCTCACGATTAAGTGGGAGCAATGGCAGATGAGGGTAAATTGAAGGTAGATAAATTCAATGGGTAGAACTATCAGTTATGAAAGATGCAAATGGAGGATTATCTCTATCAGAAGGATTTATGGAGGCCGTTGGAAGGAATAGCCAAGAAACTGGTAGCAATGACTGATGAGGATTGGAATCTTTTAGACAGAAAGGCACTGGGAACCATTTGGTTGTGCCTGGCACCATCTGTGGTGTTCAATATAACAAAAGTGATGACAACAAGTGAACTGATGAAAGCTTTGGCTAAATTGTATGAACAACCCTCATCCTTAAATAAGGTATTTCTCATGAAGCATTTGTTTAATCTAAAAATGATTGAAGGTGGATCTATGATAGATCATTTAAATGAGTTTAATATGATTACAGTAGTTAACTTCTGTAAAAGTAAGTTTTGATGAAGAGGTGAGGGCTCTCTTGATATTATGTTCTTTTCGAGAAAGCTAGAATAGCTAGGTAATGGTTGTAAGTAACTCTGTCTTTGGTTCAAACACTTTGAAATTTGATGATGTTGTTAGTGTTATCCTTAGCGAGGAAATGTGACGGAAAAACTCGAGAGGGTCCACATCAGGTAGTGTTTTGAATGCAGAAAGCAGGGGAAGATCAAAGGAGAGAGAAAAAGGTTTTGGAGGTCATGGGAAGTCACAAGGAAAATCAAAGGACAAGAGGTCCCAATCCAGAGGATAGAAGGATTGTTGGTACTGTGGGAAACCAAGTCATCTAAAGAAAGATTGTTGGTCTCAGAAGAATAAAGGAGACAAACAAGAAGGTAATAAGGAAGCAAATGTGGTAAGTAATAAATCTGAAGATGATGCTTTGATTCTTTCCCTAGATAATGTTGATGATTCATGGGTTTTAGATTCAGGGGCCTCATTTCATGCTACACCCCATAGAAGTTATTTTCTTGATTATGTCCAAGGGGATTTTGGGATGGTTTATTTGGGAGATAACGAACCCTATCAGATTGTTGGAAATGGAAGAATCAAGATTAAGTTGCAGAATGGGAATCATTGGCTACTACAAGAGGTAAGGCACATTCCAAGGCTAAGTAGGAATTTAATTTCAACAAGGCAGCTAACTGGTGAAGGTTACATTGTTACATTTACTGATAAAAATTGGAAGGTTTCAAGAGGTGCCTTAATAGTAGAAAAAGGTGTGAAAGTAGACACCTTATATCTTTGTATAGGTCATATTGTTCCTTCTACTTTAGCTGTTGCAGAGAAAAAACAAACAGGTTCAGGAACATTTGTTGCAGGCTCAGAGGAAGAGACTAAAACAGTTGCTGCAGGTTCTAAGACAATACTGTGGCATAACAGACTTGGGCATATGAGTGAAAAAGGTATGAAGGTACGTCATTCTAAAAAAATTTACCAGGTCTGAAATGTATTAATATGGATTTCTGTGAAATTTGTGTGTATGGCAAACAAAAGAGAGTCAATTTTCTCAAGGATGGGAAGCAAAAGAAAGATGAAAAGTTGGAGCTTGTGCATACAGATGTATGGGGACCAGCCTAGGTATCTTCTCTCAGTGGCTCTTGATATTATGTTAAATTCATAGATGATGCAACTAGGAAGGTTTGGATTTATTTCCTTAGGCAGAAATCTGATGTATTTGAAACATTTAAGAAATGGAGAAGCTTGGTTGAGAATGAGACGAGCTGATAATGGTGGTGAGTATTGCAGCAAAGAATTTGAGGATTATTGTTTCTTTAATGGAGTTTGTAGGCAGAAAATGGTTCCAAGGACTCCACAAGAAAATGGAGTGGTTGAGCGCATGAATAGGACAATAATGGAGCGTGTAAGGAGCATGAGATTGTATGCTAGGCTGTCTTTAAACATGTGGGAAGAGGCTGTCAACATCGCTATATATTTAATTAATAGAGGTCCTTCAGTTCCTTTGGGTTGTGGTATTTCAGAGGAAGCATGGACAGGTAAGAAGGCGAGTTTTTCTTTTCTCAAAACCTTCGGATGTGAAGCATTTGCACATGTAGATTCTAAAAATAGAACCAAGCTGGATGCAAAATTTAAAAAGTGTATCTTCATTGGATATGGCATTGATGAATTTGGTTATAGGCTTTGGGATGTTGAAAATCTGAAAATTGTGAGAAGCAGGGATGTTGTATTCAATGAGAAGGTGTTGTACAAAGATCAGCTGCAGCAGCATGAGAAGAAAGAAAAGGATTATGTGGCATTGGATAATACTCCAAATAGTGATGTTCCAGTGGTTCCTCATGCTCCGCAACAGCAACAAGAAATACCACAAACTCTAGTGAATGTTAGACGGTCAACAAGGCTAAGTAGACCTCCTGAAAGGTTTTCTCCCTCTTTGTATTCTATTTTGTTAATAGATGCTAGTGAATCAGAAGGCTATGATGAAGGCATGCAGGTGGATAAAAAGGTTTAGTGGGAGCTTGCAATGAAAGAAAAAATGGACTCCTTGCTGAAAAATCAGACTTGGGAATTATGTAAGTTGCCTGTAGGTAAAAAGGTTTTACCAAACAAATGGGTTTATCGGTTGAAAGAGGAAGATGGAGGTAAGATAATATTTAAAGCCATGTTAGTTGTAAAAGGATTTGCATAGAAAAAAGGTATTGATTTTGATGAGATATTTTCTCCGGTTGTCAAGATGACTTCTATTCGTATTGTTTTAAGTATTGTGGCTGCTGAAGATTTGCATTTGGAACAACTAGATGTGAAAACTGCCTTTCTCCATGGTGATTTGGAGGAGGAGATCTACATGGAACAACCACAAGGATTTGAGGTCAAAGGTAAGGAGAAACTGATGTACAGATTGAAGAAGAGTTTATATGGCTTGAAACAAGTACGTCGGCAATGGTATTTGAAATTTGATAGTTTTATGGCTAAGCAAGGCTACAACCGATGTAATTCTAACCATTGTGTTTATTTTAAGAGGTTGGATAATGACAACTACATTATTTTATATTTATATGTTGATGACATGCTTGTAGCAGGGTCTAACATAGATCACATAAGAGATTTAAAACAGTAGTTAGCACAGTCATTTGCTATGAAGGATTTGGGGGCAGCAAAACAAATCCTTGGTATGAAAATTTGCAAAGATAGGAAGAACATAAAATTGACTCTATCTCAGGTTGATTATGTTGAAAAGGTGTTGCAGAGATTCCATATGGAGAATGTAAAAGCTGTTAGCACACCTTTGCCTAGTCATTTGAAATTGACTAAGGAGATTTGTCCTAAGACACAAGAGGAGGAAGAAAAAATGTCCAAGGTACCATATGCTTCAGTTGTAGGAAGTTTAATGTATGCCATGGTATGCACGAGACCAGATATTACACATGATGTAGGAGTCGTAAGCAGGTATGAGTCATCCCAGATTGGATCATTGGAATGCGGTAAAATGGATTCTCAAATATTTGAGAGGTGCATCCAATAAACACTTATGTTTTGTGGGCTCTAATACTGATTTAGTAGGTTATGTAGACTCAGATTTGGCAAGAGATATTGATACCAGGCAGAGTACTACAGGTTATGTCTTTACTGTAGGTGGGACAGTGGTGAGTTGGATCTCCAGGTTGCAAAAGGTGGTTGCTTTATCTACCACGGAGTTAGAGTATGTAGCTGCAATAGAGGCAAGCAAGGAGATGATATGGCTGCAATCTTTCATGGAAGAATTGGGCAAACAACAGGCTAACAGTTCTTTATATACAGACAGTTAGAGTGCCATACATCTTGTAAAGAATTTTGCCTTGCATTCAAAGACCAAACACATATAGCTCAGGGATCACTTCATCCGGTCAGTGTTGGATGATGGATAGTTACGGCTGAAAAGGATCCATATAAATGAAAATCCAGTAGATATGTTTACAAAGCCAATAACAAGGGAGAAGTTGAGCTCCTCTTCAGCTTCGGTTGGTCTTCAAGACTGAAAAAATAATAAAATTAGAATAGCAGAGTCTAGGGTGCTTATTTCTAGTGGGAGCTACAGGGTCAGTGGTGTTATGATCAGTCTCCAAGTGGGAGATGATACGGTGTGGAGTCTAATCAGTCTCTAAGTGGGAGATTGTTGTTATATGGAGCCTAATCAGACTCGAAGGTTAAATTTACCCCACTTTTATCGGCACAGTTTCCCCTCCAATGATTTTTTATTGTTTTATTAAGGCGTCGGGAGTTATTTTTCTATTGGCTAACATAAAAAACCCTATTTTTGTAACCAACATAAGGCTTGATAAAAGAGGCTAAGGGTTAGGGTTTCTGTTGATGTATTGTAGCATTTTGCAATGGTATTGAGTTGCAAGGATTATTGGTTGTAATCAGTTTGATTTACTGGATAATAATATTGGACTCTTTATTGGTGGATGTAGCCCGAGTTTGGGTGAACCACGTTAAAACTTGTCTCTCGATGTTATTATTTCTGTGTATTTTTCATTCCTCTGTTTAATCTTTATTTGCATTTAATTGATATCTTCTGCCCGCTAACCCTAACAATAACCATAGCTATTTTGTAACTAAAGAAAACATAATAAAGGAAATAAGAAGGGGTACCCAGTGCCACAACATGTTGGGGTAAGGATTCTAAGTTCCTGTATCTGCCTCCTTGCTCTCCCTTCACTTTGTGAGTGCTTGCCCAAATTCCCTTGCTTCTCTCCTTCTTTTCTTCTTTTCTTTGTGTCATTCTTTGCTTTTTTCTTGTTTTTATCTTCTTCCTACATCTAATTATGGCGTGAGTATCATTTTAATTGAGGTTTTTACCTTTTTAAGTATAGATGACTTCTTTGCATGAGCGAGTTCACTCCACGAAGTCTAGTTTTTTTCACTTTTTAATTATTGCATGCTTATTATATTTATATAATTAGATTTTCTTTATCCTTAAAACATGTGTATTATATATATTTATAAATATAAAGGCTTTATTTATTTTTAGTTTGAACTATAAGTTCAAAGAAAGATTATTATATACAAATCTATTATATATGGCTATAATATCATTAAACTCTTTATTTTAAGTTTAACTAGATTATCCATTCATGTAAAAGTACAGCATAGTTATTCATAAAAAATGTAAATAGATTGACTTATGAATGACTATAACAAAATCAAATTAACTTCACTTGTATAATTCTACTAAATCTAATTTAAAGAATGTACACATACATAGCTCAATTTGTATTTTGAAAAGAACATTTTGAAACAAAAGTAATCACATAACTATTTAATCTTCACACACAATCGTATCCATGCACATGCTTAACAAGATTATGCCACAGGACTCAACGAAACCAATTAAAGAATGTAAGACAAAATGATGCTATATGATCTGTGTGTGTGTGTATCGGGGTTCCATCCTAACAATTCTTTCTGCAGATAGTCGATTCTACCTCAGCCATGTTCTCGTCTTCAACGTTTCCTGCATTCAGTCACACTCATTTTTTCATCAATAGGTTAGCCCTCAAAAATCATAGTTGAAGCTCAAGAAAAGATAATCCATAATTATATACATCTCAATCTCTATAAATCATGCCAATTACCTGTTATGCACTTGAAATTTACCCAACAATAAAATAATTAAGGTAATAATCAATAGTTCGTAGTATAACTGAGTCATAGCAGGTAATGGAGACATCCTTATTGGATGATATTGTACTCACAGATTAGAACTTGCAGGGTACATTTGGTATTGATGCCTAGGTAATTTTTTAGAAGGTTATGCAATTTAATATGTTTGTATTTGAAATCTCTAATTAATTATATGAATATATATTATAAGTCAAAATTAATGTATGTAATTATCTATACTATGAAATTCCAAGGTCAAAGTATCCATCCTACATCTATTAACCGTCTAGTGCAGGGTTATGAGAGGAGGTCCAATCGACATGTATGTAATTTATCATAAGATCATAAATATAGTACATGTAAGTTCTTGTTGTCATATATCAATGGAAATCTTATTTAGTGAAAATTCGATGATGAATAGGTGGATGTTGGAGCTTCACCATCATGAGGATTTCCTTGGTCTCCACATAGAGGCAATTTCACTGAGGTAAATTTTACCATATCTAATTATTATGCATTTAAATAATGTTATGTATCTATTTTGGTCAAATAACCTTGAACTCTATTTTCAGATGTTAACAAATATCGTAGATACTCCTCATCTTCATTAGTCAGTGAAGGTGGGCATTGCTGCAATTGTTTTGTCTACAAATCCTTTGATTGAGGTATGAGCCAATAACATGTAAATGTCATTTTATATTTCTTGTTTTATCTTAACATCATTTAATGTACATAAATGATATTCATGTTTACTCAATTTTTCTTTTTCATGCTTCTCACAGGTCACAACTCCAACCTATCTAGCTATAGATGAAGAGAGAAAAATGATCGAGAGGGATCACCAGATAGTGGTAAGCGATTAATTACATATGTCATGTTATATATTTTGAATATTTTCTATATTAATGTGGATATTGTTTGATTGTATTAATAGGTGGATCTTCAAAAATCTCTATCGAGGAGGTCTAGTCAATGGGCGAGAGAGGATGAGTCATTAACTGATTCTCCATCTTCAAAGCTAAGCAAGGGCCATCGATTATTTTATATCAGTCATAAGAAATTTGATTTTGGGACATTTTGTTACATATGCCTATTTGGCTTTGTAAACATACTTTTGTATGTCACCAATGTATATCGTTGTATATGTTTGTATGGTTTTATTTTTACATGCCTATATGGCTTTATATATACATTATATGTTATTTTCATGACATTATTTATATATGACATTTTACATAATATATAATAGAATGACCAATTATGGTTACAAGATAGATAATGTATCATGCTTAAAAGTTTTGGTATTGCGTACATGTTTTCAATGTTTCCATGAAATGATATTATGTTCACTTATAGTTCAATATATGTTCCAAAGTGTTTGATTAATTCAAATATGTTGACAGCATCCTTGCAAAATACATTTTGTACATATCTTATAATCATTTCATTCCATGAGACTGCATTTCTTTGAGGCATCATGTCAAACAATTCGTGCGCCTTGTTTATGCTTCCACAGTTTGCATACATGTCTCCCAGGGTAGTTGCAACTACAACATTTGACAAAATTCCCATATCCTTTATGTTTTGATGGATGTCCATACCTTGTTCTGAAGATCCCATTTTGGCATAGGCAAGGAGGATGCTGGTTAAGGGAGGTGTCTTTTCAATGGCAAAGCCTCCTGGGCATTATCGGCTACACCGGACGAACACAGTCTCTTAAGAGCCCTAAGACAAAAAAATGTGTCAAACTTTGGACTGAATGTTCTATCAAATCATGACACCTATGAACATCTTCTTTCCATGTATAGGTGGATGTCAAGTCCACCTACAAATACCTATCTCATTTTTTTAAATCAATTTCATTTGCCTATGGTGGCAAGGAACACATTGTTCCAAAATGCTTTTGTTTCATGTAGTGGAAAGGTGCTAGGAGTGAAATTTTGCATTCTACAACTCATGGGGCCAAATGGACTATGCCAACATGTCAGGGTAGGTAGGTAAATGCTAGAGGAAGTCTCATCTCGTGTGCCAAGTGTCCTAGTCATTTCGGGCTACAAGCTTTCAGCAAGGGATCTTAAGTGACTTTACCAGAAGCTTGTAGCTCAGAATGATTGGGACACTTGGCACACAAAAAAATACCTCCCCTAGCATTTACCCACCCATCCAAACATTTTGGTGTAGTCCATTCAGCGCCACAAGGTGAAAAACAAAAAATATGGCTTATGGCAAGGTTATGTTGAATGCCACTGATGCATTTTGCAAGAATGCATTTAATTTCGACACGATCAAAAGAATTGGATTTTACAAAAACCAAGAGAGGTTATTGTGGATAGACCTCACATGCACATGTAGGTCCAAATGAAAGATTCTCAGGTGCCACAAATTTTGAAAACTACTTTTTCAAAGTTTGGCATTTTTTTGCTCTTAGGGATCTTAAGTGACTTTACCGGAAGCATGTATCCCAAAATGACAAGGACACTTGGCACACAAAACAAGACCTCCCATAACACTTAATCACCCATCCTGATGTGTTGGCACAAACCATTTAGCCCCACAAGGCGTAGAATGAAAAAAATGGCTTACGGCAAGGTTTATTGAATGGCACTGATGCATTTTGCAAGAATGCATTTAATTTCGACACGATCAAATAGATTGGATTTGAAAAAAACTGAGAGAGGTTATTGTGGATAGACCCAACATGCACCTATAGGTCCAAATAGAACATTCCCAGATGCCACAAATTCTAAGAACTGCTCCATCAAAGTTTGACAGTTTTTTGCTCTTAGGGATCTTATGTGACATTGTTGGAAGCTTGTCGGTGCAGTCATGGTCAAAGGGTTCACATAATGAATTGTCCAAACCATGTAGCTAGAATAAACACAACAGAAAAAACTCAATGTAGAATGCAATGGTTGATTAATATATTCAGATATTAAAGATTTACAATGCTCATATGCCGGCAACATGCAGGCTACAATCAAAGGGCTCACATGCCTGCTTTCTGGGCTACAATGGATATGCAAGATATGGCATTGAAGTGCCTTCCTAGAATAAAAGCTCTAATCTAAACTATCATAATTGCTAACTAACTTCCTAATGCATCTAAGAGATCTATATATATCATCTTCAAGCTCATGAAATCCTCTACATCGTCCACAAGAGGTTACAAACTCTAATGAAGGATGTAACGTGTAGAAACAAGTAGGTTGACCTACAACATCTGTTATTGCTCTGCAAATGGGTGAAACTTAGTGCAGACCTCAAGGAAGGTCTATCTGATCCATATGTACTATGTATGATGTTTCATTTGGCTCTGCAAGTCACGGAAGTGCTCCGCAAACCCTCTCCTTCAACTGACTGTCTGAATGCTCTGTTTTGTGAAAACTAATGATCTTCTGATAGCGATAACTTTTAGCAGACAATTCCAAATGAACTAAAATTTGAATATGATGTAGATGATGATATGTAGATGCTAAGTCCTGCTCTACGAGCTCTAATATGAAGATGCAGTGAAATAAGATACAAAATGTTGAAACTGCAAATGAATGAACTGAACTAAAAATGAAAGCAAACAAAAGAATGCAAATATTTTTGGTCGATACAAGATTGGTTTGCAACCTAGGATGCTCCTATATCAGACACCCAAGGCTGTTAAAAAAGTAAGTCCCTCACTTTTTTGGGGCTAGAGGAAAACCAAGGTGGTCTACCTCAACCTGAGAAATCCATTGTGAATCTTCTTCTGGTCTTCCCTAGGTATTCTTTGTATTGCTTGCCTCTGGTACTGCATCCAACTCTGCTATCCAAGATGTCCTCTATCTGCTCCAGTTGTTGTTGTGGTAACTGATTCTTCAAACCTTCTTCAATGTTGTACTTGCCTCTCCTTCATTATACTGATATAGGTCTACAATGTTGACTATAGGTGATGTACCCAATGTCTCCAATAGCTCTACTTCATATGCATTTCCTGAATCAAACTTCCTAAGTATCTTACATGGTCCAAACTTCTTCATCTTCAGCTTGTTGTATGTTCCCACTGGAAATCTCTATTTTATTAGATATACCATTACTTCGTCTCCAACTAAAAATTCTTTGTGTCTCCTCTTCTCATCTGCTTGTTCCTTATACTTACTATTCAATTCCACCAAATACTTTTTGATCTAATTATGTAGAGTCTCCATGTACCCTACAAATTCTTCTGTCTCTGCACTTCTCTTATTTTCCATACTGATGTCTCTTAACTCTACAACTCCTCTAGGTTTTATTCCGATCACAATCTCAAATGATGTCATTCTTGTACTCCTATTCACTAAATTATTGTATGCAAATTCTGCTTACGGTAGAATTATATCTCAATTTCCTATCTTATCTCCTACCAAACATCTCAACAAGTTACCCAAACTCCTTTTTACCACTTCTGTTTGTCTATTTGTTTGTGGGTGAAATGTTGAACTGAACTTTAGGTCTATCTTTATCTTCTTCCATAATGTCCTCCAAAAGTATCCAATGAATCTTGTATCTCTGTCTGAAACTATACTCTTAGGTAATCCATGCAATCTCGCAATCTCCTTGAA
Source organism: Cunninghamia lanceolata (assembly GCA_027924645.1). NCBI lineage: Eukaryota > Viridiplantae > Streptophyta > Pinopsida > Cupressales > Cupressaceae > Cunninghamia > Cunninghamia lanceolata. Next base: position 784,836 of record BSBN01000680.1, on the reverse strand, counting down.
AAATAGGTCAGCAACATGCACTATATCATTTGTCTTCTTACAAGGTATGAAATGTGGCATCTTTGAAAATATATCCACCACTACAAATATGGAATCATGTCCCCTCTATGTCTTCGACAATCCTAATATGAAATCCATGCCTATATCTTCCCAAGGTCTCTCTGCTACTGTCAAAGATTTGTATAATCCAGTATTCTGACTACTCCCTTTTGCAACTTGACATACTCTACAACTCTGTACAAACTTCCTTACATCCTTATATATATAAGGCCAAAAGTAATGTTCACTTACCAAAGCCACTGTCTTATCAATTCCAAAATGTCCTGCCAATCCACCACTATGCTTCTCCTTTATCAAATTATCCCTCATTGAACTCCTAGGTATACACAACCGATTTCCTTTGAATAGAATATCCTCTCGAATAAAATAGTCTAACCACTTACTTCTATCTATCACAACAGGTTCCTTACATGCTCTCCATGGTTCTACAAAATCAAGATTCTCTTCATACATGTGCTTCAATTCCTCAAAACCTAATACTTCTACTATCATCTCTGTCAGAAAATCCCTTCTTCTGCTCAATGCATCTGCAACTTTATTTGACTTCCCACTCCTATGCTTCAATACAAATGTGTAACTCTACATGAACTCTACCCATCTCATATGGCTTTGATTCAACTTTCCTTAACTGTTCAAATATTGTAAATCTTGATGATCCATGTACAACACAAATTCCTTAGGTAACAAGTAATGTCTCGACTTCTTCAAAGCTTGAATTATGGCATAAAACTCCTAATCATAAAATGAATATCTTCTATTGGCATCATTCAACTTTTCACTGAAATATACTACTAGTTTACCTTCTTGACTTAACACTGCTCCTATTGCATTTCTACTAGCATCATAATCTACTTGAAATACTTTGTTAAAATCTAGTAATGCTAACACTAGTTGCTCTGTCACTTTCTGCTTCAATAATTCAAAATTTTTATCTACTCCTGATGTCTACTTAAAATCCTTTCTGTCACCTCTCATTGTCTCTATCATTGGTGTGTATATTGAATTGAAATTTCTAATGAACTTCTGGTAGAAACTTACTAGTCCATGAAATGATTTGACCTCTCCAATGCTCTCCAGTGTTGGCCACTCAACAATTGCTCTAACATTCTCAGGATCCATCTTTAATCCTTTGGCAAAAATCACAAATCCCAAATATACCAATTCTTCCTCCACGAAACTACATTTCTTGATGCTTATCAGCAACTTCACTTCCCTCAACCTTTGCAATACTTGTCTAATATGCCACAAATGTTCTTCCTTTCTCTTACTGAAAATTAGAATATCATCCAAGTATACAATAACAAACTTACCCAAGAATTTCTTCAAAACCTCATTCATCAACCTCATGAAAGTACTTGGTGCATTAGTCAATCCAAAAGGCATCACTAATCATTCATACAATCCTTCATTTGTCTTAAATGCAATCTTCCACTCATCTCCTTCTCTGATCCTAATCTGATGGTATCCACTCTTCAAGTCTATCTTTGTGAAATACTTTGCTCCACTCAAACAGTCCATGATGTCATCCATTCTTGGCAATTGAAATCTATACTTAATTGTGATCTTATTGATTGCTCTAGAGTATGTACACATCCGTTGTTCTTCATCTTTCTTTGGTGCTAGTAATTTGCAAATATCACACATGGGCTTAAACTTTCTCTGATCAATCCTTTCCTCAACAATTCATGTATTTGTCTATTTAGCTCTACATTCTCTACTGGTGTCATCTAGTGTGTTGCTTTGTTAGGTAAACTAGCTCCAAGTATAAGGTCCATATGATGACTGATACTCCAGATTGGTGGCAATCCTTCAGGCACATTATCTGATATGATGTTTTCATACTCTGTCCACAATTCGGTTATCTCTTCTGGTTGTGAGTCTTCTTCTTTTCTGGTAATAGTCTCTGCACTTAGGGTTCCACACTTATTAGGAATCAAAGAAAAACACATATTCTCATGTCTCAAACCATCTAGAAATTTCCTTCCATCAACCAAACATATTCTAGCATTCCCACATACTTTGCTTTTAAGCTCATCCTCCAAAGGTATCAAGATATGTTTCTTCCCATTTGATGTTATAATATAAGTATTCTTTCTCCCATCATGTATAGCTTTCCTATCGTACTGCCATGGTCTACCCAATAATATATGACATACATCCATCAGCATAATATCACACAATACTTCATCATTATAAGATCCTATATGAAATTTCACCAAACATTGTTCACTCACCAGTACCTTGTGTTCATCTTGAATCCATGATATCTTGTAGGGCTTAGGGTGTTTCAATCTCTCCACGTTCATCTTAGTCACCATCTCCTCTAAAACTAAATTATCAGTACCACCACTGTTAACTATTACTTTACAACATTTACCTCCTGATTTTCATCTGGTCTGGAACAAACTTTTCCTTTGCAATGGCTCCTCAGTTGTCTCTACTTGAAATAATGCCCTTCTCATGACTAATGATTCTCCTTTCTCTGGTTTTCCAACAGAACTAGGTGATCCAACAGGTTCTTCCTCTGCATAAGCTGCTCTTGCACTATTCTATGTTCTCTTACTTGTACTTCCCTGATGACATTCAAATGCTCTATGACCTTCACCTCCACACTTAAAACAAGTTCCTCTAAATGTTCTCTTATCAAACCCTCTTTCATCTCTCCTATATCCTTCATTGCGGTAAGAATTATGATTCCCTTTGTGGTAGAAATTTCTATCATCTCTCTGGTATGAATTGTTATCTCTATCTTCCTTCTTGTATGGACTACTTTGCTTGTTCTACTCCGCATATGGGGTAAGTGCAAGAACATGGGCCAAAAAGGGGTCTTAAGTGGCCACTTTTTTTCTAAAATCAAGAAATGTTGGCCTTGGATGAGAAATTGACCATAGTTACACTCAAAATTTGGAGATGCAACCAAAACAATGTTCGTAGTGCTCCGAGTCTACTTTCTAAACTACTAATTTTTTTTGAAAATGGTATAGATTAAGGGGTTCAAAAGAGGGAACCCCAGAAATTGGTGTTGTTTCTATCAAAAAAACATAACATAGCATGTTTTGTGGCTCCCTCAAAAGCTTAACTTTTTTTTGTATTTTTAAAATCGCTTCAGTGAGAAATTAGCTAACAGCATGTAGTTTATGCCTGATTTTTTTGATAATTTTTTTATGAATATTTGATTTTTTTACTAATTTTCAAAGTGGACACATCCTAAAAAATAGAATTTTGGTCATGCTACACTTATAAATTTTGAAAACTAATTGAAAATTATTTTTTCTTTTTTTTTAATATGTGTAGAATAGAGTTTAGTTTCTAAATATGTATTTTTTTGAAATTTCAATGAATGGTTAATTTACAATGAAAAAAAGACCAAATAGTAGTTTTTTCCCAAAACCGGACACACAAACAAAAGAAATTAAAGATGAAAGGCTTAACATTGTCAAAATGTGACAAAAATTACATCGTTAAATAACTAAGAGAAAGCCTAACATTACCCAGGTGTTTGATTTGTTTGATCTTGAAACACGTGCAAATTTGAGGGTTAGCATGAACAAAATTATGATGCACATAGGAGTGAAGCATCGAGACTTCCCAGGAGGTCACCCATCCTAGTACTACTCTGACTCAAGCACGCTTAACCATGGAGTTTCCCCCAAGATCAAGCCCACTTAGCTTGCTACCCCATTTGCAAAACCTTCAGCAAGTGTTGTGCCTTATGAACCATTCATTATAGAGCCCCTTTAGCTCATCAATTGATAAGTAGGAGGTATTTTTCGCAGCATGTCAAATTATGATATTTTATTTAAGGGTTTAACTGTGTAGTTTTTGAGTCAAACACATGACCCATATTTCATGAGTAGTGGTTCACATGAACCCATCTCTCATGTTAATGAATGGTCCACTTAGCACTCATTGCATCTAGGTGATGCACATAGGGGTGAAGCATCGGGACTTCCCGGGAGGTCACCCATCCCAGTACTACTCCGACTCAAGTGCACTTAACCATGGAGTTTCCCCCAAGATCAAGCCCACTTAGCTTGCTACCCCATTTGCAAAACCTTTAGCAAGTGTTGTGCCTTATGAACCATTCATTATAGAGCCCCTTTAGCTCATCAATTGATAAGTAGGAGGTATTTTTCGTAGCATGTCAAATTATGATATTTTATTTCAGGGTTTAACTACATAGTTTTTGAGTCAAACACATGACCCATATTTCATGAGTAGTGGTTCACATGAACCCATTCCTCATGTTAATGAATGGTCCACTTAGCACTCATTGCATCTAGGTGATGCACATAGGGGTGAAGCATCAGGACTTCCCGGGAGGTCACCCATACCAGTACTACTCCGACTCAAGCACACTTAACCATGGAGTTTCCCCCAAGATCAAGCCCACTTAGCTTGCTACTCCATTTGCAAAACCTTCAACAAGTGTTGTGCCTTATGAACCATTCATTATAGAGCCCCTTTAGCTCATCAATTGATAAGTAGGAGGAATTTTTCGTAGCATGTCAAATTATGATATTTTATTTAAGGGTTTAACTGCGTAGTTTTTTAGTCAAACACATGACACATATTTCATGAGTAGTGATTCACATAAACCCATCTCTCATGTTAATGAATGGTCCACTTAGCACTCATTGCATCTAGGTGATGCACATAGGGGTGAAGCATCGGGACTTCCCGGGAGGTCACCCATCCCAGTACTACTCTGACTCAACCGCGCTTAACCATGGAGTTTCCCCCAAGATCAAGCTCACTTAGCTTGCTACCCCATTTGCAAAACCTTCAGCAAGTGTTGTGCCTTATGAACCATTCATTATAGAGCCCCTTTAGCTCATCAATTGATAAGTAGGAGGTATTTTTCGCAGCATGTCAAATTATGATATTTTATTTAAGGGTTTAACTGCGTAGTTTTTGAGTCAAACACATGACCCATATTTCATGAGTAGTGGTTCACATGAACCCATCTCTCATGTTAATGAATGGTCCACTTAGCACTCATTGCATCTAGGTGATGCACATAGGGGTGAAGCATCGGGACTTCCCGTGAGGTCACCCATCCCAGCACTACTCCGACTCATGCGCGCTTAACCATAGAGTTTCCACCAAGATCAAGCCCACTTATCTTGTTACCCCATTTGCAAAACCTTCAGCAAGTGTTGTGCCTTATGAACCATTCATTATAGAGCCCCTTTAGCTCATCAATTGATAGGTAGGAGGAATTTTTCGCAGCATGTCAAATTATGATATTTTATTTAAGGGTTTAACTGCGTAGTTTTTGAGTCAAACCCATGACCCATATTTCATGAGTAGTGGTTCACATGAACCCATCTCTCATGTTAATAAATGGTCCACTTAGCACTCATTGCATCTAGGTGATGCACATAGGGGTGAAGCATCGGGACTTCCCGAGAGGTCACCCATCCCAGTACTACTCCGACTCAAGCGCGCTTAACCATGGAGTTTCCCCCAAGATCAAGCCCACTTAGCTTGCTACCCCATTTGCAAAACCTTCAGCAAGTGTTGTGCCTTATGAACCATTCATTATAGAGCCCCTTTAGCTCATCAATTGATAAGTAGGAGGTATTTTTTGCAGCATGTCAAATTATGATATTTTATTTCAGGGTTTAACTGCGTAGTTTTTGAGTCAAACACATGACCCATATTTCATGAGTAGTGGTTCACATGAACCCATCTCTCATGTTAATGAATGGTCCACTTAGCACTCATTGCATTTAGGTGATGCACATAGGAGTGAAGCATCGGGACTTCCCGGGAGGTCACCTATCCTAGTACTACTCCGACTCAAGCGCGCTTAACCATGGAGTTTCCCCCAAGATCAAGCCCACTTAGCTTGCTACCCCATTTGCAAAACCTTTAGCAAGTGTTGTGCCTTATGAACCATTCATTATAGAGCCCCTTTAGCTCATCAATTGATAAGTAGGAGGTATTTTTTGCAGCATGTCAAATTATGATATTTTATTTAAGGGTTTAACTGTGTAGTTTCTGAGTCAAACACATGACCCATATTTCATGAGTAGTGGTTCACATGAACCCATCTCTCATGTTAATGAATGGTCCACTTAGCACTCATTGCATCTAGGTGATGCACATAGGGGTGAAGCATCGGGACTTCCCGGGAGGTCACCCATCCCAGTACTACTCTGACTCAAGCGTGCTTAACTGTGGAGTTTCCCCCAAGATCAAGCCCACTTAGCTTGCTACCCCATTTGCAAAACCTTCAACAAGTGTTGTGCCTTATGAACCATTCATTATAGAGCCCCTTTAGCTCATCAATTGATAAGTAGGAGGTATTTTTTGCAGCATGTCAAATTATGATATTTTATTTCAGGGTTTAACTGCGTAGTTTTTAGTCAAACACATGACCCATATTTCATGAGTAGTGGTTCACATGAACCCATCTCTCATGTTAATAAATGGTCCACTTAGCACTCATTGCATCTAGGTGATGCACATAGGGGTGAAGCATCGGGACTTCCCGGGAGGTCACCCATCCCAGTACTACTCCGACTCAAGCGCACTTAACCATGGAGTTTCCCCCAAGATCAAGCCCACTTAGCTTGCTACCCCATTTTATGTGAAATCTTGAAGAATCTACAAAAACACGGCTTTGGATGTTGAAAAGACACTCCAAGCCTTTTGGTTGGAAATCCAAAGCAAATCACAAGTCCAAGGCTTGGGATTCCCAAAGCACAACATAACGCGAGTGTGTTATGTTGTGCTTTTTTGCTTTTTTGCATGTTTGCTGGTGTTTTCCTAGTTCGACATAACGCGAGCACGTTATAACGTGCTCGCGTTATGTCTTCCTTTGAATGAGATGTGCTCAAATTTCATAAGTATGTTTCATGGATGTTTATATCTATTCTTGTAGGTATGTATGCATGTACATGTGTGCATGCTTGTATGTATGTACATGTATGCATGCTTGTATGTATGTATCTTTGTATGTATGTATGTTTGTATGAATGCATGTATGTATGTAAGTGTTTTGGGTTTAGTGTATATAAGGACCTGAGCCTGTATAGTTTTGAGGGTTGAGGGATTAGGGCTTAAGTAATAGGTAGAGGGTGGAGGGTTGAGGGTTACAATTGAGGGTTAATATTCAGGTTGTTGAGTGTATAAGATTAAGTGTGTAAGGTGCGGGGATTAGGGTTTAGGGTTTACGATATGGATTGAGGGTATATAAGGCATTGGGTGACTTGGGTTGAGAGCACATATGGTTTAGGTTTACTTTAAGTATAGGGTTGATGATTGAGGTATTAGGGCTTAAGTATATTGTTGAGGGTATAGAGTTGAGGGTTTAGGGATAGGTTTTAGGGTTTAAGGTTTAAGGGTTAAGGGTTGAGGGATAGGGTTTAAGGTTTAGGAGTAAGAGATTAGGGTTTAAGGTATAGTGTCTTGGGTTGAGGTTTAGGAATAGGGATAGCATTTAGGGTTTAGGGATGAGGGATTAGGGTTGAGGGTTGAGGGTTGAGGGATTAAGGTTTAAGGTATAACTTGCTGAGGGTTGAGTGTTTAAGGATAGGATTTGGGGTTTAGAGTTGAGGGATTAGGGTTTAAGGAATAGTGTTAAGGGTTGAGGGTTTAGGGATAGGGTTTAGGGTTGAGGGATTATGGTTTAGGGTTGATGGATTAGGGTTTAAGGAATATTGTTGAGGGTTGAGGGTTTAGGAATAGGGTTTAGTGTTGATGGATTAGGGTTTAGGGTTGATGGATTAGGGTTTAATGTTGAGAGTTGAGGGTTGAGGGTTGAGGGTTTAGGGGTAAGGTTGATGGTCAAGGGATTAGGGTTAAAGTAGAGTGTTGAGGGTAGAGGGATTAGGGATAGGGTTTAGGGTTGAAGGTTTAACGATTGAGGGTTGAGGCTTTAGGGCTGAGGGTTAAGGGATTGGGGTTTAAGATATAATGTTGAGCGTCGAGGGTTTATGGATAGGTTTTACAGTTTAAGTTTTAAGGTTTAAGGGTTTAGGGATAAGGGATTAGGGTTTAAGGTATAGTGTCGAGGGTTGAGGGTTTAGGAATAGGGATAGTGTTTAGGGTTGAGGGTTGAGGGTTGAGCGATTAGGGTTTAAGGTATAGTGTCGAGGGTTGAGGGTTTATTGATAGTGTTTAGGGTTGAGGGTTGAGGGATTAGGTTTTAGTGTTTAAGGTATAGTGTTGGGGGTTGAGGGTTTAGGGATAGGGTTTAGGGTTGACGGATTAGGGTTTAGGGCTGATGGATTAGCGTTTAGTGTCGAGATTAGGGTTAGAGTGTCGAGGGTAGAGGAGTTAGGGATAGGGTTTAGGGTTTAAGGTTTAAGGATTGAGGGTTGAGGCTTTAGGGATGAGGGTTTAAGGCTTAAGATATAGTGTCGAGTGTTGAGAGTGTAGGGATAGGGTTTAAGTTTTAAGGGTTAAGGGTTGAGGGATAGGGATTAGGGTTTAAGGTAAAGTGTTGAGGGTTGATGGTTTAGGGATAGGGTTTAGGTTTGAGGGATTGGGGTTTAGGGTTGATGAATTAGGGTTTAATGTTGAGAGTTGAGGGTTGAGGGTTTAGGGATAGGGTTGATGGTCAAGGGATTAGGGTTAAAGTAGAGTGTCGAGGGTAGAGGAATTAGGGATAGGGTTTAGGGTTGAAGGTTTAAGGATTTAGGGTTGAGGCTTTAGGGATGAGGGTTAAGGGATTAGGGTTTAATATATAGTGTCGAGTGTCGAGGGTGTAGGGATAGGTTTTAGGGTTCAAGTTTTAAGGGTTGAGGGTTGAGGGATAGTATCGAGCCCGTTAAGGGTTTAGGAATAGGGATAGTGTTTAGGGTTTAAGGATGAGGGATTAGGGTTGAGGGTTGATGGATTAGGGCTTAGGGATAGGGTTTAGAGTTGATGGATTAGGGTTTAAGGTATAGTGTTGAGGGTTTAGGGATAGGGTCTAGGGTTGAGGGATTAGAGTTAAGGGTTGAGGGATTAGGGTTTGACGTTGAGTGTTGAGGGTTGAGGTTTTAGGGTTGAGGGTTTAAGGGTTGAGGGATTAGGGTTTGACGTTGAGGGTTGAGTACATTAAGGTTTGAGGGTTGAGGGTTTAGGGATAGGGTTGAGGCTCAAGGGATTAGGGTTAAAGTAGAGTGTCGAGGGTATAAGGATTAGGGATAGTGTTGGAGGGTTTAGGGACAAGGGATTAGGGTTTAAGGTATAGTATCGAGCCCGTTGAGGGTTTAGGAATAGGGATAGCATTTAAGGTTTAGGGATGAGGGATTAGAGTTGAGGGTTGAGGGATTAGGGTTGAGGGTTGAGGGATTAGAGTTTAGGGATAAGGTTTAGGGTTAAGGGTTGAGGTATTAGGGTTTAAGGTATAGTGTTGAGGGTTTAGGGATAGGGTTTAGTGTTGAGGGATTAGAGTGAAGGGTTGAGGGATTAGGATTTGATGTTGAGGGTTGAGGGTTCAGGCTTTAGGGTTTAGGGTTTAGGGATAGGGTTGAGGGTCGAGGGATTAGGGTTAAGGGTTGAGGTATTAGGGTTTGATGTTGAGGGTTGAGGGTTGAGGGATTAGGGTTAAAGTAGACTGTTGAGGGTATAAGGATTAGAGATAGGGTTGGAGGGTTTAGGGATAAGGGATTAGGGTTTAAGGTATAGTATCGATCCCGTTGAGGGTTTAGGAATAGGGATAGTGATTAGGGTTTAGGGATGATGGATTAGGGTTGAGGGTTGATCGATTAGGGTTGAGGGTTGACGAATTAGGGCTTAGGGATGGGGTTTAGGGTTTAGGGTTGAGGGATTAGGGTTTAAGGTATAGTGTTGAGGGTTTAGGGTTGAGGGATTAGAGTTAAGGGTTGAGGGATTAGGGTTTGACGTTGAGTGTTGAGGTTTGAGGTTTTAGGGTTGAGGGTTTAGGGATAGGGTTAAGGGTTGAGGGATCAGAGTTAAGGGTTGAGGGATTAGGGTTTGACGTTGAGGGTTGAGTACATTGAGGTTTGAGGGTTGAGGGTTTAGGGATAGGATTGAGGGTTGAGGGATTAGGGTTAAAGTAGAGTGTCGAGGGTATAAGAATTAGGGATAGGGTTGGAGGGTTTAGGGATAAGGAATTAGGGTTTAAGGTAAAGTATCGAGCCTGTTGGGGGTTTATGAATAGGGATAGCATTTAGGGTTTAGGGATAAGGGATTAGAGCTGAGGGTTGAGGGATTAAGGTTGAGGGTTGAGGGATTAGGGTTTAAGGTATAGTGTTGAGGGTTTAGGGATAGGGTTTAGGGTTGAGGGATTAGAGTGAAGGGTTGAGCAATTAGGATTTGACGTTGAGGGTTGAGAGTTGAGGCTTTAGGGTTTAGGGTTTAGGGATAGGGTTGAGGGATTATGGTTTGACGTTGAGGGTTGAGGTTCGAGGGTCGATGGTTTAGGGATAGGGTTAAGGGTCGAGGGATTAGGGTTAAAGTAGAGTGTCGAGGGTATAAGGATTAGGGATAGTGTTGGAGGGTTTAGGGATAAGGGATTAGAGTTTAAGGTATAGTATCAAGCCCATTGAGGGTTTAGGAATAGGGATAGCATTTAGGGTTTAGGGATGAGGGATTAGAGTTGAGGGTTGAAGGATTAGGGTTAAGGGTTGAGGGATTAGGGTTAAGGGATAAGGTAGACAAGGAGCGACTGAGAGACATAGAGAGGGGAGAGGTAGAGAGGTGAGGGGGAGAGATAAGTGAGATATAGAACATGAGCTAATGGAACTAGAGGTGAGATATTGTATAGGTGCTATCAAAGGTGAGATAGACACAAATATTTATGGATCAATCTATAGTTGGACAAAATGCGAGCGCATTTTGTCCTGCTATAGAAATGGTAAAAAATTGTTGACCCCCATGATCCAAGCCCACATGCTTTGTTTTCATGCTGATTATGCGCATGTTCTGACAAAAAAGAAGTTCTTTCATGGTGTTGGGAAGTTCACATGTACATTTTACACATTCTACCACCTTTGCATGATCTTTCCACCACCTTTTCTGCTTTGCCAACTTGAGAAGGAGGAAATAACATAGTTTTCACACCAACTTTGATATATATATCTATTCAAGTTTCAATTTTTATAGTGTTGCAATGTTAATTGTGATTCAATTTTAGGAATTTAACATTATAGATTGGTTAATAGTATTATTGTTACTAATTATATTTGAGTGTTATTCAATTTAACATTGAAAAGGAAGCAAGTGGTGAAAAACTCAAATTGTTGAGGAGTTTGATGCAAGAAGAAAAAAACACTACATAATTGGGTACTCTCTCCATTTTTTAGGTACGTCAAGTCTTTACATGCATGTTCTTTACATTTTCCTTAATTCTATTTGAATTACTTTATCATGCTTTATCATACATGTTTAAAATAGATACATTCACAATCAAGAAAGCAACCTACAATCTCACATGATGCCATGTATATTTTCTACACTTGGGCTCTTTAATAATTATGTGTAATAAACAAACCTTAACATACCATGATATCAAACTATACAAGAATAAATCCTTACAACATAATAAAAATACAATCCCACTATTATCTTGTCATATTAACAAGTTAAAATACAAATGAATAGGTGCCAAGATCATACAGGTATGCACATGACATGATGATTTGTATGCACATATCTTGGGCTAGGACATTCCTTATACACCTATTCATGATGATTTGTACATGCACATGACACAACAATATTTCAAAATTTCATAATTGTCCTTTGTTAGCACATAATGGTGGTTACCTTGATCGACTATATACCATTCAATACCCTAAATTATAGAGATTAGTCTAATGATTTTTATGACAATCCTAGGTATGTGATGTAGAGGTAGGGTTCAACTCAATCCAAAGGGATCATACCAATAGTTTCTTCAAATTTCATAAGCTTTCCTCTCAAGCAATCTCCCTATACAAAGGCACAAAGAGGGTCTTCAATACTTCAAAACCTAACAAGGCTACTAGAAGTCTTCTTACCCCTCAGGAACTTAGACACAACCATTCTAAACCCTTACTGAAGTCTACACTCTTCAATTGTTGTCTATTCCTTCACAAACCACCCAAATCCTAGTATCCCTAATACCAACAAAACACCTTCTCAATTCCAAATCCTAGTAGCCCTAGTAACAACAAACATGTCAAATTGGGTCTGTCTCAACCTTTTCAAGCATGAAGTCCCATGTACTCTTTTCATGGCTGCAATAATTTGCTTTGTATGCTTTGTACCTATTTTGGTTGAGTGACATTTACTCTTTTACATGATGATTGTATGTACATTTACTATGAAGGGTTGAATGACATATATTTTAGTTATTTGTATGGATTCATTTCTTAGGAACTAATATTGGTCTCTTTATCATGCTATAGACAAATTCTCCGTCATGCCAAGGAAACGATCAAGAATTAAACCAACACAGGAAGAGATAGAAGCTAAGAATGCAAAGGAAGCAGTGGCTATGAGGGAACTTCGTGAGAAGAGGAAATTGGACACGATAAATGAAGACATGCCAATTGAAGAGGAACCACAAGCATCACAAAGAGATATGGTATTGGCGACACAAAGAGAACGAATGCAAAAACTTCGTGCTATGAGAGATTTGAATACCATAGTTGGAGACACGTCCTCTACCACAAGTCAACATGTAGGGACACCATCTACCACATCTCAAGATGAGAGTACATCATCACTCACATGTGATGAAGGAGGTACGTCATCGTTCCCACCTCAACCTCAAGGTATGTCATCTATTCTATCTTCGATCAAAGGTATGCCATCTAGCCCATCTCATTTAAATATTGATGAAATTCTTAATGTTGAGATGAATTTACCTAACTTAACACCACGTAGATTTTGCATAGAAAGCCAAAGTATTTGATTGATATTGATGAGAATATTTTGCAGCCAATGGAAGGTAAGATTCCAAAACACACTTGTAGAAGATTGCTCATAATATTTGGAGATTGTTCTTTGAAAAGTTAAATGAGACTGCAAGATGTCAACTATTCGTTGAAATGATGCGAAGTATAAAGTATAGGTCCATCATGAAGATTCTTGGGTTGAGAACATCAGAGGCTTCAAGTGAAAAGTCTATTGTCAAGAATCTAATGAGTGCATATGAGAGTGTGGGTAACACCTCACGTACAAAAGATAGTAATGCAACACGGTGTGTGATTACATTGACTATAGTAAGTAGTCAAATGAGGAAAGCTCGTCTCATTAGAAAGACGAGTCAAGAATTGAGAATTAATAGGAAAACTTTATCAAGAGATGTTGGAAGACGCCAAAGAATTGAGGACACTAATGCTAATGAATTATGGGTGTTCTCGGGGAGACTACCACGAAAAGATAAACCAATTGTTGAAGCATTAAGATCACTAATTGAAGAATTTTGGAAGAATTACACAAGGGTATCTCTGAATCAAAGGGATGTGGTAAGAAGGAGAATCGGTAGTCAGAACCATGAGCCACATCCAAAGCATTTTTTGGATGAGACTCAAACACAATTTTATGGTAAGTTTCTAAAGAAGTATCCTCAAATTAAAATTTGTCAAAGATATTTTGAAATGCTAAAACCATTCTATGTCAAGATAAATCACACGCACTACTTGTTGTTGTAGATTACATATTGAATTTTCTAACCATTTTGAAGTTTATAGGTCTATATGTTTAGATATGCATACTAACAATGTTTTGCAGGGTTGTGCCATACATGCCCCACCAACATCTTCAAGAGACTTCATATCAAGAATTTTATGTGAAAGAGAGGAAGGTCAAATATTCTAAAAGAAATTATGCTTGGATGGCACATGTCATCGTTGTGGTGGCTTGCAATGTTTGCCAATATGTGAACATATGGAAAGAGCACATGCGGTTGGAAATGAACTAGTAGAGTTTGGCAAGTATAAAACAGTGGCATACAATACAAAAGATGGTAAAGAATCAAAGAGGTGTGAATTGGTTATTGAAAAGATTCCAGTGTATTAGTTTATGCCTATATTTCGTGACAGCATAGTGTATGAGTATGCAAGACATGCCCATAGAGCTCGATGGTTGGACTTGCAATTCAAGTTATGCAAGGACACATTTCTAGTTGGTAGCATTGTTTCAATCGTCAACTTTGCAGAGAACTATAGTCTATAGTACAACGTGAGGTGCAATCACAACATTACAACTCCACACAGGTTTTTATATTTGTGCACATCACATTCATTCATGCGAATGATAGTACAGAGGATGACAGAAAGATCATAAGGGACTATAATTTCTATGTCAGTGATGATCGTACACATTCTACGGAGTTTGTGCAAGCTTGCTTTCAGGTGTTCTACAATGATTTGGCTAGAAGGGGCATATCATTCAGTCAGCATATCATATGGTCAGATAATTGTGCATCACAATTCAAGAACTCATAGAATTTCTATTGGTTGAGTAGGAGGCATAATTTTACGGGTATTCAGCATATGTGGAACTTTTGTGAGGTTGGGCATGGAAAGGGGGAGCATGATGGTGCAAGAGCATGTATCAAAAGAGCCATAGTACGAGAAGAGTTAAAGTATAAAGACAATGCAAAGTTGACAGATGCAAAATTAATTGTCGAGTGGTGTAATGCTTCCATGGGTCTAGGTAATGAAGGTAAGTCTTCAGTTCGTAGATTTTTTTGGTTGATAGATGATACTAACATTGCACCATATGAAGATTGTTCTACACTGACAGGATCAAGTGAGATGCACTCTTTCAGAAGCTCAATTGTAGGTTCATGGAGTATCCATACGCAAAAGATGTCATGCTTTTGTTCTTCCTGTACAATTCAAGCTTGGGATGAGTGCAAGTTAAAGAAGTGGGTTGATGAATGGAAGTTAAGTTATCTTAGCCCACTTGACACGTATCGACCCCTGACGGCATTGGAACTAACACAGATGGAATCATAGTTGACTTTGACCACATATCAGATCTAGTTCAACCAGGTAATATATCTATTTGCATAGTTTTTGAAATTCCTAATGTCATCTTACTTTGTAGTGTTTTTGTAATGTTGACTAATTTCATCTAATTTGCTACACATATCAATGTAGGGCACGTGTATGCAGTTATTGCAGATGAAGATAATGAAGAGGGAATAGATTATTACTTATGTCATTGTGTTGAGGCCAAAAAGAAATTGGAGGCCCCAGTTACAGATGGAGAAAACATCGAATACCCTATAGGCTCAGTGGTTATTATTGGAACATGGCTTAGAAGGTACCCACATAAGAGTGTTAATGTTTGGTTGTTTCAGGACTTTGACACGCATCAGAAGATTCTTCATTACTCAAACCTTGTCGTGGCATCCAATGTTCATTTGATACAGTATCAGGGTAGACCTTTGAACAAGACCTTGTGGAAGGTGCGTGAGTCTGAGCATGAAGTAATACTTGACACAATCAAGAGTAGAGCAGACTCGGATGGTTCATTGGATTAATTTGTAAGTATTCACATTGATTTTGTAAAGTCATGTTACATTGAGTTGTAAGTATGCACATTAATTTGTGAGGTTTGTCTTTTTTTATTTGCTGCTGCATTTTTACACATATACACATTTTGACATCATCATGTTATGCTTCATGGGGTTAGAGCTAAGTGATGGATGAAGTTGATTCTAAGAATAATGTATAAAATCTAGGGAATGTATAAAATATAGGTGTCTCTAGGTGTCTTGGTTTCTAACTAGATAATAGGTGTCTATAATTGTGTCTTAGGTATATACGATATGTCAACTAGGTAGATAGAGACTAGAAAATAGGTGTCTTGGTGAAAGGTTTCTGCTGCCCCAAAAATCATCAGAAGGAGGCAGTGTAAAGTTGCAAAGGGGTGTAACTTTCATCCTGCTCCTGATGTAAACAAACTGACTATTCCAACACATCTGGATGGGTACATTTACGCTAGGCATGGTCCTATTTTTCACCCAAACATGTCAAAATAGTCTGAGCTACATTGTACCGATGATATCCCTGAAGAGTCCAAAGTGCAAAAAGGCAGCAATCTTTGATGAGATGTTACTCAAAAAATGTGTCACTTAGAAATAGTCTGTTTGAGGCAATGTGATCATGTAGGGTTCCTCTACAATAACCTCTCTCAGTTTATTATATCTCTGAGGCATTTACCCATGGTGAAAGGTTTTCTGCTACCCCAAAAATCGTCAGAAGGAGGTAGTGTAAAGTTGCAAAGGGGTGTAACTTTCGTCTTGCTCCTGATGCGACCAAACTGATTGTTCCAACATGTCCGGATGGATACATTTACACTAGGCATGGTCTTGTTTTTTACCCAAACATGCCGAAACAGTCTGAGCTACATTGTACCAACGATATCCCTAAAGAGTCCAAAGTGCAAAAAGGTAGCAATCTTTGACTAGATTTTACTCAAAAATTGTGTCTCTTAGAAACATTTCGTCTAAGGTAACGCGATCACGTAGAGTCCCTCTACAATAACCTCTCTCAAATTTTTATATCTATGAGGCATTTGCCCATGGTGAAAGGCTTTCTACTGCCCCAAAAATTGTCAGAAGGAGGTAGTGTAAAGTTGCAAAGGGGTGTAACTTTCCTCCTGCTCCTGATGTGACCAAACTAACTATTCCAACGCATTTGGATGGGTACATTTACATTAGGCATGGTCCTATTTTTCACTCAAACATGTCGAAACAATCTGAGCTACATTGTACCAATGATATCCCTAAAGAGTCTAAAGTGCAAAAAGGTAGCAATCTTTGACGAGATGTTACTCAAAAATCGTGTCACTTAGAAACATTCTGTCTGAGGTAAGGTGATCATGTAGAGTCCCTCTACAATAACCTCTCTTAGTTTTATATCTCTGAGGAGTTTTCCTGTGGTGAAAGGTTTTCTGTTGCCCCAAAAATCGTTAGAAGGAGGCAGTGTAAAGTTGCAAAGGGGTGTAACTTTCGTCCTGCTCCTACTGCGACCAAACTGACAGTTCCAACGCATCGGAATGGGTACGTTTAGGCTAGGCATGGTCCTATTTTGCACCCAAACATGCTGAAACAGTCTGATCTACATTGTACCAGTGATATCCCTGAAGAGTCCAAAGTGCAAAAAGGTAGCAATCTTTGATGAGTTGTTACTTAAAAACCGTGTCACCTAGATACATTTCGTCTGAGGAAAAGTGTTCATGTAGGGTCCCTCTACAATAACCTCTCTCAATTTTTTATATCTTTGAGGCATTTTCCCATGGTGAAAGGTTTTTTGTTGCCCCAAAAATCGTTAGGAGGCAGTGTAAAGTTGCAAAGGGGTGTAACTTTTGTTCTTCTCCTCATGTGGCCAAACTGACAGTTCCAATGCATCTAGATGGATATGTTTAGGCTAGGTATGGTCCTATTTTGCACCCAAACATGCCGAAACAATCTGAGCTACATTGTACCGTCGATATCCCTGAAGAGTCCAAAGTGCAAAAAGGCAGCAATCTTTGACGAGCTGTTATTCAGAAACTGTGTCACTTAGATAGATTTCATCTGAGGCAAAGAGATCACATAGGGTCCCTCTACAATAACCTCTCTCAATTTTTTATATCTCTAAGGCGTTTGCCCATGGTGAAAGATTTTTTGTTGCCCTAAAAATCATCAGAAGGAGGCAGTGTAAAGTTGCAAAGGGGTGTAACTTTTGTTCTTCTCCTTGTGTGGCTAAAATGACAATTTCAATGCATCTAGATGGGTATGTTTAGGCTAGGCATGGTCATGTTTTGTACCCAAACATGCCGAAACATTCTGAGCTACATTGTACCGACGATATTCCTGAAGAGTCCAAAGTGCAAAAAGGCAGCAATCTTTAACGAGATGTTATTCAGAAACCGTGTCACTTAGATACATTCTATCTAAGGCAAAGTGATCACGTAGGGTCCCTCTACAATAACCTCTCTCAGTTTTTTATATCTATAAGGCATTTGCCCGTGGTGAACAGTTTTTTGCTGCCCCAAAATTGTCAGAAGGAGGCAGTGTAAAGTTGCAAAGGGGTGTAACTTTTGTTCTTCTCCTCATGTGGCCAAACTGATAGTTCCAATGCATCTAGATGGGTACATTTGGGGTAGGCATGGTCCTATTTTGCACGCCAAAACAGTCTGAGTTACATTGTACCAGTGATATCCCTGAATAGTCCTGGTGGTGCCTACATAAACATGCAAGTTTCAAACATTTAAATATGCAGGCCCCTTCCCAAAAAATCCAAAAAATTCTAACACTTTCAGCTCTGCAATTGAAAATATGCATTTACGAGTTAGAAAAGACTATCGCCCTTTGATGAAATGGGTCAGATGCATAAAAAATGCATATCGGGCTACAGTTTCTGGGTCTTAAATGTTTCTAATAGTGGCTGAGAGGGTTTCTTCTTGCCAGTGCCGCGGGTCTGCCAAGTGCTGAGCCCCAGTTTTGAATCTGTGCCTTTGTTTTTGCTTCCCACGAAGTGTGCCACATGTCAGCAGCGGATGTAGCCCCTTAAGGTTCCAACTATGCATGGAAGGCGCCACGTGTCGGCTTCCGCCGAAGTTTCAATAGAGTTTCTAAAAGTTTCAAGAGTGTTGCAGAATGTTCCACGTGGAGGCACCTGAGAGACACAAAGAAAGTAACTCAAGAGCCCCACAGAAAGTGCCAAGTGTCACTCTCCGTTAAAGTTTCTAAAAGGTTTCATCTAAGCATGGAAGGCGCCAAGTGTCGAACAGTGGGGGCAGTTTCTTTAAGTTTCAGCTTAAGCGCGGAGGGCACCGTGTGTCCCTTGTGGTTGCTGTGGAAGTTGACACGTGTCGGCCTCCGTGTAGTTTCTATCTCGTTTCAAGGTTTGGCACGGATAATGGTGGGCCACAGTTATGAGAATCAAATAACGTGGAATGTGCCACGTGTTGGGTGCAACACCAAAGCTACATTTGTTTTTTGGCCCTTCCCCGACCCCAGTGACGTTTCTAAGCATCGCGAAACCTAACAAGTGTCAGCTTCTGCATAAGTTTCAATGTGTTTCAAATGTTTCAAGAGATGGCTGCGGAGCTTGACAAGTGTCAGCTTCCACGGGCTTGCCCTGTTTCAATATGTGGCGAGCGGGAGTTTGTGGGCCCCATTTCTTTATGTGTCTCTAAGTTTCAAAGCCGCGGGTTGTGACATGTGTCACCTGGGAAAGCCACTTGAGGATTTTGACACAGTATGTTTCAAGAAGAGCGCGGGGTCTGACAGGTGTCAGCATCCGCATTGGTCTCAGGAGGGTCTTAGTATGTTTCAAGGGAGACCGCGGAGGCTACCATGTAGCCGATGGTTGATGCTGGGGAGGCTGCCACGTGTCCTCCTTTTTTATGAAAGGCAAATGAGGGAGCGATGGCCCAGCGATGGAAACTTCAGGTGCCTACGTGGCACGATCTGGTTGGTGGTGACTTTTCAACATTTTTTGGGGCCGTTGATTTCTGCGATGTGTTTTTGATCGACGGCCATATTTTGAACTTGTAGCGACGGATTTTCTCCTAAGCGTTTACGACCATTCTCGGCGGGAAAACTCTGTGGGCACGTTGCTATTGCATCTTCAGAGGCTGTGGGTAGGTGAAACTGTAATGGCAATTGTGCAGGAAGGCATGGGTCGAGTTGATAGCTCAACCACCATTTTTATGATGCATATCTTTGAGCGGCGGCCTAGATCCCAATTCCCACCTGCTCCTTCCTCTTTGTCCCTCTGCTGCATTGATGATTTTGAGCGCCATTTTTCTGATGCATTGTATCTGGTGGATTTTTGTTTGGCCATGTAATTAATTTGCTGGGGTACATTTTCTTGCTATTTAAGCAGACTGTGTGACCCATTTCAAGGTTGTTGAAGGCCTAGGGCATTTTTGTGTAAATAATGAAGAATAGGGCATGATCTTGGTTGTTTTTATCCCATTTTGGAGTTTATGTGTTGCAGCATGAATGTATTTTGCACATATGTTCAGTTTCAGTGTTCATTTATATGAAAATGCTTATTGCATGTGTCTATCTGCTTGTCTCCATTTGCTGCATGTCATCCTTCTTTTGAATCTAGTTGCTAAGGGTTTCATAGATTCTAGGTATAGATATATATATTGCATGCTTGATCTGTAACTTCCATTCAAGGAGTGGATTAAACTGTTTTAGGTCAATGTATGGAGAAGGTTGTATGTCTGCAGGGATATCTGTAAGTAGAGGCAGTTAGATACCCTTTCTTGGGTGATGTTTGTAAGGCAAGCATCAAGTCCAACCCCCTGAAACTTGAGTGAAAGTTGCAAACCATCTGCTGTATATATCTAGTTGACTCCTTGCCCAATGGATAGGCACCAATCTGTTTCTGGGTCAGTAGTTATGAGCCAAAACCCCTTGTCTTGCATCCAGGACATTATGTCCACCCATCTCATCACTTCCACCTGTTAGTCGTAGGAGTAGGATTAGGAACCCCCTGCATACTCTCATACCCAACTAGACACATATGTCTAAGAATGTTGCCAACCTTGTGAATCTGTCATGAAGATCTTGGTCCACACATGAGAGTATTCTGCCTGTTATTGTAAAGCTAAATCATTGTGTTATTGGTCTAGTCAAGGTTATATCTTTAGTTATAGGGATACCCCCTTGGTGCGGCAGAACCAGAAGTAAAGGGGAGGTAGCTCACGCAACCTCTCGTAATCTGTTGGCCAAATCCGCCTGTGCATTAGAGCTGGCAAACCCTCTACAAATTTGGTAACCACCAGAAATTGGTGACTCTGCTGGGAAAGGATTGATGAAAAAAGGAATGTATTTGTGGCCCATCTGAGTCACTAACAAAATGATACTCTGCTGGTGGAATGAACCTGGAAAGTAGCTTTCAGCTGTTGTAAATTTTGTCCTCTCTGGAGAGGTGGCAACTCTGTAAAAAAGATCTAATGCACATGAAAGGTAGATGTATGTTATTTGATGAAAGATGTTCATATTTCTGCATCTGGATGAGAAAAGGTACCTAGCTTCCTCCCCTTTATATTTGTTGTTTACTGCATAAGTTAGATGCCAGGGGAAGCCTTAGGTCTTAGGTAGACAAAGGATGTCTAAGAGTGAGATTTTTATGAATCAAAATATGTATTATCCCATACTCAATCAAAAGGGGGATGATATGTTGAATAAAAGAATAGAAGAGATAAAAAATAGGTTGATATTTTTAGAGGCTAGGCAGGCCCAGTTAAAAAGCAGTAACCTTGTTGTGTCTGCCAGTCAGAAGGCTAAACCTCTTCTCAGCCCTTTTGATCCTCAGTATGACCTTGAGAGCCTGGCATCATGTGAAGATAAAAGTGAAAATGAAAAGATATCAGTTGAGGATGCCATTGAAAGGATCAATGATGAATCCCATTGCAAGGTTCAGGTGTCTGGTTCTGAAAATACTGATGTGGTTATGGACAAAAATGAACATCTGTTTGAATGGGTTTGTGGAGATAATTGTGAGTGCTCAAGATAGAGAAGAAGTAAGCAAACAGGCTGATACTTCTCCACATAATGAATCTATTGGTGATGAAGATGCATGTTCTACTGCCCATGAACCAATGGCATACCATGATGAGGCTGAGACACCTGGATCACCCATTTATGACACATGTGGTGATGAGGATCTATCTGAGTATGGTGAGGATCTAGACATGGTTTTTGACTTGGATTCTGTTTCTCATCCTGATGAAAGAGAAGCCAATGTACATCAGATAAGTGATTGTAAAAATGTGTCTGATTGTAAAGAGATGCCAAAGCTTGATCTTTTCTAGTTTGGTGCTACTGATGGTTGTGTGCATGTTGTGCACAACTATGATTTTGAAAGCTTTTCTTTTGATTGGCCAGCTAATGAAATGAGCTCTGATCTTCCTAGCTCTGTGATGGACTTTGAGTGTTTCTAGTTTTCAGTCCAGCTAGGAGATCATGTTGCAATGCATACTGCTGATGTAGATGATGATAAGTGTTACATACCATTTGAGTATGCATTGTTTGAAAAAATTAATACCCACATGTCACATGATACTGAGTGTTGTCTACACAGGGGTAACAGTGACAAGTTAAATCAGAGGGTTGAATGTGCAGATGACAAGGTTTATTTGTGGGTAGGTCATGACAGTATCTCCAGGCTTGATCCAGTGAATGCAGATGACAACAAAGTGTTTGACAAAGGGAGATACAGGTTTTTCTTTTCTTGGTGGCCTTAGGCCATCAAGTGTGTTTGGTGATGCAGGTTGGTGCAAGTTTGACTCTGTGCCCAATCGATAAGGGACTGGTCTGCATCCTAGAGATCTGAGGTTCTCGCCATGCCTACAAGAGGCATGCGTCCCCAGATAGAGCCACTGGTGGTGCCTACATAAACATGCAAGTTTCAAACATTTAAATATGCAGGCCCCTTCCCAAAAAATCCAAAAAATTCCAACACTTTCGGCCTCTACAATTGAAAATATGCATTTGCGAGTTAGAAAAGACTCGCCCTTTGATGAAATGGGTCAGATGCATAAAAATGCATATCGGGCAATAGTTTCTGGGTCTTAAATGTTTCTAATAGTGGCTGAGAGGGTTTCTTCTTGCCAGTGCCATGGGTCTGCCAAGTGTCAAGCCCTAGTTTTGAATATGTGCCTTTGTTTTTGCTTCCCACGGAGCGTGCCACGTGTCAGCAGTAGATGTAGCCCCTTAAAGTTCCAACTATGCGCGGAAGGTGCCACGTGTCGGCTTCCGCCGAAGTTTCAATAGAGTTTCTAAAAGTTTCAAGAGTGTTGTGGAATGTTCCACGTGGAGGCACCCGAGAGACACAAAGAAAGTAACTCAAGAGCCCCGCGGAAAGTGCCAAGTGTCACTCTCCGTTAAAGTTTCTAAAAGGTTTCATCTAAGCGCGGAAGGCGCCAAGTGTCAAACAGCGGGGGTAGTTTCTTTAAATTTTAGCTTAAGCGCAGGGGCACCGTGTGTCCCTTGTGGTTGCTGCGGAAGCTGACACGTGTCGGCCTCCACGTAGTTTCTATCTCGTTTCAAGGTTTGGCGCGGATAATGGTGGGCCACAGTTATGAGAATCAAATAACGCGGAATGTGCCACGTGTTGGGTGCAGCACCAAAGCTACATTTGTTTTTTGACCCTTCCTCGGCCCCAGTGAAGTTTCTAAGCATTGCGGAACCTGACAAGTGTCAGCTTCTGCATAAGTTTCAATGTGTTTCAAATGTTTCAAGAGATGGCTGCAGAGCTTGACAAGTGTCAGCTTCCGCGGGCTTGCCCCTATTTCAATATGTGGTGAGCGGGAGTTTGTGGGCCCCATTTCTTTATGTGTCTCTAAGTTTCAAAGCCGCAGGTTGTGACATGTGTCACCTGCGGAAGCCACTTGAGGATTTTGACACAGTATGTTTCAAGAAGAGTGCAGGGCTCGATAGGTGTCAGCATTCGCATTGGTCTCAGGAGGGTCTTAGTGTGTTTCAAGGGAGACCGCGGAGGCTATCACGTAGCCGATGGTTGATGCTGGGGAGGCTGCCACGTGTCCTCCTTTTTTATGAAAGGTAAATGAGGGAGCGATGGCCCAGCGATGGAAACTTTAGGTGCCTACATGGCATGATCTGGTTGGTGGCGACTTTTCAACATTTTTTGGGGCCGTTGATTTCTACGATGTGTTTTTGATCGACGGCCATATTTTGAACCTGTAGTGACGGGTTTTCTCCTGAGCGTTTGTGACCATTCTTGGTGGGAAAACTCCGTGGGTGCGTTGCTTTTGCATCTTCAGAGCTGCGGGTAGGTGAAACTGTAATGGCGATTGTGCAGGAAGGCATGGGTCGAGTTGATAGCTCAACCACCATTTTTATGATGCATATCTTTGAGTGGCGGCCCAGATCCTGATTCCTACCTGCTCCTTCCTCTTTGTCCCTTTGCTGCATTGATGATTTTGAGCGCCATTTTTCTGATGCATTGTATCTAACAGATTTTTGTTTGGCCATGTAATTAATTTGTTGGGGTACATTTTCTTGCTATTTAAGCATACTGTGTGACCCATTTCAAGGTTGTTGAAGGCCTAGGGTATTTTTGTGTAAATAATGAAGAACAGGGCATGATCTTGGTTGTTTTTATCCCATTTTGAAGTTTATTGCAGCATGAATGTATTTTGCACATATTTTCAGTTTCAGTGTTGATTTATATGAAAAATGCTTATTGCATGTGTCTATCTGCTTGTCTCCATTTACTGCATGTCATCCTTCTTTTGAATCTAGTTGCTAAGGGTTTCATAGATTCTAGGGTATAGATATCTATACTGCATGCTTGATCTGTAACTTCCATTCAAGGAGTGGATTAAACTATTTTAGGTCAATGTATGGAGAAGGTTGTATGTCTGCAGGGATATCTGTAAGTAGAGGCAGTTAGATACCCTTTCTTGGGTGATGTTTGTAAGGCAAGCATCAAGTCCAACCCCCTGAAACTTGAGTGAAAGTTGCAAACCATCTGTTGTATACGTCTAGTTGACTCCTTGCCCAATGGATAGGCACCAGTCTGTATCTGGGTCAGTAGTTATAAGCCAAAACCCCTTGTCTTGCATCCAGGACATTATGTCCACCCATCTCATCACTTCCACCTGTTAGTTGTAGGAGTAGGATTAGGAACCCCCTGCATACTCTCATACCCAACCAGACACATATGTCTAAGAATGTTGCCAACCTTGTGAATCTGTCATGAAGATCTTGGTCCACACATGAGAGTATTCTGCCTGTTATTGTAAAGCGAAATCATTGTGTTATTGGTCTAGTCAAGGTTATATCTTTAGTTATAGGGATACCCCCCTTGGTGCGGTAGAACCAAAAGTGAAGGGGAGGCAGCTCACGCAACCTCCCATAATCTGTTGGCCAAATCCACCTGTGCATTGGAGCTGGCAAACTCTCTACAGATTTGGTAACCACCAAGTCCAAAGTACAAA
This sequence comes from Cunninghamia lanceolata, assembly GCA_027924645.1. Lineage (NCBI taxonomy): Eukaryota > Viridiplantae > Streptophyta > Pinopsida > Cupressales > Cupressaceae > Cunninghamia > Cunninghamia lanceolata. Next base: position 759,897 of record BSBN01000680.1, on the reverse strand, counting down.
AAGGTAGCAATCTTTGACAAGTTATTAATTGGAAATCGTGTCACTTAGATACATTCTGTCTAAGGTAACGTGATCATGTAGGCTCCCTCTACAATAACCTCTCTCAATTTTTTATATCTTTGAGGCGTTTGCCCATGGTGAAAGTTTTTTTGCTACCCCAAAAATCATCAAAAGGAGGCAGTGTAAAGTTGCAAAGGGTTGTAACTTTTGTTCTTCTCCTCGTGTGGCCAAATCAACAATTCCAACGCATCTAGATGGGTACGTTTAGTCTAGGCATGGTCCTGTTTCGCACCCAAACATGCCAAAACAGTCCGAGTTACAAACAATAACTAGTCTTCAATCTTTAAACATTACAAATGTCATGATATCCTTCATAAAACTGTCTTTTAGCCTTTTATAAAGGCATGCCCATCAAATTCAACCGCATAGAGATGATTGTTTGTATTCCAAATTCCTTTTAAATACTAACCTTCCAATCCTTTTTCCTGCCCTCATATCAATTAAATATGACCTTTGATTATGATATGGCGCTCAAGCTTATTAGAGTTTACTAGAGACGCCGGTTGAGTTAGGTTGAAGGGCCAGTGAACTAATGACTTAAAGACCCTTTAGTAGGTTGATTTAAGTGATAGTAACTTATGATTATAAGTCAATATTAAATTAAAACAAAAGTGCACTTTACACACAACAAACAATTGAGGGTTTTAAAGTCTTAAGAAAAGTAGATTCTTTTTAGGGTTTAATACCCAATATGCAAACCCTAACTATCAATAAGATTATGATTATGAAAGCTCGTGTCTTCTCTAACTTCTTATTGCAAGAACAAAACCACATCCACCATGAATATGAACCTTGCATCATATCAACCTTTCAAGATAGACCTTATCATGAAAACCATATTCACAACAAAACCTTGCATGAACAAAACCACATCCACCATGAACATGAACCTTGCATCATATGAACCATGTTTGTCTTGTGCAGCATCAACATGAATTGAGAGACCTTATCATGAAAACCATATTCACAACATCATGCACCTCATGGCCATCACCTACCTTGAATCACTGTATCACCTTATCAACATCATGGCACAACCTTGACCCTTTGACTTCAATGACAACCTTGAACCTTGATTGTTGATGACTTATGGAAGCCTATAGCCCCAATGTTATGTTGCATTCTAAAATTAGGTAAGACTCAATGTAATCTCATAACCTCGCCTTATATGCAAGAGGAATTACATTTAATAACCACAATGGTCATCAAGTGCTCATAAGCATATGATTTTGACTATCTTATTCAAAACAACAAACATACTCTTTGCATCCCAATATGGTATAATAACAAGAAATTAAGAAATATTTTCAATTGACCAACTCAAAGAATATGGATCAGCATACTCATTTGAATATTTTCAATTGAGCAACTCATAAAGAATATGAATATTTTCTGTTCAACATGATGATTCATTTTTATTTTAAATACAACTTTTATCTTTTAGTTCCAAAATGAGGTTTAGGTGATACTTGAATAACAATAGCTGGCTTATTGGATCAACAAACATCCTATGTAATACAATTGGACTTTAAATATTTGAAGTAGCCATCTACAAATCTATTCAAACGTGGATTTATAATGCAAGTATGGACGCCATCAATTAAAAAGATTTGTATTAACCAAATATCCATATAGGCATACATCAATATCTGTCGATATAAGTATAACATATATACAAAATAGCCATATAGGCTTACAAGAATGCCATATAGGCATACAATGTCAACTATATCCAATACAAAATAAATGTCCACAAATGCCATATAGGCATACAACAAAGGAACACAATAAAAAGTCATTCCCCTCTGGCTGGTGAAGAGAATAGATCATGGGCAGCCTTTGATCTTCTAGGGGATGGAGACACATATGTGGGTAGTCTATTATGAACCCAAGGGCTGCTCCTCCTATTTAGTTCTTTCTGCATCTTTAGTTGTTACAATAAAAAGTATAGACATTAATATATAGAAATTACATGTTATAAAAAATGAAACATTTAACAAAATAATCACTTACCACTACCATATAATCTATCTCCTCACTTACCTTAGTAGCAGGAATAGGTTGTGGTGATGTCATGTCCTATAGAAACCATCCAGATAGAAATTAAACTTCAAATCAATAATCTTTGTATTTTTCAAAAATAAACAACTATAACAATGAATGTAAATTAAAATTTACTAATCTGCAAAATACCCCTATCAATGGCATGGAGCTATGAATCGCAGAGGTCACACCATGCTCCATTTCCCTATGAACATCGGGAGGTGTCTCCGCAGCCTGCATCATCTGGAAATAAAATAACATTATTCAATTACGAAAACTATAATAGTGATGCAAATCATGGCTCCTAACATACACACATGTTCACCTAAACATGGAAGTACACATAATAAAGGACACAAGTCACATACAAAAATCTAGTAAGTACAATTCATTCATTAAACTATTTATTTTATTACTTCCGTGAAGCTTTGAAGTCCACCACCGCTGGCAGGTGTTGCCGTGAAATCTCCAATATTAACCTATTCAACATCCAAAATCAGATATTAGAATACCATTCATATAATGATGCTATTCACATGTAATATTTATAATTGTTTACTAGTTACATACCCCAACAGTAGATGATGTAGTGTAATATGCAGGTGGAGAACCACTGAAAACTATATCAACGCTATGACCCTGAAATTTCATTAAAATCATCAAACTAAATTAATTAATCTTACATTTCAAAAATGAAATTTAATAAATTAAATTCAATGAACTTGCTAATATTTACCTAAGTAGCAAGGCCGAAATTCTTACTTAGGAGGGTATCTGCCATCACCATCTGCTCAGCTGCAGATGTAGCTTGTGCACGTGCGTCCTGACTATCCATGGGATCATAACCACAGGCTAACCCGCAAGTCTGACAAGCATGAGGTGGGACCCTACTCCTCGTACTATCTCCCAACCCACGTTGTACTATAGGACTGGCATGCTCTATGATGCTTTGGGTCAAGGCACTAATGGACTGAAGTGTATCAACCTCAACACTCTCCTTCATAATGTAAGGTATAGAAACATGCTCATGGGCTGATCTGTTGATTACTCGTCTCACTAGCTGTTGTGGGTCAACACCTGCCCCTGGTCTATCTTGTGCTGACCCCCACCTCTACCCTAGAAGTCACGCATATCAAAATAGTTTGGCACTTTATTGAGAACAAACTCGCAGTAGAGTTTCCTCAAAAAGTATTGCGGGACCTCATTATTATTGCATGGAGGATGGTCAAAAACCATCCACCACCTCTGCCCAAAATTGTCCCTTATCATTTGGTTGTTGCACCAGTGGATAGGGAACCTCTTGCATGTAATGGGTGGAGGTTGATTTGTTTGTGGGTTTGTGAAAATGGAACAGAATTCCAATTTTGTAATTTGTAACTTTTGCACATCTTCATATGATAGCTTGTCTGTGCAATACTCTCTAAACTCTCTCCTCTTATCTGACCAACTAGATGTTTGCTTTCTAATTGAATCTACATTTGATAACATAGATTCAAGAGATTGAGCAAGCATGGACCTATGCAAGGTTGAAGTTGAAGGATATTTCAACCTTGCAATTATGTCTTCAATTTCTTTTTTATTGTTTTCAATTTGCCCCATTAGATTTTCTTGTGTTCCAGGGGCATGTCGATGAACGGATGGAGGAGTTTGTTGTTCGGGTTGTTCTTTGGCAAGTATTTCCTCTTCAGGATTTTATGGATTTTAAGGAGCAGGAGGAGGAGGTGCATAACATTTCCTGAGAATTAAGGAAATTTACATCAAAAATCAACTCAAACCTACCTATTTAGACATAAATTCAAACAAAAAAACAAATAAAACTCACTCCTTTAGCCTGCTCGACGTCGTGGCGGCATTTTGGCGATGAATCAGTAAGATTTTGATGTTGAATTGAGTCTTCAAAAATGCGACCGCGCTCCTTAGGGTTTGCAGGCTGCGGGTGTAGAGGAAAATAATGAAATGAAATGAGCATAAATGCTCTTTTATATATATATAATTAAACATAACGTGAGTGCATTATGGTTTGGTTTTGTCGAGCCTTAGGCTCGTCATTACCAAACCATAATGCGAGCGCGTTATAACGCGCTCACATTATGTATTAATTTTTTTTGAAAAAAATTTGGCCACTTTTTGGCCCCCCAACTTTTTGCACTTACCCTATGATCTTTCTATAGAAGCATTGGCATTGTTTTGTCATTGATGTCAAGGTTGATGATAGGGATGTCTGAGTTCCATGATGCCATGATGCTTGTCAAGAGGTAGAAGTTTGTTTCACATGATATGAAGTTGGATTGTTAGAGAATTATTGATTATTAGGGATTGTATCTGATTGTATCTGCCTTCTTCATGTTCCTGAGGATCTGAATTGATCTTGGTTATTGTTCCTCATCCTCTGTAGTACAGAATGTCTAATGTCTAGGGTTTCCGTCTAAAAGACCTTATTCTTGAATATCTAATGTCCTAAAGCTCTTAAGAATCCTAATATCTTATATGTCTTTATCTCTGATTTTCCTTTATGAAGGGTGTGTCATAACTGTGTCATGTCAAGTAGATAACATTTGCAGACTTAGTCTTCAAGTTAGTCAAACCCTAAGAAATCATTCCAAGGATCAAAGTTCAAAACCCTAAATGTCTTTCTAAAACCCAAGAATCTAGGTTTAAACCCTAAGTCTCTATTTAAGAAAAACTATGTGATAACCCTATCTTAACTGTCATTGCTTTATTATCTATTTTGAAGGTGACCTATGATTGCTGGTGGATAGTGACTTAAGTCACAGCTTATGTCCATATTTCTCGTTGAGGAACTGACCCTTCTACCCTAGTGGAACTGGTCATTTTGGTTAAAACTTATAACATGGGTGCCAAAAAGTCATTGAAGGCCACGATTAAAAAGTATAAAGGCACCAAGAAGGAAATCTACGGTGTTGATTTAAAATTGATTCAAATTCCAACGATTTTCCTTCATCATTGAATTTGATGGGCTACACTTTATAAAAGGTTTTTTAACTGTCTACAACAAATGAATTTTAATGAACTAGCAAGGCCAGAGAATTTATATTCTCTCTATGTGTGACAGATTACGATATGATACCTGGATGTATGGATTGAGTACTGTAAGATCTATCTATTCATGTGCACCTTATGAAGCTTGTTGAAGAAAAATAGAGAGGGTAGAAGTAATAGTTAAGAGATTGATTATTAGTGAGGGATATGTGACAAAGTTTATGTCTCTTTGAAGAGTTTTCATTACAGAGGATAATATATGTCTCAGTTATGAATGTTCTGATTTTGTTATGAGAATTGAGGAGTATTTCTTGAAGATGAAAAGTGTTAGATGTTTGGTTGTATATAGTGAGGGGTTTTAGTATATGCAGAGGTATGAAAACTGAGAAGTATTTCTTGATGTTTGATGGTATATAGTGAAGGATTAGCCTACAGAGTCTACTTAGTTTTGTGAAGGATCTGATAGTTTGTGATCATGGAGATGATTAATAGGGTAAAGTGATAGCTGATCAAAACCGTGTATGTCCATTTGATTGTCTTGCAGAGGTAGAAGGTCTGCAAAGAATATTGATAGAGCAGAGGATGTCATGAGCATGTTTGAAGGCTTGTTCTACAGAGACATAAGGGGTTCAATTTGAAGGATAGTTTTAATGCACACAAGGAGGGGGCACTGAAGTAATGTTTGTTGTGTAACCATTGACAAATGATGTGGTATATGTATTTGATTTAATGCATTGGAGTGAATCAGGGTAACCCCTTGAATTGAGTTTTCTTTCATATGTTTACCTGATTTCTAGTAAGGCATTTTGTAAAGCCAGTGAGGCTTGCTTGGTCAGTAAAACATTAGGGGTTGGTGCTCCTTGAAGTAGGTGCTTCTAAACTAAGTGGTCAGTGAGGGCTTGAGTAATTGGAGTGGGTGCTTCAATATCTTATTAGGAGTGGGTGCTCCTATACTTGTAACCAGTGAGATTTTTGGTTAAGCTAGTGAGGCATTTCCGAGTGGTTTCTCTTCCCCTTGAAGGTTTTCCACTCATGAAATTTATTGTGTCATGGTCTCAATTGATGTGTGATCCTTTTTTCTTTCATGCTTGAACATTCAGCCTTATTTGTTGTTTAGTACTTGATTTCTTACTTTGGTAAAGTACACTGTCAACATCATTACTTTCTGTTTACAAGTTTGAAAAGAAGTAAATGAATTATTTTTGTCTACAACACTGATTCACACCCCCCCTCTTAGTGTTGTCTGTACTCCAACACTTTCTCCTCCAGAATATGTTCTACCTCTCTGAAATTTACCTCCTCTACCTCTCTACCTTTGCTCATGCTTCTTATTCAACTTGTCTTCAACTTTCAATGCAAACAGATATGCTTCTTCTATTGTAGTCATCCTTACCAAACTCAGTTCTTCTTGAATATTCATCCTCAATCCATTTATGTATCTTGCCACTTTCTCCTTGCTTGCTTCATTATGTCCAGTCCTTATGATCATCTTATGAAATTCCTCAGCATATTCCTTCATAGATTTCTCCTTTTGCCTTAGGTTTTGCAATCTCTTTAACAGTTCCAACTCATAGTTAGTAGGTATGAACTAATTTTTCAACTTTTTCACCATCCTATCCCATTTTATGATCTTTTCTTTTCCTCTCCTATTCCTATCTAACTAAACTTATTTCCACCAAATAGCAGTATGTCCTTTCAACTTAGTTTTTGCAAATCTTACTTTCTCCAGACCTTCAATTTCCTCATATTTGAAGTATTCTTCCAAGTCATTTATTCAATTATTCAATTCCTCTGGATTCAAATTTCTAGTATAATTTGGTACTTCCACTCTAGGTCTCTTACCAATCTTAGAAATAGCTTTCAACATCTTTGCCTGATCTGATTCTTCTTCTTCTAGGGCTTCTTCATTTTTATCCACAGACTGAAATTCTTTATCATCGCTTTCAGCATCATGTCTAGGGTTTAGTCCTCTCCTTCTATCTTCTTCTACAGCATCTAAAATAACTTTCATTGTTCTCATCATCTCAATCATTTCTTTCATTCTTCCAGTAGCATTGGCCATAGCAGGTATCCTCCTTAGCGGCATCTCTTCCTAGGATCTGGTGCAACTGCCTCAACTTAGGTGATCTAACTACAAGGTAGCAACTGCCTCACAATCAGTGCTCTATTGACAAACACAAGTAGACTACCTCAGGTCAGCGATTAGTTCACAACAAGATCTTACGAAATGCCTTCACTTCCTAAAGGATTAAAAACTTCACTTTGATACCACTTGGTGTAGTCACGGTCGGAGGGTTCATAGAATGAACTATCCAAACCATGCAGCCAGAGTAAACACAACAGAAACAACTCAATGTAGAATGCAATGGAAGATTAATATATTCAAAATATCAAAGATTTGCAATGCTCATAGGCTGGAAACATGTAGACTACAATCAAAGGGCTCACAAGCCTGCTTTCTGAGCTACAACAGATATGCAAGATATGACATTGAAGTGCCTTCTTGGAATAAAAGCTCTAATCTAAACTATCATAATTGCTAATTGAATTCCTAGTGCATCTAAGAGATCTATATATATTATCTTCAAGCTCGTGAAATCCTCTGTGTCGGCCACAAGAGGTTACAAACTCCAATGAAGGATGTAACATGTAGAAACAAGTAGGTCGGCCTACAACATTTGGTATTGCTCCGCAAATGGGTGAAACTTGGTGCAGACCTCAAGGAATGTCTAACTGATCCATATGTGTCATGTGTGATGTTCCATTTGGCTCCGCAAGTCACGAAAGTGCTCCACAAACCCTCTCCTTGAATTGACTGTCTGAATGCTCTATTCTGTGAAAATTGATGATCTTTTGATAGGGATAACTTTTAGCAAACAAGTCCAAATGACTTGAAATTTGAATATGATGTAGATGATGATATGTAGATGCCAAGTCCTACTCCATGATCTCTGATATGAAGATGTGGTGAAATGTGGTACAAAATGCTAAAACTGCAAATGACTGAACTGAACTGAAAATGAAAGCAAACAAAAGAATGCAAATGGTTTTGGTCGATGCAAGATTGCTCTGCAACCTGGGATGCTCCTGCATCACCTGTAGCCTGGAACAACTAGGAAATTTGGCACATGAAACAAGACCTCCCCTAGCATTTACCTACCCACCCCAACGTGTTAATGCAATCCATTAATCCCCACGAAGCGCAGAATGAAAAATATGTCTTATGGCAAGGTTATGTTGAATTCCCTAATGCATTTTGCAAGAATGCATTTAATTTTGACACGGTCAAATGAATTGGAGTTGACAAAAAATGAGAGGTTATTTTCGATGGACACAACATACACTTGTAGGTACAAACAAAAGATTCCTAGGTGCTACAGATTCTAAGAACTGCTCTGTCAAAGTTTGGCAATTTTTTGCTCTTATGGATCTTAAGTGACTTTGCCAGAAGCCTATAGCCTAGAACGACTGGGAAACTTAGCACATGAAATGAGACCTCCCCTAGAATTTACCCACCTATCCCCAATGTGTTGGTGCAATTCATTCAGACCCATGAGGTGCAGAACGAAAAATATGGCTTATGGCAAGGTTATGTTGAATGACACTGATACATTTTGCAAGAATGCATTTAATTTTGGCACAGTCAAATGGATTGGAGTTAACAAAAAATGAGAGAGGTTATTTTGGAAAGACCCAACATGAACCTATAGGTCCAAACAGAACAATCCCACATGCGACAAATTTTGAGAACTACTCCATCAAAGTTTGGCAATTTTTTGCTCTTAGGGATCTTAAGTGACTCTACGGAATCTTATAGCCCAGAATGACTAGGACACTTGGTGCATGAAATGAGACCTCCCTTATCATTACCTTCCTACCTTGACATTTTGGCATAGTCCACTCAGTCCCAAGAGGTGCAAAATGAAAAATATGACTTATGGCAAGGATATGTTGAATGCCACTGAAGCATTATGCAAGAATGCATTTAATTTCAGCATAGTCAAATGGATTGGAATTGAAAAATTAAGAGAAGTTATTGTGGACCGACCCCACGTGCACCTGTAGGTCTAAACAGAATATTCTTAGGTGCCATGAATTCTAAGAACTGCTCCATCAAAGTTTGGTAGTTTTGTACTCTTAGGGATCTTAAGTGACTTTGTCAAAAGCCTATAGCCCGGAACGACTAGGACACTTGGTGTACAAAATGAGACCTCCTTTAGCATTAATCTTCCCACCATGACATGTTGGTTAGTACATTTGGCCCCACGAGGCACAAAACAAAAAATATGGCTTATGGCAAGGTTATGTTGAATGCCACTAATGCATTTTGTAAGAATGCATTTAATTTCGGCACTGTCAAACAGATTGGAGTTGAAAATTTTTTAGAGATATTATTGTGGATGGACCCCACATGCACTTGTAGGTCTAAATAGAACATTCCCTAGTGCCACAAATTCTGAGAACTACTCCATCAAAGTTTGACAATTTTTTGCTCTTAGGGATTTTAAGTGACTTTGTTGGAACCCTATAGCCTGAAATGACTGGGACACTTGGCACATGAAACGAGACCTCCCCTAGAATTTACCTACCCACCCAATGTTTTGGACTATTCCATTCATCCCCATGAGGTTTGGAATGCAAAATTTCACACTTAGTACCTTTCCACTGCATCAAACTGAAGCATTTTGGAACAATGTGTTCCTTGCCACCATAAGCAAATAAAATTGATTTTAAAAAAATGAGATAGGTATTTGTAGGTGGACCTAACATCCTCCTATACATGAAAAGAAGACATTCGTAGGTGTCACAGTTTGACAGAATAGTTAGTCCAAAGTTTGACACATTTTTTATCTTAGGGCTCTTAAGAGACTTTCTCCATCCGATGTAGCCGATAATGAAGAGGAGGCTTCACCACTGAAAAGACATCTCCCTTAGCATTCACCCACCCATTTTGATGTGTTGCCACTATTAGTTTGACCCCACGAGGTATGGAATGCAAATTTTCACTCCTAGCACCTTTCTAGTTGAGGAAACTAAACTAAGTATTGTACTTGGCTATTGATGAAAAAGTTTGATAGTTGGTTCTTTGGCATGACCGTACCATAAAGGTGTTCTCACTTGATCCAATGCATTCTATGGGAATCAATCAAAGGTTCTAGGTAATCAAGTAAAATGTTAAATGGTACATGTATAATCAAGTACTTGTAGTTTTGTTTCATAACATGTTGATCCCTTAGAATGACATGGAGATAAAAAATTAACATTAAATTAATCAAAACTTAACATGAAATCACATCCAATAGTTATCAGTTCTTAGCACCAAATGTGAAGAAACACATGAAGGTTTGTAAGATGGAACCCTTATCATTAAAAATCATGGTAACATCATGATATTATGGTCATAATCTCCTTATAAGATATTGTAAAGTCAGTTCAATAAGATCCTTCTATGATTTCATGTTGCAAAGATAAGTTTGATGCACAATTTGCAACTTTGGTTTCCATGAATGAAACCATAATAAAACATGATGAAACAATCTTTGAAGGAACCCATATCATTGTGATGCATGAAGAACAATGGTTGCTCCCAAGCCTCATAGAGGATATTTTGGCCAAGAATGCCACCATTGGTACTATGAAACCTTCAAGACCTAAGGGCCTGCAAGACAAATGAGAAAAATCATCAAGTTGACTCCAAAAGACATAATGGCATGATCCTTCAAGAAAACAAGACCCTTCAAGCATAAATAAGAGTCGTACCATGCTAGGTTAGGGATGCATAGGGATTTTGCCTACCTTACTTTCCTTCCAAAACCAACTCCATAAGGATTATGCCTACCTCCATCATACTCAATCCTGCATGCAAATGTAATTGCACTATTTATCCAAAATGAGTACACCAACATGATGAAATGAGACAATACCATCAAAATCTCCCCACATAAGCCAAGAAACTAGGTGAGAACATGAAATACAACCTCTATCTAGACAAGACTCTTCAAGAAAACATAATGGCATGAGAAACCACTTAACTTAATTTGATCAAATGAAGCTAATCAAATAGGACCAAGGATCACATACAAGAAGGTAAGAAAAATGTCAAAAATATAGAAGGTGAAATGAGGATAGAAAAGAAAAATGCAATCAAATCACAAAACTTAATAATTGTACACATAAAATACCTTTGTTTCATTCCACTAATTCAATCTACTGAACCATCTAGATCCGCTCTACTCTTTATGGTGTCAAGTATTGCTTCATGGTCAGACTCGCAAAACTTTCCACAAGTTTATATTCAACAATCAACCCTCATATTTTATCAAATGAACATTTGATGCCACAACAAGTTTAGAATAATGAATAATCTTCCTATGTGTGTTGAAGTCCTCAAACAACCACACATCAGACTTCTTCACTGGATACCTTCTAAGCCATGTTCCAGAAACAACCACCAATCCTGTAGGATACTCAATGTTTTCTCCATCTATGACAGGGGATGTCAATTTCTTTTTTGCCTCAACACAGTGACCTAAATAATAATATGTTCCCTCATCATTATCTTCATCTACAACAACTACATATACATGCCCTACATTAAATTACACAAAAAATATTAAAATTCAATAAATGATAAAAAATACTACATTATAATCTAAAATATATATTATTTTTCATTAAGTAATATATTACCCGGTTTAACTAGATCTGAAATATGGTCAAAATCAATTGATGATTCCATCTGCACAAGTTGTAGTGCTCCTAGAAGTTGATACATCTAAAGTGGGCTTAAAGATCTAGCACACCATTCATCAACCCATTCTTTTGACTCGCACGCATTCCAAGAAAAATCCATACATGATGAACATAAACATACCATCTGCCTCAAATAAATAGTCCATGAAGTTGCATTTGAGCTTGGAACTCACTCGATCCTATCATTGTACAATAATCTTCATATTTTGCAATGTTAGCTTCTTCTATCAACCAAACGAATCTATGAATTGTAGACTTACCTTCATTATCTGGACCCATTGTCGAGTTGCACCATTCGATGATGGATGCTACATCTATCAACTTTGCACTATCCTTGTACTTCAACTCTTCTCATGATAAGGCTCTTTTAATACATGTTCCAACACCATCATGCTCCTCTTTTCCATGCCCAGCCTCAAAGAAATTTCATATATGTTGAACACCACTAAATATATTCATCCTACTCAACAAATAGAACATTCGTGCATTCTTCAATTGTGATGCACAATTATTTGACCATATGATATGTTGATAAAACATGATGTTCCAACTACTCAAATCACCATAGAACATCTAAAAGAAACCTTGCACAAACTCTGTAGAATATGTGTGATCATCACTAATATAAAAATGATACTCCCTTAATATCGTTCTGTCTTCCTCTATATAGTCGGGTGCATGACATGTTCCATCCAAACATGATGTCTTATAAAACATTTGTCCATCTACTATTTCACAAAAAATGCTTAAAATGAAATCTCTTGCCGATCTAGGTGGAGCATCTATCATACACTCCTACAAAACATCGTTAGTATGCAAAGATACACATATTTATCGATAAGCATCATAATGCATAGAAAATTCCATGTGAACTCTACAACAAGTTGTGTGTGTGTGATTTATTTTGACATAAAAAGGTTTTTCCATTTCAAAATACCTTTGACTAATTTGAATTTGAGGATAACTAGCTACAAATTTGGAGAAAATTTGTGTTTGAGTCATATCTAAAAAATGCTTTGGATGTGGCTCACAGTTTTGACAACCAATTCTCCTTCTTACAACATCCCTTTGATTAGGAGATACTCTTGTGTAATTTCTCTAAAAATCCTCAAGTAGGGACTTTAAGGCTTCAACTATGGCTTTATCTTTCCATGGGAGTCTACCAGAAAATACCCATAGGGTAAGTGCATGGAAATGGGATACAAAAAGGGGGTCAAAAGTGGCCACTTTTTTCCTAAAATCAGATAAACCTAAACTTGGATAAGTAATTTGAGATGCATGTACTCAAAATTTGAAGAAATGAAAAGAACAAGAATTGTAGTACTCTGAATCTAGTTTCTAAACTAAGGGAGAGGGGCCAGTTGCCACCCACACCCCAATAACCGCTATGTTTTTAATCACTTGACCCCCCAATTAATTTTTTAAAAAGAACCAATACATGTAAAATACCAACCAAATAAATTAACATAAATGCACCAATACATGTTCACAACATTTGTACATGTTCACAAATGCACCAATACATTTGTAAATTAACCAATGAAATTAAGACAAGTGTACAAATGTGATGGCAAGCGGTTACCAGCACATTGGTGCGGATGTATGGGGCGACATGTTGAAATGACCATTTTTCAACGCATGTGCACATAACGTGTCCTACAGGGAAATGTATAAGTGCCTAGAAGTCGAAAGAATAACATTAATCTCTTCAGTTGCGTATGGAAAAACCCAAAAAAAATTATTGAAATTTGATATGTCTAGCTATGTGCTTGACGTGCACAAAGTTAGGGTGGGCGGCTACTAGCCCCTCTCCCTTACTAAAGTTTTAAAAAATAGTTAAGATTAAGAGGGTGAAATGTTACATGCACACAAAAGTGTTATTATTTTTCTCACTAAAATATAACAGTGTCTGGTGTGCGCCCCCTATTTTCTTGTTGCATTTAGTATTTTTAAAATCAGTTGGCAAAAATATAGTTAAGAGTGAGTACTAGAAGTTGTGTATTTTTTGTAATTTTTTATTGAATATTTTTTTTTTGTGATTTTTCAAAGTGGATGCATCCTAAAAACTGCATCACTAAGTGTGTGTGTCATATAGCTTGCACAATTGAATTTTTAAATGAATGTATAAAGAATGAAGTATAGAAAAATCCTATATAATTTTTTAAAAATTTTGATAAGTGGATCAAAAGTTATAAAGAAAAATCAATACATATGTGAACGAAGAATATGAGGACACTGTTTAAAGAAAATAAAAAATAAATATCTTAACTTATTCAAAATTTAAAAATTATATGGTTAGAAAGCTAAGAACTAGCTCGTCATTTTGATGGCAATTTCATCAAATTTCACTATCAAATGAATAAATCTTATGACGTTGAAGTTCAAAAGTGTTATTGAATATGAAAAACACATCTCTGGGAGGTCTCATATAGGTCCAATCCTTAGGCTTGGTTGCCCAAGCCAATCCCAAGCCTAAAAAGGTGGTTTAAAAATTTGAAAAAAAAAACGCGAGCACGTTTTGTATTGCCTAAAATGTGAGCGCATTTTGAGTTGCACAAAACGTGCTCGTGTTTTGTGCAACTCAAAACACACTCACATTTTATGGTCCACAAAATGTGCTCACGTTTTGTGTTCCACAAAATGCACTCATGTTATGTGGTCCACAAAATGCGCTCGTGTTTTGGCTTGGTATTCACCAAGACAAAAGGTGATCGCGTTATGGCCATTTAAACATAACACAAGCACATTTTGCCAAAATTTTGATGTGGCCACTTTTTTGTATACCATTTCCATGCACTTACCCCATAGTTCATTGCTATTTGGGTCCTCAATTCTTTCATGCCTCCCAATGACTTTCATCAATGTTTTTTTACAATCCCTCAAAACATGAAAAATGGTTTCCAACATCAAATTTGAATTTAAAACATATAATTGGAATCTTGTGCATCAAAATAAGAATAAAAAGTGCATCAATTTTTTCAACCAATGATGAGAGAACCTCAAAAGCATGACAAGTCTCTTTCAATGTCAAAAAAAGTGTAGAACAAGGAATAAAACAGAGCATGTTAACCAAAAGTCACGTGACATGCCTTTTTCAAGGTCATTAGTCATCATTTTGACTAGTTTAAAATGTGCTCGCATTATAATGTGAGCGCATTTTAAACTAGCTAAAATGATAACTCCCTCCCTCCCTCTCTCTCTCATTCCTCTATCTAGCTATCTCTCTATCTCTTTCTATCTCTCCCTATCTCTCCCTAAAGCCTAAAC
Source organism: Cunninghamia lanceolata (assembly GCA_027924645.1). Classification (NCBI taxonomy): domain Eukaryota; kingdom Viridiplantae; phylum Streptophyta; class Pinopsida; order Cupressales; family Cupressaceae; genus Cunninghamia; species Cunninghamia lanceolata. The sequence goes on along the minus strand of BSBN01000680.1, from coordinate 744,774 downwards.
CCCTAAACCCTGAACCCTAACCCCTAAACCATAAACCCTAACCCCTAAAATTGAGAAAGCCTAAACCTATCTCTCTCTCTACACCTCAAAGAGATGTCCTCTCATGGAATGCAATGATTGTAAGATATATGCAGAAAATGGATTTGTTGAAAAGGCTTTAGAAACTTTCAAGCAAATGCAATTGGCACATGTAAATCCAAATTCCACAACCTTTACCAGCATCTTGCCAACCTCTACCAAATTAGGATCTTTGGAACATGGTATGGAAAACCATCAAAGCATAAAGGATAGGAATTTTGTCAGATGTTGTAATTGCATCTACCCTTATAGACATGTATGCAAAGTGTGGAAGCATAGACAAGGCATGTGGATTGTTTGATAGAACACCTCAAAGCATAAAGGATACCATAATTTTGTCAGATGTTGTATTTGCAGTTGTCCTTGTAGACATGTATGCAAAGTGTGCAAGCATAGACAAGGCATGTCAATAGTTTGACCTAACACCTCAAAGAGATGTCCTCTAATGGAATGCAATGATTGAAAGATATGTAGAAAATGGATTTGTTGAAAAGGCTTTATAAACTTTGAAGCAAATGCAATTGGCACATGCAAAGCCAAATTCCACAACCTTTGCCAGCGTCCTCCCTACCTCTACCAAATTAGGATCTTTGGAACAAGGCATAGATAGCCATCAAAGCATAAAGGATATAGAAATTTTGTCAGATGTTGTATTTGTAGATGCCTTTGTAGACATGTATACAAAGTGTGGAAGCAAAGACAAGGCACGTGGACTATTTGACCTAACACCTCAAAGCATACATGATACCAAAATTTTGTCAGATGTTGTATTTGTAAATGCCCTTATAGACATGTATGCAAAGTGTGGAAGCATAGACAAGGCATGTTAATTGTTTGACCTAACACCTCAAAGAGATGCCCTCTCATGGAATTCAATGATTGCAAGATATGCAGAAAATGGATTTGTTGAAAAGGCTTTAGAAAATTTCAAGCAAATGCAATTGGTACGCGTAAAGCCAAATTCCACAACCTTTGTTAGTATCCTCCCCGCCTCTACCAAATTAGGATCTTTGGAATAGGTTATGGACAACCATTAAAGAATAAGGATATAGGAATTTTTTTAGATGTTGTAATTGTAGCTACCCTTATAGACAATTGATATGCGCCGGACAACTGAGAGGGGGGGTGAATCAGTTGTCACAAAAACTTAAACACTTTCTACAATTTAAACATTCATCACTTATCCACAATTATTATGATTTAACCATGAGTGCATGAAATTAAAAACTTAACCACATATACAACATCAAACATAAGAGACACCAGATTTACATGGAAAACCCCAAGGTGGGGAAAAACCATAGAGAGGATTAACTCTCAATATATATATTTCAATCTTGAAATAATGATGTTCAGGCTTGGTCACTCCACGGGCCTAAACATACTAGCTTACTGCTATGATCAACACCTTTCTATATTTGCAACTGAAGTACAATAATTCCCCTACTCTGCTCTTCCTCTTCTTTCCTTTGCCTCTTCTCTGCTCTGCCTTTTTGGACCTTTCTTAATATCTTTTCATTTTTTCTCAAGGACACTTTTCCACAACTCAAATATGAGTATTTATACCCTACATCAACCTTGGAATGATCATCAAGGTTGGCATCACAATCATCAACCATTAGAACAATCTCCAAGGTCGGTATTACAAACATTTACCAAATAGGTCCTGACCTATTACAACAATACACAAGGGAAATGAAATGTAGATCATGCCATGCCTTAGCTGGGACTCAAACATGATCTTCCATGCCTCAACACACTTCCACAATCTTCCAGAGATTTCCGCAATCACTGGGATCAACCAGATCGGCCAAGACTGGTTACACGCTACATTATCTAGGAACTATCTAAACACACCATCTCAATTTCTTAACACAGACCAAAGTCCAAATAGGAACATGATTAGGAGACATCCACAAGAATGCTATAATCATCAGGAGCAACCGCACGAACCTTAACCACTTTATCCATAGGAATCTTCTCACCGGAACACATGAACTTTACTGTCTTCAACTGTCATGAAAGAAAGATAGCTTGCCGACCACCAAACCACAAACCATTGAAAATGTAGGCACTTATCATCATCCCAGACTTCCCTGTAGAACTGTAGAGAAAAATACTTTATTGCGGAGGAATGCGGAGCCAAATACTATCTTCCTGTCCCAACTGAACTTATAGAAAAAGCAAGTTTCACTCTGGTGAACACAACTCACTCAGATCTTCATGCGGATGGCTCAGACCTAGAATGTAGCATCCTCAAACATACCTCTAACTTACTTCCAATCCACAAACCATGATCTTCAAGAAAAAATAAATACGGATCAGTTTACTAGACTGTTCTTTAGCATACAACTTACTGTCTATCCTGCACTTCTCTGTAACTTACTGGTTTCTTCCGGAGAGGCTAATTTTCTCAATATCCTCAACATACAAGTCTTCTAAACAAGTAATAGAAGAGGATACAGTTGACACTAATGACAACAAATATATGTTGACATCAATGACAACACCAATTAGGCACATACTTGCAACAATTTCCCCCTTTGTCATTGATGGCAACATATGATGTGAAAAAATGCAACAACCATCAAGACAAGATTCTCCCCCTTTCTCTTTACACACTTGCACTCTTTCTTTCTCCAAAATTCTCCCCCTTTCTCTTACACATTTGCACTCTAAGTTTTTCACATGACTTCTCTCCCTTTGACATTAATGGCAAAGGGTACATACTTGCACTCTTCTACTCTGATATAATCTCTCTTCTAAACTTTATTCAACTGACTGTTCCCCCTTGCTTGATGCTTTCCTGACTGCAACTGTGGTTCTTCATGTGAAGTTCTCTCCTTCTTGGTTTGTCAATTCTCACCTTAGGATCTTGCTGCTACTACCCTGTTTTCTCTGTCAGCAACACTGCAATACTTACTACTCTTTATCAGAAATTCATATCAGCATCATTTACTTGCTTCCCCTAGGAGATAACTTCATAATCTTTTTGACTTCAACAACCATCTATGATTACTACCTGCACTGCTACACCTTTTTTTTATTGCTCTGACTACTCCCTCTTAGGAGTACACATCAGACCGTATCTAGAACCTTCACATACTATCACTTCTGGAGTAACATATCTTGTCTTCTCAAAGCTTCAAAACATGACTATATCTGCAGGTTTTCTTCTGCAGGCTTCCCTTATTATCAATCTAGTTGAAAAAATGTCTTCTTTAACCTTTTACACATAACCTTGCCTTATTTCTCATGACTTCTCTATTCTCACTCAATTTAATCTCTAATCTGCTCATCTACAATTCCTTTTCTTTGCCAATGCACCTTTTCTCTTTTTACCCAAGAACTGGTCTTCAATGTGGTACTTCTGAACCACATATAATGGTCTTCAACTGCAGAGGCATACTGATCCAATCTTTGTTACTTACTTTATATATTGCTCATACTTTAGTCATTTTGGGCTTCCAGACCAGAATCCTTTTGTGCCTTGATCTACAGAGTTCCTTTCAAGTAATCTGCGATATAAATCTTCATATCATATCTTTGTGCCGAATCTCAACACTGACTATCTAGCTAGGGGATTTAGAATTTTCAATACAGCTCCCCCTGAGCCAGAGTTTCCAATTTACTTTTCGGAGGAGGTATCTACTCCAGAATCTAGTGCAGACACATCTCTGACTTTATTTACTTCTTTCTTGACCCAGACCTTGTTCATCTCCTTCTTGACTTCTTCCAAATCAACCTTTTCCACTGATTTCTTCAATTATTCTTGATTATCCTTCTTCATGTTCTTACTTCTGCAAAATCTTGCAATATGTCCAGGCTTGTTGCAATTGAAGCACATAGTATTTTTGTAACCATTGTTCCTTTCATTCATCCTTGACCTGCATAGGTTAGCTTTATGCCCAAATTTATGACATATATAAGAGTAACCACTAAAGGATTTAGTTGTTCTAATCTTGCCATAGCGGTTTCTCACTTGACTTTTACATTCATTTGCCATGTGTCCCATTCTATGGCAAGCATAACATCTAATGGAATTCTGACTAGAGGATGATGGGGTATTTTGATTTATCCTATTTCTACACCAATTAGCCTTGTGACCAAATTTGTTACATAAACTGCAATAACCATTGAAAGAAGAATACCTTTGAGTGTTTGGTTGCCTAATTGATGATCTTCTGCTTCTTTACTTCTGAATCTGTCTGATTTTGTCCTCTCCCTGACTTGCATTGAATCTTTTGTCTTTTCCAAATTTTATGCCTTCTTTGTCATCATCATTTTTCAATTCTGCCATTGACCTATCATATCTAGCAGCATTCACACTGAATTGATCTCTTTGAGCCCACACATGTTTCAGATCATCTTTTAAGTCCTCAACTTCTTCTTCAAGCTTTATGCAGACTTTAATTTTGTCTTTCAGATAGTTCTCAATTTTTGTCTTTTCTTCATTATTCTCTTTTAGAGTTTACTGTAACTGCTTAATTTGCTTTCTTAAATCTTCTTTTAAATCCATATCTTCATCTGTAGTTCTTGAGTTATCCCTGTCAATGTTGGCAATCAGGTACATATTCATTTGATTCACAGTAGCTTTATGATCTTCCACAACACTTTTTGTAGTCTGGGAACCTTCTTGTTCTTCAACTTGCAAACCCTTATTGGTTGAGATTGAATTCGCCTGGATGTTCTCAATGACTTTAACATTTGAACTTGCAACGATCCTTCCCAATCTATTGTTGTAACACTGGTAGGCTTTGGTCTAGGATGAGTATCCAAGAAAAATCCCTTCCTCATACTTGGCAGTGTCCTTTTCCATTCTGATGAGGCATTTGCTCCCAAAAATTTTAAAATATTTTATAGTGGGTATTGATCCACACCATAGCTTAGCAGGGGTCTTTCCTTCTTTAGTTGTTATCTGAACTCTATTTAGATTATAGATAGTGGTTTGAATTGCCTCCTTCCAAAATATATCTGGTAGATTTGCTTCTTCCATTAGTAATTTTGCATTCTCCTGAATAGTTCTACTTGCTTCTTTTATTATCTTATTTTTTGTAGAGAGCTATTTTTCTATCCATGGGTTTCACAAAATATATTGAAATCATTAGAGATAATTTCTTCTTCTTTGCCAATTCTCAATCCTTTGATGTTCATACTTAGCTCATTTTCAAGGGTTTCTTTAAAAATTTTGAGTGCCTCTAGAATCTCTGATTTATCTTTTAAAAACCTGACCCAAGTCATTCTAGAAAAATCATCAATAAAAAACATAAAGTACCTTTGACCATGGAGGCTTGGTATTCTTGTAGGACCACAAAAGTTTGTATGAATTAATTTCAATCGTTCAGTGGAGAATCTTTCTTTATCTTGCCATGCTTTTCTTGACAATCTTTGACATTTTCTGCAACTGATGTTGCTTGAGTAATCAATCTCTGGTAGGTCCTTCACAATCTAAACCAAGTTTGTTAAATCATCAAGATTTGTATGGCAAAGCCTTCTATGCCAAACCCAACTTTCATTGGTCTGAGATGTGTATCCAAGAAAGTCACTTTTTCTGAGATGATAGAGGTTCTTTTCAATTCTTTTTGCAATTGCTATTGTAGCTCCAGATTTTTCTTTGATTTCAAGAGAGTCATTCTCAAATACAAACTTGAATTCCTTCTTGCATAACTATCTGACACTTAAGAGATTTTGTTTCAAACCTTTTACATAAAGAACATCTTTAGAAATTGGTTTGTTGCCAAAATTTGTCGATCCTATTCTGTAGACTTCAGCAGTGCAGTCATCTTCGAACCTGACTAGCCCTTCATTGTATTCTTCCAGACTGACAAACTTACTCCTGTGACCAGTCATATGGTTTGAGTAGCTACCATCAATAACCCAACAATCTTCATCACTGGTACAAGTTTCAGACCATCTTTGATGGTTGTCATTTTGTTCTTCATGAATCGCTTCCTTGGACAATCTGCTCTTGATATCTCTTGATGAGCATTCAGGTGTATCAGAGTATTTGTTTTCCTTTTGACTCCATTAGGATCTCCCTTGAGTTGTTAGACTCTTTCCAAAAGGGACTTGGCTCTGATACCAATTATTGATATGCGTCGGACAACTGAGAGGGCAGGTGAATCAGTTGTCACAAAGACTTAAAACACTTCCTGCAATTTAAACATTCATCACTTATCCACAATTATTATGATTTAACCATGAGTGCATGAAATCAGAAACTTAACCACATATACAACATCAAACACAAGAGACACCAAATTTATGTGGAAAACCCCAAGGTGGTTTAAAACCATGAAGAGGATTAACTCTCAATATATATTGCAATCTTGAAATAATGATGTTTAGGCTTGGTCACTCCACAGGCTTAAACATACTGGCTTACTGCCATGATCAACACCTTTCTATATTTGCAACTAAAGTACAATAATTCCCCTACTTTGCTCTTCCTCAGCCTCTTCTCTGCTCTGCCCTTTTGGACCTTTCTTAATATCTTTTCATTTTCGCTCAAGTACACTTTTCCATGACTCAATTATGAGTATTTATACACTACATCAACCTTGGAATGATCATCAAGGTCGGCATCACAATCATCAACCATTGGAACAATCTCCAAGGTCAGTATTACAAACATTTACAAAATAGGTCTTGACCTATTACAACAATACGCAAGGGAAATGAAATGCGGATCATGCCATGCCTTAGCTAGGACTCAAACATGATCTTCCACACCTCAACACACTTCCACAATCTTCCAGAGATTTTTGCAATCATTGGGATCAACTAGGTCGGCCAAGACTGGTTACACGCTACATTATCTAGGAACTATCTTCACACACCATCTCAATTTCATAACACGGACCAAAGTCTAGATAGGAACATGATTAGGAGACATCCACAAGCACGCTATAATCATTAGGAGTAACCGCACGAACCTTAACCACTTTATCCATAGGAATCTTCTCACCAGGACACATGAACTTTACTGTCTACAACTGTCTTAAAAGAAAGAAGCTTGTAGACCACCAAACCACAAACCATTGCAACTGTAGGCACTTATCATCATCCCAGAATTCCCTCTAGAACCACAGAGCAAAATACTTTATTGCAGAGGAATGCGGAGCCAAATACTATCTTCTTGTCCCAACTGAACTTATAGAAAAAGTAGGTTTCACTCTGGTGAACACAACTCACTCACATCTTCATGCGGATGGCTCAGACCTAGAATGTAGCATCCTCAGACATACCTCTAACTTACTTCCAATCCGCAGACCATGATCTTCAAGCACAAATAAATGTGGATCAATTTACTAGACTGTTCTTCAGCATACAACTTACTGTCTATCCTACACTTCTCTATAACTTACTGGTTTCTTTCGAAGAGGCTAATTTTCTCAATATCCTCAACATACAAGTCTTGTAAACAAGTAATAGAATAGGATATAATTGACACTAATGACAACAAAGATATGTTGACATCAATGACAACATTGATTAGGCACACACTTGCAACAGTAGACATGTATGAAAAGTGTGGAAGCATAGACAAGGCACGTGGACTGTTTGACCTAACACCTCAAAGAGATGTCCTCTTATGGAATGCAATGATTGCAAGATATGCAAAAAATGGATTTGTTGAAAAGGCTTTAGAAACTTTCAATCAAATGCAATTGGCACATGTAAATCCAAATTCCACAACCTTTTCCAGCATCCTCCCTGCCCGTGCCAAATTAGGGTCTTTGGAACAGGGTATGGACAACCATCAAAACATAAAGGATATAACAATTTTGTCACATGTTGTAATTGGAGCTGCCCTTGTAGACATGTATGCAAAGTGTGGAAGCATAAACAAGGAATGTGGATTGTTTGACCTAACACCTCAAAGAGATGTCCTCTCATGGAATGTAATGATTGCAAGATATGAAAAAAATGGATTTATTGAAAAGGCTTTATAAACTTTCAAGCAAATGTAATTGGAACGTGTAAAGCCAAATTCCACAACCTTTGCTAGCATCCTCCCCGTCTATGCCAAGTTAGGATCTTTGGAATAGGGTATGGACAACCATCAGAGCATAAATGATATAGGAATTTTGTCAGATGTTGTAATTGGAGCTGCCCTTGTAGACATGTATGCAAAGTGTGGAAGCATAGACAAGGCACATGGATTGGTTGATAGAACACTGCAAAGAGACGTCCTCTCATGGAATGCAATGATTGCAAGATATGTAGAAAATAGATTTGTTGAAAAAACTTTAGAAACTCTCAAGCAAATGCAATTGGCACATGTAAAGCCAAATTTCACAACCATTGTCAACATCTTCCCTGCCTATGCCAAATTAGGATCTTTGGAACAAGGTATGGACAACCATGAAAGCATAAAGGATTTAAGAATTTTGACAGATGTTGTAGAATTTAAAAAGTTGTTATACCAACCTCCATCATGCTCAAACCCTTGATACAAACTCATTTTCACTAAATACCTCACGAAACACTCAACCATGAAGGACTTCTTAAGATAACTATTAGCATGATAAAATGAGACAAGACCATCAAAAATCTCTCCTTACAAGCCTTAGAGATGATGTTGCCACCTATCATAAATGATGTTTGGACTCTTGAAGAACATTTTTCTAATAATGGGAAACTTGTAACAAATATTTGATGGTGTCATGCACAACAATCAGTATCACTCAACGATGATGCATGAATAAAAATGATAACAATTCAATGCAACCTTTAAGAAAAGCCATTGTATCTCAATGAAATATATGCCATTATAACCTTCAAACAAATTCCATAGAACTCAATGACATATATGTCATTAGACCCTTCATGTAAAAGTCATGTATTCTCGAGTCAATGTCACTTAACCATAATGCATCAACAAGAACACTAGGCACACTATAAGAGTTTCAATCAACCTTAAAAAAACCCATACAACAAAATGACATATATACCATCAAATCCTTCAAACAAAACCCATATAATGCAATGACATATATTTCAATATAGCCTTCATATAAAAGTCATGATCATGCACAAGATTGAATGTCAATAACCATGATGTATGAATAAGAAGACTATGCACATAGTCATAGGAGTTTGATGCACACTACCCATGATGCATGCATGACACTTGTATGATATTATGCCATATATTCCATTCAACCCTTATGTACACCATATATATATGTATATGTCATTCAACCCTTATGCACACCATGTACATATGAGAGAGATAGTGATAGAGACAGAGGGAAATATAGAAGCATAGAATAGGTACAAACAATTAAAACCATTTAAGCTATGAATACGCATAAAAAATTTATATACATTAGTCTCAATAAAGCCATGAAGGCATACAAATGTCATCAAAACATCATACAATGCAATGATGCCAACATTGTCTCTCAAACCACAAAATGTCATCAATATATATAGTCATACAAATTACATTATGAATATGCCATGTAAAGGCATAAAAAGTGTCTTCGTCGTAGGTAGAAAACACTAAATTATTGAAACATTTGACCTCTCTTTGCCCGACTAGAAATTGAACCTCAATCCCCTGAATTAGTTGTTGTCTTGCGTCGTTCTAATCTCCTATGTTCTTCACTATTTTGTATTTCAAGATGTATATAGAAATTATAAAATTAGATACTATGCCAAACTCTATAACTAAAAAATATTATTTTAAAATGATATAAAAATTTAATATACACACTTACAACATATTGGTAGTCTAGTTGTTCTTGTCTATGACACTCGACATCATCAAGAAAGGTCTATCTTCGGATAGGTGTGTTTACATCAATCTATAGCATAATAAAAATGTATTTATCATTTTTTTCAAATACCTAATGATGTCAATTGAGACAAAATAATCATAATTAAATGTGTATGTTCATACTCATACCTGTGTTAGACACGTTGCTAATGAAATTGCTGCAGAAACACTGATATCCAAATTCTCTCGTGTCCCAAGAGTTGTGATAGCTGAATACATCAACTAAACAAACAATAACAGATTTAACTCAAAAACTCTAATACGCATAAGTAATAAAATTAGATTTTGCAAATAAAAATTTAAAATGAGTTATAGTGCACCTCAGTGTATCTAATGCCACAACTAACCATATGAACATGCATGTTAGATGGAGATGTAATGCCCACCTGTTCAACAAAAAATTGCATTTTCAAATATTTAACATTATTCTAAATATAAAATAATTTTTTTTATATATTAGATTTTTACCTCTAAAATAGATGCACCTGTAGAACTTGTTGATGGGATTGTCAATGTCATACCATTGGGCTGTGACATTACATCCTAAAATGCATAATATATGCACATAATTTTAATTCAATTCTATAATTAAAAATTAATTTACATTTCAAAATTTAAGTATAAGATATAAAAATCTTATAAATTCATATAAAAATACTTATGTGATCAACAAAAAATCATTTAATAGCTCATCATCCATCACCACATCATCTAATTGATGACCTCGTACTGTTGGATCACCCACTCTTCTGCTAAAACATCTAAAATGACAATGAGTGCATTTGTGGGAGGTGGCACCCTCTGCACCCTCTAGATCACAATCTACTCCATAGCATAAATTAAAACAACTAAGGCACAGGTGAGAGCTAGGATCACTAGAGTTGGATGGTTGTGCTGCTTGATTATCTGTTGAAGCAAAAGATTGAGATACCTACATGCCATGTTGTACAAGTGTGTTTGTGAGGCTAGCAATAGCATGGAGAGTCTACATGTCCATAGTCTCCTTGAAGATTAATGGAATCGTCACATGATGGTTAATTTTTTGTCCTAGTGGTCTATGTGAATGGTTTGCATCTTGACAAGCTCCCATTCTATGTTGGGAAGAGCCTCCACCTCTACCCTGAAACTCCCTCATCAAAATAATTGGGAATTTTACGAAGAACAAACTCACAATGAAGTTTCCTGAGAAAATATAATAGTACATCATGGTTATTACATGGAGGTTGGTCAAAGACCATCCACCACCTATCCCAAAAAATATTTCTTATTTCATTATGATTGCACCAATGTATTGGAAATCTCTTTGAAGTCACAGGAAGCAGTGCATTGGTTCTAGGATCAGTAAAAAGAGCACAAATTTGTTCTTTTGTTATCTCTTTTTTACATCATTGTAGGACAATTTTGTTGCATAGAATTCATGACATGATTCTTTATATATTTTCCATTCATCCATTTGACTCGTCACCGAGTCAACATTCTTCATCATTTCTTCCAATGATGAAGCGAGTGATGTATGGTGCGGGTTTAATATTGATGCCTTCAATTTTGAAACTATTTATGTAAGTTGATTTTTATTTTCTTCTAGATGCCCTAACAAATCCTCTTGACTTTGTCCAGGGTTTCTTGGAAGTGTTGGAGGAGATTGGGGTGTTGCAGGGTTCTCTTATGGCATTTCCTCATCCAAAATTTGTTCCAGGTTAGGGTCTATAGGATATGATATAATTATTTTTTTAAATAAGAAATTCATAAGAAACAATCAAATTTATTGAAATGCAAACTAATTTGTTTACAAAATGCTAAAATCATCAACCTACCTCTTCTCCGACATGACATAATAGCAATTTTGATTGCAAAATGGTGTAATTTCAAGAACATGAACGCGTTTTGAAGCTCCAAAGTGTACACAAGATGGGCAGAGGGTCGCGGCCAAGGGAAAAAACACAAAAATAAGTTTGTTTTTCGCTTTTTAAATGGTCAAAATGCGCTCAGGTTTTGGGCTTCCAAAATGCAATTATGTTTGGGGCTTCCAAAACGTGAGCGCATTTTGGAATCCCAAAACACGAGTGCATTTTGGAAACAAAAAACTCAAGCGTGTTTTGGCTTGGGCTTTACCAAGCCATAACACGAGCGTGTTTTGTGATATTCAAAATAACAGGCTCACATTTTTTCTAAACATTCTCTCATTTTGTCTAAAATTAGACATTTGGCCACTTTTTTGTATAGCATTTCCATGAACTCACTCAATTTTCATATTTTCTCATTATCTTGAAATATGTGTAAGTCAATATTCTATGATAGGTTATGATGCGTAGGAACTAGATTTTATGATAGGATGGAGAAGTGTTGCAAAGCATCTTGCATGGGGAATCTAAGCGCCCAAGTTGGGTTATGCCAAGTTGTAAGAGAATCAATTATTATTAGTCAATTATGATGGATTCTCTTACATCTGTAATTGTTGTCATATATAACATATTTATGAGGATGTAAGAGCATTTGTCATACCTATTTCAGGTAAATTTAGGGTGCCCAAGTTTGGAGGGTTGTAAGAGAGTTGTAAGGGAATTTTGTACAAGTGTCATTTGCATGTTAAGAGGTGTTGGAATATGTGCCATGTGGATTTGGATGCCCACCTCTTGTATCTTCCTCTAGAAGCTTCCTTCATGCTTGATATTCTTTATAAATAAGGTGCTTGTTGGAGTAGTTTGTATGATTCATTTGCAGGTACTATTATGCTGCTAGGATTACTCTAGAATATCAATAGTGGTGAACTCTTGTAAGATCTTAGCCCTATAAGTGTATTGTAACCTTCATTGTTTATAGATTAATACATTGGGCTATGCTTTGGAGTGTAGGGTTTTTTACTTGAAAGGGTTTTCCCCACGTATATGTTGTGTTGTGAGCTTTTGTATTTGCATGTGATGTTATTTGATCTCTTTGTATTGTGTATCTTGAATTATTGTAGTTGTTAAAAGATAAAAATTTGTACAACTCATTAGATCGGTGTAGGAAGTGTATTCTGCGTACCTTGCTTCCTTTCAGGGTCAATGCTACCCCCTTGGGTGTATGGAGCAACGACCTTGATCTTATTTGCTATAACCTCCAAAATTAAATGTGAGTTTTCTTGATGCTAAGCTAATGCATTTCTATCCTTCTCTTTCTTGAAATCTTAGTAAAAACCTAGATCTATGTGTTCTATTGTGTTAAATCTTAGCAAAAACCAAGATCTATATGTTAAATATTAGGTCATTTCTACCCTTCTCTTAAAGCTGGTATTGTGTTTGTTCAAGATACGTTTGTGAAAGAGGTGGTGAAATGTTGAGTTCATCAATATGTAGGAATGAACAAAAACCTTCTTATTGTGTAATGGAAAAATTTTAATAGCATATGATGACTACTTTCTGTGGATGCTCTATGGGATTGGGCACATCCATTAGCACAAAGATCAAATATTGTCTAAAGATTGGTATCTCTCTAATTGTATTGTATCCTTAGCATTCACATGCTTTACTATACCCTTAATTTAGAATTATTCTTCCATCTAAAATTAAATGTGGGTTTCCTTGATGTTGAGCTAAATTTCCCCAGTTATCCTTCCCATGTAGCAATCACTCCTTCCCAAACCAAAATAATTTAATTCTTGTAGCTATCCTCATGTGTAGTGAACTGTTCTTGGAATGTGTAGATAATCTTAACTTAAAATTGCCACCCTTTGATGACCCTCTCTTGCTTTAGCCTTACCTAGAAAATCGAACCTCCTCAGGTGTAGGGTCAATGTCACCCCCTTGGGTGTATAGAGCAACAATCTTGATCTTGTCTCCTATAACCTCCAAAAATAAATATGAGTTTCCTTGATGCTAACTGCATTTCTACCCTTCTCATGATTGAAATCCTATCAGAAATCCATAAATACCCCCTCCTGTCCCTCATTTTAACACCACAAGCTGTCAATTTCCTTCTATTTCTTGTTTACGAGCAAAATTTCTCTTGAATTGGCATTCTTGGGGAAATACATCTTCGAGGTACTATCATGATTTCCCTACGAATTGTGGACATTGACACGAGCATTTATTTCTACCTAGGTCTTGATTTTACCTAGTTTCCACTATACTACTTGTTGTGCCTCGCACACATGCCCCATTTTGCGAAACGGGGACCCCTTTTTCTCAAATTTTGGTTTAGAGTATCAATTTAGTTTTCACTTCCTAAGTTATCAAAAGATGGTTAATTGCATTTCTTGCCATGCTTGAAAGGTTTGTGTCATTAAGTCATCCAGAAATAAGCCTTCATTAAAATCAAGTCTGAGTGTCTTTTGCGCTAAAAACCCCTTCATCTGACTTTTGCGTTGAATTTCAAGTCATCCAACTTAGCGTTGTTTTCACCACCAACTGCCTAAGTGCTAAAATCTTCATTAACTGACTTTTGCGCTGAAATATTTATCACCAGATCAAGCGTTGGAATTGCAATCATCTGACTTTGCACTGAGAAGCGCATCCTCTGACTAAGTCAGACCACAATAAAATTTGCACTCAGTTTGACAACCCTGAAACTAGTGCAAAGCGCTCAAGGAGCTTTCACCTAATCTTGCGGTAAAAGTCACGGTAACCGACTAAGTCGGTGACCCTCAAAAGTCTCGCAAGGTCAATGGTCCCAAATTTTTGCGCAAAACCCTAAATTTCTGCCGCACACCATGATGTCGCTTTGTACTCCCTGCATTTATGGCAATCACAAAGGGAGGATGAATGTGTTTTTTGACCCGTTTGAGCTCATTTTTTCATTTCAAAATTGACTAAAAGAGTTCTGTGGAAGGATTTGGACCCAACCTGCTACGAAATTAATCTCAAATTTAAATGAAAGCATCACTGCCTGCGCGATTCTATCACATTTATTTCTACAAATCAAGTAAGTGTTTTGTTCCTGGGATTAGGGTTTTGATTATAAGTTAGGGTTTGCAAAAATGGTGTTTGTTCCATGCCAAATGAAATTTCCATTTCTTTAAGGGTGAATTTGCAAACGTATTCAATGATGGATGATTAGTTTTTAGGGTTTTCTCTATGTTTAAAAAGCATCTTGTCTAGAAAACCTTAGTTCAAAAATAGGTCGGGTTGTTGGGATATTAAAAGTCGATTGTGTCAAGACCAAAACAGAGCCCATTAAAAATTGTGTTGAAGCCCCATTAGATTCTGCACATCAAACCCTCAAGAAAATGTGATTGAAAGCAATACATACAGTGACCTATTGATTCGACGCTAAAAATTTGTCCGACTGACCTCTAAAATTCACAACCGGGCCAAGTTGGTTGGTAATCCCGAAAGGTCCTGCTAAAACTCAGAAACCCGCTTAACGTTTAAAACCCAGTCATCCTACTTAGCATCAAAAAATTGACTTATAAAACCTTGTAATAATTTTTAAGTCAGTCGGCACCATTGAAAATCTCTGCCAACACCTTAGATGAAGTCATCGCTAAAAACATTATCTTCCAATCTAGTGCTAATTTCTGCCTTAACCGACTTGGTCGGATGGCACTCAAAACCCCACGGAACCTCAATGCTCACTTTGTGCTCAAAATTGCCTTGTCTGACTTGGCGCTAAACTTCACCTTCTCCAACTAGGTCAGACACACCCAGAAAACCTGCCAAGTCAGTGAATCTCTAAAACAGTGCCAAAACATTTTGTGTGACTTGCGCCAAAAATCACTTTGTCTGATCTGCACTTAAATACCTCCTCACTGACTTAGTCTGTCATCCCTCAAAATCGTGCAAAGTCCGTTAGTCTTCAAATCCGTGCAAGATACAAAGAAGCAATCCAACGCTAAAAACCATCTAGTCTGACTTGCACTGCAAAACTAACCTACCGACTCCCTAGACTCATTTGAGTCGGTCACACCTTAATCTTGCACAATGTCAAACGTTCATGAAATCCGCACAAACATCATAATGGCCGAGAGATCAAAATTACAGTATACCCTATAGGTTGGATGACCTCAAAATTAGTGCAAGGTCGGTTGACCCCTGATCTAGCGCTTTGTCCCTCACAGGTCGGATGACCCTCATGTTAGTACAAAACCTGCAAAATGATTGTTCTGATGAAAGTTTCAAAAGGTAAATGATCTCTTGGGAAGAAATGAATACTGCATTAATAGAATTATGTTGTTTTGCATCTCTTGATTCAAATTGAGGAGTATTTAAGCATTTATTGCATAAGTTAGCATAGAATGTAATATTGTTTATCATTTTCATCATGTAATGAGTGCAATCACTGGTAAATTTTAGACTTGTGCATTTCATAGGCATGCATTTATCACTTAGTTGGATGGATATTGATCTCATTTAGCATAACATGACTTAGTGGTGTAGCATTTGGCTTGATACTCATGGATTTAAAACTTAGGAGTTGGGAAAACCATTCAAATGCATCAAGCTTATAAGGTCCAGTCATGTAGGTTAAATGACTGCGAGAGCCCAAACTCTAAGGTACGAATTCAAAGGCATCCCTCCCGAAACCAAGATCACTACTGGATGGAAAAACATAGGAGACACTGATCTAGGTCATATTGACTTAGATGACTTCAGGCTTCGAGTATTTGGGCCCAATCCAACCTCGAGGGCCAAAAAGTGAAAGACAGTGGGATTGCAGAGGTTGCTGCCTTCCCTACTTCAACCCAGTGTGTAGAGTTAATAGTTGCTTTTGCTGATAGATATGATATAATGACCAGGACTATACAGACTCACAATGGAAATGTGCTAGTAGACCTAAGTCCACCATCCTTAGCTGAAATCTTTGGGATCCCATGGC
This sequence comes from Cunninghamia lanceolata, assembly GCA_027924645.1. Taxonomy (NCBI): domain Eukaryota; kingdom Viridiplantae; phylum Streptophyta; class Pinopsida; order Cupressales; family Cupressaceae; genus Cunninghamia; species Cunninghamia lanceolata. The sequence continues at coordinate 728,117 of BSBN01000680.1, read as the reverse complement.
ACCCAGTGATGACCATGCTAGACAAAACAGGTGCAGAGGCCACATATAAGAAAGATACAGACACATGCAAGAAACACATAAATGAAAACTAGATGAAGAGAAAAAGGTTTGTTCTTATCAAACTTCCTCAGGTTCTATACAGAAGTGATTTTCACGATGAAATAGGAAATTTGGTGACTACTCAACAGAATATATGGACTACCCACAGCATCAACTTTTGAAGGGTGGATGTTCTTGGTAATTGAGGAGATAATGAAGGGAACCAAATTCTATTGGGCACAGATATTGAGTGATAACATGCATGAGGCATTCAGTAATTTTAGAGATAAGCAATTTTTTAGATGGACCTCTTAAATGTGGTATATGCATTGGCAAGGAAGAATGAATATGATGGACTGTCAAAGGTAGGGGTAGTCGGAAATGATGAACAACATCAAATTAAAGTTTATGAATGTTACACGCAACTGGCACTGTCCCAATCTCTTATCCATTTCAAAAGAGTGAATGATGCCTTCACCATGTACATAACTAGATTGCTGCAAGGAAACACAACCCTTAGAATATCCACTAAGGCCATGAATGAAGTTACAAAATATGGAAGGTGGTACATACAATTCAAGAAATTCACTTATCTAAGAATTTAGGGCTTCACAGGAATGGCCTACAGATTGCCTCATTACCCTATAGACAAAGTAGTCCTTTAGGAACTATCAAGGTAGTTAATAACTTGTGCAGAAAGACTAAAACATCTACATAGAACAAATGTTTAATTTCCTATCCGGTTAGGTAAGGGTAACTATGCATGTGTTTTCCTAGGGGCAGTTGAACACTCAGATACAGAGCTCCAACTACTTAATCTCCATTATCACACAAAGAGAAATCATTTTGATCCAAATAGAGTAATGGAAAGATTTGTGAGCAAGAAGTTGTTTCACAAGGTGCACTTAGAAGATTTTTGGGCCAATTGCATAGATGACTATGAATTAATGAAGAGGGCCCATTCAAGATTATCCTTGGGATTCGTAAGGAAATTCCACATCATAGCAGTCCCGGATCAACTTGAAGATGATGAGAATGTAATGCATAGAGGAGCTTGGGAGGCACAGTACCACCAACCAATTCCCTTGCCAAATTGGACCAATGCCAAAGAGAGCTCTTTGGATGAAGTGATGAGAGAGCCAATAAGACTAAGGCATGGGTCAGAAGCCAAGTTATTGTTTTGGAAAGACAAGGAGTGCAACTCACATACACTAAAATTGAATCTGAGGAGTCCGGAGATGAAGAAGATACCCCCATCGAGATAACAGATGAAGCAGAACCAGTTCAGAAACCTGCCAGGAAATCAGATAATGAAGAACATGTACCCCTGGCAGAGAAAGCTAAAGCAAAGAAAGTGAAAAGGGCTGCTCCTAAGGCACAGAAGAAAGACATGCCTCTTGCCACAAGGACAAGGGCATCAAAGAAGAGAGATATTCCTAATGGGCGGAGTGAAGGTTCAAAAATAAAGAAAACTAAAGTGAAGACCACTAGCACAACGATAGAAGCTTTCGCTGCTACAACACCAGATAGCACAAATTTGCCAGCAACTTCTACACCCCTTGCCTCCCAAATTGTAAGTACTGCCACACTTTCTTCTGTTGATTTAACTACATCTTCTCTTGCTATTTTAACCACTGCCCCTGTTGTAATCATACAAGAAGATGCCTCTATTGTCTCCCCATCGGCAATTGCCATTTCAATAGCCTCGTGCCAATTAGTAGCAAACTCAAGTACTCCAAGTGGCCCCATTTCTTCCATTGTTGCCTCTTCACTCTCTTCCATTTCCACCATGTCTATGCCTTCCATATCCTCCATTTCACTCTCCACTTCCTTCTCCTTGCCACCTATTTCCTCCATCCTTTCACCATCTTTCCCTATGCCTTCTTCTTCCATCACCGCACCTATTGTCATTTCTTCTGTCCTACTGACCTCTCCCATTTCACCCACCTTGGGGTTTTCTTCATTTGCTAACTTGGCACAAGTTAGTTTGTCTTCATTAGCGACAACCCCACTATCCTCGATTTTAAGTTCACAAGCTATACCAATTCAAGAATCAAACACCTTGTCTGTACCATTGCTGCTCGGGATAGAAAAGGTATGCATTGAATTAGGTCTTCAAGAACTAGAGATTGAAAAGGATACACTTGAAGAACCCTTTCCACAAGAAGAAAGTGTTGAGGTGATAGAAATTTCTGATAGCCCTTCGGAAAAGAACTCAACAGAAACAATCTTGGGAGCTACCCATAAAGAGATATTAGTAAACTAGAGAAATATCGAAGATGAAGAAGAAGATACAAATGAAGAACCAGAGCGAGAACAAAAGTTACTCAAGGAGCCACCCAGCACAAACAATGAAAATCCTGATATTTCTAAAGAGTCCTCCTCCACAGCACCTGATTGGCTGCAAAGCAGGATTGCCTATCTAGAGCCTCAGGTTAAAATCATGAAATTGGATCTACAGACAACTCTAACACAGACACAGAAGCCAAAGAAACATAAAAAGGCTAAGGTATAGTCTAGAATCTATAGGGATGCGACAGGAGCCTGAATAGCAGAAGTGGTTGTCCCACCGGTTGATGCAAATAGAGAACAGGTCAGAGCTGAAGACTACACCATAACGACTGTTAACTTGGGACCTGCTACGAGAAGTCAAAAGGTTAATGAATTCAAAGGCTTTGTTTCTTCCATCTTAGAGCAGTTAGACAAGGATGAACTTACCGAGAAGGAACTAAAGCGACAAAATGAAGAATTCAAAGCATGCTTGCAATTCTTAATAAAACCCCTGGATTCTGAAGGTGAGCTTAGGATAGTCCCTACTTTGTTGTCAAAGGACGAAGTAACAAAGCTCGATGAAGTTAGGACAATGGCTATTGGAACCCAAAAATGGATGATTAAGGTATGTCAGGAAGGATGTGAGGCCATTGATTTTGCAGCTGAACTTCATAAAAACTTCTACAAATTATAGGACCATTGGAAAGAATTGCATGATGAATGTGACCCTTTTGATGAGTATTATTCTCAGGTGTTCCCTTGGGTACAAGCAATAAAAGAACTGCCTGCTCAAACACTGGTATCTGAGAATATCTTGATAATGGATAGACTACATAAAGAAGTGAAATGGTACCAACAGATAAAACTAAGGAAAGAAGTTTTTGATAATGTCAGGGAAGCTTATAAGGTGGCAGATAATAATATATTATCTTTTATCTATGAGATAAATGATTTATTGAAGGACTTCCTTATAATGGGCTATGATGATTTGGCTCCATACGATGTACAAGGGTGTAAAGATATACTGCATAAAATAATCTTTGAGGAGACTGAATTGGATGTCGTGGGCAGATTGGATAAAGTCAGTGATCTCCGGACTAACTTCATTACATTTCATAAATGAAGAAAGGAAGTTGAAAAAATGTATATCCAATACAGTCAGGAGCTGGAAATGTTCAGATACAGAGTGAGTCACATCGAGAACTTGGACACCATCGATATAAATCCAGTACTATCAGCATGGGTGGCGTACAGGAACAAGGAGGCAGAACAAGACAGAATAAATTTAGATGAAGAACAATAGTATATTTTTGAATATTTGGAAATGTAATCCCATCATAAATATGTATTTCTATATTTAGAAGCTCATGTGACTCTATTTTGTCTTTATTCTGTCTCAAAAATTGTCTTTTCAATATGTATATTCAAATGGGTAGTTAATTTGTCTAAGTTCAATGTATTTAGAGGTCATTTTTTGTCCTTTTCATAAGAGACAAATTGTAATCCGGGAATGTAATGAGCTATTACAAATGCATTTAATGATGTTAAATCTGGACCGTCGGTGGAGTTAATCTCCACCATTCATTCAAAAACTTAGTATGGCACCTCTCCTATATAAAGGGCTGTCATTCTTCTCATTGGGAAGACTCTTGATGCCAAATTGTTGATGCTCTGCCATTTGAAGTTAATACAAAGCAAGTTTCTACAGTTTTCCTGAGAATTTGTTCATTGTGTTGCTTATTTAGTTTCATGGTTCACTTCATGATCTACAATTAGTTAGTTGTGCTTTTGCAATGTTAATGTTTTGTTAAAGGTATTTGATGAATGTTCCTAGTCCATACTTTTAGTTGCTTGTTGACTGTAAGTGACTATGTAAAGTTAGCCTGGGCTTTAATTTGTGCTAAGTTCATTTACATTTCATGATTTAAATCGTGCCATTACTTGGGTGTTTGATAAATGAATGTGATCTGAAAATCTTTAATTCCCACTGAAGATAGCATCATTTTCTGTAGTGTTGTAGCAACTAGTCAGCTTGGTTACTTAGGAAATTGGTTTCATTTCAGAACATTTGTCTACCTACAACAATCTTCACATTGTGAATGTCACTTAGGAATCTTCTAAACCCTATTCCTTTTTTATTTTCTTTCAAAATCAACTATTAGTTTAGGTTTTTCAGTAGCATTTTACACTATCATAATAGCTAAAATTATAAGGGTTTGCATGAATTGTTGTCCAAACGGTTCAATCTATCAAACTGCATGTAAGACCCCTTGTAGGAACATCTAGTACATTCCAACTGAGAGATTCCAAGCACGCTAAGACCTAGCTGTATTATCATTGGAGTAGTCTTACCTAGGGTAAGATACTTTTCCAGAGAGGTGAAATATCTGTGTCACCTACGTTGTTGTGTACTTAAAACACCATCAACACTACCCATATTCCCTACCATTTCCATTAGGATTTTACATCCAGTGTGTTTCTATTTGTTGCCCTTTTTCTTTTGTCCCCATGCCTCTTTCGAGCACCTAGTTCCCTGTTTCCATTTTCATCTTAAATTAGGGTTTCTATTAACATGCCTTTATAGCTTAGATCTAATTTTCATATTTTGTCATTATCATATCATGTGTACCACATTTACATACCCACAGTGGGACTAACCATGAAAGACTCCCCTTTAACCATTTTCTTTTGTAGGGTTTCCTTTATGAACTTATGCTTGTAGGTTATTCACAAAGCATTTTGTGTAGGTTCAATGGGGTTAATAGAAAAGTGCTCAAAATTACATCAAGGAGATCCTCTACAAATTTTAAATTGATTCCTACCCAAGGAGATCCTCTACAAATTTTTGGGTGAAATCCTTCTGACTCATCATTTTCATTGCATTGTTAGATTAGTGGCATATTTTATATTTTATTATAGTTTTGGCTCAATTTCTCGGCATATGAAATTGAAAATAAATCAAATTTGTAGACTATCATATTCTAGCACAACAAGTTTCGATCAATTTTAGGTTAAGGTCAAGGCCACCCCTTCGACATAGTACTTTTTCATAGATGACATTGGACCTACCTCAGATCATCTCCATATTTCAACCACCGTCTTTGCATCCAATTCTAATTTTTCTTTATAACTGTCATCCCTCTCTATAGGTGCATTTAATTCCTCTTTCTCACTATTAGGCATACTTTTGCAAGTGGTTGTTTCCATTTCTAGTCTTGTTGAGTTTAGTCTCTAGTGTTTTGTTAGACCTACCTATAGTGTTAGCTAAATAGAGTTGGATTAAAGTGAAAGGAGTTCATTTTATTTAGTTTCTTGCACATAAAAAAGAATCTAAATTATTCACCTGCATATGTTTTCTTTTTAGGATCTTTTATTTCAATCCAAAGGCATGCAGAAATAAATCTAAAACAAACAACTTTAGATTTGAATTCCAACTTTCTTACCTCTTTTTACTAGTTATTTTGAGTTGACTTAACACATGTATGTTTATGCAATGTCATGATTTCTTAAAGACATTCATTTGTGCATTAAAACATCATCTAGAAAATATAGGACATCTTGAGGAGATTTTTTTCACCTATTGAGTTGGTAAACTCACAAACGGTATCCCTAGACACTGCCTTGATAGCTTCTACCATTTGAAAGATGAGGGTGAATAAGTTTTCAAGTGCATATTCTGTCAAGTTAATTTGATGTAGTACAAAATAAAGTTTGTATGAATGATTAAGTCTGCAATGATCATGATTAAACTCGTGGGAGTGAAAAGTGAAATGCAAAGTTCTTTGAGACAACACAAAGCCTGAGATAGTCATTTGGTGAAGGCCATTAATATCCTTGAGATGAAAAATTAGTTTAGAACATCATCCACATCACTCTTCCATCATCAATTCCAATGTTAAGTACTCTTATTCCATGCATTTATTTTTTGTGTATTTATTATGACTATTTGTACCAACTCTAATCAATCTAGGTTAATTTGGCTAATTTATTGCATCTCCTTAATTTGGCTAGATCATTTATGTAGAGTGCTATTGTAATGGTGAAATTTGCATACCCATGCTAATTCCCATACAGTGTTAGTCCCATTGTGATGGAAATGCTTAATACAATTACAACTCGACAAATTGTGTGCTACTGTGTAAAGTTGTGATGCCCACTTTTAAAGTCAGACAAAACCAAGTACAAACACAACTTTTTTTTTGTACAACCTATACATAGCTACCATGTGCACAAACATGCACAACCATTATCGACACCTCAACTACACTAGCACAAGCACCACTATACAAGGGAGAGAAGCATGTAGGTGTCACACACATAGAAAGAGAGCACCATACTCTCCCATAAAGTGAGAGCAATAACCACTCAAAGTGAAACATTCTCCCAAGAGGATTCACAAAAGGAAAACCTCACACAAGTAGGGAGTTATACCAACTCCATCTACTAGGTAGCATGCATACACTATATGGAAAGGCACCTATGATAGCAAAAGATTTAAGTTAAAGAAAGATGACAACAACCAATTCATATATTTAGTTTATTAATTTGGGTATAAATATGTATGAGAGTTCAATTTGAAACAAGCATAACCCTACTCCATTCTTTAACATTAGCATAAGGATCCCAAGCAATTATATCTTTACTACAACCATTAATCCATTACCTCTACTAGAAACTAACATGATACCTAAATCATATACCTCTAAGATGGTTTAGAAGAAGTAATGTGCACATAATTTTCTTACAAGATACATTTTACTAGCTCAAGTACTTCTACCAATTTGAAATCAAATAAAAAGCTAATGTACATAGGTTTTGAACCATTACAACCACAAGAGGACAATACAACAAGAGAAGCCCCATGCTCATTTCAATTAAGCAAGGATAGGCATCAATAATATTATTTCTTCCTAGTTCCATTACTCTTTGGAAACATTCATAAAAAAGAAGAGATAATTAACTACCTAACATAATAAGGTCTATTCATTTTCTCCCTATATATAGATAAAATTTATGAGAAAGGGAAAAAAATTAGGTAGTAGAACCCATCCAAATGTTTATGTTCACAAAAACTAATTGCTATAAGAAGGTAAAGTAATATGAGTCACCAAAACACCTAAAGCTTCTACTTCCATGATATAAGAATATGATAATATGAAAGTACATAAAAAATTTAGTAATCCAATCCACTAAGCAACATGAGCATTTAATACATTCCCTAACATAGTAGGATAAAATGGGAGGTTCGCTTTTATAATTTGGAGGTTTCCTCACATGAATAGGGTTAGTTATGTTATGACAAGTGACACAATATTAACTATATTCTAATTATCCAAGTGATAACACAAGGAAGGAAGAGGTACAATAAAAAAATATTTTCATTCTTCACCATTTACACATTAGCCATCTAGCATAGGGCAATAGGTTAATAATTCATTTAATGCATAACTATATATCTCATTCTATCACTTCTTGTGCTACTAGAGGAGATGAGAGTGATTATAGAGGATTATTTTTGCATACACACATTAATGATCAAGATTCTTTTATGTCACTATTCTACCTTATTCATTAAAGCCATATGTTTCATCTACTAGCTCTTTTAGTCTATAAAATGTATTTGCTTTGAATAATAAGTGCTAAACAATTAGGAATACTAGCGAGATATCACCAGAGAGGTAAAAATTATTGAATACGCAAGTCATTCTCCACTCAAATTTAGACATACACCTCATTTCTAAGAGGAAATAACTATAGAGAGAGAGAGACCTCAGTTCAATTCAATGTTAGACATCCATTAATTCACATACAATATTTATTTATTTTGTATAAAGTATTTCATGACTTTTTGCAAAAACATTTAATTAATTTTGAACTTGAAACATTAAATTAATATCCTTGGGATGAACACAAACCCTGAGATAGTCCTTGGGAATCTTTTCATTTGGAGCAAAAAAAGTAATTTAATTTGCATCAAAGTCATTTAGGACGTCTTCGTTGCTTGCAATTATTGTCCTCGACCATTTCCACAATCGTAAAGCCTATCCAATCAAGGGGGTTGACCTAGGAGAACTTGGCCCCCCGTGATTTGACAATTTTCACAAGGCACTCTTAAATACCAATAGTCCTTAATGATCGCCAAGGAGTAGAATTCAAGGCAAACTAGGCAAACATCTTCGTGTACAATAATCGAAGTTGGATCCATGGATCACACAACAAATATGTGCTATGCAGAAGTGACCCAGAGTTGTGAGGTCGACATGTGTAGAGGTCACACACTAGAATAGATTTTGAGGCACTTACCAGACATAGAGGATCTACTTTTAGTCCCTGGGCTAATCAATGAGCTACAAATTATCAACTTCCACATTCCCACTTCCATTCAAGAAATAAGTACACTTTCTCTTACAAATAAATTTTCTATAATGATATTAATGAATTTGCATACTTTATCATTCGGACAATTCAATTAAGTTGATGCATTGGCTAAATTAAATTAACATTAGGAAAGTGTAACAAAATATATAAATATATTAAATCAAAAGAAAACAAACATTGTAATACAAACAAACTGAGCCGTTGCAGAAAAGCAAAGAGCAAATGACAATTCAGTGGGGAGAGAAGGGCAATTCAAAATCGGGAAGGCCGTTGAGGAAGGGAAAATGCAGTTGGGAGATGAATTCAAAAATAGAAAGGCCGTTTTGGAAGGAGGGAAAGAGCAAATTCATCAATTCTCCTCTTTGTTTTCCTTTGTTTCGATCCAAACTTTTCTGCCCCTGTTTTCTGTTTTTTGTTTGACAAATAGTTTTGATTTTTTGAACTTTGGCTTGGGTCTTTTGCTTTAGCGTGCACGCTGGTCAGTCTATTTTATGCATTTTCTGGTTCTGGTTTGGTTTTCTACTTTGGTTTTTATATGGCGGCAGGCCGCAGCAGAGGAAGACGAACACAGAGGAGGCGGCAGATGATTTTTTTCTTAATCTAGGTACTCTCCTTAATACTGTGGGTTTCTGTAAGTTAGCATTTGTGTATGTTATAAAAATAATCCTACACAGCTAATTTGTTTGTATGCATATTTCCCCTGTATTTATACATTGTGCTGTCTGCGAGATAGAGATAGAGACAATATAATTTTCATGTGAACCAAATTTAAGGCAATTTCGATAGGTTTGATTGTTAAACCCATCCATCCATCCTCTCACTCACTGAGATTGATAAGGAACACAGGCTTAGAAATGCTTTGTGAAACTTTGGTAATAAACATCTGAATTTCTTTAACCTTTTTCCTGTATGACTAATAATTTTCTGTCTGTAGCGTAATAAGAAACAGAGGGATTTGTCCTGCGCAGGGAAAAGCTCATAGAAACATATGGTTAAGGGGGAGCATTTTCAGCCCACAAACAGCAATTGAATATTCACACATTCTTTTCTGGCAGCAGGTCAAGTTTTTTTAATATCCAATTCTCTCTTTTTGTGCATTTTGTAAAACGATTATTATATGTACCAGCAATATAAAGAATAAGTGTTTGTTCTACAACTTATAAATAGGCATCAACAGCAACATGCTACATCTAAAGTTATTTCTATCTACCCATATGATGCATAAATGAAGATGACAATAAAGAATGTTTTCTTGCTAAAACTCTGGTTAAATGGGTGGATGCTGCTGGCACTGAAATATAGTATCAGTGCCATGACTGTAGCAAATGAAAAGGGTAGAATCAGAATATGTGGCAAACAATTTGAAATTGTCCAAAATTTTAAATGAAGGTTAACCTAACCACAGGAAAATATTAATTTCAAAGCTTTGTTTTCCTAGGAAATTTACTGGAGATACACAGATGTTTCAACTTCTGGAACAAGGGCTCCTCTAGAAAGGAATAAATGTTTTTGTGGAGATGCTGACTGACGAGGTGTTAGATCTGTAGATCCAGGCCTATATCGTAAGGTTAGTGCAAGGGCCTATATCGTAAGGTTAGTGCAAGGGCTTAATTCTGTGGCTCATTTCTATATGTGGCATGCTTCTATCTTAATTCTATGCGTCTTATTTTTTATGTCACATGGAGAAATGTTGTAAATAATTAGTAGAAGAGCAACATAAATCAGAACTCCTGTCTAAAATCTATATGCAGCATGGAGATGTCATATATAATTAGTAGTAGAACAACATAAAGCCGAATTTCTGTCTTAAATCTGTATTCAGAACATAGTTTGAATTTTGAAATGCATGGTCATTTGGATGCTATCATTAAAATAGCTTCATCATTTTTTATTGAGACAACCCGATTCTAGAAGTATTATCAATCAATATGCTAATTATCCCCTTTCATCTTCTGCACGTGGCAACTGTGTCAATCTAAACAAAAGGTTTGCATAAAGAAATATGCACTTTCAAGAAGTGAAGTATTAATAGGTTAGGTACGTATATGAAGGATAAATCTTCTTATGGCTAAGTGCTATTAGAGCTGCAAGTTTGAAGTGTAGGTGCTCAAAACCTGCTATTAACAAATATTAAGCATGCAGATATTAGAAGTTACAGTATAGTTCGCTTTATGCAGGGCAAGGGAGGCCCTGCCTTCTCGAGTACCCTAAAACATATAGAACTATCATGGCATATAATTTAAATACAAGATGCCCAATGCATCAAACTTCAAAAAGTTATTTGGGGTTTCCAAATCTGACTAGCCCTTTTTAAATACAGATTAGCACATAGATGGAATAAGGCTTTTACCTGAGTCATACAGAATGACAGACATAGTTATGAAACTTTTTGTTTCTCATATTTTTCAGTTGCCATTGGTAGAAAGCATTTCCTCTCCAGATAAATAATTGATATGCAGTATAATTATACAAATGCTACTCATAACATGTCAATGACCACTGCTTATACATTATATTTTGCATTATTTATCAGTGAAAAGAGATCTAAAAAGTGATTCTGTTTAAAATGGTAAGCGCTCAACTGAAATTGGCTCCAGAATTCTATCAATAATCAAAGCCTCTATAATCAAAACCTCTAGAAGTAATGAAGTTGCATGATAGGAAACTATGGTGAGGATTGGCTACAGAACAGAGCAAACCAAAAGATAACAACCAGGTAAGAGTAAGGAAGGAAACTCGTGGATTGAAATATCCAAGTACAATTACATGGGCTGCTGTTTAGGCAAAATAGCTATGTAGAAGTTGGAGCTAGACAAAATAAATTCTACACTGATTTCTCCAACTGCGTGAGGAACATCAAACTGTTATACTTAAGCAAAGGAGAAGCACAGAATCCTGAGAAATTTGGCATTATTTCCCATGACAATCAGATGAATATCATTGTTGGCAGAATTGGAAAGCCTATAGGTTTAACTTTTAAAGAAAGGAATTACTGTTTGAAAAAGATAATAATAACAATAAAAAATATATAACACACATCGTTAAAGGATAATCACAAGGTTAATCTCTAAGAATGCCAAACAGCGTTATTGTGTGATATTCATGAGTTTCTGATTTCCTTTTTAGTTTATATTATATTGTTATACTCCCATTTCTTTCTGTAGTTTTCACGTGTTTATTAAGAACATAAAAATCAGATTTTTGCTATTTGTGAAAAAATTGTACAGTGAGATAGGAAGTTCAATGACCATCAGTAGTTTTTTTTCGCATCAACATCAAGGGTTATTCAATGACCATCTCTAAATATTATTAGAAAAAAATAATAATCCCCTCTGATAAGTCATTCTAGAAAATGTTTAATGTTGTAATAAGTGTTGGGAAGCAATTAAGAGGAGAATTATAGAGATTTTAGATTTTAATACATAAACAAGGCCTGTTAAAGTTAGAAATATTGAAATTGTATCAATAAGTAAAACACGAAAACATTGAACAGTAATTGTATGTTTTATCTCATCTTCAATTTTACCTTGGGCATAAGAGTACAGATTTTGAATTCAAAGCTTTGAAAGTGCTTGCTTGTATAAGTTTGTGCACTCCTTACATAAAATTAGTACCATTATTAAATAGGTTTTATCGCTAAAAATTTGTCATAGGGAACTTGAGCTCCAACTGTGTCTTAAGAGTCAAAGCCACAGTTTGTGATTTCTAATTTTAAATAGCATTCTTTTTCTGTTTTTAAAAGTTTCTGTTGAGGATTTGTTAAGATTTCAGAGGTTTTGACCATGATTTTCTATGATGTTGCAGGACATTCTATTTTCAGAGGTTTCAGCATTACGGTTTATTAAATATTTTCATTTTTTTTTAATGTAGTCTGACATTCTACAAGATCTGCAAGTGGAGAAACATGTCGGGGTTTTTCTGGTTTTATGACAATTTGGAATTGTGAGTTGTGGGATTTCTACCACTTGATTTGAATAAATGTAATATGTAAATTGATTTGTTATTTAATACAAAAGATTTTTATTTGGAAGGGGTTGAATTGCCCCCCTTCCTAAGGCTGTAAGGAATGGCCATTGACCATGACCATTCTTTTAGGCCTGGTGTCTTGTGTTGGTTTTTTTTAGTTTTCATATTATATTTTATTGCATGAAATTTGACATCTTTCTCTTTTATTATTTTATTTTTTAAAATTCCATCATATTTAAATACTTGAATTTTAATTGGTGCACTTAATTATTAATTGTCAAAATATTCTTTAACCATAATGCAGTTTAGTTGCAATTAGCAAGTTGTAATAATTAGTGTTGTAATTTGAACATGTTTAATTAGGGCGTTTTTCTTTGGCATTCACTCTATTTTGATACATTTATTATTTGTGTAGAGTGAGGGTTTGAACTTTGGCATTGACTTATATTTTGTTTAACTTTGTATGTCACTCTAATTTAGTGTACTTATTGATTCATTTGTCACTTTAATTTGATATACTTATTGTTTGTGTGAAGTAAACTTTGGCATTGAATTATATGTGTTTCATATTGTATGTTTAAAATAGAATTCACATTATTTACATTTATTGTTTGTACGAAGTGTGTGTAATTTCATATACTTATTGTTTGTGTGAAGTGAACTTTGGCATTGAATTATATTTGTTTCATGTTGTATGTTTAAAATAGAATTCACATTATTTACATTTATTGTTTGTATGAAGTGTGTGTTTGAGCTTTGGCACGCATTTTGTGTTGGTTTGAATTTTGGAATCCATTAATTGTTTGTTTAAAGTGTCTTTGAACTTCGTTTGTTTAATGTGTTTCACTTTGATATCCACTAGTTGTTTGTTTGTAGTGTGTTTGAATTTTAGGCATTTATTTTGTATGCACTTACCATTTAGTGTGTTTCACTTTGGTATCCACTTATTGTTTGTGTGAAGTGTGTGTATGAATTTTGGCATCCCTTTGTTTGAGTGAGCTTTTGATATTCATTTTGTGTACGTGAAATGTGTATGAATTAACTTTGACATTCACTTTGTGTGAGTGAATTGAACTAACTTTGAGTCACTTATTGTTTGTGTTTATTGGCATCCACTTATTATTTGTGTAAGGTGTGTGGTTGAACTATCGTATTCATTGAGAGAGAGAGAGACAGAGAGAGAGAGAGAGAGAGAGAGAGCATATGTTTGAACTTTGGCATCCCCTTAATTTGTTTGACTTGTGGATTCATTTTTTTTGTGTATTGGCATCCACTTTGCCTATGTGAAGCATATGTTTGAACTTGGGCATCCCCTTAATTTGTTTGAGCGAATTTTGGTATTAATATTTTGTGTATGAAACTTGAGTGAACAGCCTTTGGTATTCACTTATTTGATCTATTTACCATTTGTGTATTTATGTAAGTTTGAACTTTCATCTTCACTATTGTGAAGTGAAAATTGACATGTTTGAATTTTAATGTTTAATTTTATGTGTGAAGTGTGTTTTTGAACTTTGGCATTCACTTTGTATGAACTATGTTTGAATTTAACCTTTCATCTAGATTTGATATTCTTATTGTGTGTGTGTGTGTGTGTGTGTGTGTGAACTTTCACATTCATGTGTAAACAATACTAAATTTTGCATTCATTAAATATTTGAACTTTGGTATGTATGAAGTGTGTGTTTAACAATCTATGTGTGAAGAGATTGAACTAATTTTGTGTGAAGAGTGTTTTTAACTTCGGCATTCACTTTGTGTGAAGAGTGTTTGTTTTTAACTTTAGCATTGACTTTGCGTGAGTGTACTTTGGCATTCACTTTTTGTATGTGTTTGAACTTTGTTATTGTGGCATTCAGTAGGCAAATGAACTTTGGAATTCATTGTGTGCATGTGAATGAACTTTGGCATTCACTTTGTATGAAGTGTGTGCATGTGTGTTTGAAAGATAACTTTGTCGTTCACTTTTTTGTTTGTGTGAATTGTGTGTGTGTTTGAAAGTTAATTAGGCATTAACATTATGTGGTGTGTGTGTTTGAAAGTTAATTTTGGTATTCACTTTATGTGGTGTGTGTATTTGAACTAACTTTGGTATTCATTGTGTGTGTGTGTGTGCATGTGTGCGCGTGCACGTGTGCACACTTGAAATTAATTTAACATTTAATTTTTTTATGTGTATGATTGAACTTTAGCTATCACTTTGTGTGGAGTGTACGAATGAACTTTGATGTTCATTGGTGTGGAATGTGATTGAAAGATTTGACATTCTTTTATTTGTATGTGTACAAATGAACTTTGATGTTCACTTTCTATGGAATGTGCTTGAAATAATTGACATTCTTTGTGGAGTATACAAATGAACTTTGATGTTCATTGTATGCCTCTGTGTGCCTGAATGAACTTTGGCATTCATGTATGTGTGCATGCGAATGAATTTTGATGTTCATTGTATGCCTCTGTGTCCCTGAATGAACTTTGGCATTCATTTTGTGTATGTGTGCATGCAAATGAATTTTGGCATTCACTGTGTGATGTTTGAAAGTTAACTTTGAAATTCACTTTGTGTGATGTGTGTGCATGTGTGTTTGAAAAGTAACTTTGAGGTTCAGTTTTTGTGAAGTGTGTGTTTTTGTGTTTGAATTAACTTTGGCATTTAACTTTTTATGTAAGAATGTATTTCAACTATCACTTTGTGTGGGGTGTATGTACATAAATACTTTGAGATTCACTTTACATGCAAGGGCATGTATGTGTGTGTGAATGAACTTTCACATTCACTTTGTGTGCCTACAAAAATACTTTAACGTTCACTTTGTGTGAAGTGTATGTGTGTGTGTTTGAATGAACTTTGACTTTCATTTTGTGTATGTGGGTGGATTTAAAAGTTAGTTTTGGCATTCACTATGTGCGCACATGTGTGAAAGAACTTTTGCATTCACAATGTCTGTGTACAAAATACTTTAAATGTTCATTTTATGTGAATTGTATATATAAAATACTTTCGAACTTTAATGATGTTAACTTTGTGTGTACTCGTATGTGTGATTGAGCAAACTTTGGCTTTTAGTCTGTGGGGGTTTGAAAGTTAACTTTGGTATTTATTGTGTGAATGAACTTTGGTATTTACTATGTGTGTATGCACAAAAATAGTTTGGCGTTCACTATGTGAAGTGTGTAGAAAAGTACTTTCAAACTTTAATGATGTTCACTTGTGTGTGTGTGTATTAATGAGCAGGCGCTTATACTAAGATGGGGCAAATTAGTATAAGACAATCTTTTACCTTTTTAAAACATAAAAACCATAGCAATAGCACACATAGATCTAACAATTATGCAACACAAGGACACAAGATTTATATGGAAACCCTTTCAAGACAAAACCACGACAAAATATTGCTTAAATAAAATTCTCTTACAAACTTTGTAGGCACCACCCTACAAGAGACACCAATCTCCACAACTAAGCACCAACTCGAGAAGAGACACCAATCTCGTCTTATATGATTTGTAGGCACCAACCCATTGAAGACACCAATCCTCGCTTGTACAATAGATGACAAACATGGACTCTTTTTCACAAATTTGCAATAAATATGTTGTTATGCTTAGAAATATGCCTTTACTGATCTTCAATTATATTTCCATATATAGATTTGTTGGTGTATATCTAATATATCTTTTTCTACACACTCTTCACCACATTCTACAAAACTCTTTATATACCTTCACTAAGGGAGGCGACTTCATGAATAGATACATCATTTGACGAAGGGAGGCAACTCTTAAATATGTATGCACCTTTTCACACGAGCACTCACCATGAAGGGTCGGTTGCATCAAGAGAGGTGACTTCTCTTGGGGTCAACCTCATAAAACACTAAATTAAAATATTGACCTTGGAGTCATGGTCAAAGCATCTAGATTTGATTCTTTTCCAACCTAGGTTTGTTTCCATTATTGAAGTATTGACCTGGGAGTCATGGTCTTGATGCTTGGCTTTTCAAATTTCAAATTCAAATTTTAGTTGACTCTCACCCATTATTTCCCCCCTTCAATTGCCTAAGTACATGTTTGTGTGATTTGATGTTATGTGCTTATAGTAAAAAGGCATGCATTTGCACTCATTTCTAGTCTCTTGTATCCCATACATACTCTCACATATGTCATGCGCCCTCTCTCATCCCAGAGCATTAGACAAACAATTAGTAGCTAAACGTTTGGATTCAGTGCATTAAAATGAGTAACAAATATGCATCATCATTCTAGGAGGCTTGCCTGCTATATTCCATTTTGCTCACAATTTTTTGAGTTGACCTAGGTGAATGTGTCCGCTATATAGATAATGACAACCATTCCTTGAGGTAGTTTTGTATATCACCAATCACTTAGATAAGAAAAGGCAGAAGAAGTGGAGATACATCCAACATAAGGGGGAGTAGAATTGAACATCTTACAAAGTTAATTTGGTAACAGAGGACAAATCTTTTATCATAGTGTTGACTCGAAATGTCTTAGGGAAATCTCTCCCGTTTGTTTAAGAGGGCTAGTAGGAAGGTGTAGAGAAGGCTTAATGAGTAGAGAATACATGTGAATGTATAAGAGAGGCGAGGGATGCCAATGGTGGAACAAAATAACATTTGATGAAAAGAGGTAAAAGACGAATTGGGAATTGTAGGAATAGTAGTAGCGATAGTAGATAACAATTGGTGGATGCTAATTGCTTTGTAGTAGCAATATGTGTAAAAGGGGAAGTTGTGGGGGTAATAAGTGAATCATAAATAGAAGCTAAAGTTCACTATGGACCTAATGAGTTTAGGTTTAGGACATAAAGAAAGCAAGGTAGGTCTAGAAGCCAGTTGTTTTCCATGTTTGAGAAGAGATGAAGGCTAGGACATTCTTTGGGTTAGGAAGAGGAGGAAGTTACATCATTGGGTTTAAAAAAGCACTATGATGAAGGGGAGTAGAGAAACGGAAAGATAAATGGGAGGGATTGTGATAATGGGACATGAAGAATAGGATAAGGGGAGTGAAATGTATTAGGAAAGGAGAAAAATTTGCATTGCATTTATTTTTTCAAAAGCTTGAAATAGAAAGATAGTTTTCATTTGTGTTTTTGGATTATCCTCATGTGTGGTGAACTCTTCTTGAAATTTTTAGATAATCTTAACTTAAAATCACCACCCTTTGATGATCCTCTTTTGCCTTAGCCTTCCCTAGAAAATTTAGTTTCCTTAGGTGAAGGGTCAATACTACCCCCTTCAGTGTATGGAGCAATGCCCTATATCTTATCTACTATAACCTCCAAAATTAAATGTGAGTTTCCTCTACGTTGAGCTAATGTATTCCTACCCTTCTCTTAAAGCCAGTATTATGTTTGTTCGAGATGCGTTTGTGAAAGAGGTGACAAAATGTTGAGTTCATCTATATGCAGGGAAGAACAAAACCCTTTTTATTGCGTAATGGAAAAAATTTAATAGCATATATTGATTACTTTATGTGGATGCTCTATGGGACCAAGCACATCCATTAACAAGAATACCAAAGACTGTCTAAAGATTGGTATCTCTCCTATGGTATTGTATCCTTGGTATTCACATGCCTTATTACATACCCTTACTTTAGCATTCCTCTTCCGTCCAAAATTAAATGTGGGTTTCCTTGATGCTGAGTTAAACTTCCCCAGTTATCCTTCCCATGTAGCAGTCACCCCTTCCCAAACCCAAATAATTTAATTCTTGAAAACTATCCTCATGTGTAGTGTACTCTTCTTGAAATGTGTAGATAATCTCAACATGAAATCACCACCCTTCGATGACCCTCTCTTGCCTAAGCCTTCTCTAGAAAATCGAGCCTAGAAGTTTAAGATTTTCCATCCACTGTGTTTCCATTTGTTGTCCTTTTTCTTTTGTCCCCATGTGTCTTTTCAGCACCTAGTTCCCTCTTTCCATTTTCACGTTAAATTAGGGTTTCTATTCACATGCCTTTGTAGTTTAGATCTGACTAGGTAAGTGCATGGAAATGGAATACAAAAAGGGGGTCAAAAGTGGCCACAATTTTTTATTTATTTTTAACCTAAAACTTGGATGAGTTATTTGAGATGCATGCACTCAAAATTTATTGATATGACAAGAACAAGAATTGTAGTCCTTTGAATTTTAAACTATTAATGTTTTTTAAAAATAGGGTGGGTGAAATGTTTCATGCACACAAAAGTGTTCTTGTTTTTCTCACTAAAATATAACATAGTGTCTAGTGTGTGCCCCCTTATTTTTGTTGTATTTAGTATTTTTTAAAACCATGTGGTAGAAATATAGTTAAGAGTGAGTACTAGAAGTTGTGTATTTTTTTATAATTTTTTATTGAATATATTTTCTTGTGGTTTTTGAAAGTGGATGCATCTTGAAAATTGCATCATTGAACATGCATCACATAACTTGAACAAAAATAATTGAAAATATAATTTAATTAATGTGTAAAAAATAAAGTATAGAACAATCCTATATACTTTTTTCAAATTTTGATAAGCGGATCAAAAGTTATGGAGAAAAATGAATACATATGTATCTGAGGAATATAGAAACATTAGTAAAGTTGATTGTTATATTTTTCCTTTAAATCATGTGTTTCTACCAAGACAACTTGTTCGTTCCCATCCATTGTTTATTGACCAATGTGTGTTAGGAAAATTAGGAACACCCATAAAAGATAATAAACTATTATATTCTAGGTAGTCTATCATAGGATACCCTCTGATCAAAATATGAAAAAACAACACTCAACTGAACAATTTTTGCCATTTGTAATTCTCCCATCATCTTTCCAAATTGAGCTTCAATTGAACCTCCACCAAACATGAATCTTTGCATTACTTTGCATATGGATATCATATTCGAGGGCATTCTTTACATGAAGACATTCTTCCTTTGTTTTCCATCTTATCGCTGGTTTTTCCTAACCATCTATGATTTGTTTTTCGTTAACTTTACCAATATGTTTTTCTATGGTGTCAAGTTTTAGTTGTAATCTCTTGTCCCTATGATATTTCCAACTACAAATCTTACACTTGCATTCTGTGGGAGGTTCATCTTTGTTTGCATTCTCCATCAGTTCAATGAATGGGTACTTTGACACCCAATCAATCTAAAAATTCTTTGACATATCCCACTCATGCCCCTTTTTTTATTCAGCTTTTCTTTTCCCCTTGCGTGCACTTGTAGGATCTTTATTTTCATTGACTTTTATAACTTTATTATCATTTGTTGAGTTTGATTTATTCATATTATCATTCCTACTACCTTGGGTATTTCCTGGAACATCATCTATGGCATTGTCATCATTCTCGCCCTTGGGTATTCCTTGGAATATCATCCATAGCATTGTGATCCAAGTCAATAGATGGTACAGGTTCTGATGTTGTAGCTCCATCAGATGGACCACCAACATTGCCAAAGTATGAGTTTATGTTTCTCCATTTTGATGACATCCCTTCACCACCCTCAACCAACTTCTTCTTGCTCAACATCTCTCACGAATTAAAAGCTATAGAAAAAATGTCATTTTGCTCAAGAAGGAATCATAGATGATAGAATATAGATCCCTGGGTCCTAGATTAAGATATCTCCTTAGTCCTAACTCCTACTCAATATCATCTATAACAATGAAACCAAACAAAGACATAAATAATCAACATGAATCTTATATTATTACACAATCTTACCTTTTAATGACTCGCCAATTCCTATAGCTATAACTTCTCTATGATCCAAAATGAATTGAGGATTCGAGAGCTTTGAGCTAAACAAAATGTGTAAAGGATTAATTACAGTTTCATATTCCTTTATATCAATCCATGTTTGGTGAATATCGTGGGATTTTTAAACGATAGTGTAATAATTTGACGAATCCCATGTACTATTAATAGAATGCCAATAAATGTTAAGCGAAATGGACCTCCATACATATGTAGTAATTTTTTTCTATGCGAAATGGACCCTAAGATTAGCATGGAGTTAGAATAGTATTAGCGAAATTGGTTCTCATACACATCAACTGTTTAATGGTATTGGTGAATATGTGGGTGAATTAAAACATGCCTTTGAAATTCCAAGCAAATCACCGTTAGAACCGAATAGTATACCGTGCTGAGAATACTAATTATAAATGACTCATAAATTAATTGGGTGGTGAATTGAAACGCATTTGATAAAAAATCTAAAAAATCCAAACAAATTGGTCCCCCACCGGTTGCAATGTATTCGCCAATTGGCAAAGATTTGCACTAAAAAAATCCTTGATGGTGATATGGCTTGTTGTCATAGATTTTTATCTCAAATAAATATAAATTCACTGTGTCATGATAATAACTTGTCAAAATAATCTTCACTTCCCTCATGATTGTCCTATAACATGAGATTTAATGCTTTAACATAATCATAAAGTGGTAAACAAATACATAAAGAACATACCTTATATTTCGAGATTCGAGTTGCCCAATCCTCAAAATTCTAACTTCAAAATCCTCAAAAATTTGAGGTTGTTGGCAAGTTCCTTCATACATTCAATGTTGAATTCTATATAACTCTAATAGGATTAGTCAAATTTATGAAAAAACAAATCTATATCATCAAACTCAATCTAAATACATGAAAAATAGCATTCAAACAATATGAAACATGAAAATATTAATTTAAATAATCAAATTCTGTCTAAAAACATCTAATTTACTTCTAAACCAAAAAAGGTGGTGGATTAAGTAAACAATGATTGTCAAAATGTCAACAGCATGAAAAGCATTTTTTTGTCTGATAATGCATGAAAAGCAGAGAATAATGAAGCATATGGGTCTGATTCACGGATCCCATATGCTTTGTCTTTTTTTTGTTCCCCAAAACGCGCTTGCATTGTAATGCGTGTGCATTTTTTCATGCATGGAAAGTTATAAGTGTTTTAGTGCATGGAAAGTGGGGAGGGAGGTAAAGAGGTGAGAGCCTAAACCCAAAACCCAAGCAACCCTAAACCTATATCTACCTATCTTTATCGTCCCTCTACCTCTCTCCCTATGTCTCTAGCAATGTCCCTCACTCTCTATCTCCTTATCTCTCCCCTCTGTCTCTTCTATCTCTCCCTATCGATGCCCTCTCTCCATCTCTCTTTAAACCACTAAACTGTAACCCCTAAACCCTAAACCCCAACCCCTAAACCATAAACCCAAGCAACCCTAAACCTCTATCTCCCCATCCCTTATCTCTATCATCCCTCTACCTCTCAATCTCTCGTCATATGTCTCTAGACATGTCCATCACTCTCTATCTCCCTATCTCTCCCCTGTCTCGTCTCTCCCTTTAGGTCCTCTCTCTCTCTAAACTCTAAACCCTAAACCCTAACCCTTAAACCTAAGCAAACCTTAACTCATAAACCCTAAGTAATGCCCCTAAACCCTGACCCCAAACTAAACTCTAAACCTGAGCAACCCTAGACCTCTATCTTCCTATCTCTCCCCTATCTCTATCAAAGGGGAGAGATGTCTCTCTCCCTAAACCTAAGCAACTCTAAACCTCTATCTCCCTTTCTCTCCCTATCTCTATTGTCCCTCTACCTCTCAATCTCTCTCCCTATGTCTCCGAACATCTCGCTCACTCTCTATCTCCCTATCTCTCCCTTCTATCTCCTCTCTCTCTCTCCCATCTGTCTCCTCTCTCTACCTATCTCCCTATCCCTTGCCTCTCTCTACCTATCTATCTCTCCTTATCTCCCTATCCCTTGCCTCTCTCTACCTATCTATCTCTCCTTATCTCCCTATCTCGTGCCTCTCTCTCCCCTATCATTCCTCTATCTCCTTATCTCTCCCCTCTATCTCACCCCTATCCACTTATTTGTGTGAGGTGTGGTTGAACTATGGTATTCATTATGTGTGTGTGAGATCTCTCTCTCTCTCTCTCTCTCTCTCTCTCTCTCTCTCTCTCTCTCTCTCTCTCTCTCTCTCTCTCACACACACACACACACACAATGAATACCATAGTTCAACCACACACCTCACACAAATAATAAGTGACTCAAAGTTAGTTCAATTCACCCACACAAAGTGAATGTCAAAGTTAATTCATACACATTTCACACACACAAAATGAATACCATTAGCTCACTCAAACAAAGGGATGCAAAAATTCAAACACAGTTCATAGAAACGATAAGTGGAAAGTGAACTGCAAAGTTCAAACAAATAAGTGGATGCCAAAGTTCAAACAATGAGTGCATACAAAGTAAATGCCTAAAGTTCAAACACACTACAAACAAACAACTAGTGGATGTCAAAGTGAAACACATTAAACAAACAAAGTTCAAAGACACTTTAAACAAACAATTAATGGATTCCAAAATTCAAACACACACAAAGTGTGTGCCAAAGCTCAAACACACACTTCATACAAACAATAAATGTAAATAATGTGAATTCTATTTCAAACATACAACATGAAACAAATATAATTCAATGCCAAAGTTCACTTCACACAAACAATAAGTATATCAAATTAAAGTGAGAAATGAATCAATAAGTACACTTAGAAATTAGAGTGACAAAGTGAATTCAATTTTAAAACATACAAAGTTAAACAAAATATAAGTCATTGTCAAAGTTCAAACCCTCACTCTACACAAATAACAAGTGTATCAAAATAGAGTGAATGCCAAAGAGAAACACCCTAAATAAACATGTTTAAATTACAACAACACTCCCATTTAAAATTCAAGTCATTAAACATGATGGAATTTAAAAAATAATAATAACAAAAAAGAAAGATGTTAAATTTCATGCAATAAAATATAATATGAAAACTAAAAAAATGAACACAAGACACCAAGCCTAAAAGAATGGTTATGGTCAATGGCCATTCCTTACAACCTTAGGAAGGGAGCCAATTCAACCACTTCCAAATAAAAATCTTTTATATTAAATAACAAATCAACATTTAGGAAACCAGAAAACCCTCGCATGTTTCTCCATTTGCAGATCTTGTAGATTGTTAGGGTACATCACAAAACAATGAAAATATTTAATAAACCCTAATGCTGAAACCTTTAAAAATAGAATTTCATGCAACATCATAGAAAATCATGGTCAAAACCTCTGAAATCTTAACAAACCCTTGACAGAAACTTTTAAAATTAGAAAAAGAATGCTGTTTAAAATTAGAAATCACAAAACCTATTTAATAATGGTACTAATTTAATGTAAGGAGTGCACAAACTTATACAAGCAAGCACTTTCAAAGCTTTGAATTCCAAATCTGTACTCTTATGCCCAAGGTAAAATTGAAGATGAGATAAAACATGCAATTACTTTTCAATGTTTTTGTGTTTTACTTATTGATACAATTTCAATATTTCTAACTTTAACAGGCCTTGTTTATGTATTAAAATCTAAAATCTCTATAATTCTCCTCTTAATTGCTTCCCAACACTTATTACAACATTAAAGATTTTCTAGAATGACTTATTATTGAGTTGAAAAAATACATGGTTATCCCACTTCAGTAGAAAACAAAGGATGGTTTTCTCAAAAATGAAAATAAAGTGACGATGAGTGCAGATTATTATTTTTTTCTAATAATATTTAGAGCTGATGGAGATGAATAACGCTTGATGTTGATGCGAAAAAAAACTACTGATGGTTATTGAACTTCCTATCTCATTGTACAATTTTTTCACAAATAGCAAAAATCTGATTTTTATGTTCTTAATAAACACGTGAAAACTACAGAAAGAAATGGCAGTATAACAATACAAGGGCTGCACTGCAGTCCCGGTCTAAAAGAAAGAAACTACCATGATCAATTCAAGTCAAATTTTATTTAGATAAAACAGTTCAATTTCAAGTCTAGTTGTATCCAACTTCTTTGGTTCAATCAGCCACCATACGTATGCAGGCAAATATGCAAAATGCTGCAAAATCATGCTTAAACACAAATACTATGCTTCAGCCCAAACAGAAACTCTGCCTAGAAGCAAGGCCGGAAACTGACAATGATTAAAATAATCTGGAATTTAATTTTACATTTTATATAGTTTCCTTACTAACTAATTAGCTCATAAAAAATCCAAATTAAAAAACGAACCGGGCAGGCTTAGCCTCCAAGTTGGACAACTAGATCATCATCACTTGGCAGTTACTATTTTCCAGTGTAGCACCAGCCCATAGAGAGTGATCAAATAACAAAGCCTAGATCCCCAAGAATCACTACCAACCGCCTAATAGACTAGAGCAAACCGAACCAAAACAGCTTTTCTGGAGTACTTCAGAGAAAATAAACAAATCATCATTCAAAAAGCAAGAGATACTTTAACAAAAGGGAAATGAATCTAATTCTTAATCACGCCTATTTGATTTTACCCTAACAGAATCCCTTAACAGAATATTGTACGAACTGGCCCTGAGGGTATTCTAATTTAATTTAGCTGGATATGCAAAACGTCCTGAGGTAAGTTTAATCTACTATAGGAACACGACAGAAATTTTTAAAAATTACTGGCCATTTTGAAATGGGCTATAACAATAACATTTTCACTCGTACCAGATTTGACTTCTTTTCAAATTCCCCTTCCTCCACTACAATTGATAGTATAAGGCATGAATTAAAATCTTTACCAAATGAACTGGCGTCAATTCTCTCTGTTTAATCCTCTTTAGGTAGTGGCGTCTTCTCTGTCAAAACAAGTGTTAACCCTCCACTTGGGATAGGTTAATGCATACAAAATAAAGTCAAATGAAAGTGAGTGCCTCATCAAAAACACGGTTGGTCTTTTGGCGTGGCTTTACATTGACAATTACAATGACCAACGTCCTTTAGACAACTAAAAAGGGAACACCAACTAACATATTGAAGAATAGTTTTCTTATAACCAGACACACAGACAGTATACCATCCTTCTCAAACATAAGTATTAATCACAAAAGAAGAAAGAAAAGGGTATTGGATTGTAGGAAAGCCTAAAATATGATCTGATAAATGCATTATGCATCAAAAACCTGAAAAAAGCTCCATCTGGTTAAGATAGTCAGAAAAAAATCAACGCCCACATGCCAAATTCCATTCATTCATTCAACAAATTCTTATTGTTTCAAACCAATTATTCCTGCATGTAAATGAAATAGAAATAAAATCCATTAATCTTTAAAGAAAAAAGAAAAAAAATATTTTTGCACAAAAGATCATTGTATACATTTGAGAATTAAAAGAATTGAAAATGATGAATGACCACAGTAGAATGACTTTCTGCATGCTGCATACCATGCTCTTACAAATGCCTACCAGAAAAACACATAATTGTTTGAAATCAATAACATAAATGAATTGAAAATCAACATATTCTTATTGTTTCAAACCAATTTTTCCTGCATTTAAATAAAATATAAATAAAATCCATAAATCCTTAAGAAAAAGAAGCAAAAAAGATTTTTGCACAAAAGTATTAAACTAAATTAGTTAAGTTTCTATAATGGTCAATCTTTTCTGTAAGTTTGTTTTATGCTTTATTAGCTTCTGCTGTTTGCTTTATACAGCTATAGTCTATTCTTAGTATTTTGTAATCTCCTTATAAAAGCATTTGCTCTTCTTTATAATATATCTCTGGATCATTCATAATATATCTTTTATATATTCTGTAACATGGTATCAGAGCCACGTTGATCAGAAAAATTAATTTTTTTCCGACTCTATAAAATCCGTACTTTCGTACGTGTTTCTACCTAGGGTTTCCTGCAAGGTTCCCTCTGTATTTGGTCGTCGTTCCAATCCTTTGATCGTCGCTCTGTTGACATCTCTTTTCAAAATCTTCTGGATCGCGATTTAGAGTGACTCGATTTCTGCAAAGGTCGTTTTGTCTTTCTGGCAGACGTTCGAGTTTTACAAAGCTCTTTCTCTAAGTTTTGCATTTTATTCCTCTATGATCGTGATTTCGTCTCTGCATATAAATCACGATTCTCTCTATGGGCGCAGTTTTTTATTTGGCGGCGGATGTTTGATCGCGCCTTCTTTTCTGACCTTTTTTGGATCGCGGTTTTAAGCTTCTGCATCGCGATTTTCTTTTTTTTTTGGCCGTCGTTTTTCGGCCTTTGCAACTCGATTGCCGTTTTTAGTAGCGTTTTTGGTGTCTTTTTCTAAGGACGCGATTTTGGACACACCTGTTGCTAATCGTGATTCGCTGAAAGTTTCTCTGTGGTTCCTGTGGCAGGTTTTCATCACCTGTCGACTTTGTTCTAGTCATTACAGAGTTTCAGCAAGCGGCGGTTTTTCATCCAGTTTGAGATAGACCCTAATCACTTGGAGGTTCCTGATTTCCTCGGTGGTCAGTTTTTTAATGCTCAGTTCTCTGTTTGAGATCCCGTCGACATTCTGTTTGATGGCTTTTTTCGCTTCCTCTACAAAACTGCTGGTCGCGATATCTGGTTTCAGTCGCGGGTTCCTTGAAGCTGTCTTGGCTGAATTTATTTCAATGCTCATCTTTGTTTTTTTAGAAGGTTCTATCATGGCTTTTGGTAACCTTACGGAAGGTGCAGACACAACGTCCTCTGGTCAAGTTGCCATTACGCTCGCGCATGGAACAACTCTGTTTGTGGCCGTTATGATTGCGACCTATATTTCTGGCGGCTCTGTCAACCCAACTATAACCTTTTGGTTTTGTGCCTAGACACCCGTGCCAGGGTTTGAGCGTGTTTTTCGACCTCTTGGAATTTTGGGCAAGCCCAGCCAAAGGAGTCTGCGGTTTCTGCCTTTATGGCCAAGCCACCAGCAGATCCTGTTAAATCTTCTGCCTGGTATATTGATTCAGGTGCCTCTGGACATTTTACACATCGGTGAGATTGGTTCACTGAGTACACGCCATTTAGAGACTATGTCGTCTTTGGAGGAGGTGAAGAGTATACCGTTGTCAAAAAAGGCACCGTGCAGATTCAGTCTGGTAGGAAAAATTTAATAAATTTAATATTTCTCGATGTATATAATGGAGCTGAACCTTCTTTCTATCAGTCAGATCATGCGACATTCACCTCATCTGGATGTTGTCTTCAGCATGCACTCATGTAGCAATGGACCGTAACACACACACCACTCACACACCACTGTTGCCCAGGCTCTTGAAGATCATGGTCTATTTAGACTCGTGGATTATGGGGATTCTCCAAAGCAAGCTATGGCAGCCAGGAGCACCTCCATCAGTAAACTCTGGCACTAGCGTTATGGGCACCTCAACATGCACTATCTCTCTCAGTTGGCTCGAGAGAGTCTGGTTGGTGGTCTTCCAGAAATTCAGACCCAACTTCGAGTCTAGTTGGTGGTCTTCCAGAAATTCAGACCCAACTTCCTGGCATCTACGACGCATGTTAGGCTGGCAAGCAACATAGGACTCCATTTCCAGATGGTGACAAATGGCGCGCATCCAAAGTTTTGCAGTTGGTTCACGCTGATGTATGTGGACCGATGAACACTCCTTTGGGTGCAAGTATTTTCTGCTTTTTGTTGATGATTTCAGCAGGAAAATGTGGGTATATTTCTTAAAAAAGAAATCCGATGTGCTTCGTACATTTCAGCACTTTAAGCCCATGGTGGAAAAAGAGTCAAGTTGCCCAATCATCTCTCTTCGGTCTAATAATGGGGGGAGTTTTGTTCCTCTACCTTCACACAGTTCTATGCTGCACATGGCATCAAACGTCAGCTTACTACACCTTACACACCTCAACAGAATGGTGTTGTTAAGCGTCGCAATCGCACTATTACAGAAATGACACGTTCTATGTTAGAACATCGAAGTGTTTCTAAGAAGTTCTGGGTTGATTGAAGCAGTCTACACCGCTGTATATCTTCTGAACCGATCTCCCACCTATGCAGTCAGAAAAATGACTCCTGAAGAAGCATGGTCTGGACGTAAACCTCGAGTCAATCATCTGAAAGTTTTTGGCTCCACTGCTCATGTTTGGATTCCAGATGTCAAGCGCTCTAAGCTAGACTCCAAGAGCCAGAAACTCATGTTCACTGGCTATAGTGAAAATCATAAGGCATACAGACTGATTGATGTAGACACTGATCGTCTTATCTTCAGTTGTGATGTTGTAGTTGATGAAACTACTGGGCCTTTTCTGCTCTCTACTTCATCTGCGGATCAGTCTTTGGAGGATTCTGATTTAGGTATTCGCATTCCTCTCGCTTCACCTAATGGGAGGGTTCCTGAAGTTATGCCTGTATCTGAGACTGTTGATCCAACACCTGCCCCTCCTCAGGATATTCTGGATCCTCCTAATCTTGTTCCTGCCCCTCCTAGTGATGCTAATGCACTTGTTTCAAATGGTGGTTCACCTGCTCTTTGACCTAAATGGCGGGCCAAAACAATTGGCGATCTTCATGATAATGAACTAGTCGAGGGTAGATCTGCTCGAAAGAAGAGCAAATTGCAAAATACTACCAATTTTGCCCTCATGGCCAATCTGCACAGCATCTCAGAGCCTCAAACACATTTTAAGGCTAAAGGTGTACCTGAATGGGAAAAGGCTATGGATGCTGAGAATCACAGTCTTTTGAAAAACAATACCTGGGTTCTTACTGATCTTCCACCTGGGAAGAAGCCCATTCGGTGCAAATGGGTATACAAGGTCAAGTACAACGCTGATGGAACTCTTGACAAGTATAAAGCTCGATTGGTTGCCAAAGGATTCTCCCAGCAAGAAGGCATTGACTATGAGGAGACCTTTGCTCCTACAGCCAAAATGAGTACTATTCGGCTTCTCCTTGCTATGGCAGCCCAATTTGGGTGGAAAGTTCATCAAATGGATGTCAAGAGTGCCTTCCTCAATGAAGATTTGCAGGAAGAAGTCTACATGACGCATCCTCCTGGCTTCAAGGTTGCTGGCAAAGAACACCAGGTGTGCAAACTGGTGAAAGCTCTTTATGGCCTCAAACAGGCTCCTCGCGCATGGTACATGAAAATTGATAAGTAACTCGTGGATCATGGTTTTCAGTAGTCCTTTTGATTCTCGATATGTTTTTAGTCTAGGTACAGGTGCGGTCACATGGACCAGCAAGAAACAGCAGGTAATCGCTCTCTCCTCAACAGAAGCTGAATATAGGGGAGCAGTTAAAACAGCCTGTGAGGTAGTTTGGCTTTGAAGGCTGCTTTCAGAAATGCAAATGTCTCCAGCAAGACCTTCACCCTTGTACTGTGACAATCAAGGGGTGCTAAAACTTGCAAAGAATCCTGTCTTCCATGAACGGACAAAACATGTTGATCTCTATTGTCATTTCATTCGCCAGCTTGTTGAGGACGGATCCATTGTGTTGCAATATGTTTCTACAAAGGACCAGACTGCCGATATTCTCACTAAGTCTTTGGGCCTGGATAAGTTTGTCAAATTTCAAGGGCATCTTGGTATAGTTGACCGATTGACCATTAAGGGAGGGTATTAAACTAAATTAGTTAAGTTTCTATAATGGTCAATCTTTTCTGTAAGTTTGTTTTATGCTTTATTAGCTTCTGATGTTTGCTTTATACAGCTATTAGTCTATTCTTAGTATTTTGTAATCTCCTTATAAGAGCATTTGCTCTTCTTTGTAATATATCTCTGATCATTCATAATATATCTTTTATATATTTTGTAACAAAAAGATCATTGTATACATTTGAGGATTAAAAAAATTGAAAATGATGAATGACCTTAGTAGAATCATGTTTTCCATCGCCTACTGCGCCATATTTTTCTACATTGAGAGGCTGGCAGCAGCACAAGCCGGATGAACAACTGTCTCTGAAGTACAATTCGCTGTAACATATTGGTTGATATCACTGTCTGAAATTGTTTGAGCAGATTACGTTTCTGCTGCTACTATTATAATGAACTGCAAGGCCAAATTGACCATCAGAGCCCTGCACTTCATGGCCATTTTGATACTAACGAAATGTTTTCTTCGGATTGAATTGAATTTCATGACTAGGAGTACCTCTTTATACAGTCTATAAAGCATGGTTTTCTAGTTGAATCGCATTTCTTCAACAGAGCAGGGGCTTGAATCGTTCCTTGGAATTGGACTAGAGACCATTATGAGGCGAGTTTGTTGCTACACATCTACTAACACGAACCAGTGGGTCCAATGAGCCCTCCAAACAAAATAATGTCATTCCTACAAATGCTTTTTCTACTACTCTGGCTGCCGTCAAAAAGGGTTCACATGCGTCTATGCCGCAAGCCATTCCACACATGCAAATTTTTGCATTGTCGCGACTTCAAACACTGAGACACGTGCTTGCCTAGAAGAAAAGAGAAAACTATGACAAACACTATGGCTTTAAAGCTTGCAAAAAAAAATTCCCATTTTAAGATTAAGGAAAATAAATACCAATGGGCTGAAACATCAACTAACCAATCAAAAAAACAACTTTCCCAATTCAAAATTCCACAAAAATAAAAATACCATAGACAAAAGATTAATTTTTGCAATTGCACATATTCCGTAGCCCAACTAATATATGCAAGCGGAAACAACAGTTACCCTGCCTATGGCAGGGACTAATAATAAATCAGAAACTCATGAACATTACACAATAAAGCTGTTTAGCATTCTTAGAGATTAACCTTGTGATTATCCTTTAACCATGTGTGTTATATATTTTTTATTGTTTCTTAAAAGTTAAACCTATAGGCTTTCCAATTCTGCCAACAATGATATTCAGTTGATTGTCATGGGAAATAATGCCCAATTTCTCAGGATTTTGTGCTTCTCCTTTGCTTAAGTATAACAGTTTGATGTTCCTCACGCAGTTGGAGAGATCAATGTAGAATTTATTTTGTCTAGCTCCAACTTCTACGTAGCTTTTTTGCCTAAACAGCAGCCCATGTAATTGTACTTGGATATTTCAATCCACGAGTTTCCTCACTTACTCTTATCTGGTTCCAATCTTTTGGTTTGCTCTGTTCTGTAGCCAATCCTCACCATAGTTTCCTATCATGCAACTTCATTACTTCTAGAGGTTTTGATTATTGATAGAATTCTGGAGCTAATTTCAGTTGAGCCCTTACCATTTTAAACAGAATCACTTTTTAGATCTCTTTTCACTGATAAATAATGCAAAATATAATGTATAAACAGTGGTCATTGACATGTTATGAGTAGCATTTGTATAATTGTACTGTATATCAATTATTTATCTGGAGAGGAAATGCTTTCTACCAATGGCAACTGAAAAATATGAGAAACAAAGAGTTTCATAACTATGGCTGTCATTCTGTATGACTCAGGTAAAAGCCTTATTCCATCTATGTGCTAATCTGTATTTAAAAAGGGCTAGTCAGATTTGGAAACCCCAAATAACTTTTTGAAGTTTGATGCATTGGGCATCTTGTATTTAAATTATATGCCATGATAGTTCTATATGTTTTAGGGTGCTCGAGAAGGCAGGGCCTCCCTTGCCCTGCATAAAGTGAACTATACTGTAACTTCTAATATCTGCATGCTTAATAGTTGTTACTAGCGGGTTTTGAGCACTTACACTTCAAACTTGCAGCTCTAATAGCACTTATCCATAAGAAGAGTTATCCTTCATATACGTACCTAACCTATTAATACTTCACTTCTTGAAAGTGCATATGTCTTTATGCAAACCTTTTGTTTAGATTGATACGGTTGCCACGTGCAGAAGATGAAAGGGGATAATTAACATATTGATTGATAAATACCTCTAGAATCAGGTTGCCTCAATAAAAAATGATGAAGCTATTTTGATGATAGCATCCAAATGACCATGCATTTCAAAATTCAAACTATGTTCTGAATACAGATTTAAGAGAGAAATTCTGCTTTATGTTGTTCTTCTACTAATTATATACGACATCTCCATGCTGCATATAGATTTCAGACAGGAGTTCTGATTTATGTTGCTCTTCTACTAATTATTTACAACATTTCTCCATGTGACATTTCTCTAATGGAAACATTTCTTGCATGCGACATATAGAAATGAGACACAGAATTAAGCCCTCGCACTAACCTTACGATATAGGCCTCGATCTACAGATCCAACAACTTTCTAGAGGAGCCCTTGTTCCAGAAGTTGAAACATCTGCATATCTCCAGTAAATTTCCTAGGAAAACAAAGCTTTGAAATTAATATTTTCCTGTGGTTAGGTTAACCTTCATTTAAAATTTTGGACAATTTCAAATTGTTTGCCACATATTCTGATGCTACCCTTTTCATTTGCTACAGTCATGGCACTGATACTATATTTCAGAGCCAGCAGCATCTATCCATTTAACCAGAGTTTTAGCCAAAAAACATGATTTATTGCCATCTTCCTTCATGCATCATATGGGTAGATAGAAATAACTTCAAATGTAGCATGTTGCTGTTGATGCCTATTTATAAGAAATACATGCAAAATTTCATTGAATATTACTATTTCATTGTCCACGGCCCATGGTGGTAAATATAATAATCGTATTACAAAATGCACAGAAAAGAGAGAATTGGATATTAAAAAAACCTAACCGGCTGCCCAAAAAAGAATGAGTGTGAATATACAATTGCTGTTTGTGGGCTGAAAATGCTCCTCCTTAACCATCTCGTCCTACAGCTCTTTCTACATCTTTGCAATAATAATCATAACTTTCTCTTGAATAGTGTTTAGGCAACCAAAGGCCTTCTGTAAGTTTGGGTTTGGGCTCTGTGTTGCAGAGGATAGAGTTTATTCATACACACTGTTGACGCTTGCAGACAGAAAATTATTAGTCTTACAGGAAAAAGGTTAAAGAAATTCAGATGTTTATTACCAAAGTTTCACAAAGCATTTATAAGCCTGTGTTCCTTATCAATCTCAGTGAGTGAGACAGGATGGATGGGTTTAACATGAAAATTATGTTGTCTCTATCTCTATCTCGCAGACACCACAATGTATAAATACAGGGGAAATATGCATACAAACAAATTAGTTGTGTACGATTATTTTTAGAACATACACAAATGCTAACTTAGAGAAACCCACAGTATTGAGGAGAGTACCTGGATTAAGAAGAAAATCATCTGCCGCCTCCTCTGTGTTCCTCTTCCTCTGCAGCCTGCCGCCATATAAAAACAGAACCAGAAAATTGCCAAAGTAGAAAACAGAACCAGAAAATGCATAAAATGGACTGACCAGCGTGCACAGCTAAAGCAAAAGACCCAAGCCAAAGTTCAAAAAATAAAAACAATTTGTCAAACAAAAAAAACATAAAACAGGGGCAGAAAAGTTTGGATCGAAACAGAGGAAAACAAAGAGGAGAATAGATGAATTTGCTCTTTCCCTCCTTCCAAAACGGCCTTCCTATTTTGGAATTCATCTCTCAGCTGCATTTTCCCTCCTTCAACGGCCTTACCAATTTTGAATTGCCTTCTCTCCCCATGGCTTAAATTTGACAGTTGTATAGCTGTATTTAAAGATTTTAGTTGTAAAATACAATAAAAATAAATATTTGACTGTATTGATATATAAGTAATTTATTTTAAAAATTGTAAAAAAAACAATTAATATGAAAATTGACTATATGTATATAGTTTTTTAATAGAATATATCCCAAATTTTTAGATTTGTTTTTAATGAATATAATTATATATTCATTTTAAATATATATTTTTAGATTTGTTTTTTATGAATATAATTATATATTCATTATAATTATATAATATATATATTTTTTCCATTTATTTTTAAATTTTTTAATAAGAATTTCTATTATTTTAAAAAAAAAATCTCAAATAGATTTATTTTTTATAGAATATATTCATTCTAAATTTCTGGTTTTTTGCTTTTATTTTTAAATTTTTTTAATAGGAACTTCTACTATTTTAGAAAAAGATTTGTTTTTTATAGAATATATTATTCTAAATTTCTAGTTTTTTGCTTTTATTTTTAAATTTTTTAATAGGAACTTCTATTATTTAATAAATAGATTTGTTTTTTATAGAATATATTATATATATTTTTTTTTGCTTTTATTCACTTGGTAAAGCATTCACTGATTTAGGTTTTGAATTGAGAAAGTTCCAGCGTTATATATAAAATTTTGACTTGCATTTAAAAAAATTAATTGTCACGTGACAGGCAATACTGAAGACTAAACTGTAGGGAAAAAATTTCTTGACAGGCAAGGTGGACTGTCAAATTTAAGCCCTGCTCCCCACTGAATTGTCATTGCTCTTTGCTTTTCTGCAACAGCTCATTTTGCTTTTATTACAATGTTTGTTTTCCTTTGATTTTGAAATATTTATATATTTTGTTACACACTTTCCTAATGTTAATTTAATTTAGCCAATGCATCAACTTAGATTGAATTTTGGGAATGATAAAGTATGCAAATTTATTAATATCATTATAGAAAATTTATTTGTAAGAGAAAGTGTACTTATTTATTGAATGGAAGTGGGAATGCAGAAGTTGATAATTTGTAGCTCGCTGATTAGCCCGGGGATTGAAAGTGGATCCTCTATGTCTAGTAAGTGCCTCAAAATCTATTCCAGTGCATGACCTCTACACATGTCGACCTCACAACTCTGGGTCGCTTCTACATAGCACATTTCTGTTGTGTGATCCACAAATCCGATTTTGATTACTGTACACGTAGATGTTTGCCTAGTTCGCCTTGAATTCTACTCCTTGCCGATCATTAAGGACTATCGGTATTTAAGAGTGCCTTGCAAAAATTGTCAAATCATGGGGGGCCAAGTTCTCCTAGGTCAACCCCCTTGATTGGATAGGCTTTACAATCATGGAAATGATTAAGGACAATAATTGCAAGCAACAAAGACGTCCTAAATGACTTTGATGCAAATTAAATTACTTTTGGGTAAAAGCACAAACCTATGTCACACTTAATAAAGGAATTGGCCAACATAAAAAAAAAATCTCAACTTTGACCACATAAAAGTGGTCTTTATGTTTCGAATTTCAAAATGATGTAAACTAAGAAAATATAGATATTTTGTTGAACCTTGTTCTTGTAATTTTTTAGATTTTTTAAAAATTGTTTTGATATTTTTTTTATCAATTTAAGAGTAGATTTTGTAATGCTGAAAATTTGAAGAAAAAGTGACGTTCAGTTGACGTCAAGAAACAAATAGAAAAAAATTACATTTTCTCCTAATTTTTTTTTTCCAAATAGGTGACTTCAATATCTAGGGCATGGAAAAAAAAATCAAATTTTTGATCTATATTTTTCTTATAATAACATTTTAAAGTCAAACTTACCTGAATTTGATAGTTTTTTGTTGATGTCAACTATTGTTTAATTTTTTTTTCATTTTCAAAAAACAAATTATACCCTTTTGAAGAGGATTCTCTCCTCTAGGGCATCATATATTTTTTAATTTTTTTAATCATGTTTTACTATTTTTTTAATTTCAAATCAGCCTCTTTTTGAACTTGAACAACCTACTTGCATTATTTTCAAATATTTATATCCTAAAATTACTCAAAATACAATAATATGTATATTTTTGGATTTAGCATTGCAAGCTCTACAAAAGGGTATTTTTCTTTTTTTTTTTTAAATAATTTTGATTGCAGAAATATTTAGCAGAAGTTGGAAGTTTTAGAAAATTTGAAAAAATGGTGACTTGGCTGCCAAGTAGGATGCCACCTAGATAGATTCGATAGAATGGGTTTCAGTAGAATGGGTTTCGATAGAATGGGTTTTGGCCGAAACTATCTAAGTGGTTTTTTTTTAAAAAAAATTCTGAATAGACAAAATACCCGCGCCCACTGTTTTTTTTTGCTTTTAATACTCATGGATTCGGCCAAAACCTACTCGACCGAAATGTTCTAAAATTTTTGGGTCACGTCAGTGCCAAACAAATGTGGATTCGGTCGAATGTAACTCGGCCCAATTTGACTCGGCCGAAATTATTTAGATGGCCCAAAGTGTGACACAAGTTTGTACTTTTACCCTTTTATTGCTCCAAACGAAAAGATTCCTATAATGAATGCTCTTGGAAATGCTAGGATGTCTAGCAATTTGAAGATGATGATCATTTAATGCCTTTATATACCAATATACTAGCAATAAATAGATCAAAAGGCGTACCAGGTTGGCTCATGGCAGGAAATACATCGGTGAGAGTCAACAAATTTTGAATTTGAAATCAATTCTACAAGGTGCGGACTCGATCTCGTGTCGTAGGATTGAATTGGGACAAGGGAATGCTAATATCGATGTGGGGAATGAATGTTTGGATGTGGGTTGCAATAATGGGCATACCGAATGTCGTATGTATGGGACTATGTGTGGATGGGTATCTAGCGCGTGGTCAAATGTATGGGAATGAGTGGAAATGGAGAGAAGTGGTAGATCGAGCAATGAGCCTAGCTTTACACAAGAGCATTCCATTTGTCGATTTATAGTCGTATTAAGTGTTTAGTGGAAAATTAGATTTGTTAATGTTTTAGTGTTTTGATGTTTAAATCCTCCTCTCCACTTTACATTCAAGGATCTAGGGTTGAGTGATGAGCACTATCATACCCTAGATCACTGTGAGATGTAGAGAAACTTGGATTAGGGAATTTAATTATCAATTTCTCTTCTCTTATGCTCAATTAACCATTAAAACCCTAATTATGCAAATACGGCAATAAACTGACAAATAACAGAAAATGCTCTTGCAGACGGAAGTAAAATAGCAAATCACAAAATACCTGTTTTCAGGGTTCTAAGGCGAAACAGTCGGGGACACTGGAGCGGCCGCCCAAGTCCAAGGTACCAGTTTCTTTGTGGGATCTGGACCTCCTTCCGACACTAATCAGCCCTGTAACTTCTGTTTCTGGAAACTCAGCTGCGGAGGACACTAGAGCGAGCGCCCAAGTCCTGGAAATGCTCTGGTGTCCTATTTTTCTTTAGATCCTAAATCCTTGATGCCTACCAATCCTTCCTGCAACTTCACTTTTCCCAAATACGACACTTGTAACCTGCAATCACAAGACTTGGTTTGCGGGTTGTGGTGTTTAGAGACTTGCCTTAGTAAAGCCCTGAAGGACACTTAATTCTCTGAACATTGTTGTCAGATAGAGAGTGCATGCCCTTGTGAGGCAGAGGCCAAATCCAAATGAAACAATGATAAAAAGCACAATGATATCACCTTGTAGTGAAGATCTCATGGGAGGAAGATGCCTTTCATTCCATGATGCAATGGATGCTCAAATCTGCAAACAAACACATAGACAACACACAAATTCTACTCTTGTAACACAATGAAAGCTTTAAATCACCTTGAGAACACAATAGCTTGCTAATAATTATCTAGTTTACAAATGAATGCCTAAACGTGCTTATATATGCAACTACAAGCACTCCCGCTAAGATTTCAAAAATTAAAACTTACCGTGTCGGCAAAAGGACCAAATAACGGTCATAAACCGACACTTAAATTTTGGACCTGACCCAAAATAGGGTAG
Organism: Cunninghamia lanceolata; assembly: GCA_027924645.1. Lineage (NCBI taxonomy): Eukaryota > Viridiplantae > Streptophyta > Pinopsida > Cupressales > Cupressaceae > Cunninghamia > Cunninghamia lanceolata. The sequence goes on along the minus strand of BSBN01000680.1, from coordinate 690,010 downwards.
GACTAGGGTGTGCGCACCCAAGTCCTCCCCCCTATTTTGGGTAGGGTTAAGGTCAAGGGGTCCTCCTAGGTCCACTTTACCATGAAACCTAGGCCTCATTCCATCGAGATGCCAAAATATGAACTAAGATGTTCTAAATGCATGCTAAAGACTCGAGAGCTAAACCTTATGAGGGAAAAGCCTCCAAGGGGACATTTTCTGATGTTACATTTAGCCCCCACTTTAATGTATGTATAAATGGAAGGCCAATACATGCATTAAAGTAAGGTCACAAACACGGAAAACACATCAAACACGGAGAAGACACGCCATAGAAGACAGTAACATGCACGCAAAACATGAAGAAGACAGTTACAGTCACGCAGAACATGGAGAAGACAGTCAATGCATAGAAGACACGTTAATGCATGGAAGACAGACATGATTCTTTACTTTTCTTTTTCTCATATATGAAATGCAGATGCAAGTACTGGAAAGTAAACAAACCTCCCATAATACATGATGCACTCATTGCGCAGGTCTTTGTATATATGGGGCAACACACACATGACATGCAAAACCTCTCAAAATGCAGGATGCATATGGGGCAACAGACACGCCAAATAAAGCAAGCACGCCAAACACACACACTTTGAAGACACGGAGAAAACATGGCAGACAAGCGATGGAGTGTACCTATCTCTAGGTCCAACACCATCTCAAGCACATTACAGGCACACACCAACGATTGCGCTTCGCCACAACAATCGCCGAAACACGCTTAAGGGTTGAGTTAGTCATAGAACCGCTCCCCGCCTCCGCAGAGGACTTTTGAAAATGTAACCCCACCCGCGTCACGGAGATGCCTTACAGTGAAAAGTAAGCATGGCATACTACCCCACCTGCATCACGGAGACGCCTTATAGTGAAAAGGAGGTATGAGCTCAAAAGTATACAACCCCACCCACATCACGGAGACGCCTTACAGTGAAAAGGAGGTATACGCAATAGATAGATTGATTGATTGCAAAGAAACTCGAGATGCAGGAAGTACTCATCGTATTAGCCTACACCTGAGGACAAGCACATTGCTAACATCTATAACAGACAACTTACCTTATATATGCCCCCACCTTAAGGTGGTTGATATCAGGTATCGATATCAAGCATGTTAAGGTAGGAATAAAACACACAAGGGAACACTGACTTTCACAAAGCCCATGCCCCCCGGAGGTGACATGTACTTTACGATCGACAAATATTCCCACAAACACATCCTTGCAAGAAACATGTTAGTGTCTACAAGATCATGATAAACAACAACACCAATGCATATGATTAACCACACAAAGAGCCAAGGTTATACAACGAATTCAGAGTTCGAGGATAACTGTGGGGCTATATCACGAAGCTCTCCGAATCAAGTACCGCCAAGGCTAGATTCAAAGACAAACAAAGGTGCATAGAGCAGCAGTATTGTTAAGGTTTGTAAATGCGATAGAAACATCATCAAATTCACTACGCGAAAAGCACGAGTGCTTCCACTAGCCAAGTGTCAGATAAGATATACAACCCCATCATCATATTAGGAACTAAGTCCAATTTTTGATTGCTCTCGAAAGGGACACTAGGTCCGCATCAGTATAAATGTTTTTCATCATCCGCCCGTAGATAGAAACACTAGAGGAAGGGAAATAATAAATAAGAGAGGAGAAACAAGTGTCTTAGCGACAGTCACGTAAGAGGGTGCCCCCAGTGTCACCAACCATGACGCTATGTCCGTAAGACACAACACACAACAATGAAATCAGAGAGAGGCAATATGGAAGAATGATGATACAAATAGAAGAAGGTTACAACAGAGGCCGTCTCTTGGTATCCCGAACCTTATGGGAAATTCAAGGTCATCCCAGGAGGCCTAAACAACACATAACACATCATAGGGGAAGCACATCACAAGAGAGATAAAGGGTTAGAGATACTCACCTGGTAGCACCATCGTTAAGAACATACAGATCTAGGATATCTCTTATGTCGTTTTGATATTGTATTAAGTTTAGGATGACAAGAGGCTTTCTTTTCTTTAAAAGGATTATATCCAATACCACTTGAGTAATGTGTTGAAGCGGATTCTATAGGTACTCGAATTCCTTGTTGATTTACACATCCCTTACCTACATATTCGCAATTATTATAAAGGATTTTAAATCCTCAACCAGAAAGAGATGTCATTTCCTTAGAAGATGGTGAAGCCTCATAGGTATCATAATTTGTAGTATAAGTAAGGGTATTGTCTTTATTTTCAACCAAGGAAACTTTATTTTTATGAGATGTTTCAAAAGATGGTTTAGACGAGATCGATGCGACTTTTGATGTGTCAGGTTTATTAAATTTGTATTCCCCTGTACTACAAGGGTTAAAATCTAATGAACCCAAATCATCATCAACAAGTGCATTCAACGGTTGAGAGTCTTGTACAACATTAGTCATTTATGGATCCCTTCGCAAATTATTTAAGCTCATATGATTGTAAATTGGTTTTTGCATTTCAATGTGTAAACTGTTATCTGGTTCAGGATCGGCATGAATAGTATGAAATTTACCTTTGAATATAAATTTGATTGAATGATGCAAGGTGGAAGGAACTGGCCCCAATGCATGAATCCAAGGTCTACCAAGAATCATGTTGTAATATAAAGAACAAGGCATGACATGAATCAGGGTAGGCACAAGCACAAGTCCTACTTGTATAGGTAGAGTTATAGTGCCCACGGATTGTCATCCAACATTATCAAAGCCACGAATGTTAATGCCATTTGGTGTGATTTGTGATGTGTCAACCTTGATTTTGTGTAATAGGTCAATGCTACAAACATTAAGAGTTGATCCATTGTCAATCATAACTCATTTTACCAACGTTCTGTTTATTGTGACAAAAACTATAAGAGGATCATATTGGTTTTGAACTTCAATTGACAGTAATTCATGTGGTTGAAAGAGAACATCTATTTTTGTCGCATGCATAGTATCCAATACAGCTGCTACATCATTCGGCTTAACAACAGGTGGCACAATCATCTTTTGTAAAGCTTCTTGGAGCATTCCATGGTATGTAGGCGATGTTTGTATCAAATCCCAAAGAGAGATTTTAGCCTAAGTAGCGTGAAGTTGTTCAACGAGATCATACGCTTGACCACTTTTATGAGTAATACGAGGTGGTGGAGGGAGCATAGGTTGAGAACATGGAAGAGAGACAGGCACATGCGGTGCTTGGTTACTTTGCTTGTTATTACGAGTGTTGTATGTGTGAGCAATCACATTGTGGTGTGGTTATTGTAACACATTTTGAACACCTTGAATCGTAATCACCGGTTTTAAGCAAGAGGGTGCACTAAGTGCCCCTTGGACAATTATATTTAGGAATATTGCTATGAAGTCTATTAACGATTATTGAATTAACATTGTTTCTCTCTTGATTGCACCCAACATCCATCCCTAAAGTATTTAATGTGAGAGACCTTTTCTCATCCACTAATGCTACATCTTGGCCAGGGAGAGCAATGGGATGAGAGGAAGGTACATCATCATCATCATACTCTGTGGCGGAAAAAGACTTTTCACTCTCATCTTTCACATGAGTGTTCCTAAAGATGAATTTGGTTAAATCTTCTAATATCAAAGGATGTGTTCCTATGAATAGTGTGAAGCTATTAAAATCACATGTATAACAAAGTAATTGCAGCTCATATGTAGAACACATAGAAGCACCAATACCACTTGTAGAAGCTATGTGCTCTAGAACATAAGGATTCTCATTAGTGAAATTAGAGAAATTTTTAAAATCTAGGATATACTCATGCAAAGATTTCAGAGATGAATAACATCTAGATGCCATAATGAGATGCAAAATCAGATTTAAAAAGTTTTCCAAATTAAGTGCAAAACTATATGCAAAAATGACTTAAAATGCTTGATTTGTTGTACTTTTCAATGCAAATATATGAAAGAAAAGGTGTTGTAAGTATTTTTATCAAGAGCAGTGAGTTATATGTCTGATATTAGTCCAAAACAGCAACAAGCTCCTTCTCAACACACTCTTGATACAAATCCAAGCTAATGCCAAGTCAAACTATAGCAAAAATATGTCGAAATAGGCACTTTTTTCACCAAAACTCAATGCAACAAAGCATAAAAAAGGGTGTTGTGAGGAAAATGATGATGGAAAACAAATAATATTAGTAATAACAGCCACTTAGTGTCAAGATTCCCAACACAACACACTTTTAGTGCCACTTAAGATAAAACCCTAGTGAAAATATAGCAAAATTTTCAATTTTTCACAGTTTTTCAACTCCAAAACTTAGAAAAAGGGGTGTTGTAAGGAATTTTAGGAGGTACAATAAATAATATTAATAATATCAATCACCTCAATCCATAAAATTGATCACAACACGCATGGAGTGCAAACTAGGTCAAACCCTAGGGCAAAAATAGCCAAAATGTGTAGTTTTTCACCAAATTTTCACTACAAGAGCCTGATAAAAGGATGTTGTGAAGATTTTTAGGAGGGGAAACAAATGATTACCCTGATAACATCAAATTAATGCAAAATAATCTTCACAACACGCCTATGGTGCAAGTTTGGAGAGTCGATAAGGCTAAATCTAGTGAAAATCGTTGTTTTTGAAGCCCTAGGTTTGAGATGTTGACACAAAATGCTATGTGAATGTTTTGAGGTCTGATTTATGATGAAAATTAATTACTCTCATATTTGAAAATAATTTTCAAACTTGAACATGCAAAATGCCAATGCAAATCTAATGAAAATGCATGAGAATTGCTAGTTTTTTGTTGAAATTTTCTATGCAAAAATGCAAATATTTTAAATCTAAATGTAAATTTACACTAAAATACAAGACTATAGCCAAAATTTAATTTGAATGAGCCTCTAAAATCTGTAGAAAAATTTGAGAAAATATTTTGCCTACTAACCCTAGATTTTGGAATTACTAGGTTTAATGAAAAGTGTAAAAATTTCTATAAAAGCCTAGCAAATTTATGATGAAAATGCAATGCAAATTAATGATTTTTTGTATTTTTATGTAGTTTATATCATATCTGATGCAAAAATCATGAATTAGGAAAATTTAGAAATAATTGATGCAATTTAGTAAGCCCAACAATGCAATTTTTTTGAATTTTCTAAATTTTTCATTTTTTTTGAATTTTTCTCAATGCAATAAAATGAATGACTATACGAATGAATGAAATCAATCCAAATCTGAAGACACACACTCAGCAAGTTGCAATTTAAGTCCAAAACACGGTTTCACCAAAATGTTTATTAGAAAATTAGATTTGTTAATGTTTTAGTGTTTTGATGTTTAAATCCCCCTCTCCACTTTACATTCAAGGATCTAGGGTCGAGTGACGAGAACTATCATACCCTAGATCATTGTGAGATGTAGGGAAACTTGGATTAGGAAATTTAATTATCAATTTCTCTTCTCTTATGCTCAATTGACCATTAAAACCCTAATTATGCAAATACAGCAATAAACTGACGAATAACGAAAACTACTCTTGCAGACGGAAGTAAAATAGCAAATCATAGAATACCTATTTTCGGGGTTCCGATGTAGAATAGTCGGGGACATTGGAATGGGCTCCCAGGTCCAAGGTACCAGTTTCTTTGCGGGATCTGGACCTCCTTCCAATACTGATCATCCCTGTAACTTCTGTTTCTAGAAACTCAACTGCGGAGGACACTAGAGCAAGCGCCCATGTCCTGGAAATGCTCCGGTGTCCTATTTTTCTTTAGATCATGAATCCTTGATGCCTGCCAATCCTTCTTGTAACTTCACTTTCCCAAATACGACACCTGTAACCTGCAATCACAAGACTTGGTTTGGGGTTGTGGTGTTTAGAGGCTTGCCTCAGTCAAGCCCCGAAGGACACTTAAGTCTTCAAACACTATTGTCAGATAGAGAGTGTGTGCCCTCGTGAGGCAGAGGCCAATCTAAATGAAATAATGATAAAAAGCACAATGATATCACCTTGTAGTGAAGATCTCATGGGAGGAAGATACCCTTCATTCCATGATGCAATGGATACTCAAATCTGCAAACAAACACATAGACAACACACAAATTCTGCTCTTGCAACACAATGAAAGATTTAAATCACCTTGAGAACACAATAGCTTGCTAGTAATCATCTAGTTTACAAATGAATGCCTAAACATGCTTATATATGCAACTACAAGCACTCCTGCCAAGATTTCAAAAATCAAAACTTACCATGTCGGCAAAAGGACCAAATAACGGTCATAAATCGACACTTAAATTTTAGGCCTGACCCAAAATAGGGTAGGACTGGGGCACGTGCGCCCAAGTCCTCCCCCCTATTTTGGGCAGGGTTAAGGTCAAGGGGTCCTCCTAGGTCCACTTTGCCATGAAACCTAGGCCTCATTCCGTCAGGATGCCAAAATATGAACTAAGATGTCCTAAATGCATGCTAAAGACCCGAGAGCTAAACCTTATGAGGGAAAAGCCCCCAAGGGGACATTTTCTGACATTACATTAAGCCACTCCATCAAAATTATGGGACTAAAATTGAATGGGAATTGGCACGGGTGTGGAAATTTCATCATTACAAAAGCACTCTACATGAATAATCTAGGCTAATTAAAGGAAACCCTACAAAATAAAATGGTTAAAGGGGAGTTTGCCTTGGCTAGTCCCCTTGTGCTTATTCAAACATGGTATGTGTGATATGATAATGGAACAATATGAAAATCAAATATAAGCTAAAAAGGCATGTAAATCTAGAAACCCTAATTGAACATGAAAATGGAAACAATGAAATCAGTAATGGAAAGAAACGTGGGGAGAAAGGAAAGGGGCAACAAACAAAAACATAGTGGAGAACTAACCCATGGGTATAGCCAACCAACAAACAAACCCACATGATAGATACTCATATATCGTACATGCACATTCACACACGCATGCCAGTTGTGCCTAGTGTAAGAATCGAAGATCTTTTAATGTCTATCTTAGTTCTACAAGTTTTGTTCACTTTTACACAACATAGTTCTATTATGTGATTCTCCAATCTAATTTAGATTATTGTGCATGTAGATATTGTCTAGTTCACCTTTAATTCTTCTCCTTGTCAATTGCTAGGGATTGACGCTATTTAAAAAAATACCCTGGGAAAATTTTTAACTCACAGGGGACCAAGTTCTCTTAGATCAACCACCTTGATTGGACAAAGTTTGCAATGGTGGAAATGACCAAGAACAACAATCCTAACCAATGAAGATATCCTAAAATGACTTTGATGCAAATTAAATTACTTTTAGTTCTCTAAACCAAAATAATCCTATAACTAATTCTCCTTGAAGTGCTAGGATGTCCAATGGTACTAGGATGATGATCTGATGATAAATGAATGATCATTAAATGCTTTTATATACTAATATATGGCAATAAATTAAGCAAAATGTGTAACAAGTTGGCTCATCATGGGAATGACATGGGGGCGATTCAACAAACTTAAATTTGATTTTTTGCATTTTACGGTTCATTTTATAGGGTGCAAGATAAATCTTATGTCATAGGATTGACTCAAGACAAGGCAATGCTAATTTTGATGTGGGGAATGAATGCCTAGACATGGGATGCAATAGTAGGCATACCAAATGTCATGTGTATGGGACTACGTGTGGATTGGGATAGGATATGGTTGAATGTATTGTAATGAGTGGAAATGGAGAGAAGTAGCAAATCACATAATTATGAGCCTAGCTTTACACAGTACCATGCAATTTGTCGAGTTGTAATTGTATTAAGCAATTCCACCACAATGGGACTAACACTATATGGGAATTGGCATGGGTATGCAAATTTCACTATTACAATAGCACTCTACATAAATGATCTAGCCTAATTAAGGAGATGCAATCAATTAGCCAAATTAACCTAGATTGATTAGAGTTGGTACAAATAGTCGTAATAAATACACAAAAGTTCAATGCATGGAATAAGAGTACTTAACATTGGAATCGATGATGGAAGAGTGGTGTGTGTTGGGAATTAAGGTATCTCAACCTTGGTAATTCCTTGCATTATTTATGTTTGTATTTATTAATTCATTGCCTATGTTGTAAATTAATTGTAAATTCCATATTGTCATATTGTGGGATGTGGCACGGTGATGTGTCATCATACATGGAAGATGACAACTTGTAATTTTGTCCTCACATGAGGAGATAGGCATCCCACTTTGTGGTAGGAGCATTTTTCCATGTGTCGGCATCTTGGATATTGTGTAAGGGAATATTGACCGAAACGGTTATGATGGATTCCTATGACAGAATCTATGACATGTAAGAGTCAAAAATAGAAGCTTGTAAGACAGGTGAAGACATGTGTAATGAAGCATCTTTGAAAAAGGCATATTTGGGTGCCCCAAGGTGGACTATGACATGTTGTAAGAGAATATGCTATTTATAGCCTGTGTGTGACAAATTCTCTTACAACTATAAGTTGTAACTGCTATGATAGATTCTATGACGGTCGTAAGTGTCGTAAGAGCATCTGTCATAGCCCATTTTGGAAATAGGCGGCCTCTTTGGGATGGGAGCTATGGACAAGTGTTAGGCACATTCTACAATGCTGATCAAGTGTCCTTAGGCGTGGGTTTTGGGCCATGAGGCCAAGTTGGACCAAGTTTGGACCAATATTGCCTTTATATTCTATATAAATAGGTGCTTGAAGAGGGAGATGTATTACAGGTTTGACAGGTACTGTTATGCTGCCAGTTTGTCTCCATATATGAGTGTCAAAGACCCTTAAGAGCTTGCATTGAAAGTGTGTTGTCAACATCCTTTGTTTTGATAATACATTGTGTAGGTTTTGGAGTGTGGGGTTTTTCACCTGATAAGGGTTTTCCCCATGTATATCTTGTGTCTCTCTTCTTCTGTCTCACCTTTTCTATTATGTGTTTTATACAATATCTCATGTTAAATGGTTTAATGTTGCTATAATAGTTAGGATAAATTTGAATTTACACTCTGCTCCCCTCATTAGATTAGTGTAGGAAGCGATTTTCGCACACCTAGCTTCCTTTCAGTTGGTATCAGAGCCTGGCTAGTTTTTGGTTCTAGCTGCTGGGTAGGGGTTTTTTGAGCTAATCTTAGGTTGAGTGGGAGTCTTGTGCAGAGTATCCTGTATCTTATTGCAGCAAGGAGATGGCAACCACATCCGGAAGGTTAGAGGTTGAGAAATTCAATGGCACTAATTTTGAGTTGTGGAAATTGAAGATGGAGGACCTACTTGTTGATCGTGACCTATAGGAAATGGTATCCGGTGTAAAACCCGTAGCAATGCAACAGGCTGATTGGGATCTTAAAGATCGGAAGGCTAAGGGTCTCATTAGACTCTATTTAGTTGACTATGTGTTATTAAACATCCATGAGGAGAAGACAACGAAGGATCTTTGGAAGAAGTTGGGAGATGTTTATTAGGCCAAGTCCTTGGTGAACAAACTCTTCCTAAAAAAGAAGTTGTTTGCTTTAAATATGGAAGACAGAGGATCTATTGTGGATCACATGAATGCTTTCAACATGATCATTGCACAGTTGACATCTGTGGGTGTGAAAATGGAGGAGGAGGACCGTTGCATGACCCTGCTTTGTTCTTTGCCAGATTCGTGGGATCATCTTGTAATGGCTATCGGAAGCACCACTACCACCTTCAAGATGGAAGATGTGGTATCCTCGCTGTTATCTGAAGAAATGCAGAGGAAGACATCTGAATCAGCCAAAGAGGCTCTTGAGGTTCATGAAAGACCCAAGGAGAAAGGGAAGAAGAAGGACAAGAAAAGTGATAAGGGTAGATCTAAATCTCGTGGGAGATCTAAATCTCCTGGAAAGTCCAAGGCTCTTTGTTGGAACTGTGGTAAAACTGGGCATTTTTGAAAGGAATGCAAAGAGGAGAAGAAGAAGAAAAAGAAAGCTCCTAATTCAGATTTTGACAAGTCACAAGATGATGGTGATGCCTTCATCACAGCCCTGGCCACCCATGCATCTGATGATGTGTGGTTGATTGATTTTGGTGCATCATTCCACATGACCTTGCATCGAGACTAGTTCACGAAATATGAAGAGTTCGATGGTGGAAGGGTGTACCTTGGTGATGACTCTCATCTGAAGATTGTTGGTCATGGAAGAGTCTTAATCCGAGTCCCTGATGGACGAGTGAAGGGGATCACTAGAGTTATGCACATTCTAGGCCTTGCATGGAACCTACTTTCTGTAAGTATGTTGAATGATGCAGGTGTGCAGGTTGTCTTTTCGAAGGATGGATGCAAGATGACAAGAGGATCTATGGTGCTTGCGAGGGGTACTCAGATGGGTACTCTGTTTCAGCTGGACGCATGCACTTCATAGTGCAATAGTTCTTCTGACTCAAGGAAACGAGCTGATGTCACTTCATCCCCACCATCTGAACATGCAGTGAAGAAATCTGTTGTAACCAGTTCTAATGGTTGTGCACATGCTTTGGAAGCTAAGATTCCTATGGAAAAGAGTATGTTATGGCATTTGAGATATGGCCACATTGGTGAGAAGAGCTGCATACCCTGAAAAATAAAAACCTCATTAAGGGGTTAAATGATTGTAATCTTGAGTCAACTTTTGCAAACATTGCATTTATGGAAAGCAAAACCATGTTTAATTTTACTCTAGTTCTCACAAGTCTTCTGGTGTATTAGATCTTATTCATTCTGATGTGTTTGGTCCTGTTAATGTTCCTTCATTATCAAAATCTATATATTTTGTATCTTTCATAGATGATTACAATAGAAGGACATGGGTTTATTTTATCAGAAGCAAGACTGAAGTCTTAAGTCAGTTTAAGGAGTTTAAAGCCTTTGCTGAAAATCAAACTTGTAAAAAGATTAAGTGTTTGAGAACTGACAACGATGGTGAGTTTTGTTCGGTAGAGTTCAATAAGTTCTGCAAAGAGTAAGGGATTGAAAGACATAAGACAACTCCATACACCCCGCAACAAAATGGAGTTGCTGAGAGGATGAACACGACACTGATGGAGAAAGCTAGGAGTATGCTTAGTGGAGCAAGCCTCAAACAAAAGTTTTAGGCTAAAGCTATTGCCACTGCTTGCTATCTTGTAAACAGATCTCCTACATCATCTCTTGTTGGCAAAACACCTATGGAGGTGTGGTCTGGTAAGAAGCCTTTAGTAAGGCATCTTCATGTTTTTAGTTGTGAGGCATATGCACATGTGCCTAGGGAGAAATGGTCTAAGTTGGAGAACAAGGCTGTTAATTGTATCTTCATTGGCTATGGGGTTAGTGTGAAAGGATACAAGCTTTGGGATCCCATGACTGAGAAACTGTTGTATAGCAGAAGTGTTATATTCATAGAGCTAACACCCTCTTCCATTGTTCTACAGCCAGAACAGTCAGAAAAGAAAGAAGATGCGGTTTAGTTTCCTTCTACCCCTAAGAAGGCTAAACCAATAGACCCTGTGAGGCCTGATGATAAAGAGAGCTCTAGAAGCTCTGGAAGTGAAGAAGAAGAAGCAGAACCTCAACCCCAGCAATTGAGGAGGTCTACACGAACAAGAAAGCAACCTGATAGGTTTGGTTATTCATTACTTGATTCTAGTTGTGCTTTTGCTTTACTTTCTAATACTGATGAGCCTAGAACTGTGAAAGAGGCTATGGGCATGAAAGATACAGGTTCCTAGAAGGAGGCCATGGAAGATGAAATAGCTTCTTTGGAAAAGAACAAAACATGGGACTTGGTGCCTTTGCCTGATGGACGGAAATCCGTTGGTTGTAAATGGGTGTTCAAGAAGAAATTCGGTGCAGATGGCAGTGTTGAAAAGTACAAGGCTAAATTGGTTGCAAAGGGGTACTCACAAGTGGAGGGAATTGATTATGGTGAAATTTTCTCTCCCGTTGTAAAGTTGACATCCATTAGATTTTTGTTATCTCTTGCAATTGCTTATGATTTAGAGGTAGAACAGATGGTTGTGAAGACAACTTTCCTTCATGGTGATTTGGAGGAAGAAATCTACATGTCAGAGTTGGAGCATTACATAGAGAAAGGTAAAGAAAATTTGGTTTGCAAGCATAAGAAGTCTTTGTATGGTTTGAAGCAGTCTCCTAGGATGTGGTACTTGAAGTTTGATTCCTTTGTGTTGTCTATTAGTTATTTAAGATCGAAATCGGATCACTGTGTGTATTATAAGTTTGATGGTGATCGTATTCTCATTGTTGCATTATATGTTGATGATATGTTGCTCATTGGGAAGGGTAAGAATATGATTTCTGATTTTAAGTTTCAGTTAGCAGCACAGTTTGAAATGAAAGATTTAGGGGTAGCCAAGTACATTCTAGGAATGGAAATCAGAAGAGACAGAATCAATAGAAAACTTTAGTTAAGCTAGAGTAAGTATGTGAAGACCGTGTTGGATAGGTTTAGCATGGCAGATTTTAGACCATTAAGTGTTTGTGTTTTATTGGGGACAAAGTTGTTTGTTAATGATTGTCTAAAATCTCCTAGTGAGGTGGAGGACATGAGCAGAGTAACTTATGCTAGTGTTGTTGGTAGTTTGATGTATTCTATGGTCTGCACAAGACTAGACATTGCCCAAGTAGTGGGAGTCCTTAGTCGGTTTATGGCTAATCCTAGATGGATACATTGTGATGCAGTTAAGCGAGTGTTCAGATATTTGAGGGGTACTTTCGAGTATTCCATTTGTTATCATGGCAAGGCTACAGGACCTCCGCATTCAGTTAGTATTCGTGGATTTGTGGATTCTGATTGCACAGGTGACATTGACAGCAGGAGATCTACCAATGCTTATGTGTTTACACTATTTGGTGGTGTGATTAGTTGGATGAGCAAGCAACAACCTATGGTTTCTTTGTCCACTACAGAAGCTGAGTATATGGCTGCAACTCATGCTTGTAAAGAAGCCATTTGGCTTAAGAGATTGTGTTCCGATATTGGTGTTGATGCAGGTCAAATTACGATCAGTTGTGACAGTCAGAATGCAATTTGCCTTGCGAAGAATCTAACTTTCCATGCTAGAACTAAGCACATTGATGTTCAGTTTCACTTCGTGTGAGACATGGTTGAGGATGGAAAGGTAAATTTGGAGAAGGTAGATACTTTGAAGAATGTTGCAGATGCATTGATGAAGCCAGTGGGCACAGAGAAGTTCAGATGGTGTTCAGAGTCTATGGGCCTCTTGGCCATAGCAGTTAAATCCTATTAGTTTATTGGCTCTTACAAGGTGTTCGACAAGTGGGAGAATGTTGGGAATTAAGGTGTCTCAACCTTGGTAATTCCTTGCATTATTTATGTTTGTATTTATTAATTCATTACCTATGTTGTAAATTAATTGTAAATTTCATATTGTCATATTGTGGGATGTGGCACGGTGATGTGTCATCCTACATGGAAGATGACAACTTGTAATTTTGTCCTCACATGAGGAGATAGGTGTCCCACTTTGTGGTAGGAGCATTTTGCCATGTGTCGATATCTTGGATGTTGTGTAAGGGAATATTGACTGAAACAGTTATGACGGATTCCTATGATAGAATCTATGACATGTAAGAGTCAAAAATAGAAGCTTGTAAGATAGGTGAAGACATGTGTCATGAAGCATCTTTGAAAAAGGCATATTTGAGTGCCCCAAGGTGGACTATGAGATTTTGTAAGAGAATATGCTATTTATAGCCTGTGTATGATAACTTCTCTTATAGCTGTAAGTTGTAACCGCTATGACAGATTCTATGACGATCTTAAGTGTCGTAAGGGCATCTATCATAGCCCATTTTGGAAATAGGCGACCTCTTTGGGATGGGATTTGTGGATAAGTGTCAGGCACATTATACAATTTTGACCAAGTCTCCTTAGGCATGGGTTTTGGGCCATGAGGCTAAGTTGGACGCCCATTCCAAGTTTGGACCAATATTGCCTTGTATATTCTATATAAATAGGTGCTTGAAGAGGGAGATGTATTACAAGTTTGACAGGTACTGTTATGCTGCTAGTTTGTCTCTAGATACGAGTGTCGAAGACTCCTGAGAGCTTGCATTGCAAGTGTGTTGTAAACATCCTTTGTTTTGATAATACATTGTGCAGGTTTTGGAGTGTGGGGTTTTTCACCCGATAAGGGTTTTCCCCACGTATATCTTGTGTCTCTCTTCTTCTGTCTCACCTTTTCTGTTATGTGTTTTCTACAATATCTCATGTTAAATGGTTTAATGTTTCTGTAATAGTTAGGATAAATTTGAATTTGCACTCTCCTCCCCTCATTAGATTAGTGTAGGAAGTGATTTCTGCACACCTAGCTTCCTTTCAGTGTGGATGATGTTCTAAACTAATTTTTCATCTCAAGGATATTAATGGCCTTAACCAAATGACTATCTCGGGCTTTGTGTTCAGCCAAAGGATATTAATTTAATGTTTCAAGTTCAAAATTAATTAAATTTTTTTGCAGATTTAAGTCATGAAAAACTTTATACAAAATAAATAAATATTGTACAGTGAATTAATAGATGTCTTACATTGATTTGAATTGAGGTCTCTCTTTCTCTTTATAGTTCTTTCCACTTAGAAATGAGGTGTATGTCTAAATTTGAGTAGAGAATGACTTGAGTATGCAATGATTGTTACCTCTCTCTAGTGATATCTCGCTAGTATTCCTAATTGTTTAGCACTTATTATTCAAAGCAAATAAGTTTTATAGACTAAAAGAGCTAGTAGATGAAACATATGGCTTTAATGAATAGGGTAGAATAGTGACATAAAAGAATCTTGATCATTAATGTGTGTATGCAAAAATAATCCTCTATAATCACTCTCATCTCCTAGTAGGACAAGAAGTGATAGAATGAGATATATAGTTATGCATAAAATGAATTCTTAACCTATTGCCCTATGCTAGATGGCTTATGTGTAAATGATGAAGAATGGAAATATTTTTTTATTGTACCACTTTTTTCCTTGTGTTAAATCACTTGGATAATTAGAATATAGTTAATATTGTGTCACTTATCATAACATAACTATCCCTATTCATGTGAGGAGACCTCCAACCTCCCATTTTATCCTACTATGTTAGGGAATGTATTATATGCTCATGCTTGCTTAGTGGATTGAATTACTAAATTTTTTTTATGTATTTTCATATTATCATATTCTTATATCATGGAAGTGGAAGCTTTAGGTGTTTTGGTGACTCATACTACTTTACTTTCTTATAACACTTAGTTTTTTTGAACATAAACATTTGGATGGGCTGTACTACCTAATTTTCCTTTCCCTTTCTCATAAATTTCATCTATGTGTAGGGAGAAAATGAATAGACCTTATTATGATAGGTAGTTAATTCTCTCTTGTTTTTATGAATGTTTCCAAAGATTAATGGAACTAGGAAGAGATAATATTATTGACGTCTATCCTTGCTTAATTGAAAGGAGCATGGGGCTTCTCTTGTTGTATTTTCCTCTTGTGGTTGTAATGGTTCAAAATCTATGTACATTAGCTCTTTGTTTGATTTCAAATTTGTAGAAGTACTTGAGCTAGTAAAATGTATCTTGTAAGAAAATTATGTTCACATTACTTCTAAACCATCTTAGAGGTATATGATTTAGGTATCATGCGAGTTGCTAATAGAGGTAATAGATTAATGGTTGTAGTAAAGATATAATTGCTTGGGATCCTTATGCTAATTTTAAATAATGAAGTAGGGTTATGCGTGTTTCAAATTGAACTCTCATACATATCTATACCCAAGTTAATAAATTAAATATATGAATTGGTTGTTGTCATCTTTCTTTAACTTAAGTTTTTTGCTATCATAGGTGCCTTGCCACATAGTGTATGCATGCCACCTAGTAGATGGAGTTGGTATAACTCCTTACTTGTGTGAGGTTGTCCTTTTGTGAATCCTCTTGGGAGAATGTTTCACTTTGAGTGGTTACTACTCTCACTTTATGGGAGAGTATGGTGCTCTCTTTCTATATGTGTGACACCTACATGTTCCTCTCCCTTGTATAGTGGTGTGTGTGCTAGTGTTGTTGAGGTGTCGATAATGGTTGTGCATGTTTGTGCACATGGTAGCTATGTAGAGGCTATACAAAAAAAGTTAGTTTTGTTTGTACTTGGTTTTGTCTGACTATAAAAGTGGGCATTACAACTTTACACAGTAGCGTGCAATTTGTCAAGTTGTAATCGTATTAAGCAATTCCATCACAATGGAACTAACATTGTATGGGAATTGGCATGGGTATGCAAATTTCACCATTATAATAGCACTCTACATAAATGATCTATCCCAATTAAGGAGATGCAATCAATTAGCCAAATTAACCTAGATTTATTAGAGTTGGTACAAATAGTCATAATAAATACACAAAAATTAAATGCATGGAATAAGAGTACTTAACATTGGAACTAATGATGGAAGAGTGATGTGGATGATGTTCTAAACTAATTTTTCATCTCAATGATATTAATGGCCTTCACCAAATGACTATCTCAGACTTTGTGTTGTCTCAAAGAACATTGCATTTCACTTTTCACTCCCACGAGTTTAATCATGGTCATTACAGACTTAATCAGTCATACACACTTTATCTTGTACTACATGGGATTAACTTGATAGAATATGCACTTGAAAAATTATTCACCTTCGTCTTTCAAATAGTAGAAGCTATCAAGGTGGTGTCTAGGGATACCATTTTGGATTTTGCCAACTCAATAGGTGAAAAAATCTCCTTAAGATGTCCTCTATTTTCTAGATGATGTTTTATGCACAAATGAATGTCTTTAAGAAACCATGACATTGTAAAATTTCACATAAACATACATGTGTTAAGTCAACTCATAATAACTAGTAAAAAGGGGAAAGAAAGTTGGAATTCAAATCTAAAGTTGTTTGTTTTAGATTTATTCTTGCATGCCTTAGGATTGAAATAAAAGATCCTAAAAAGAAAACATATGCGGGTGAATAATTTAGATTCTTTTTTTTATGTGTAAGTAACTAAATAAAATGAATTCCTTTCACTTTAATCCAACTCTATTTAGCTAACACTATAGGTAGGTATAACAAAACACTAGAGACTAAACTCAACAAGACTAGAAATGGAAACAACCACTTGCAAAAGTGTGCCTAATAGTGAGAAAGAGGAATCAAATGCACCTATAGATAGGGATGACAATTATAAAAAAATGTTTAGAATTGAATGCAAAGACGGTGATTGAAATATGGAGATGATCTAAGGTAGGTCCAATGTCATCTATGAAAAAGTACTATGTCGAAGGGGTGGCCCTGACCTTAACCTAAAATTGATCAAAACTTGTTGTGCTAGAATATGATAGTCTACAAATGATTTCTTTTCAATTTCATATGCCAAGAAACTGAGCCAAAACTATAATAAAATATGGCACTAATCTAACAATACAATGAAAATGATGAGTCGAAAGGGTTTCACCCAAAAAATGGATTGTAACTACTAAAGCTAGGTGTGAATAATCAATAGAGGTTGCTTGTGAAATCTAGAAACTATCTAATAAGGTCAAAGCTTCTTAAAAATAGTAGGGCATCTGGGGGGTGTCCTTGACCTAGGGGCAACTTGGTCCTTAGGTTGGAATCAACATAAAATTTGCAGAGGATCTCCTTGATGTAATTTTGAGCACTTTTCTATTAACCTCATTAAATCTGCACAAAATGCTTTGTGAATAACCTACAAGCATAAGTTCATAAAGGAAACCCTACAAAAGAAAATGGTTAAAGGGGAGTCTGTCGTGGTTAGTCCCCCCATGGGTATGTAAATGCGGTACACGTGATATGATAATGAAAAAATATGAAAATTAGATCTAAGCTACAAAGGCATGTGAATAGAAACCCTAATTTAAGATGAATATGGAAACAAGGAACTAGGTGTTGGAAAGAGGCATGGGGACAAAAGAAAAAAGGGCAACAAATAGAAACACTCTGGATGTAAAACCTTAATGGCAATGGGAGGGAATACAGGTAGTATAGTGGAAACTAGGTAAAATCAAGACCTAGGTAGAAACAAATGCTTGTGTCAATGTCCACAAACCTCCAAAAACCTACTATAGAGCTTCATAGGGAATTTGTGACACTACCTCGAAGATTTTGTTGGTACCTTCAAATTTTGGCAAAATTTGAAGTGCCCATGATGAAAAAATCAATGACTACACTTAGAAATGCACCTAAAAAATCTACCCTAGTGACCTACTTTGGAGGGTTATAATTCAGAGCCTATTTGCTTTCATGCCAAATCACTTGCCCTATAGTACATTCAAATAGCCTTGGCGGGCATACAGGAACCAAAGGAGGAGAAATGACAGTTACCGCTTCCCTGCAACATGTAGAGAATCCAGTTACGGTGTCGCGGTGTGAAGATAATGACTATCACAGTCTCGTGGAGGTTTCAAGAAAGAGTTGCAGGCTGGTGGTATGAAGAAAATAACATATGTTGCTTACCGTGGTCCTGCAGCAGTCTCACAAGTAGTTGGTGGGCCAGTGGTATAAACTCAAGTGGCATATGTCACCATGGTCTCGCGTCAAGTAAGGTGATGACCGATGGCAATGCGATAAGAAGGAGCAAAGGTAAGATGTTCAACGCGCCCCCGCGACGGTCTCTAGTAGAGCTTGCAGCATCGTGGTATAAGGAGTTCAAGTGATGTACGTGTCGAGTACTACAAACTCGCAACGATTCTGTTGGTGCCTACCTAGAGTTAAGGTTTCGAGCTAAAAATCCGTGGGCATTTTCATTATAAACCTTCAAAAAATTCTAAGTCCGTCGGCCTTCACATTTTTATGCATGTATCTTTGTATATGGCCGCTTGTATGTGTCTTTGTATGTACAAGTGCAGATGTACATTGGACGGACCCAAAAAGAAGTTCAATCAGCTTCAAAAAAGTGGAAAAAATGGTTGTATGAATCATTGTATGCATATCGGGTTTGTATTTGGCATTCGGGTGCGTTTTTGGAGGTAAAAAAGTGGATGTACATAGCTGATTTCCAGAATATTCTGCGGTTGTATCAAAGTATTGCATGTACATTTTGTTGTATATTTAAACATACAATGGGTGATATACAACAGCCGGACTTAAAAAAAAAATCAAATAGGGTTGAATAGTTGTCAGGCCCACAGGTGTACACGGGGGATTGTATGTATGTTCGATATACAATATGACATAAAAAGCAGAATGTACAATCCTGGACTCCAAAGTTTATCAAATTAGGCCTGGCGAGCAGTGGTACAAAAGGCAAAGTTGAAAAGTCAAAGGATTGTATCCGATGTTGTATATTGTTTCATACATACAACTGCATATACAAGGCGATGTACAAGCAGACGCGGCTAAGGAGTTAACAGTATTTGTGAGATGGGTGAGATCTGTGGTTGTATATTGGGATTGTATGTTCCCAATATACAATCGAACATACAACAAGAAGATACAAAGAAACATATAAGGCAGGAGGGATCAAAGTCAACATTCTTCAGGACCTTGGCGGGGCCCGCGTAGTTCTATGTCCTGGATTGTATGTATGTGCATATACAATGCAAGATACAAAGAGCACATATACAATCTGGATGTGAGGAAGGAATTAATTGTGGCAGATTTCAGGTTGGGGTCTGTGATTGTATATTGCATATTGTATGTATCTGCGATATACAATGTAAGGTGCAATGAATGAGATACAACGCCAGATTTGAAAATTGTTCCAATCTGGCTGATAAATGCAATGTATCCCGTGGTTGTATGTATATTGCATTTGTACAATTTGATATACAAGAAGATATGCAAAAGGGGAAGATACAATGCTAGACCTGAATGCGATTTCAAATTGATTCATGGTGATTTGGGGTCCGCCCTTGTATGTGGTGATTGTATGTATATACAATTGCACATAAAATTTCAAAAGCAAAAATGGATACAATGGCTCGTCGGCAGGACAATGCCTATCGGCGGACACTTCCAGGGTCTTTCCGATGACTAATGGAGATACAAATATTCAGTGATGGTGATCCAATCAGGTGCTGCCACGTGTCCCAAGGTAGTTGTATGTATATACAACAGCAAATACAAAAATTTGAAGGTGAAATTAGGCGAAAAGGTAAAAGGTATTTCTATGCAGGGAAAGGTCAGCAAGGGAAGAAAGGACTGCCTATGTGGTGCGATATCATTGGCAATGGACTTTTCAATGTTGCTGATGTGGATTTTCAACCTGTGTGGGTGGATTTGGACTGTCGATCTTGCATATTTGGAGCCCGATTCTGTGGCTGAGTTTGAAGGATGAAACGAATGTCTATTGGCTCTTTTTTTTTATGCATTCATTCCACAGTCAACTACCTTGCTACACGGTGCCAAGAAAAATGTCACATCTGCTAGTATGATTGAGGTCCAGGTTGCTTGTCCCACTGGCTTTCATGGAGGATCTGATGGCTTTAGCGACCAAAAATTTAATGAAGATCTGATTGTTGCATCGAAAATCTAAAGAAGTTATCTTTGCATTTATGAAGTCTGTCAGTGTGTAGGTGGCCGGAAGCTTGTGTGCTCCTTGAAAAAGGAATCCATGGCCATTCTATGGGGTGTGGAAGACTTGGGAAATTTTTTTGGAGAAATAATGAAAAATAGAGCTTTTTGGTTGTTCTGTCTCTTTTGGAGTTTATGAGTTGCATTTGAATGCACGTTGCACATATGTTCGGTTTCGTGTCATTTTTATATGAAAAATGCTTCATGGCATGTGTTTAGCTATTTGTCTCCATGGCTGTATGCATCCCTTCTTTTGAATCTGGTTGCTAAGGGTTACTTAAATTCTAGGATACATATTTGCTGTATTGCATGCTTGATCTCTAACTTCCATTCAAGGAGTGGATTAAACTGTTTTAGGTTAAGTATGAAGAAGATTGTATGGCAACAAGGATGTTTGTAAGTAGAGATAGCTAAATACTCATTCTTGGGTGATGTTTGTAATGCAAACACCAATCTAACCCCTTGAAACTTGAATCTCTGTTGAGTCAGTGCAAATCATTCACATGTATACGTCTAGTTGACTCCTTGCCCTGAGATAGGCACTGGTCTACTCTTGTGTAGTAGTTATGATCCAAACCCCCTGTCTTGCATCCAAAACATAAAACACAAATCATTTCAAAACTTCAAACCTATTAGTTTGTAGGATTAGAAATAGGACTCTGTATGCTCTCATCCTTAACCAGTTAGATATGTCCAAGAACATTGCCAAACTTGTTATTTATCATGCAAATCTTGGTCCTAAAATGAGAGTATTCTGCCTATATTGAAAAGTTAAATCTTTCTGTCATGATAGAGTCAAAGTTAAATCTTTAGGAATAGGGATACCCCCCTTGGTGCGGCAGAACCAGAAGTGAAGGGGAGGCAGCTCACGCAACCTCCTGTATTTGTTGGCCGAATCTGCCTGTGCATTGGAACTGGCAAACCCTTTGCTGATTTGAATATAAAAAACTCCAACAAAGTGGTGACTCTACTAGGGACTTGAATTAAAAGTGTTATTTTTTCCCATCTGAGTCTCCAACAAAGTGGCGACTCCGCTGGGGATGTAATGTCATATCCATAAAAGTGTGAGTCTAAAAGATTGAAGAATTAGACGTGGAAGTGCATTATTGCAGCAAACTTGAAAATTTATGTGTGGCTCTGCTGTTAGACAACCCAGAAAGAAAGAAATGAACTTTCGGCTTCAATTTATTTGAAGCTCATTCCTCAGTCAAGGAGGTGGCGACTCTGCATACAAATAACTTGATAAAAGACATAAGAGGTGTTAAATTTTCATACAAATCAGTCAGGGAAAGGAATTTGCAGCGGCTGCAACATGTCCAGGTATTTTCACATGTTTTGGTTTTCAAAAAAACATGGTGTATAAGTTTTAAAGGATTCCCTATTTGGTGAAGTAGCACTGGTTAAAAGGGAAATATTGGTGATAAGCTTGCATGCTTTGTGTTAGTTCAGAATGTATTTTGTGTTTCAAAAGAAGTATGCAATGTTGTTGAAAGACTCATTTAGAGGACTTTAGGAAATCTGAAACAATAGTTTATATTGTAAAGGCCTAAGGTCGTTGTTGTAAAAGGTAGTCTGAGTTGAGAAGAAGGTTGCAAAGGCATATAAGATGTATTATCAGCCCATGCACCCTTGTGAGGTGTCAAATGCAACAATGTATAGTGATCAATCCCAACCATATAATAGAAGGAGTTTTAGCATTGACAAATATAAGCCTATCAATTTCAATGGCATTTGTGGTTATCCAAATGCTTTTCCATCTAAGATCAGAAAGTATTTGCCTAAATTCAGTGGTGTAAAGGATGAATCAGCTGAGAGACACTTGCAGCAGTTTAGAAATGTTATAGATGACTTTGAGGTTGACCATGAAGATGTAGTTATGAGATTATTTGTTCAATCTATAGTTGAAGATGCAAGGGACTGGTTCTCCTATCTTCCAGCATACTCTGTCAGCTCTTAGCAAGAGTTTAAATCTACATTTCTAGAACAATATGGTGAAAGAATATCTGAATATGCAATAATCAATGATTTCATGTACATCCATATTGAAAAAATGAGTTAATTCCAGCCTTCAAACTCAGATTTATGAAGGTATTGAAAAGAATTCTAGAATGTATGAGACCTAATGATGCTTTGTGCCTGGTGGTCTATTTGGGAGCATTTGATAAGAAAATGAGTTATAGATTGAGAGATAAGGAGCCCACCACGTTGCATCAGGCACATCAGTTTGCAATAGACATTGAAGATAACTAGAGGTATGGAATACAAAAGGGTTATTTCTCTACAAATATCTACTATCCTAGGTCCCCAAATGTTGATGAAATATATAGTTTAAGTGTTGGAGATGAATGTCAAAGCACTCACACCCTTACTGTCCCTGTTTATGCATCATTCCAAGGAAATGACGATTCTACCGTGGAGGAGGATGCCCTGATTTTCCCCGCAAATGAAGTTGATAATGATGATTTTTCAAGTAATATTTACATGCCAATCCTTAGCAAACAACGTTCATGTTTAAATGATCCAGTTATGCATAGTTGTGGTCATATGGATCAAGACTTAATTCCAATTTCATCAGGAAGCATTAGAGGGCTGGAAAGTGATATAGATAGTGCAGATTCAGAGTGCATTGAAGTAGTAGAGATCTTGTATGTGGGGTGATCAAATGATGAAGAAGAGTTGGATTGTCATGAAGAAGAAATAGAGACCTTTGCAATGAGTATGAATCCCCTTTATGATGAGCCTTTAGATGCATTGAACGTTGTGAGTCATGACCTTCATTGGTGCAGAATTAACCCTCTTTTTGCAAATAATGATGAATATGAGGAGACAACTGACATGGATGTTGCATCAGTTTGTGAAGAAGGGACATATGAACCAAAGGTAAAGATCTTCAGCTCTTGTGAAGATAATATGGATATGCAAATTATGGATAATGAATGTTCAGCATCAGCTGTTCCGGATGTATGCAACAATGGGTGTATGGATCAGGATTTGTTATCATTGTCAATAAGTGATACAAATGATATTGATGGTCTCATATAGTTTGAATGTTTTCAGTTTCTGGATTAGCTGGATGAGTGTCTGGTAGTGCGCAACAGCCAGGTAAACAATGAGGAATGCCACGCGCAATATGATGATATACTGTTTGAGGAATATAACATACATACGTTGCCTAATGCTGAAGAATTTTACAGTATGTATGGTTATATGTCTGATTTTGAGGCACAGAGTGATAGAGGCAATGTTCACAGAGGCAAGCTTTCAGAAATGGTGAAGCATGTAATTGACGAGATTAGCTTGTGGGGAGATTTTGTTAATGTTTTCAGCTATGGTTGGGATCATTCAGATTGGAATCAGGCATTTGGTAGGAGGAAGTTGTGGTTTTTCATTTTTGGCTGCCCAGGGCTGCCAAAATAGTGTTTAAAATGTGATCTATGATGCAGGTTGGTGCAACGTTCAACTCTGTAGCCCAATGGATAAGGCATCCGGTCTGCATCCCAGAGATCTGGAGTTCTCACCATGCCTACAAGAGGCATGCGTCCCCAGACAGAGCCAATGTTGGTGCCTACTTGGAGTTAAGGTTTTGAGCTAAAAATCTGCGGGCATTTTCATTATAAACCTTCAAAAAATTCTATGTCCATCGGCCTTCACATTTTTATGCATGTATCTTTGTATATGGCCGCTTGTATGTGTCTTTGTATGTACAAGTGCAGATGTACATTGGCCGAACCCAAAAAGAAGTTCAATCAGCTTCAAAAAATTGGAAAAAATGGTTGTATGAATCATTGTATGCATATCGGGTTTGTATTTGGCATTCGGGTGCATTTCTGGAGGTAAAAAAGTGGATGTACATAGCAGATTCCTGGTATATTCCGCAGTTGTATCAAAGTATTGCATGTACATTTTGTTGTATATTCGAACATACAACGGGTGATATACAACAACTGGACTTCAAAAAAAATTCAAATCGGGTTGAATAGTTGTTGGGCCCACAGGTGTACATGGGGGATTGTATGTATGTTCGATATACAATATGACATACAAAGCAGAATGTACAATCCTGGACTCCAAAGTTTATCAAATCGGGCCTGGCGAGCAGTGGTACAAAAGGCAAAGTTGAAAAGTCAAAGGATTGTATCCGATGTTGTATATTGTTTCATACATACAACTGCATATACAAGGCGATGTACAAGCAGGCACGGCCAAGGAGTCAACAATATTTGTGAGATGGGTGAGATCCGCGGTTGTATATTGGGATTGTATGTTCCCAATATACAATCAAACATACAACGAGCAAATACAAAGAAACATACAAGGCAGGAGCGGTCAAAGTCAGCATTCTTTAGGAACCTGGCGGGGCCCGCGCAGTTGTATGTCCCGGATTGTATGTATGTGCATATACAATGCAAGATACAAAGAGCACATATACAATCTGGACGCGAGGAAGGAATTAATTGTGGCAGATTTCAGGTTGGGGTCCGTGATTGTATATTGCATATTGTATGTATCTACGATATACAATGTAAGGTGCAATGGATGAGATACAACGCCGGATTTGAAAATTGTTCCAATCCGGCTGATAAATGCAATGTATCCCGTGGTTGTATGTACATTGCATTTGTACGATTTGATATACAAGAAGATATGCAAAAGGGGAAGATACAACGCTGGACCCGAATGTGATTTTAAATTGATTCATGGTGATTTGGGGTCCGCCCTTGTATGTAGTGATTGTATGTATAGACAATTGCACATACAATTTCAAAAGCAAAAATGGATACAATGGCTTGTCGGCAGGACAATGCCTATCGGCGGACACTTCCAGGGTCTTTTTGACGACTGATGGAGATACAAATATTTAGCGATGGTGATCCAATCAGGTGCTGCCACGTGTCCAAAGGTAGTTGTATGTATATACAAAAATTTGAAGGTGAAATTGGGCGAAAAGGTAAAAGGTATTTCTATGTAGGGAAAGGTTAGTGATGGAAGAAAGGACCACCTACGTGGCACGATATCATTGGCAATGGACTTTTCAATGTTGCTGATGTGGATTTTCAACCTATGTGGGTGGATTTGGACTGCCGATCTTACATATTTGGAGCCCGATTCTGTGGCTGAGTTTGAACGATGAAATGAATATCTGTTGGCTCTTTTTTTTTTTGCATTCATTCCACAGTCAACTACCTTGCTACATGGCACCAAGAAAAATGTCACATCTGCTAGTATGATCGAGGTCCAGGTTGCTTGTGCCGCTAGCTTTCATGGAGGATCTGATGGCTTCAGCGACCAAAAAATTAATGAAGATCCGATTGTTACATCGAAAATCTAAAGAAATGATCTTTGCATTTATGAAGTCTATCAGTGTGTAGGTGGCCGGAAGCTTGTGTACTCCTTGAAAAAGGAATCTATGGCCATTCTACGGGGTGTGGAAGACTTGGGAAATTTTTTTGGAGAAATAACAAAAAATAGAGCTTTTTGGCTGTTCTGTCTCTTTTGGAGTTTATGAGTTGCATTTGAATGCACGTTGCACATATGTTCAGTTTCATGTCATTTTTATATGAAAAATGCTTCATGGCATGTGTTTAGCTATTTGTCTCCATGGTTGTATGCATCCCTTCTTTTGAATTTGGTTGCTAAGGGTTACTTAGATTCTAGGATACAGATTTGCTATATTGCATGCTTGATCTCTAACTTCCATTCAAGGAGTGGATTAAACTATTTTAGGTTAAGTATGAAGAAGATTGTATGGTAGCAGGGATATTTGTAAGTAGTCATAGCTAAATACTCATTCTTGGGTGATGTTTGTAAGGCAAGCACCAATCTAACCCCTTGAAACTTGAATCTCTGTTGAGTCAGTGCAAATCATTCACATGTATACGTCTAGTTGACTCCTTGCCCTGAGATAGGCACTGGTCTACTCTTGTGTAGTAGTTATGATCCAAACCCCTTGTCTTGCATCCAAAACATAAAACACAAATCATTTCAAAACTTCAAACCTGTTAGTTTGTAGGATTAGAAATAGGACTCTGCATGCTCTCATCCTTAACCAGTTAGATATGTCCAAGAACATTGCCAAACTTGTGATTTATCATGCAAATCTTGGTCCTAAAATGAGAGTATTCTGCCTATATTGAAAAGTTAAATCTTTCTGTCATGATAGAGTCAAAGTTAAATCTTTAGGAATAGGGATACCCCCCTTGATGCGGCAGAACCAGAAGTGAAGGGGAGGCAGCTCATGCAACCTCCTGTATTTGTTGGCCGAATCTGCCTGTGCATTGGAACTGGCAAACCCTTTGCTGATTCAGATATAAAAAACTCCAACAGGTTCCAAGGAAAGAATGCGGGAGTGCGGTGAATGTAGGATTTCTTCCTGCATCCCCGCAAACACCAAGAAATTTTGTTCCGGTATTGTGGTACAATGGAAATATAAAGTATGCAGTGGTGCACAATATCAAAAATTTTAATAAATAAAACCTAGAGAAGTGAGCGGGAAAAAAATAAAGGGTTTTTATTAATTTTTGATTAAAAGGTGAGCAGGAAATGCAAAGTAATAAAAGATTTTCACCAATGTCATTTTTACCCAAAGTATATGTGTAATAAAATTTGATGAAAATATATATGGGGAAATTTAAATAGGAATATAGAAAAGGGGAATATTAATGGTCATGGGTGAAATAATTTTTTCACGGGGATGTGAAAAACAAAAGTGGAGAAAATAATTATTTTTTGGAAAGAAGATGTTGTAAAATGTCTAGTGAACGTTTGGGAATGTGAAAAGCCATTGAATGTAAACGGTCTGAAGCTTGTCGCTTCCCTCATTTTTCTATAAGAGGGAAACCAAGACCGTGGGTCTCAGGGGGGAAATCTGATTTTGGAAGAGAAAAACATTGTAAGGCCTGATCCTTGAAGCATATCAATAAAAGAAGACTGCATTTCTCCGGTGTCAAACTTCTAGTTCTCAACTACTTGTTGAATGTTTTTGATATTTTATCTAGTTGTCTCCATATTGCATTTTACTTGTTATTTGAATCAACATTTCAAGGGTATGCTTAGTTCTTCAAAACACATTTGTTGTTTTGTGTGATTTATTTGATTGGGTTTCCTCAAGGAGGAATTAAATTCCATTAAGTAAATCTCAGTAATTTGGAGAATTCAATATGGATGTATAAGTAGAGCCAGGTGGAAACAACCTTGCATGTTTATGCTAGGCATAAACTAAATTATGCCAAGTAGTTTGATTTGTGGCTAGAAGGAAAGCACATATCTTTTTGTGAACAGACTCTGATACCCAGGAGCATGCACTGATCAATTTCTTTCTAGAATCAATTCCTTGTACATAATATTTTTAAACACAATTTTAGTTTTCTGTTTGTAAGAGTAGGAGTAGAAGTAAAATAATTGAATAAAAACCATTGTCAGATTCCATGCCAATTTGATTTTGGTTGAACTAATAAAATTACACATAATTTACTCAAACATCACTAGTCAGTATTGAAGAGTTCATATTCAGTGATAGAAAGGTACACCCACCTAAGCAAAGCAGGGATTGAAGTGCAAGGAAGACCAATCATTTTGATTGATTCCATCAGTTGGCCAAATTGGTTACTAGACCTAATCACAAAGTTTGGCATTCTTTCAGGGTTTGGTAAACTACAGATTTGAGAACCAACAAATTAGCTACTCTGCTAGGGAGGAGAAGTGAAAAGCATTGGAGTCTTTGGTGAAACTTTTTCCCATCTGAGTCACAACAAATTGGCGACTTTGCTGGGAAGTTGAAGTGTCAAATCATACCAGAATTTTTGGTGAAAATTTTTGCCCATCTGAGTCCCAACAAATTGGCGACTCTGTTGGGGAGGAGAAGTGAAAACATTGCCTTGGAGTCTCTAATGAAAGTTTTGCCCATCCTAGTCACAACAAATTGGTGACTCTGCTGGGGAGATTTGGTGATTATCATTGGGAAGAGTCAAAGAATCAATGGGTGTAAATCTAAAATTTGGTTCAAATTTTGTTGCAGTGAATTGATATGACTCTATTGGAAAAGAGCCAGAAAATGAAATTAATTCCTTTTTTGAAAGAGGTGGTGACTCTGTAAAAAAGAACCTGATGAAATAATGGCTCGGCAATATTCACAACACAATCTTGGAGAGCAAACACCTCAAATGACATACTTTACTAATGCCCATGATGCTTTTGCTTCAACAAAAGAATTAACAAAGATAAATCAGGAGTTGAGACAATGTGGAATGGTTGGAAGCACAACTTCAAATGCTTAAATTGATGAGGAGACAAGAAGAACTGGGGCAAGAGTTGCAAGCTCAAACTATTTCAAATGTACCACAATACAGATCTGATTATTGTATCTAGCTTGTTGGAGGTGCATATCCTTTTCCCCCTGGTCAAGGAGGTGTGAAAATTCAAAATCAGGGATGTGATAAGCATATGGAGAAATACAAGTATCAACATCATGCTCCATTTCAAAACATACAAGGTAATATGTATTACCTTGGAGGTGCTTACCAAAATATGCATCACCAATATCAGCCATATGCACCCCAATGTCAACAATATCAAGTTCATCAAGGAGAAAATTCATTTGCAAGAGGACATCTTGAATCTGAGACATTTCCAGATTTGAATGAAAACAAAATTGTGGAAGGCCAACACTTCACCTTGCAAAGGTACTGCAATATTGAAGATCTGCTTTTGAAGACACACTGCATGAGGAGTGCATTAGCAATGGGGTAAATGAAGAAGCAAGTTCACCTGGCAGTGAACAAGAAGTGCATCCATTGACTGATACAACTGGTGAAGAAGAGGTATGTACATTTGAGAATGCTCTCCAAGGTTTTTCATGCTCATTATATGATGAAACAATAGAAGAAAATTAGATGATATCAAGTGCAAAGATGATGAAAATGGAGAATATGCCAACAATGAGGTGAATAAGGAGTTGGCATGTTCACTCAGCTGTGAACAAATTTCAGAGTTGTTGACAAATGAATTTTAGGGTTTTGTATCAAAAGAGAACATGAGATATGAAGTTTCCTCTAATTCCATAGTGTCTGATTGTGATGGTCTTTTTGATCCTTGTATGGGAGGGAACAATGCTGATAACAAAACATCTCATATGGAAATGAGTCATTTTGCAAATATATCAGAGAGGGACCTATTTTGAATACCTTGGAGCTGGGATTTCTTTATGATTCTTCTTCTCACCAAGATGTTGAAATGCACTCACAAAATGAGCCAGAATATGAATGTTTTTCTTTTGATACATTGGAGGCTTGTTTGCATGATTCTCATGGTTTGCAGTGCAAGTGTGATATCGGCAATGATGCAGCATATGAATGTTTCAATTTTCCTATCTATTTGGGCAAACCTTCAGTGAATCATGATAATGAAATAAACAATGATGGATGTTTATCACATGGTGATGGTGTTCTCCAATTTCTGCTTGGTTGTGAGACACAGTATGATGGAATCGATGTTGGCACGGGAGAATACAATGATATGTTTCAGTACGTCGGTGGTAATGTTTGTTTTCGAGTTTGCAATGATGGTGCTTTCAGATTTGACATGATGCATTTAGAGGAGAATAAGGTGTATGATAGAGGTAAGTAGAGGCCTTTTCTTTTTCTAGTGGCCTTGTGCCATCAGCTATGGTGTGATTTTTCAAATCATACCAATTCAGGGTAGAGAAAGAGAAGTTGGACTCTATTGCCCAATGAATAAAGCACTAGTCTTCTCCTCAGAGATCTGAATTCTTGATATGCCTGCAAGGGGCATGCATTCCTAGTCAGATCCATTGTTGGCACCTTCAAATTTTGGCAAAATTTGAAGTGCCCATGACGAAAAAATCAATGACCACTAAAAAATGCACCTAAAAAATTTGCCCCAGTGACCTACTTTGAAGGGTTATAATTCGGAGCCTGTTTTCTTTCATGCCAAATCACTTGCCCTGTAGTACATTCAAATAGCCTTGGTGGGTATGCAGGAACCAAAGGAGGAGAAATGACAATTACCACTTCCCCGTAGAGTGTAGAGAATCCAGTTGCGGTATCACGGTGTGAAGATAATGATTATTGCAGTCCTGCAGAGGTTTCAAGATGGAGTTCCAGGTTGGCAGTATGAAGAAAAAACATATGTTGCTTACCATGTTCCCGCGGCGATCTCACAAGTAGTTGACGGGCTAGCAGTATAAACTCAAGTGGCATATAATATATCACCGCGGTCTCACGGCGGGTAAGGTGACGACTGACGACAATGCGGTAAGAAGGAGCAAAGGTAAGTGTTTATCGTGCCCCCGCGACAGTCTCTAGTAGAGTTTACAACATCGCGGTATAAAGAGTTCAAGTGATCTATGTGTCGAGTAGCGTGGCCCCACAATGGTTCCAAGGAAAGAATGTGGGAGTGCGGTGAATATAGGATTTCTTCCCGCATCCCCGCGAACACCAAAATTTTTGTTCCAGTATTGCGGTACAATGGAAATATAAAGTATGCAGTGGTGCACAATATTAAAAATTTTAATAAATAAAACCCAAAGAAGTGAGTGGGAAATAAAAAATAAAGGGTTTTTATTAAGTTTTGATAAAAAGGTGAGCGGGGAATGCAAAGTAATAGAATATTTTCACCAATGTCATTTTTACCCAAATTATATGTGTAATAAAATTTGATGAAAATATATATGGGTAAATTTAAATAGGAATATAGAAAAGAGGAATATTAATGGTCATGGGTGAATTTTTTTTTCACGGGGATGTGAAAAACAACAGTGGAGAAAATAATTATGTTTTGCAAAGATGTTGTGAAATGTCTAATGAAGGCTTGGGAATATGAAAAGCCATTGAATGTAAATGGTCTGAAGCTTGTTGCTTCCTTCATTTTTCTATAAGAGGGAAACCAAGACTGTGGGTCTCAGCGAGGGGAATCTAATTTTGGAAGAGCAAAACATTGTAAGGCCTGATCCTTGAAGCATATCAATAAAAGAAGACAACATTTCTTCGGTGTCAAACTTCTAGTTCTCAACTACTTGTTGAATGTTTTTGATATTTTATCTGGTTGTCTCCATATTGCATTTTCCTTGTTATTTGAATTAACATATCAAGGGTATGCTTAGTTCTTCAAAACACATTTGATGTTTTGTGTGATTTATTTGATTGGGTTTCCTCAAGGAGGAATTAAATTCCATTAAGTAAATCTCAGTAATTTGGAGAATTCAATCTGGATGTATAAGTAGAGCCAGGTGAAAACAACCTTGCATGTTTATGCCAGGCATAAATTGAATTATGCCAAGTAGTTCGAGTTGTGGCTAGAAGGAAAGCACAGATCTTTTTGTGAACAGACTCTGATACTCAGGAGCAGGCACTAATCAGTTTCTTTCCAGAATCAATTCCTTGTACATAATATTTTTAAACACAATTTTGGTTTTATGCTTGTAGGAGTAGGAGTAGAAGTAAAATAATTGAATAAAAACCATTGTCAAATTCCATGCCAATTTGATTTTGGTTGAATTGATAAAATTGCACATAATCTGCTCAAACATCACCAAACAGTATTGAAGAGTTCATATTCGGTGATAGAAAGGTACACCCACCTAGGTGAAGTAGGGCCTAAAGTGTAGGGAAGACCAATCATTTTGATTGATTCTGTCAGTTGGCCAAATCGGTTACCAAACTTGATCACAAAGTTTAGCATCCTTTCAGGGTTTGGTAAACTGCAGATTTGAGAACCAACAGATGTATTGCCTCAAGAATGCAAATTCAAGAGAAGATTTTGCTCCTAAATAAGAAATAGAAGGAAATTGATAGCTTGTGGTGTTAAAATGAGGGAGAGGAGGGGGTATTTATAGATTTATGATAGGATTTCAATCAAGAGAAGGGTAGAAATGCATTACTTTAGCATCAAGGAAACTCACATTTAATTTTGGAGGTTATAGGAGACAAGATCAAGATTGCCGCTCTATACACCCAAGGGGGTGGCATTAACCCTACACTTGAGGAGGTTCAATTTTCTAGGGAAGGCTAAGGCAAGACAGGGTCATCGAAGGGTGGCGATTTTAAGTTAATATTATCTAAACATTCCAAGAAGAGTTCACTACACATGAGGATAGCTACAAGAATTAAATTATTTTGGTTTGGGAATGGGTGATTGCTACTTGGGAAGGATAACTAGGGAAATTTAGCTCAGCATCAAGGAAACCCACATTTAATTTTGGAGGGAAGATGAATGATAAATTAAGTGTACAGTAAAGCATGTGAATGCCAAGGATACAATACAATTGGAGAGATACCAATCTTTAGATAGTCTTTGATCTTCGTGCTAATGGATGTGCCCAATCCCATAGAGTACCCACATAAAGTAGTCATTATATGCTATTAAATTTTTTCCATTACACAATAAGAAGGTTTTTGTTTGTTCCTGCATATTGATGAACTCAACATTTCACCACCTCTTTTACAAACACATATTGAACAAATGCAATACCAGCTTTAAGAGAAGGGTAGAAATGACCTAAGATTTAATGTATATAGATCTAGGTTTTTGCTAAGATTTAACAAAATACAACACATAGATCTAGGTATAATATGCAAAATACAACGCAAAACTTGCATAAGGTGGAATTGGAAGAAAATCAAAATTTACTAAAGCTACCCCCTAAATGGCCGAGAGTACTCAGTTTGCTATAAAATGCAAAATAAGTTTCTTTAATGGGTCTAACTCATTGGATTAGGTTTGTTCACGTAAATTACACCTCATGTAATCATCATAGTGCTCAAGTTAAATGGTGTATGGGTTTGTATAGAAGTTTAGATACCAAAAATACACGAAAACATGCAACAGAGTATACACAACTATAATCAATTGCTTATTATTTTAGTAAACTCTAAATACAATGCCTTCACACCTTCTCCACATCTACATACTTCTCATATTGTCTTCTTTAATGGATTATATACAAAAACTAGTCTTTGTTATCTTTGGCAACCTCTAAAGTTGTTCCTAAACAAACTCAACCTCTCCTAAAGTTATTCAACTACTTCCTTGAATAGAAAACATGGTTATCTCCTTAATACCACACAAACTTCATCCCTATAACTTTGGATTTCAAACTTATAAACTTTATCCACTCATCTCTATCCACCTAGACCTAGTCAACTTACCCTTTTTACTTCCCACTACACCCATTCACCTCTTGGCAACATGTCAAGGTGGTTTTACAATATGAAAGAATATAAATATGTTCTATGAGACCTTCAAGGTCATTTTAACCTCTTGACACCTTTCATGTTCATGTTTGGGGCCTCCAAAAGTCATTATACAACTTGAATTTTCAAATAGTCCATTTTGGCGGGAAAATGGGAAACCCTTATCTAAATAACTTAAATGGATGTCTTGACTTGCAAGACCACTTGGAAACATGAAAATGTCCTCCTTTCCATCTGCTAAAGTTACTTGATTGGTTTTGAGCCTATCCTCCTGCATCAACAAGGTAGGTAACTATTTGACATGATGCCTCAAAGAAACATTGTCTCATGGAATGCAATAATTGCAAGACATATGCACAAAATGGATTTTTTCAAAAAGGTTTTAGAAACTTTCAAGCAAACAAAATTGGATGGTGTAAAACAAAATCCACAACCTTAGCCATTATCCTCCTTGTCTATGCCCATATGGGATCTTCAGAACAGGGTAGGATGTCCATCAAAGCATAAAGGATATCAGAATTTTGACATACGTTGTAGTTGCAATTGCCCTAGGAGACATGTATGCAAAGTATGGAAGCATAGACAAGGCAGGTGAACTATTTGACATGATTCCTCAAAGAAATGTTGTCTCATGGAATGTAATGATTGCAAGATATGCACAAAATGGATTTTTTCAAAAAGGCTTTAGAAACTTTCATGCAAATGCAATTGGTGGGTGTAAACCCAAATTCCACAACCTTAGCCAACATCCTCCTTGTCTATGCCCATATGGGATCTTCGGAACAGGCTATGGACATCCATCAAAGTATAAAGGATATGGGAATTTCATCAGAAATTGTAGTTGCAACTACCCTATGAGATATGTATGCAAAGTGATGAATCATAGACAAGGCAGGTGAACTGTTTGACATGATGCCTCAAAGAAATTCTATCTCATGGAATGCAATGATTGCAAGATATATGCACAAAATGGATTTTTCAAAAAGGCTTTATAAACTTTCAAGAAAATGCAATTGGCGAGTGTAAATCCAAATTCCACAACCTTAGCCAACATCCTCCTTGTCTATGCCAAAATGGGATCTTCGGAACAAGATATGAACATCCATCAAAGCATAAAGGATATGGGAATTTTGACATACATTGTAGTTGCAATTGCCCTAGGAGACATGTATGCAAAGTGTGGAAGCATAGACAAGGTAGGTGAACTATTTGACATGATGCCTCAAAGAAATGTTGTCTCATGGAATGCAATGATTGCAAGATATGCACAAAATGGATTTTTTCAAAAAGGCTTTAGAAACTTTCAAGCAAATGCACAAAAGAAACTTTCAAGAAAATGCAATTGACACCCCTAAAACCAAATTCCACAACCTTATCCAACATCATCCTTGCCTATGCCAAAATGGGATCTATGGAACAGGGTGTGGACAACCATCAAAGCATAAA
This sequence comes from Cunninghamia lanceolata, assembly GCA_027924645.1. Taxonomy (NCBI): domain Eukaryota; kingdom Viridiplantae; phylum Streptophyta; class Pinopsida; order Cupressales; family Cupressaceae; genus Cunninghamia; species Cunninghamia lanceolata. Next base: position 654,756 of record BSBN01000680.1, on the reverse strand, counting down.
GGATATAGGAATTTTGTCACATGTTGTATTTGTAGTTGTCCTTGTAGACATGTATGCAAAGTGTGGAAGCATAGACAAGGTGCGTGAACTATTTGACATGATGCCTCAAAGAAATGCACATTCTCATGGAATGCAATGATTGCAAGATATGTACAAAATGGATTTTTTGAAAAGGATTTATAAACTTTCAAGCAAATGCAATTGGCACGTGTAAAACTAAATTCCTGTAACGATAATTGATCATCATATTAAATACTTAATGTAAACTGTCATATACATATTCTCATGAACATAACATCTAGTCTACATATAAAGCCATATAGACATGTACAAACAAATCCATATAGGCATATACAAAGATATACATCGGTAACATACAAAAGTATGTATACAAAACCATCTAGGCATACAAAAAATGTCCCAAAATCTAGTTTCCTATGAACTGCTATCAAATAATCAACAACCCTTGCTTGGTCGTGAAGATGGAGAGTCAATCAATGACTCATCCTCTCTCTCCCATCGACTAGACCTCCTCGACAGAGATTTTTTCAGCTCCACTTGTTAATACAATCAAACAATATGCACATTAATATAAAAAACATGAAATATATAACATCACATATGTAATCGATCACTTACCGCTAGCTGATGATCCCTCTCAATCATTTTTTCTCTCTCTTCGTCTGTGGCTAGATGGGTTGGAGTTGTGACCTCTTGTGAGAAGCATCAAGAAGCAAAATTGACTAAACATAAATATCATTTATGTACATTAAATGACATGATATAAAACAAGAAATATGAAATGACATTTACATGTTACTGGCTCATACCTTGGTCAAAGGATTTGCAGACAACATAGCTGCAGCAATGCCAGCCTCTGCTGACTGACGAAGATGAGGAGGAGTCCCCATATTCAACATCTAAAAATAGAGATCAAGGTTATTTGACCAAAATAGATACATTAAATTATTTAAATGCATAATGATTACAAATGGTTGAATTTACCTCCATGAAAGTGGTTATATGTCCAGGAGACCAAGGAAATCATGGAGGTGCTGGTGAAGCTCCTTCTTGATTATCAAGTTGTCACTAAATAAAATTACCATTGATATATGTACTATATTTACGATCATGTGATAAATTACATACCTGCTAACTTGACCTCCTCTCATAACCCTGCATTGGATGACTAACAGATGTAGGATGAAGACTTTGACCCTGGAATTTCATAGTGCAGACAATTACATACATTAATTTTGACTTATAATATAGATAGTCATATAAAAATAATTACAAATTTCAAATACAAATATATTAAATCAAGATGAACCTTGTAAAAATTACCTGGGATTCAATACCAAATGTATGTTGTAAGAGGTCATCTATGAGAACAATCTCATCCAATATAGATGTGTCCATCACTAGCTGTTGCCCCTGCATTGCAGCATCCTACTGAGAGTCTTGTGTCCCACAATTGCACAAGTTCCCACATGAACTACAAAGATGTGGGGACAAATGACGCTTGTTGCTCTCACCCTCATTGGCCTAGGTGAGATCATCATCGCGTTGTACTAGAGACTGGGTGAGAGAACTCAATGAATGCAACATCTCCACCTCAACACTCTATTTCAAAGTCAAAGGGAGTGAAACATGTGTTGGCCTAATGAGAGGTCTAGGTACGAGGTTTTGGTCTCGATGTGCTCCCTCTCTATCTTGGGCAAAGCCACCACCTCTTCCCTGGAACTCTCGAATGTCAAAGTAATTAGGAATCTCCTTGAGGATGAACTCACAATAGAGTTTCCTCAAGAAACATTGTGGCACCTCATTATTATTACATGGACACTCATCAAAGACCATGTACCATCTATCCCAAAAGTTTTGGGATATATCTTGGTTCACACACCAATGAATAGAGAAGCGTTTGCAAGTCTCTTCTAGTGTTTGGCCAGTTTGAGTATTAATAAATTGTGAACATAATGCAGATTTTGTAATTTTTTTGTCCTTCACTTGTTTGTAAGACAATTTGTCAGCATAGTATTGCTGATTCCTCTCCCTATAGTCATTCCATTCAGTGATTTGGTTTGTCACTGATTCAATGTGAGAAACAATCACCTCTAATGACTTGGCAAGGGCTCTCCTATGATCGGTGCTTGCACTTGGACTATTTAATGTTTCAATTAGGGTTTCAAGATGTTTTTTGTTTTCTTCAATTTTCCCTAAATAGTTTTCTTGTGTGTCTCTTTCATGGTGAGGACGTGAAGGTGGGGGGTTTTGAGGGTTTTGGGGGTTATTTTGAGTCTCCTATGTTGGATTAGTGTCTTGTGGTGCCTCATTGACTGTAAATTCAACATAAAAACCAATCGAACATTGCAAAAGTAAAAATTTATTTTCAAATTCACAAAAATCAATCAAACCCTACCTTGTTTAGCTCCTCCACCCTCTACACTTTGTTCACGACATCCTCAAGAGCGGGATTGGCGAGGTGACATAGTGAAAATGTTGATTCCACTTAGAAATTGCTTGATTACTTCTTCTTCTAACCTGCTCGTGCTCTAAAACCTATTTTTTGCTTGCCAAATGATGAAATGAGTCGTGACCTTATGATTTTGAGTTTTGACAGTTTAAAACGTGAGCATACATGCTCGCGTTTTTCATTACATGGGACCAAAAAGTCAAGTGATGACTTTTTGGTCCCACAACTCTATGCACTTACCCCTTGCAGCTTACTAGTTGCATATGGTTAGGTTATGCCCCAGGGTGACATATAAAAGTTCATACCACCTCTTCTTATCTATTCCTTTCTATTATATTTACTTCATAAGTCATTCTAGGATGAGCACTAATATAGGATTCCTTCTACTCCCTTTCTTTTAGTACCATGGTTTGAATATCAAATTGTACTCTAGCATATCCCTCCATCTTTTTCATTCCTTCATCCCTACATATTGTGACCTTCTCCCTTATCCTCTCAAAATCCAAGGTCTACATTGGAAAAATCCTTCAAATGAATCATAGCAATACCCCATGCTTCCCTTATCTTTTTTCACATGCTTTGTGCCTACCACATACCTCATACCACTACATCTTTTATCACTTCCATTTGACATGACAACATCTTGCTTTCCTCGATGCTTAAGCATAAGACCACATTCTTGGAACCTATTGACCAAAACCATCATCTTAAATATGCAACTGAGACCTTTTTGTTTCCCATTTTCAATGTTTTCCTTTACATTGACAAAATCCAAGGTCCACATTGGAAAATTCCTTCAAATGAATCATATCAAAGACACCTTATCATTTTTCACATTCTTTGTGCCTACCACATACCTCATACCACTACATCTTTTATCACTTCCATTTGACATGACAAGTTGTACATGTCCCAGATGTAATTAAGCTAATTCCTTGCTTGCCTTGATGCATAATTCATTTTTCCTTTTTTTCTTTTAGTACCATGGTTTGAATATTGGATTCTACTCTAGCATATCCCTCCGTATTTTTCATTCCTTCATCCCTACATATTGTGACCTTCTCCCTTATACTATCAAAATACAAGGTCCACATTGGAAAACTCCTTCAAATGAAGCATATCAAAGGAACCTTATCATTTTTCACATTCTTTGTGCCTACCACATACCTCATACCACTACATCTTTTTTCACTTCCATTTGACATGGCAAGTTGCATGTCCCAAATGTAATTTTTAACCTTTCAGGTTAGTAAGATCACATTTACAAGTTATTTCATGCCATATTTATTTGCTTGAATTCCCTTATTGATACTCCCTCACTCTTTCATCATTTTATCTTTAGCCTTGTTTGTCTAAATAGGTTGGCCTAGTTTATTAGTATTTAGATGTTTCCCCTTTGTAGTCCGAGTCATGTTTTAAATCTTGGTTTTAGTCTTAGAGGCATGGTTTACTTTAGGTTTGCACAAGAATCATGGAGTCTATGTGTTCATGTCAAAACTCGAGCTTGTTTTCCTCTATGCTTTGTAGCCTTGTCTTTATGTACTTTTGATTGTGAATCCACACCCAAATTTAATCCTAAATTCTAATTGTCTCACCTCCTCATGTCTAAGTATAGACTTGTTTCACATCTGAGTCCCTAATAGACTTGGAGGTCCTTATACATTTTGATTAAGTAAGAGGTCCACATCCATTAGTTTACATACTATCTAGAATTTCTATATTTGCTATAAGTATATGAAGTATGTCATTCTTGAGCCTCCTTGTAAATCTTGATTTACCATACTCTTCACAATTTCTAATGTTCGAGTCTGCATCTAAATCATATCTTCGTATCACGTTTGTACCCCGCCCATATGTAACTTTTAGAGGACTCTATGTTTACTATGGCTATTCTTAAATATCATCCACTTCAACAGTCAAAGGTTAATTTGGACCAATAAAAATAGGACAAATATTTAACATTTTTTTGTTGTGAATGAGGTGTAAAATTGCTATTGAATGTTTGACCATTGAAATGGATGATATTTAAGTAGAGTGGTTTACTGTCCTAACCTCATGCCATTGGCAAGTCACATTGTAGTTGGCATTTGGGGTCTTTTAGATCTAAATATATCGAGTTAAGTGAATTTCAAAGCCTCGGTAAGCTGTGTTTTAGTTGCTTGCTCACATCCAAGTTTAATCAAGTTTCATTCTCAAAGTTTCTAGGACCTAAATCAGCAAGCTAATCTTTGATTGAGCAGACATTCATGTCCTCTATTGTTTAAAATCTTACCTTTACACCATAAATACGGAACCATTAAGATGCCCAGCTCGATTCAGAGCAGCAACAATGGTGCTAGGTAATTAGAAGATAAGACTCAAGTGTGGGTGTAGATGATTTGGCCTCGGATCTCCTATAACAGGCTTCAGCGACCTTCAAAGAAATGATTTGAGAGAATTTCTTTATGAAAAGGGCTGAGGATGGGTATGGCCAATTTGGTCTTATATCTCTGCCACATTACAGATATTACCCACTTTCGTCTTTTCTATTTCAATATTATCCGGTTTCACTCAAGTAGCCTGAGCGATTCAAATTGGAGATGGCAGCCGCTGTGGATTAATAAATGTCTGGTTCAAAATGCCAGATTTATTAAAATTTAACCATTGTCGTTTGCAGCAACACACGATTTATTAAAATTTAACTATTCTAATCTCTCCAACATACGATAACCATTCTAATCTCTCCTTAACACCCTACGACAAAATTTGACGTTCACTTGGCCGTCACGCCCGCCCTCCAGGATAAAAAATCATTAAATTTGATTTATTAAAATTTAATTAATTTGACGTAAATTTGACCGTCCTCCAGGATTAAAAAAATCATTAAATTTGAACGTCTATTTGGCCGTCACACCTAAATACTAATGATAAAAGTTGACGTCCATAGGACCGTCACATCTAAAAATTTTTGACGATTAAATTTGACGTTTATGTACGAAACTGTAGCATGTATTTGACCTGGTAAATTAGTTCCTAGCCATTTGAGGCTTGGAATACAAAGGTTTGCATCATGGAAGGAAGGCCAATATGGAAAAACAAATGCATGCTGTATCTGAGTTAGAGCAATGTTTTAAACCTACAAAAATGTTTCATTTGGTTTCTGCTTTTTATTGTAATTGTTCGTGGAAAGTGTTAATTTCTAGTTATGAAAAGTATGTTTTTTCATCTATCTTAAAATGTATACCTTAATGAACTGGTTTCAATTCAATACATATTGGTATGAACATTAAACATCTAGTGGCAATTCTTCTCTGCTTTTGAGAATATTTATTATGAAGTTCATCATTTTGTGGTTAATTGACTTCATTTGGTGCAACAGAATTTTGTAGCTGATACATATTTTTTTTAATTGCATTGAGAGACGAGGGGGATTAATTGTAATAGTGGATGGCTTCAAATATTAAAGTGAAATGAGATTAATAGTAGGATATCATATGGGATGGAAGCATTAATTTAGGCATTCATTTTCATTTGTTCTTAAGATAAAGTAATTTGCATAAAGACTAATTGTCAATCTACCTTGAAGTCTTCTGGTACAATAATTACCTTCTAATTTAAAACATTTGAGATGATATTGAATTAAAGAAAACCAATTCTCAATCAAATTTCATGGGCAAGAGGTAAAATAATACTTTGAAGAATAGAATTTAAACCAACTTTAAAATAAAATAGTTCCAACCTTGTACTTAAAAACTAAAATTTTGTTGACATATATTTAAAAAAACTAAAACTATAAAATGATTTGAATAAATAAAAATAAAATAATTCTTAAATAACTCTTTATATAACCTAAGTAAATAAAATAGCTCTAAATTGATATGACATTTTTTAGATAGATTTATTTGAGATATCCATTTTATATCAATCATTGGAATTTCAATACAAAATGCCCTCCTTACAAGGAAAGAGATACGAGGTAATGGGACACCAACAAAGTCTTCCCATCCGTAAGCCATTTAAATCACATAGAACCCTTATATCAAGATAATGAAATTGTGACAAACATTATCATCTATAAATAAATTAATTTGTTCATTATTCATTTTGCAATACATGAATTTCTAAAATAATTGGAAAATAAAATTTTGACAAATATTATCATCTATAAAGAATTTTCATCTACATTGTTAAGAAGAGTAAGTGTGTTTTCTCATGGTTTTGTGATTTTGCCTTGGTTTTAGTGAATGAAATTGTGTGTCAATTCATGTGTTGGCCACCGCAAGCAAAGCCAGGTCAATTGGTGGGTTGTATGAGGTACTAAAATCCACCAAAATGATTATTTTTATATTACTTTGCGGTAAACCTTAAATTTGTTTTTATATGGATTTTACTTAGAATTTAGTGCATATATATCCCACAATAAAATTTCTCATACCTCTATTGTGGTGATTTCCATCCTACAAGTAATCCATTTAAAAATTGCTTACATTTTGTATCATCTTCCATGTAATTAACAATATAAAACTTTCTTAGGGATAGTTGCTAATACATGAAATCAAAATTCTTTATCTTCCTATAAAGGTGTCTTTACTTGTTCATCTCCTTTTTATTTCAACTCTTCTTTATTTTCAATTCCCTCTTTATTTTCAATTTGACTTATCACCTCTTCTTCCCTATCCTTCAATTCACTTGTAACTTCTTCTACCAAGGTTTGCTTCTTATTCTTAGTCACTTGCTCATCAAGTTGTTTTGTAACCTTTTCAATATTTGATAGTAATGGAGGAGAATTTAGAGGAGATAAATGAGATGAGCCTGAGGGTAGAATAGCTAAAGAAACTTGTTCTAATATAGGCCCTCTTTATTAGGAGAATGAATAATTTGGCTAACTTCAACCTTATCAATATGAATAATATCAACATTAGGATTATTAGAAGATGGAACAGTGTTTCCAAAAGAGTGACTAGAAGGGTTTTAAGCAATGAGCACTACTAGCTAAGGAGTATGGAGTTGCATAGATGGAGGATCAATAGCTATATAGATGGGAATTTGCAAGGAAACGTAGGTATTTTACAAGTGGTAGTTTCCTTAGTTGGTTGAGAAGGTGAGGATGTATAAGCAAATGGTGGTTCAGGAGGTGAGGATATAGAAATAGCTAGTTGTTGAGGAGGTGGATGTTTGATTTTGGTCTTCTTATTTAAAGGAATTTCATCCTTGATGACTCTTCCTCCTGTTCCTCAACCTGCCTCTTCTTTGTCTTCTTATAAACTTTCTTGGGCTCTTTGTTGGCTTCTACTTTCTTTTCCTTTGTTTTTTTGTACTTCCTTCTCCCCATGAGAGTCTTTGGAAGACTCTTTTGGGATGGGGCTTTGTCTTCTTTTACCTTTCTACCCTTTTGTTTCTTTGAACTCTCCCTAAAATTCAATGTGATACCTACAACTTCAAGTTCTTAAATCTTCTACTTCAACCATTTCTTAATGCATTCAATCACTTCTTTAGAAATATCATCAAGTGACATTATCTCTTTCTCTAACCAATCAACTGGAGGAATAGACTATTTAAAAACACCTTCATTATTGTATGTATCCTATAAAACCTTACATTATCTAATATTTGATCAGGTACTTGCTCAGTTCCAAAGGCGCTTATTTGATATGTAGTTAATCTAGAATATCTCATCTTTCTCACCTCATGTTCATCATTGCAATCAACCTAATAGGCTTCCAAATGAGGCACATGTGTCATACATGGGAACCCGCACTTTTCTCCTATAAAGAGTGGAATTTGGATAATTAGTTTTTGATAGTTTTGTGCATATCCTCCTTTCACCCTTGTACATTCAAGGACCTTGGGTCGAGTGGCAATGCACTATCAGGCCCTTGATCACTATGAGATGTAGGGAAACTTGAATTTTTATGATTTGATTACCAATTATATTCAATTATGCTCAATTATACACAAAACCCTAATTATGCAAATACGGAAGCAAACGGATGAATACCGAAAAATGTTGCTACAGAAAGATGTAAAATAATAGACAAATATGTACTAGTTTTTGAAGTTCAGGAAGCAGAACAGTTGGGGACTAATGAGCGGGCACCCTAGTCCAGTGCCCTGATTTTTGTCAGGATCTAGGAAGTCAATCTATAATCTATTCCTGTTGTCTCAAAGATTTCTCCATTGCAGGATCCGGCGGACTAATGAGTGGGTACTCGAGTCCAAGGCCCTATTTTCAACTCTGATATGCAAATCTAACACTCTGCAACACTCTCCTGCAACTCCACTTTTCCTTCTTCAACCTGTAACCTGCAATCATAGAAAAATGGGGAGGGGGTTGTGGTGTTTAGAGGCTTGCCTCAGTCAAGCCCCAGAGAGACATTCAAGTCTTCTAAACACCATTGTTATATAGAGAGTGTGTGCCCTTTGGAGGCAGAGGTAAAAACCAAATGATATATGCTTGAAAACACAAATGATATAGAATAAAGTTTCTGGAGAAAACTGTGTAGCTTATTTGGATCAACGTTTCGGATCACACTCTATGATCCATCATCAAGAAGAAAAGATGAGAATATGTCACATATTCTCATCTTTTCTTCATGATGATGGATCACAGAGTGTGATCCGAAACGTCAATCCAAATAAGCTACATAGAGTTTTCTCTAGAAACTTTATTCTATATCATGGACTGTGGAAACATCATGTCTAATACAAATGATGTCACCTTTTAGTGAAGATCTCATGGAAGGAAGAAGCTCTTCATGCCATGAGGAGATGGATGCTCAAATCTGCAAATACAAACACATAAACAACACAAATCTGCTCTTGCTACACAATGAATACCTTGAATCACTTTCAAAATGCAAATGCTCATGAAATTCCATCTAGTTGTTCTCTAGTTTACAAATGAATGCCTAAACATGCTTATATATGCAACTACAAACACTCCCGCCAAGAATTTCGTAATTCAAACTTACCGTGTCAACATAAGACCTAAATAACAGTCACAATTTGACACTTAAAATTTGGGACTGACCCAAAATAGGGTAGGACTAGGGCGCTAGCGCCCAAGTCCTCCCTCCCTATTTTGGTCAGGGTTACGTTCAAGGGACCCCCTAGGTCCCATTTATCATGAAACTTAGGGTTCATTTCATCGGGATGCCAAAATATGATGCAAGATGTCCTAAATGCATATAAAAGACACGGGAGCTAAACCTTATGAGGGAAAAGCCCCCAAGGGGACATTTTCTGACGTTACATCTCCATTTTACCCAATGGATCAAAAGATGGCCTATTATTATGGAAGTAGAAATTAAACCTTTGGATTTTATCATCAGATTCTTTGGCATTTTGAGAAGCAACATAGGCATACACTCTAATCATAATGGGAAATTAAATTCAAGCCCTATCTTTTTCTCCCAAATCCTTGTGTACTTCACATAGTTTATTGGTAAGTTCCAAGATACACATCTTGTCCCTAGGATATTCTAGCAATCTATATGGTGGTCTAGTGAATGCACCTACTCTAATATAAGAAATTTTGGGAAATTAGATGAACCAAGTACCATATTGATCGACAACCTTAGAGGCTTCTATTAACTATCTTTGGGTAAGGTCTCCCTCCATGGTCCTCATCAAATAAACACAAATTCATCATTAGCCCTCTTATAGTTTTTCATATTTTCCTTCAGGGTTAATTATGTATAGAAGTCATATACATTGTGCTATCCAGGAGCTATCCCAATGGTGCCAATTCTTGTCAAACTAGGATATATTTCTCTTCTTTCCATTGCATACACCAAATAAGATGTCATAAAATCTTTGAGTGACAAGTGGACTTTAATGAGTTGTTAATAAAGATTTTAACTTATCAATTTTACATAATCAATCATTTGTTTATTCTCCAAGACAAGTTTTATAAGATTGAACATGCAAGGGACAAAGGTAGCTCGGCTATAGGTTGACCCATAATCCTATTCAACAAAGTTATCATATCTATCTTTTTTATCTAAGAGTCACTCCTCATAAATGTCTTTGGGAGTTTAGAGATGGTACTTCTTTGCTTAATCATCCATCTTTTGTTCATAACTCTTAGATACCTATCATAATCCTCTTTATAAACATCCAAATCTTGTTGCATATCCAATTGAATGATTGTACCATGATGAAGAAGGTGGAAGAAATTTCCTATTGCATCAAAAGTAATATGCAACTAAATTTATCCTTATGGACCCATAATTCCTCTTTTACCAACATCATATTTAATAATTTCCACATGCCATAACTAGTTTTGGAGATTGAATTGATATAGGAAAGCTAGTTTCATGCACAATCCTATTATTCACCATTCTTTGATCTCTACTAGTCAGGGCATCCCCATATATTCTTTTCTTGAAATCTTACAAATCCACATGATCTAAGTCAGTGTTAATTATTGCATCTAAGATAGAATTTATTGTTGAAGGAGGGGTGACCCCTTGGAACTTGCACTTCATTTGTCTTTCCCTAGAAGTCATAAATTACACTTGCAAAAAATATAAACAATGTATAAACATGAGGTATAATTAGGTAATAGAAATTCTTACATTTGAAGTGTTTTATGTGTTTCTCATTCTATGTAGATTTGTGGGGTTTATCAAGACATCAAAACCTTGGACAAAATGTCAAAGTGGAAGAAGTCCTAAACAAACCTACAAATTACAACCCTTTGAATTTTGATAGATTAAGAAACTAAAGAAATGTGGGATCCATCCAAACTTTGGGATTTTGGACTAAAAGTCAGAAATCCACAAGTCCAAAAAAATTTGCAACTTGGTAAAAGAATATCAATTAGCCCAAAATGTGGAAATCATTGGGACTTTGGGATTTCAAACTAAAAGTAAGAAATCCATTAGTCCTTAAAACTTCTGCAACTCTATAAATTGATTTTAAGCAAAATTAAGTTATGTTAAGATTTTGATTTAATCTTTTAAGCACTTTATGGGATCTAATTGGACTTCAAGATTTTAGACTAAAATTTGGAAGTCCTTAAGTCTAAGAAAAATCTACAGATTCAATTTTGATAAAAGTCATAGGAAATTCCACAATTTCATAACTTAAACAATCAAGAACTTTTATGATATCTCGATGGTGATCTAAACTTTAACACCTTTAACCATTTTTTTACAAATTTCCTTAGAGAAAATTAAAATTACAAACATGTTTAAACCCTAATTTTTCCCTAATGAACTAATTTCAAATTTTAAATGACTTACATCAAAATAACTAGGGTTGTTTAGAAGAATTTCATTTCAAAAACAAAACCTTAATTTGCTAAAAATAGAAAGTTATGATATGAACATTTAATCCTTGAAGTTTTGAAAAATCCTTAAGTGGATTAATTTAGCAAACAAGTTTCTTATCAAAAATAATAAAGGAATTATTTAAAACTCATTGGTTTTGAACACTTCGATGACTAAAATTGATTTAAATTATGTTTAATCTCTTCCTAGCAACCCTAATCACCAAGAACACAACACAAAAGTCTTCCACTAGCACATACAAATCCAATCACAATAATTTCACCAGTGAATTCAACTAAAAAAACATAAACAAAATATTTAATGATGCAAAGATCAAAATGGGGTCTCAAGAGCATAAGAATTTAATTTACAACAGGTGTGAGCGATAGAAAAAATGAAGTTTTATGCAAGGTAAATTCACACATAGGAACCATTATTATGGGGCCATCGGGTAGGTGAAATAGAGAGATACAACATGGAATTTGAGCAATAATTATGAGATCAATCTGGCCATCTAGACTTGTGACCAAAGTGGAAGATGGAAAAAATCCCCAAAAATTCTACAAAATTACATACTTGCAATTCAAAGAGTTACATCAAAATGGTTATGAAATTGAAGGAAAGATGAATGTGTTATGGACTAAAAAGTGGACACATGCCTTTTTACCTCCTAGTTTAGCTCCTAGGTCCCCGTAATAACATTATACATGCTAAAGATTCATCCCTATGGAAAATCCCTTGAAACCAATGTAAATTGGGAACAAGGGGCCCATTCTTAGCCTTACCCTAGATCAAAAAGGTGCCTCAGGACTTGAGCTCCTACGCCCAAGTCCTCCCTAATTGGTTGGGGCAAATTTTAATGCATGTCGGCATAGGACCTTTAAAAAGGTTTCCCTTTGTTGGCTCTTTTGATTTGATTCACGAATGTTAGCGAGAAAAACATATATAAGTGTGTTTTTGAACCTAGAAATTAAGAAGGAGATGATAGCGAACTTATGATCTTGGAGCAAACAGCATTAAAAGCATTCATTGTGTTTCTAGAGCATATTTGTGTTTGTATTGTGTGTGTTGTTGCAAATTTGGAATCATCATCCATCTCCTTATGAGTTGAAGGATCTTCATTCTCTTAAGGGCTTCACCTTCGAGGTGACATCATTATTATTTGAATCATTTCATCATTGGTTTATCTTTAGCCTATGCCCTACAAGGGCATGCACTCTCTCTAACAACGGTGTTGGGAAGCTTGAATGCTATCCCAGGATTTGACTAAGGCAAATCCCTAAACACTACAACCCCCAAACCCCTTTTCTTATTGTGTGTAGAATACATGTACGAAATCTGAAGAGGTGAAGGTACAGGAAGGTTGTGTAAGGGAAAGGGTTTTGGGATCTAAAAGCATTTTAGGAATATTCCTCTGCAGAAGACTTGGTTTCCTGCAAAATAGTCTTCTTGCTCAAACAGGTACTAAATCTGACATTAGGACATCCTCTGTGACATTTCTCCAATTTCTAGTTTCTGAAGATTTCGCCTTTCTAGACTTGGGCACCCGTGAAATAGTCCTTCGACTTTCCAGCTTCTAGGGTACAGGTTTTGATATCTCTGATTACCTTTATGCATTCAGATTCTAGGTTTCAATTGTTTTTTGTTTGTTACAAGTTGATTATCTTAGAACTAGGGTTTTATGCATACTTGACCTAGGGTTTGATAAAAAGGCTTGGTTAAATATGATCTTTCCATAGCACTCTTGAGCACAAAATATGTAGTTGAGTCCTCCATTTGGTAGTGACTTGGCTTGGTTTTGTCCTTGAATATTATTGTGGAAGAGGGTTTGACCTAGCGTGCATGCTAGCTTACATCATTCACCTTTTTCATACATAACATTTTGGTGAACCCGTAGCATCAAGCATTTGCATCTTGTTGAGTGTAGAATTCAAATCTTGCATTAATTCATACCATACTTATCATTATTCATTGACAAATTTTGCATAAATTTGAAAAAAGTAAAAAAATAAGCATTCTAGGCTTGCATAAAGGCGTAGTTTTCAATTATTTTTATTACATATCATTGAAACATTTGATTTTTTTATTTTTACATCAGATCTGATCCATATTACAATAATTAATCATTTCATCATATTACATCTTGCATTTGAAGATCTCATCTACTAGGGTTTTGTTGAAAACTTACATTTTTCCTATAACCTAGTCATTCGCAAAGCTAGGGTTTGTAGTCAAAGTCTTATTTCAGATTTTGTTTCTATCATAAACATTCATTCAGATCTGATTTTGCATTGTAGTTTTGGATTATTTGACATTCTTGCTTTCAAAATTTCAATGTTTACAATTACACATTGTGTATTTCAACAAGCATAACTACCTTAATCTTATTAATTATACTATTGGTTAGTGCATTGAGTGTTATAGGACTTTGCATGAGTTGTATAACCCTCTACCCTAATAGAAACATCTTTGTAAGGAGAATTCGTAGACTAATGGCTTCTAGTGCTTTCAATAGCAATGATATGCAAACATCAAAAAACCCATTGCACAACTACTTTACAAAGGGTGAATCAACATCTTTGCAAGATATCATAAACACCAACATGATGGATGAACAAACTTTTCATGATTTTGAGGATGTGATTGATATAGTTTCACATGTGCCTGATGAACAAATTAAGAAACTTGACAAACAACTAGCTGATTTCCAACAAATTGTAGAACATGCACATCTAGCTTAAGAAGTGGTACCTATTGTTGAGGGAATAAGAGGATTGTTACAAGAAGGACAAGAAGGTGTTGACATGCTCCGTGGATTATCCCACATAGTGGATCATAACATTATGCCAATGGCTAGCCATGCGAATATCATTGAAAATGTGTCACCATCGACATATATAACCTCACAAGTATCAACACCCATACCGACTACTGGAATATCCACTTTTGCATCATCAATTCTCACCATCAATCCACAAGCTTGTAGTAATGCTACCACTACCATGGGAACATCTACTGGAAATAATTACAAAGTTGTTGCATTTAATTATCAAAACTCAACACCTCGTGTCTCCATACCAATGCATACTTATTCTCAACCACCCATCACCTCTACTTATTACCAACCACCTCTCAATTTCATGACTGCAACAGCTCTCTCAAATCCACAGACCACTTCACCCAATGATGCTCTCCTAAACCAACTTTTGCAGAGTATGTCTTCCTTATAGCAAAAAGTGACAAAATTTACTAATGCTTCCTCTCAACCTACTTTACCAACATATCATGCTCACAGTCCTTTATCTTAATCAATTCTAAGAGCTCAATTGCCTGACAAATTTGAGACTCCTCGCTTTGAAAATTATAGTGGTAAAGGTGATCCTAATACTTGTGGCAACATTTGTAGCAATGTGTAGTGATTTTTTCTTTGACGAAGCATTGTTAGCAAAACTCTTTCCTCAATCTCTTAAAGATACTGCTTTGGAATAGTTTTTCTCTTTACCTCCTAATTCAATACAATCCTTCTCACAACTAGTTGATCAATTCTTGCAACATTTCCAAGCAAACATTGGACCTGCTATCTCATTGATTGATTTGGTCCATTGTAAACAAGGTCTGAAAGAGAAATTAATAGCATTCATCAGTTGATATCAATCTCTCATTGCACAAATACAATATCTGATTAAAGATGAGGATGTTAAAAAAGTATTCATTACAAATCTAAAACCAAAAATACATGATAAAATACTTTTGATGAAGTATAGCTCTTTGCAACACCTATGCACAACTCTCTGAGATTACCAACTTTCGGCTAGTCGATATGAGAATCATACCTCAATAGCTCCTATTGGTCAATCCGTAGCTAGGTCATCTCAAAATTCATTTAAGAAGAATAACATGAATTTCATTAAAATCAATGGGCAACATTCAAACAATTTTCAATCACAAGTGTCTATTATTACAAAGCCTAGTCAGACACCATTTCAATTTAGACAGCAACAGAGACAATTCACTCCATTATCAGATTCTATTCATTCGATAATGACTCAAGCAATGAATAACAATCTTTTGAAGCTTCCTCCTGCTCATCAATTCGAAAGTAGTAAGATACAAGGACCTTCATTTGATGCCAATGCTTATTGTCACTATCACCGCTCGTCGGGACATGATACCGAAAGATGCATACATCTTAAACATGAAATTAAAGACCTCATCGACTCTAATGTGATACAGTTGCTGGTGTGAATGACAATGGAAATAAGTTGGTAGCCCCTCTGAATCAAAACTTACAAATCTTCACTAATCCTTTTCCTAAACATAGCGACAACAACATGGTGGAACAAAATACAATAGAAATTGAAGATGACATCTCGACGATGATGAAATAGTTGGTATGATAGAAGTAGATAAGGTAACAAATGAAGATCTACTTCACCCACAAGGAAAAGGTATCTACGCTGAGGTTCCTCCTCCATTATCCCTTTATGGATCAGGAGATAACCAAAATGCACAAGATATGCAAATGGAGCAGCCTATATGTAATCACTTGAAGCAAGAGAAAGTGGTGACGATGAGAAGCATCCCATTTCATTGTGAAAGGCTCATTCATCAAGCAATGCAGAATAGGAAAGCAAAAGAAAGGAAAAGAACAAGGCGTGAATCATCAGTAGAAAATGGTAATGATTCCCCTCCCCATAAGCATCAAAAGATTTCAAACATACAAGGCCTTGAGAAACAAGCACAACATGGCCATTTTGGAAATGAACATCAATTAGGTATGAGTTCCTCACACATTTTACCACACTTGATGGAGCACCTCTCTAATATGCTCGCAAGTTTGGCATCCTCCTGAAAATCTATATATTTATATGTTGTTGTGTTGTGTTGTGTTCCCCCCTTGTTGTGTTAAATGTTGTTTAGGTCTCCTTGGATGACCCTTGATACTCATGTAAGGTCAAGGACATAAGGAGAATGCCTCTATTGTGACCACTCTTCTATTTGTTTCTCTATTCTTTTACTACTCATCTCTCTCTTATTGTAATTGTTGTGTGTGGTACCTTAGGGGCATAACGTTGTGGAGGATGTCTCGGGGGCATAACGTTATGGAGGATGTCACTTTTATCTCCTCACTCATTTTTAGTGTTTCCATTCCTCAATGGCTCTACTAGTCAGTGGATGACGAAAACAAATAAATACTGATAAGGATCGTGCGTCCCTACAGTAAGAAAGCAAAAATGGACCTAGTCCATATGTGAAGATGGGGTTGATATATATTACTGATGCTTGACTAGTAGAATCACCTTGTGTTGTGATTCGTGTTGTGAAATTTCTTGTAACAAAATTTTGCAATACTCTAAATTTGCTTCTATGCACTTTGGATTGTTTTGTATCTCACCTTGTAGATACACTCGGTTCTAAGATACCTATAGTATACCCTCATGGCTATACTTAGTTTCGAACCCACAAGTGTAGCCTTGGTCTATTAAGCGATATACTTTATGTATAGCTTTCATGAATTGATTTGGTTGTTATCTTAGAATAGATTTTCTAACCAAAGCTTATATATTGTCCTCACTACATAGGTTTGAGCCAATAAAAGGCACTCTTTCAGCACTAAGCTCATCTACTCTAAGGTTGTTGGGTTTGGCTTTCCCAAATCTACTCCAATCTTGGATGAACTTTTAGAATCATCATCTTCACGATTTGTCTCTAATGTGAATGTACAAAGATGCCTTTAGACTAGTCTAACTATAATTAGTAGAGTTGTGGGTATTGAACACTATGGCATGGTGTCTTGGCTTAATGATATGTATGGGAAGATATTGGTTAGCCTCAAGGTGATATAGAGGTCTATTCTTTCCAGAAATATGGGTGTAATAAAGTTGACCAGGATAGGGCTATGTATGAGTTATGGACACTACTAACTTCGCATTGCAAAGAATGTTAAATCAAGCCATATGATCTAATGGGTGAACAACAGTTAATCTTTATGGAGGATCTACCTGCTCTAAATATTTGCCTAGAACTATGTTGAATTATGATGGAATTTCTTATGATTGTCTTTGCCAAATGCAAGTAACTAACAATAAGTATTATCAAATATGGTGTGATGTTTTACCTTTATATCTTTTTGGTGGGTTCAATGTGTTACTTTCATGTTGGTAATTTTGACCCCAAGACAAGTTATAGGACAACTGTATAAGATAATGGGTTCATGTGTGGTAATCTAATGAGAATAATCTGTCTAAGGTGTAAACCCTTAAGATAGTATGTTCAGATCCATGTTTTGATACCTTTTAAATGTTAGAATGTTAAACTAAGATCGATACAGGAAATGAATTCTCAACATCACATGATGGTTGGAGTAAGGGCTCTACGAGGGCATAGGTAAGAGGAAATCAATACCTCCTAGAATGTAGCTTGTTCCACTGCTTCCATGGTGATCACCAACATTATAAATCATATGACCCGCATTAAGGATAAGCTTATCAATGCTCCAACTCAATAGTAGTCAAGGAACATGCTCCACCTAAAGAAGTATTCAGTTGTATCATAGGGATTAGCAGGCTTTCACCAGTAGCATGCAAGTGCTAAATACCATGAGCTACTCAATTTCATAGGGTTTAGATAGGCTTTCACCAATGGCATGCAGGTGATAGATACCAGTACTAATTTGGCTTTTTCCAATGGTATGTACATCATGGATGCCAATATCTACCCATCTCAGGAGTTCAATAGTAGCATTGGGTTGTCCTAATGATTGTGTGTGCTTCATGTGTTGTGTCTACCTGAAGTATGTTTCTTAAGGTTCTAATTGTTAAATTAGTCCAAGTGATTAACAGTACATGCACTAATCTTAGTTGAGGTAAAACCATAAGTTACCATGATTATTTTTATTCGGTTGTAGGATGACTCGGATGCTTAGTGAGATATGGAAATCTTATTAGTGACCTCATGTGTTGTATGATGGTACACTTACACCTTATCTAGTGATGATAACAAATAGTATGGAATGCTTGCTTGTCATCACAGTTGTTAGTGAACTGAGAAAAGGATGGGATGCATAGTGTAGCATGAGACACACTGACATTCCTTTTCTGTACTTACTTGGGCTTATGTGATAGTAAACTAGGTAAAGGGGAAGATGCTTGCAGTAAGGTTACAACCATTTCCTTTTGCTAGCAGGTCACTATGTGTACTTATGATGTATGTATGAGTCAATCACATTGTGAAGGTGTGATGTATGCATGAGCTAATCACATTGAGTATATATGTGATGTATGTGTGTACTAATCACATTGGGTATGTATGTTGTATGCATGAGCTAGTCACATTATGTATATGTGATGCATGTATGATTTATTCACATTATATATTGCTTGAGCCACTCATTATGTGTGAACATGTGATGTTTATATGAGTTGGTCTCTATGTGGTTTTGTGTATGCTTGTACACTGATGTTGGCATTAGAATAACATTTGTTCGGAATGCATTGCTATCCTAATATTATGTATGGATGGATTTGGAAGCATAAGATCAACTAATGGTTGTAATTTAAAAGTGAGATCAAAGATCTCATATCAAAAGAGAGGATGAATTATCTCTATTGTGGTGTACAAACTACGAAGCCTCTAATTCCCAAGAGGGGATACGTAGGCAGGGTCATTATGAATGAACCCTTGAAGTTTAGGTCTAGGTTTAGAGATGACCATGACTTTAGGAGCTTGCTATATTCTAGAGCGAGAATATGAGTCATCACATAAAGTGGATTCTAGGGCTATGGATGGAAAGTCTATGAAGTTAGCACTTCTAAATCAAATAGAAGATGCTTCGTCAATTAAGTAGCACTTGAGGTGTATTGTGTTAAAAAAATGGTAGTAACCAAGGTGGTTATTATACTTTTCTCCTCTACAAGTGCTACATTTAACATTAATAATGCATTTCATATATTTTGTTTAAAAACACACTAGTGAGAAAGGATGTAAATTAACTTATTTATAATCACTCTAGATAAAATTTGAATTGTAATAAAAACTCAATTCTTTGATGATTGTATTAATGTATAATAACTTAATTTATTTGATTATTCTAAAATTAAATACACCAACAATATATATAGTCTTTAAAATATTTTTGTGTTTGTTAGGCTTTAAAACAAACTTTAAAATCATAAGGAAATTATTAAAATAAAAACTATTATGCAATAAGTTATCTTATGAAGCTCGCATTTTGATAAATTATTTTCATTAGAAAAACCCCAAATTGTGAACATTTGTAAAATTCTTGAGTTATTTAGGCTTGTTAACGGACTTGATGAGAAGATAAGATAGTGGGGAACAAATTGGTGGCACCTGCGAAGTTAAGAAGAGTGGTGGGTTACCTAAGAATTGAGATAATAAAGAATTATCATGGGCTTCTTAGCATTTTTTGAGGCAGGTGGTGTAATCATTATGCAAATAGGTGATGGCATTGAGGTTGGTGAAAGAAGGTAAGGAGAGATGTTAGAATTTGGTAATTGATGCATTTTGATTAGTTGAATGTTGGAGGTGGGTTGCTCAAGTGGGTGCAACAAAAAACCATGGCTTCCTCAACGATATCTAGTAAAGGGAAGAGGAGTATGTAGAGAGGAGTGGGTCAACATGTTTTGCTGGGGGAAGGAGGAAGGAAGAATTGGAAGGGAGAAGATGATTGGAGATTTTACAACCTACTTAGAGAAGAAAATTACAAATCTAGACTTGAGGATGTGGGTTCTAAGAATATGGGAGCTTGCAAAAGAAATGGATGTTTTGGTATTATGATAGCAATGACGAAGCTTCTTCTAGACCTAAACTAGTTGGTAGGTAGGCATAATGTGTTTAATGCAATACAAGATTAAGTTGTGCATCTTTACTCTCCATGGCTACATGTACATACTTGCTTCGTGATAATATTGAGGGAGTAGAAAACTAGGCAAAAGCCTTATTCTACTATTAATTGGGCCACTTCCATGACTTGAGCAAAAATATATGTAGACTCCATCAAGCGATTATAGAGTTGGCCAATGGTCTGAAGTTAAAACTTTCTATAGATGTTATTTTCAATACACCTATTTTCTATTGTGATGAGGACTCTGGAGATGACCTTGTAGAAATCCCAACCCTCGTTGTAATGGAGAAATGTAAGAAATGTAATTGTGTTATGGGGGCTACATGGGGGACTATGTAAGTTGCCCTGCCTATTTTAGATATTATTATTGCTAATGATTTGAATCCTTGACTATTGGAGGTTGGGCTCCTCCCTCCTAGCATGATACAGAGCTGTGGAGAGGTTTTTTTTTTTCTTTTTGGGATGTGTGGACTCAAGACAGGGGATTATTCTATATGAACAATATGAATATAATAGATAACTCCATGTTTAGATGGTCTCTATTTTAGTTTTAGGAAGAAAACTTAAAAATCAGTTGCTCGAAGCTTCTTTGGGAGTGAGTCTTTAGGGATTAGTAGCTCCCCTCTAATTTGGGAGATGGAAATGAAATATTATTTATTTTCCCTTGACCAAACCTAGTCAACCAGTCAATTATTGGAATCCAAGCTTTACAAGGCTCTTTTTTTGTAAAATTCCCAAGTTATTTGATAATAACTATAGCAATTAAAATAATACTACTCCATTTGATAATTAAAATGTTTTTTTTTTCAATTTCACCTTTGCAATCACAATTTTCTTTATTTTTAGAAATGACATAAATATTTAGCAATAAGCTTCTCTTAGCTTCAAGAATATTTATTCAAATATTCTCTACTAACAAGGCCAACCACGTGAAGGTGGAAGCTTGCATGGCCTCCCCTAATTGACCTAAGACAACCACAACACAACACAACACCACACAAGACAACACAACACAACACCACACAAAACAAGACAACACAACACAACAATACACAAAACACAACACATACAATTTATTTTATTTATAAAAAACATATATTTACATACTTTTAGATATGCAACTTAAGTATGATTATAAAAATTATATTACATGTCAAGTTGTCATATTTTCTAATTTGTTGTGACCAAAAATTGTTTTAAAGTTTTAAAAGCAATTAGTCATGTCATTTGCAATAATGTTAACATGTGATTGTCAAATAGCCCAATGTCTTTTGTCATGTGCAATAGATTTGTTTTAGTCATTTGCAATAATGTTAATATGTGGCGGGTATGGTGACAAGGTAATGTTGTGTGAACTGCATTCATAAAGTGAGTTCATGACTGTCTTTTAAATGTTGTTTTCATAAGAGAAGTAAGTGACTTGCGTTGTAAAGGGAAGGGAAGGATTGTCCATTGTGAACCATTTTATAAAGGAAGTGACGTGTTGTGATTCATAAATGCTAAATTTATTTTATAATTGTGATTAATAGTGTTGAGATCAAAATTAATAAATTATTAAATAGAAATTAAACATTAGCAAAAAAAAAAAAAAATGCAAGCGACACAAGATACAGACCTTAAAGAATGGCCTTGGCCTATTGACCATTCTTTAAGCTGTCAAAAAATACGCGACCTTAAGGAATGGTCATCGTCAATGGTCATTCCCTTCACTCTTTGAAAGGGGTTTTTAGCCCCTTCCAATAAAAAAAAATTCATTTAAACATTATATTTGTACATGTTACAAATCTACTAGGTCAATGTGATTGACCAGAGTATTACTAAAGAAATGGCAAATGCTCAATCCCATCCCTTGCTGTTCTGAATCTGCACCAAGTCTCTCCTAGGCTTGCTCCCACCATAATGGTGAAAAAATAGTAATTGAAAAAACTCCTCAGCTCTCTTTGGGATAGTTGTTATCAAACTGCTCGGCACCCATTGTTGGAAGAGTGGCCTTCAACCCGCATGTTCCAAGAGCAACTAGGTACAATTGCAGTGTTTTTGCCTGCAACATGCTGGCAATTCGCAGCAGGATTACATGTTTTGCATTGAAGAAGTCACAGGGAAGGGTTGTGAGCTTGTAATGTCTGCTTGAATTGTGTGTAACCCTGCCACCCAGTCATTCCAATTTAGCCATAAATTAGTAAACATATTGCAGCAGATATCAATATTAGACTTAAAAAAACATTGAGAGTTCCATAGATAGTAAAATAGATAATACAGACTCCAGACCATCTGAAGTTTTCATTGCACAGGCCTCCTACAATGATTCCCTCTTTCATTCTCCAGGACCTTACAGTGTGGGTCATATCCATATTTCTTTTTTGTCATGTCTTCTTTTTTAAAAAACGTTTTATCATTTTCTCAAGTTCAACTATCAAGCAAATTATTCAGTCTACAATGTGTGTTTTCAGATGTTGGAACTACAATTCCCTTTCTTATCATGTTCTGTTTTTCAACATTTACCATTGTCTCAAGCAAATTAGTCAGCATTTACCGACAACAATACTACCACAAATTACTTAGCAACTAGGTATGGGTAGCGAATGGCACCAGATTGTAGAGTTGAGTTTGGATCATTGGGTTCATTCTCAAGGGCAATATTTACCTTGGTAAAGTTTTGCTATGAGCCTTCTCAATATTTTAAAAATGGGATAAATCTTATTCATTACTATCCTGGCTAATCTGAGAAGAGAAAAGTATAGATCTACCAATATTTTTTTTTTTTAAACAATGATTGAAATTAAGAGTCTCAAAGCTTCTACTTATATAACTTCTTCAATTATGCTAGTCATACATTATTTCAATGGGAAACCTGGTTTTTGTCTTGCTTAGATTTTATTGCTTCTATCGGAGATCCTGGTTGAGTGACATTTGCTTATTTTCAAACCCCAATAGGCATGGAGAATGAATGTAAAGTGAGATTGAAGAGTTCTGATAATGAGATGTTCGAGGTAGAGCAGGCCGTTGCCTTGGAGCCGCAGTTAATCAAGAACACGGGCATGAGAGCGTGGTGCCTTTGCCCAACGTTTCCATCAAAATCCTTGCGAAGGTTATCGAGTACTGCGAGTATCATGCCCAACCTTTTCCCTGCACAGGACAAATCCCTCTATTTGTTATTATGCCAGAGCCACGATTTCACAGTATCAGTCTTACAAAATCCAGTTATTCAGACGTTTGATCAGAGTTTCACAAACTAATATGCAAATTCTATCACAAAATGATCAACATTGTTTGTTTACAGTAGAGATGGGCAACCAACAAACAAATAGTTGCAGAAATTGGGTGCCTAACTTATCCTCTCTACAGAGCATTCTGTCCATTTCTAAGTCGGTGCTCCTTTCATAGGAGGGAGGGATTCGGATGGATAGGTCAATCATCGACATTGCCTTCAATTTGGCTCAGATTATTAAACAAACCCTCTATTCTCTCTGTCTCGCCTATTTCCCCTGTATACTACTTGCTTGGCTATTCAAATTTCAAACAAACTATGTCCATGTAGAATTAATGCGAAAGGAAAGCCCACAGCAGTGAAGAATACCTGGAATCTGGATTAAGAAGAAAATCGTCTGCATCTGCTGCCTCCTCTGCTGCCGCCATAAAACAAAGCCAAACAAAAATACAAGACCAAACCAAAAAATGCACTGAAAGACAATAAGATGGACTGACCAGCGTGCACGCTGAAGCAAAAGACTCAAGCCAAACAGAAAAATATCAAACAATTTCACAAAACACAGAGAAACAAACAATTTCACAATGGCAACAGAAGAAAAAAAAACAGAACCAGGCAAGTCATAAAGAATTCATCCATGAAGAAGCTTTTCGCTCCTCCTTTGCTTTTTCCCTCCTGAAACGGCCCTGTTTTTGCATTTATCTGCATTTTCCCTCCCTCCTCAACCTCTAACGGCGTTCCCCATTTTGAATTGTTCTCTGATTTTTGGCACGCCTTTGAACTGCTTTTTGGGTTTTCTCCCAACGGCTCTATGGTGTGGTGTGAAGTTTCTTTCATTTTGGTTTGTGTTTATTTCACTTAGATTTTGCTTTTTAGACACAAACTTGAATTTGAAATTTATATATTTGCAGGGGAACAAAATTATTATAAATAGAAAGCAATGTTAATTTAGGTCAATTAAAGAGAATGCATCACCCTAGATTAAATAAATCAGATGTGGGAATGATAAAGTATGTAACTAAATTAATAGTATTTTAGGAAATCAATTGTAAGAGAAAGTGTATTTAGTTCTTGGATCGAAGTGGGGATGTGGAAATTGATTAGCCTGGGGACTAAAAATGGACCCTAGGATACTAAATGCCATATGAATGGGACTATGTGTAGATGGCAATAGGATACGATCCAATGTATGGGAATGAGTGGAAACGGAGGTAAGTAGCAAATTGGGGAATGGGCCTAGCTTTACACAAGAGCGTGCCATTTGTCGATTTGTAATTGTATTGAGTCGTTCCAAGGAAATGGGACCAAAATTAAATGGAAACTTTCATGGCCATGCAAATTTCACCATTACAAAAGCACTCTACACAAATAATTTAGGCTAATTAAAGAAATGCAATCAATTAGGCATAAATTAACATAGATTGATTAGAGTTGAGACAAATAATTGTAATAAATACAAAAGGAATAAATGGGATGAATAGAGTACCTAACCCTAGAACTGATGATGGAAGAGTGATGCATTAATTTGTCGTCTCTAGTTCATATTAACGGCCTTCGTCAGTTAACTATCTCAATTTTTGTGTTGTCCAAAAAAAACTTTGCAGTTCATTTTTTACCACTATGAGTTTGATCGTGATCATCACAAACTTAATCTATAGTACAAGTTTGATTTTGTACTACACAAGTTTGAGCTGATAGAAATGCACTTGAAAATCTAGTCACCATCATCTTTCAATTAGCTAAACCGATCAAGGTGTTGCCTAGGGACAACGTTAGGAGTTTGTTGACTCAATAGGTGAACAAATTCTCCTTGATGTCCTCTATTTTCAGGATCATGTTTCAATGCTGAAATGGATGTCTTTAAATACCATGACATTGCAACATGACTCGCATAAACACACATGTGCTAAGTCGGCTCATAATAACTGGTACAAAGATTTGAGAAAGTTCAAATTTGAATTTAAAGCTTTTGATTTTAGGTTTATTTTTGCATGCTTCAAGATTGAATTGAAAGAGCCTAGAAAGAAAATATATGTGGGCCCAAACGATTTACATTCTTTTTATGTGTATGTAATTATAGAAAATGAAGTCTTTTCACTTTAATCCTACTCTAATTAGCTAATGTTATAGCTAGGTCTAACAAAAGACTGGAGACTAAATTCAACAAGACTAGAAATAGAAATACACACTTGCAAAAGTATGCCTAATAGTGAAAAAGAGGAAATAGATGCACCTACAAATAGGGATGATGGTTATGGAAAATGTTTAGAATTGAATGCAAAGGTTGTGGCTGAAATATGGAGATGATCTGAGGCACGTGGTCAATGCCATCTAAGAAAAAGTATTTTTCCCAATGAGCAGCTTTGACCTTTACCTAAAAGTGACAGAAACTTATTACATGCAAGAATATGATAGTCTATTGATGATTTCTCTTCACCCCCATCTGTCAAGAAACAAAGTAGAAACATGAATAAAATGTAAAGCATGCCACCAATCTAACAATGAAAAGATGGAACAAAACTGACGAATTGGAAGGGTTTCACCTAATAAAAATGGATTGTAACTATTGAAACTAGGTGTGAACAATCAACAGAGGCTACTCGTGAAATCTAGAAACTATCTGAAGTAAGGTCAAAGTTGCTTAAGAAAACTAGAGTGCCTTAGGTGCAACCTAGTCCCTGGATTGGAATTAGCTCAAAATTGGCAAAGGATCTCCTTGATGTGGTTTTGAGAACTTTTTTGTCAACCCCGTAAGATCTCCACATAAAATTTTGTAAATGACCTGCACGCATAATTTAATAAAGGAAACCCTACAAAACAAAATTGATGCAAAGGAAAAACTCAAACTTCACTACAAAGACTCTCTACTCCTTGCTTAACACAATTCAACATGCAAATACAATGAAATGCATACAAAACCCATGTTCTATTTTATTCCAGTTCATTTACATCCATAAACAAGTTACACAAATCTGTAACAAAATATATTTCACTCCATGGCCTCTCACCTTCCTCACATCCCAACTCTCCTTACCAAACCCCATGCTGGGCAGCTTCATTTTTCAGTCTCTGTCACTTTTTCCATTGTCCTTCATTCACTCTATCTGCTACTACTATATGCTCCTCACAATTGCAGCTATGTCATTGGATGAGTTTGTCAATGGCACATACCACATCGCCAAAATCACCAAGCTGATAAAATCCTTTTTCTCAGCTTGAAGCTTTTCTTTGTAGAGCTCAACTACTTCAACGTGAGATAAAAAAATATGATGACCAACAATATATGGTTCCTCTATAGAATCTCCTGTACTACAGTTGCCAAATCCAAAATGGATAAGGACAATATTCAGGCACCCTGAAACTCCTCCACAAAACCTGCGTACTTCCTCCCCTCTTTACGCTGCCCAAAGCCCCCCCTTCGAATAAACAAAATAAAAAAAATTTAAATACCTCAAGGAGGCGTTTCCCATCCCACACACAGCGTTCAACCTTCATTTTCTTGTTTTGGCGTAGCCTTAATAGAATAATAAAAAAATGATTTAATAAGCCTCAAATGAGGTGTTGGAACTCCTCCATGTTGGATTGCAATTTCCTGTTTTAACATTATACAACCTTAGAAAAGGCATTGCAATTCCCAAATTTGGCACCCTATTCCCTATAATGGTGTTACTCCAAAAGAAAAATAAAAAGACTGTTTTATTGATACCTCAAATGAGGCGTTCATCTTTTCCCAATCAGGCGCTCATCTTTCTCCCTTCTACTACAAAAAATGAGTAAAACAAATCCCTCCAATGAAGCATTTCCAAACAACTAAGGCATTCATTTCATTGCAGTGCCTTTTGTCTATTTTTGAGAGCCTCAACAGAGGTGTTAAACCTCATATTGGTGCCTCTTTTTCCTCTTTTATGTTCAACAATTACTTGTGTTTTATATGTATATTATTCAGTCTTCTAGAAAAGGCTTTGAAAACCTCCTAGGTGGCATTTTATTTCTAACTTATCATTATTATCTGCAAAACAAAGTGTTAACATTTGAATTTCAACACCTCCCTACTGGCTCATATTTGGCATGTAATTATTTTCTCTTATCCTCCATTATGTTGGGCACTCCAACTGCCTTTATTTCTACTGATCACCAAGACTGAGCACCTCTCTCATACAAGATTCTCTTATCATGTCGGATGCTCCTCCATCAGACATGTTGGGTAAGAAGTTTGTGAGCATACACTCACAAATATGGAGTTGAATGGTAAGACCGTCCTACAATTTTTAGCGAACTCCATCACTGAAATATGTGCACAAAATGCTCTCTTTTTTGCTCTTTTTCCAGCATCTTGCTAGAACAAGCTTCACTCTCCTTGAACAAATCTGCACCTCATTCTTCTCTCCTCATGTGGACTTGCATCCACCATGTGTTGTCTTCCTCTACCAAATTTCTCCTCTCCTCTCCTTCTTCATGGGATCCAACCCACCACAAACCAACCACCTCCACCAAGTTCCACTTGCACCATCCTCTACAACCTCTATGCACAAACATACAACATCTGCATACCAATCCACAACTTCATTCTCTATAACTAAAATCTCTTCTATAGAAGGTAAATAATAATCGCCATATTCAAAATCAAAATTTACCTCATCCTTCTTTGTTGTTTCAACATCATATTCTTCGTTATTTATTGCAACATTCATCTTCTTTCCTCCATGAGCATGATTATCAAACCACTCTTCTTCTACCACCAAAATTCATGACAATAAATCATATTTATCCTCTTCATTTTTTACAACATTCTCAAGCTCTATCATTGCCATCTCAATCTCCACAGCTGTATCTTCTTCACTGCTCATATCTTCTTTCTTTTTAATCACTGTAACTTGTCTTTTGCTTTCTTCTTTCATGTCTTTAACAAGACCAACTACTACAATCTCTTCATCTACATGCAATCCACTCTCATCTTCATTATAAAAATGAAAATATTATGCATTACCTTACTAACCTCTTTCTTCTCCACTACTGCTTCAACTTTGCTTTGCTCCATAGCTTCACTTTGCTCCTCAACCTCTATTATATTTTTTGTTTTGATTTCCTCCTTCATGCCTTCATCAAGACATGCTGCCACAATCTTTGTCTTTTCTTTTTCATCCTCTTGCATGAGAATCTCATCTTCACACTATGTTTTATCTTCTCTTTTACCTACAAACAAAACAATGTTAGCATAATCATGGGACTTATCTTCTCCCATCTGCATCTTCTCCATCCTCTTATCACATTCATCTGACACTTGCCCTTCAAATAAGCTATCTATCTTTCTCATCTCCTCTTTGAATAGGAGATCTTCTTCATCTTTCCCAAATTCTTCACCAAACATAGGACCCTCAAAGTCCATCATCTCATCTTTCACATCTTGAGTATCTTCTTGGCTTGTCACAAAAACTTCCATGTCTTCTATACCTTCACCTTCTTCGGGCATGTCTTCAATCACATCTCCATCCTAAATATCTTCCTCTTCAAACTTATAACCAAATATTGTACCTCTATCCGTCTCCATTGCACTACTCAAATCAACAATACTCAAATTTATTTCCTCTTCAACATAACTCTCACTTTCCTCATCAGGTTCCTCTAATTTGAACTCTAAACTTCTAGTTTTATTTCTAACTAGTCTGGTCAGCATTGGCACCCTGTTCGTGAGATCCTTCATCCCATTCTGCACCATCTCCCTCATATCTGCAATATTATTCTTTCCTCTAATCTTCTTCTCCTCCTTTCCAGCATTATTTTCTCCTTTAATTAAAATTCCAAAGGTATCTTCCATTATCTCATCAACCATATATGCCATTTCTCTTATCCCTATCATTTTCTCTTGAAGTCTATAGAAATCAATTTTTTCTTCTAACTGGACAATCTAGACTCTTGGTCTTACATTTATTCCCTTCATTTTCTTTTCAATGCTCAGAGACTTCCTCTTCACAACTCGACCCTCAAGTCCTCGCGCAGACTGCCTCAAATCAATAGTTCTGTCCACACACTCAGGAGCTACTGCTCTGATATCTACCTCCACCTCTACCCCTACCTCACGGGGCCACTCTCGGAGGCACTTTCTCACAACCCACAACTCACAAGTCTTGCTACAAGTTGCCTCACATTTGACAATCTGCCTGTAGACTCGGGAACAACCCACTCTAATACCACTAATGCAATGGAAAAACTCAAACCTCACTGCAAAGACTCTCTACTCCTTGCTTAACACAATTCAACACACAAATGCAATGAAATGCATACAAAACCCATGTTCTATTTTATTCCAATTCATTTACATCCACAAACAAGTTACACAAATCTACAACAAAATGTATTTCACTCCATGGCCTCTCACCTGTCTCACATCCCGACTCTCCTTACCAAACCCCATGCTGAGTGACTTCCTTTTTTCATTCTGTATCACAGTTTCCATTATCCTTCATTCACTCTATCCGCTACTGCTATATGTTCCTCATAGTTGCAGCTATGTCCTTGGATGAGTTTGTCAATGGCACATACCACATCTCCAGAATCACCAAGCTGATAAAATCCTTTTGCTCGGCTTGAAGCTTTTCTTTGTAGAGCTCAATTGCTTTAGTGTGAGATAACAAAATATGATGACCAACAATATATGGTTCCTCTATAGAATCTCCTGTACTATAGTTTCCAAATCCAAAATGGATAAGGATAGCATTCAGGTGCCCCAAAACTCCTCCACAAACCCTGCGCACTTCCTCCCCTCTCTACACTGCCCAAAGCCCCCCCTTCAAATAAACAAAATAAAAATGTTTTAAATACCTCAAGGAGGTGTTTCCCATCCCACGCACAACATTCAACCTTCCTTTTCTTGTTTTGGCGTGGCCTTAATAGAATAATAAAAAAATGATTTAATAAGCCTCAAATGAGGCATCGGAACTCCTCCACGTTGGATTGCAATTTCTTGTTTTAACATTATACAACCTTAGAAAAGGCGTTACAATTCCCAAACTTGGCACCCTATTCTCTGTAATGGTGCTACTCCAAAGAAGAATAAAAAGAATGTTTTATTTATGCCTCAAATGAGGCGTTCATCTTTTCCCAATCAAGCGCTCATCTTTCTCCCTTCTACTGTTGCAGAAAATGAGTAAAACAAATGCCTCCAATGAGGCATTGCCAAACAACCAAGGCATTCATTTCATTGTAATGCCTTTTGTCTATTTTTTAGAGCCTCAAGAAAGGTGTTAAATCTCATATTGGTGCCTCTTTTTCCTCTTTTTTTGTTCAAGAATTACTCGTTTTTATATGTATATTATTCAGTCTTCTAGAAAAGGCGTTGAAAACCTCCTAGGTGGCTTTTTATTTCTGATTTATCATTATTATTTGCAAAACAAAGTGTTATCATTTGAATTTTAATGCCTCCCTACTGGCTCATATTTGGCATGTAATTAATTTCTCTTATCCTCCATTACATTGGGCACTCCATCCAGCTTTATTTCTACTGAGCGCCAAGACTGAGCACCTCTCTCATATAAGATTTTCTTATCATGTCAGATGCTCATGCATCAAAAATGCTTAGAGGGGAGTCTTCCTCAATTAGTCCCCCTGTGGGTATATTCAAACATGGTCCACATGATATGATAATGAAAAATTGTGAAAAATAGATCTAATCCATAAAGGCATGTAAATAGAAACCCTAATTGAACACGAAAATAGAAACAAGGAACTATGTGATGGAAAGAGATACGGGAAGAAAGGAATAGGGAAACAAATGAAAACAAAGTGGTTGGAAAAACTAACAAGAATGGAAGGGAACATGGGCTAGCATCGTGGAAAGTAGGTAAATTTGGGACCTAGGTAGAGAAAAATGCTTGCATTAATGTCCATGAACCTCAAGAAACTATTGCAGAGCTTCATACAAAATCCATGACACTACTTCAAAGATCTATTGCTCCAAGAATGTTGATTCAAGAGAAGATTTTTCTTGTAAACAAGAAACAAAAGGAAATTGATAGCTGGTGATATTAAAACAAGGGAGAGGAGGGGGTAGTTGTAGGTTTTTGCTAATATGTTGAGCGAGAGAAGGATAGAAACATATTTACTTGATGTCAAGGAATCTCACATTTAATTTTGGAGGTTAGAGGAGATAAGATTGAGGCCACCACCCTATACACCTAAGGGGCCGAGCATTGACCCTATAGCTAAGGGGGCTCAATTTTCTAGGGAAAAGGCTAATACAAGAAAGGAGCATCTAAGGGTGGTGATTTTAAGTGAATATTATCTACAAATTTCAAGAAGAGTTCACTACACATGAGGATAGTTACAAGAATTAAATGTGGGGTTGGTAAGGGATGACTACGACATGGGAAGGATGACTACCTGAGGATAGGGCCAGGCTAGGCAAAATGGTGAAAGGTGTAGATGGAAACAATCATCTACATCATTTGCAGTTTATCACATCACCCTTTTAAGAATATCTTATGTAATTTTTCATGGTTAAATTTATGTATATGTCAACTTCATATAAAGGTTTAATACGTTTATAAGGTTATACTATGTTTGGTGAGTTCCCTCGAGTGATTTTTAAAATCTTATTGTAACTCTATTTGTGATCTAATATGTCTATCAACAAATTCATATTACCAATTCATATTTTAACATTTTAATTTTATCAAAAAATTCTACGCAAAAATTGTTAGCCATATTGCCAAAATCCATCCCATATTGCCTGATGAATGATTTAATTCAAATGTGCATATTAGATGGTTAATATTTAATTATGTAATTCATTTTAGTCGCTTCGGCTATTGTCATATATTGGACAGATGAGTGTGAGGTTTGTATTGAGTGTGCAAAAAATTACAAGTATTGACCAATGGTTGGAATGTGGAGAATGCTAACATGGGATGCTTAGCCATCTCACCTTCATCCTTGTGTTGTATAAACCTATGAAACTTCATCCCAGTCGAACTTGATTAAGGATCCCCTCATGATAGACTAGTAAATGTCTTATTGGGTGCATTTAATTTATCGCTTGTACGATTTTGTGTATGCTTGGTATATGTGAAATGAATTGTGATGTTCTTGGAAATCATTAATCATGATTTTTTATTTCTTAGCATAGAGGAAAGACATATTAATTGATTTATTTGAGTTATGAAGTATGTTATGTATGAAAAGTGGGAAGATGGTGGATAGTGTTAAGATTTATCAAATCAAACCCTCCTTTCACACTAACACTCAAGGACAACAACCGAGCCAAGTCACTACAAATGAAAGAGGACTCAACTATAGGTTGGTGTACTCAAGAATGATATGGAAAGATTGATTAGATTGAGAGATTTATCAAACCCTAATTCGAATAAGCATCAAACTCTAATTATAAGGAAATCAGGTACAGACAAACATAATGCTACAAATCACCATACAGGAAGACACTTAGGAAGGCTCAAAAATATACCAAAAGTTGGATTTCCATAAATGGAAACTTTGTGGACTATGGGGCAGGCACCCAAGTCCAATAGGGCAATTTTTTCGCTGATCTAGAACAATGAGGTGTGTCAGATGATATCTTGATCCTGCTTTCAGGGTGAATCCTATCGAAAGGACTATGAGGTGGGCGCCCTAGTCCAGTAGGGTAAAATATCAACAAGTTTTCTCCAAATCCCAAATCCTTATCCTTTCAATTGCTTCTCTGCACCTGCACTTTCCCAAATCCTGCACCTTTAACCTGCAATCACAAAGAGAGGGGTTTGGGGGTTGTGGTGTGTAGGAACTTGCCTCGATCAAGCCCCAGAATGACATTCAAGTCTTCCAACACTGTTGTTAGATAGAGTGAGTGCCCAAGGGAGGGTAGAGGCCAAAGCAATGATGAAATAAAATGATTGAAGCACAAATAGATGTCAAAAAAAACTTGAGATGTGACAGGCTGGGGCAGTAGCAGGTGATGGAGACATCCTTATTGGATGATATTATACTCACATATGAGAACTTGCAGGATACATTTGGTATTGGTGCCTATGTAATTGTTTAGAAGGTTATGCAATTTAATATGTTTATATTTGAAATCTCTAATTAATTATATGAATATATATTATAAGTCAAAATTAATGTATGTAATTATCTGTACTATGAAATTCCAAGGTCAAAGTAGCCATCCTACATTTGTTAACCATCCAGTGCAGGGTTATGAGAGGAGGTCTAGTCAATAGGTATGTAATTTATCACAAGATCATAAATATAGTACATGTAAACTTGTTGTCATATATCAATGGTAATCTTATTTAGTGAAAATTTGATGATCAATAGGTGGATGTTGGAGCTTCACCATCATGAGGATTTCCTTGGTCTCCACGTAGAGGCAGTTTGTATCTATTTTGGTCAAGCAACCTTGAACTCTATTTTTAGATGTTGACAAATATGGCAGATGCTCCTCATCTTCATCAGTCAGCGAAGGTGGGCATTGCTGCAGCTATTTTGTCTACAAATCCTTTGACTGAGGTATGAGCCAGTAACATGTAAATGTCATTTTATATTTCTTGTTTTATCTTGACATCATTTAATGTACATAAATAATATTCATGTTTACTCAATTTGTCTTTTGCTTCTCAAAGGAGGTCACAACTCCAACCTATCTAGCTATAGATGAAGAGAGAAAAAATGATCAAGAGGGATCACCAGATAGTGGTAAGTGATTGATTACATATGTCATGTTATATATTTTGAATATTTTTTATATTAATGTGGATATTGTTTGATTGTATTAATAGGTGGATCTTCAAAAATCTCTATTGAGGAGGTCTAGTCAACGGGTGAGAGAGGATGAGTCATTAACTGATTCTCCATATTCAAAGCTAACCAATGGTTGTCGATTATTTTTATCAGTCATAAGAAATTTGATTTTGGGACATTTTGTTACATATGCTTATTTGGCTTTGTAAACATACTTTTGTATGTCACCGATGTATATTGTTGTATATGTATGTATGGCTTTATTTTTACATGCATATATGGCTTGATATATACACTATATGTTATTTTCATGACATGTATATATGAGATTTTTCATTATATATAATATAATGATTAATTATGGTTACATGATAGATAATGTATCATGCTTAAAAGTTTTGATATTGCGTACATCTTTTTAATGTTTCCATGAAATGATATTATGTTTAATTATAGTGCAATATATGTTCCAGAGTGTTTGATTAATTCAAATATGTTGACAAAATCCTTGCAAAATAAATTTTATGCATATATTATAATCATTTCATTCCATGAGATTGTATTTCTTTGAGGCATCATGTCAAACAGTTCATGTGCCTTGTTTATGCTTCCACATTTTGCATACATGTCTCCCAGGGCAGTTGCAACTACAACATTTGACAAAATTCTCATATCCTTTATGCTTTGATGGATGTCCATACCTTGTTCCAAAGATCCCATTTTGACATAGGCAAGGAGGATGTTGGCTAAGGGAGGTGTCTTTTCAATGGCAAAGTCTCCTGGTCATTATCGGCTACACCGGACGAAGACAGTCTCTTAAGAGCCCTAAGACAAAAAAGGTGTCAAACTTTGGACCGAATGTTCTATCGAACCATGATACCTATGAACATCTTCTTTGCATGTATAGGTGGATGTCAAGTCCACCTACAAATACCTATCTCAGTTTTTTAAATCAATTTCGTTTGCCTATGGTGGCAAGGAATGCATTGTTCCAAAATGCTTTTATTTCATGTAGTGAAAAGGTGCTAGGAATGAAATTTTGCATTTCACACCTCATGGGGCTGAATGGACTACACCAACATGTCGAGGTAGGTAGGTAAATGCTAGAGGAAGTCTCATTTCATGTGCCAAGTGTCCTAGTCATTTCGGGCTACAAGCTTTCGACAAGGGATCTTAAGTGACTTTACTGGAAGTTTGTAGCTCAGAATGACTGGGACACTTGGCAAACAAAAAAGACATTCCCTAGCATTTACCCACCCATCCTAACATTTTGGCATAGTCCATTTGGCCCCACAAGGCGCAGAACAAAAAAAAATGGCTTATGGAAAGGTTATGCTAAATGTCATTGATGCATTTTGCAAGAATGCATTTAATTTCGACATGATCAAAAGAATTGGAGTTTACATAAACCAAGAGAGGTTATTGTTGACATACCTCACATGCACATGTAGGTCCAAATGAAAGATTCCCAGGTGCCACAAATTCTAAAAATTGCTCTGTCAAAGTTTGGCAGTTTTTTGCTCTTAGGGATCTTAAGTGACTTTACCGGAAGCCTGTATCCCAAAATGACAAGGACACTTGGCACACAAAACAAGACCTCCCATAACATTTAATTACCCATCCCTATTGTTAGATGGAGCCTAATTAGACTCAAAGGTTATTTTTTCCCCACTTTTATCGACGCGATTTCCCCCCAAATTCCTACAGGGTCAAGGGGCAACGCCCCCAAGACGGGGTCAAGGGGCAACGCCCCTTGTGGGGTCCAGGAGCAACACCCCTGGCGCATTCCCTGTCGCAATATAGGGTGGTATTGAGGGGTAGCGCCCTCACGGGGGCTCGAGGACAATGCCCCCAAAACCTCACACAGTTTTTTATTATTTTATAAAGGCATCGGGAGTTATTTTTCATTGACCGACATAAGAAAACCCTATTTTTGTAACTGACAAAAAGCTTGATAAATGTGGCTAAGGGTTAGGGTTTTGATATATTGTATTGTAGCATTTTGCAACGGTATTGAGTTGTAGGGATTGCTGATTGTAATCGGTTTGATTTACTGGATAATAATATTGGACTCTCTGTTTGGTGGATGTAGCCTGAGTTTGGGTGAACCATGTTAAAACTTGTCTCTCGCTGTTATTAATTCTATGTATTTCCATTTCTCTGTTTAATATTTATTTGCATTTAATTGATATCTTCTGCCAGCTAACCCTAACAATCCCGACATGTTGGCACAAACCATTCAGCCCCACAAGGTGTGGAATGAAAAATATGGCTTATGGAAAGGTTTATTGAAAGACACTGATGCATTTTGCAAGAATGCATTTAATTTTGACACGATCAAATGGATTGGATTTGAAAAAAAACTAAGAGAGGATATTGTGGATAGACCCAACATGCACCTATAGGTCCAAATAGAACATTCCCAGATGCCACAAATTCTAAGAACTGCTCCATCAAAGTTTGATAGTTTTTTGCTCTTAGGGATCTTAAGTGACTTTGTTGGAAACCTGTTGGTGCAGTCATGGTCAGAGGGTTCACAGAATGAACTATCCAAACCATGTAGCTAGAGTACAAACACAACAAAAACAACTCAATCTAGAATGTAATGGAAGATTCATATATTCATAATATCAATGATTTACAATGCTCATATGCTGGCAACATGCGGGCTACAATTAAAGGGCTCACAGGCCTGCTTTCCGGGCTACAATAGATATGCAAGATATGGCATTGAAGTGCCTTCCCAGAATAAAAGCTCTAATCTAAACTATCATAATTGCTAACTAACTTCCTAATGCATCTAAGAGATCTATATATATCATCTTTAATCTCATGAAATCCTGTGTGTCGGCCACAAGAGGTTACAAACTCCAATGAAGGATGTAATGTGTAGAAACAAGTAGGTCAACCTACAACATCTGGTATTGCTTCGTAAATGGGTGAAACTTGGTGTGGACCTCAAGGAAGGTCTATCTGATCCATATGTGTCATGTATAATATTCCATTTGGCTCCATAAGTCACAAAACTGCTCCACAAACCCTCTCCTTCAACTGATTGTCTGAATGCTCTGTTCTGTGAAAACTGATGATCTTCTGATAGCGATAACTTTTAGCAGACAATTCCAAATGACCTGAAATTTGAATATGATGTAGATGATGATATGTAGATGCTAAGTCCTACTTTGTGAGCTCTGATATGAAGATGTGGTGAAATGCGGTACAAAATGCTAAAACTGCAAATGACTGAACTGGACTGAAAATGAAAGCAAACAAAAGAATGCAAATATTTTTGGTTGATGCAAAATTGCTCTGCAACTTGGGATGCTCCTACATCAGACACCCAGGGTTGTTAAAAAAGTGAGTCCCTCACTTTGCTGGGGCTAGAGGAAAACCAAGGTGGTCTACCTCATCTTGAGAAATCCATGATGAATCTTCTTTCGGTCTTCCCTTCCACTTGACTAGGTATTCTTTGTATTACTTGCCTCTAGTACTGCGTCCAACTATGCTATCCAAGATGTCCTCTATCTGCTCCGGTTGTTGTTGTGGTAATTGATTCTTCAAACCTTCTTCAATGCTATCACTTGCCTCTCCTTGATGATACTGATATAGGTCTACAATGTTGAATATAGGTGATATACCCAATGTCTCCGGTAGCTCCACTTCATATGCATTACCTAAATCAAACTTCCTAAGTATCTTACATGGTCCAAACTTCTTCATCTTTAGCTTGTTGTATGTTCCCATTAGAAATCTCTCTTTTATCAGATATACCATCACGTCATCTCCGATTGAAAATTATTTGTGTCTCCTCTTCTCATCTGCTTGTTCCTTATACTTACTATTCATCTCCTCCAAATGCTTTTTGATCTGATTATGTAGAGTCTCCATTATCCTGCAAATTCTTCTGCCTCTGTAGTTCTCTTATTTTCCATATTGATGTCTCTTAACTCTGAAACTCCTCTAGGTTTTATTCTGGTCACAATCTCAAATGGTGTCATTCCTGTACTCCTATTCACTAAATTATTGTATGCAAATTCTACTTATGGTAGAATTAGATTCCAATTTCCTACCTTCTCTCCTACCAAATATCTCAACAAGTTACCCAAACTCCTATTTACCACTTCTATTTGTCCATCTATCTATGGGTGAAATGTTGAACTAAACTTTAGGTATGTCTTCATCTTCTTCCACAATGTCCTCCAAAAGTATCCAATGAATCTTATATCTCTGTCTAAAACTATACTCTTAGGTTATTCATGCAATCTCACAATCTCCTTGAAAAATAGGTTAGCAACATGTACTGCATCATTTGTCTTCTTACAAGGTATGAAATGTGACATCTTTGAAAATCTGCCCACCACTACAAATATGGAATCATGTCCCCTCTGTGTCTTCGACAATCCTAATATGAAATCCATGCTTATATCTTCCCAAGGTCTCTCCGATACTGTCAAAGATTTGTACAGACCAGTATTCTAACTACTCCCTTTTGCAACTTGACATACTCTATAAATTTGCACAAACATCCTTACATCCTTATATATCTAAGGCCAAAAGTAATGTTCACTTACCAAAGCCACTATCTTATCAATTCCAAAATGTCTTGCCAATCCACCACTATGCTTCTCCTTTATCAAATTATCCTTCATTGAACTCCTATGTATATACAACTGATTTCCGTTGAACAACATATCCTCTTGAATGAAATAGTCTAACCACTTACTTCTGTCTGTCACAAAATGTTCTGTACATGCTCTCCATGGTTCTGCAAAATCAAGATCCTCTTCATACATGTGCTTTAGTTCCTCAAAACCTAATACTTCTACTATCATCTCTATTAGCAAATTCCTTCTTTTGCTTAATGCATCTACAACTTTATTTGACTTCCCACTCCTATGCTTCAATACGAATGTGTAACTCTGCATGAACTCTACCCATCTCATATGGCTTTGATTCAACTTTCCTTGACTATTCAAATATTGTAAAGCCCGATGATTCGTGTACAACACAAACTCCTTAGGCAACAAGTAATGTCTCCACTTCTTCAAAGCTTGAATTATGGCATAAAACTCCTGATCATAAATTGAATATCTTC
Organism: Cunninghamia lanceolata; assembly: GCA_027924645.1. NCBI lineage: Eukaryota > Viridiplantae > Streptophyta > Pinopsida > Cupressales > Cupressaceae > Cunninghamia > Cunninghamia lanceolata. The sequence continues at coordinate 615,132 of BSBN01000680.1, read as the reverse complement.
TACTGGCATCATTCAACTTCTCACTGAAATATGCTACTAGTTTAGCTTCTTGACTTAATACTGCTCCTATTGCATTTCCATTGGCATCACAATCTACTTGAAATACTTTGTTAAAATCTGGTAATGCTAACACTGGTTGCTCTGTCACTTTCTGCTTCAATAATTCAAAACTTTTATCTACTCCTAATGTCCACTTAAAATCCTTTCTGTCACCTCTCATTGTCTCTGTCATTGGTGTGCATACTGAATTGAAATTTCTAATGAAGTTCTAGTAGAAACTTGCTAGTCCATGAAATGATCTGACCTCTCCAATGTTCTCCAGTGTTGGCCACTCAACAATTGCGCTAACTTTCTCAGGGTCCATCTTCAATCCTTCCGTAGAAATCACAAATCTCAAATATACCAATTCTTCCTTCATGAAACTATATTTCTTAATGTTTATCAACAACTTCTCTTCTCTCAACCTCTGCAATACTTGTCTAATATGCCACAAATGTTCTTCCTTTTCTCTTATTGAAAATCAGAATATCATCCAAGTATACAATAACAAACTTACCCAAGAATTTCTTCAAAACCTCATTCATCAACCTCATGAAAGTATTCGGTGAATTAGTCAATCCAAAAGGCATCACTTACCATTCATACAATACTTCATTTATCTTAAATGTAGTCTTCTAGTCATCTCCTTCTCTGATCCTAATCTGATGGTATCCATTCTTCATGTCTATCTTTGTGAAATACTTTGCTCCACTCAAACAGTCCATGATGTCATCCATCCTTGGCAAGGGAAATCTATACTTAACTATGATCTTATTGATTGCTCTAGAGTCTATATACATCCTCCATTATCCATCTTTCTTTGGTGCTAGTACTACAAGTACCACACATGGGCTTAAACTTTCTCTAATCAATCCTTCCCTCAACAATTCATATATTTGTCTATTCAGCTCCGCATTCTATGCTAGTGTCATTCGGTGTGTTGTTTTGTTAGGTAAACTAGCTCCAAATATAAGGTCCATATGATGACTGATACTCCAGATTGGTGGCAATCCTTTAGGCACATTATCTGATATGATGTCTTCATACTCTGTCAACAATTCAATTATCTCTTATGGCTATGACTCTTCTTCTTTTCCAGTAACAGTCTCTGCACTTAGGGTTCCACACTTCTTAGGAATCAAAGCAAAACACATATTCTCATGTCTCAAACCATCCAAAAATTTCCTTCCATCGACCAAATAGATTCTAGCATTCCCACATACTTTGCTTTTAGGCTCATCTTCCAAAGGTATCAAGATATGTTTCTTCCCATTTGATGTTATAGTATAAGTATTCTTTCTCCCATCATGTATAGATTTCCTATCGTACTGCCATGGTCTACCGAACAATATATGACATACATCCATCAGCATAATATCACACAATACTTCATCATTATAAGATCCTATATGAAATTTCACCAAACATTGTTCACTCACCAGTACCTTGTGTTCATCTTGAATCCATGCTATCTTGTAGGGCTTAGGGTGTTTCAATCTCTCTAGGTTCATCTTAGTCATCATCTCCTCTGAAACCAAATTATCAATACTACCACTATCAATTATCACTTCACAACATTTACCTCCTGATTTGCATCTGGTCCAAAACAAACTTTTCCTTTGCAATGGATCCTTGGTTGTCTCTGCTTGAAATAATGCTCTTCTCATGACTAATGATTCTCCTTTCTCTAGTTTTCCAATAGAACTAGGTGATCCAACAGGTTCTTCCTTCACATAAGCTGCTCTTGCACTGTTCTATGTTCTCTTGCTTGTACTTTCTTGATGACATTCAAATGCTCTATGTCCTTCACCTCCACACTTAAAACAAGTTCCTCTAAATGTTCTCTTATCAAACCCTCTTTCATCTCTCCTATATCCTTCATTGCGGTAAGAATTATGATTCCCTCTGTGGTATAATTTCTATCATCTCTCTGGTATGAATTGTTATCTCTATCTTCCTTCTTGTATGGACTAGTTTGCTTGTTCTACTCTCCATATGATCTTTCTCCTCTGGAATATGTTCTACCTCTCTACCTTTGCTCATGTTTCTTATTCAACTTGTCTTCAACTTTCAATGCAAACCAATATGCTTCTTCTATTGTAGTCATCCTTACCAAACTTAGTTCTTCTTGAATATTCATCCTCAATCCATTTATGTATCTTGCCACTTTCTCCTTGCTTACTTCACTATGTCCAGTCCTTATGATCATATTATGAAATTCTTTAGTATACTCCTTCACAGATTTCTCCTTTTGCCTTAGGTTTTGCAATCTCTTTAACAGTTCCAACTCATAGTCAGCAGGTATGAACTGATTTTTCAACTTTGTCACCATCCTATCCCATTTTATCATCTTTTCTTTTCCTCTCTTGTTCCTATCTAACTAAACTTATTTCCACCAAATAGCAGCATGTCCTTTCAACTTAGTTTTTGTAAATCTTACTTTCTCCGGATCTTCAATTTCCTCATATTCGAAGTATTCTTCCAAGTCATTTATCCAATTAATCAATTCCTTTGGATTTAAATTTCTAGTATAGTTTGGTACTTCCACTCTAGGTCTCTTACCAATCTTAGAAATAGCTTTCAACATCTTCGCCTGATCCGATTCTTCTTCTAGGGCTTCTTCATTTTGATCCGTAGACTGAAATTCTTCATCATCACTTTCAGCATCATGTCTAGAGTTTAGTCCTCTCCTTCTATCTTCTTCTACAACATCCAATCTAACTTTCATTTTTCTCATCATCTCAATCATTTCTTTCATTCTTCCAACATTGGCCATAGCAGGCATCCTCCTCAGCGGCATCTCTTCCTAGGATCTAGTGCAATTGCCTCAATTCGGTGATTTGACTACAAGGTAGCAACTGCCTCACAATCAGTGCTCTATTAACAAACATAAGTAGAATACCTCGGGTCAGCGATTGGTTCACAATAAGATCTTACAAAATGCCTTCACTTCCCAAAGGATTCAAAACCTCGCTCTGATACCACTTGGTGCAATCACGGTCGGAGGGTTCACAGAATGAACTATCCAAACCATGCAGCTAGAGTAAACAAAATGAAAATAACTAAATGGAATGTAATGGAAGATTCATATATTCAAAATATCAAAGATTTACCATTTTCATATGCTGGAAACATGTGGGCTACAATCAAAGGGCTCACAGGCCTACTTTTTGAGCTACAACGGATATGCAAGATATGGCATTGAAGTGCCTTCCCAGAATAAAAAGTTCTAATCTAAACTATCATAATTGCTAACTGAATTCCTAGTACATCTAAGAGATCTATATATATCATCTTCAAGCTCATCCTCTACGTCACAAGAGGTTGCAAACTCCAATGAAGGATGTAATGTGTAGAAATAAGTAGGCCAGCCTACAACATTTGGTATTGTTCCACAAATGGGTGAAACTTGGTGTGGACCTCAAGGAAGGTCTAACTGATCCATATGTGTCATGTATGATGTTCCATTTGGCTCCACAAGTCATGAAAGTGCTCTGCAAACCCTCTCCTTCAACTGACTATCTGAATGCTATGTTCTGTGAAAACTGATGATCTTTTGATAGCGATAACTTTTAGCAGACAAGTCCAAATGACCTGAAATTTGAATATGATGTAGATGATGATATGTAGATACTAAGTCCTACTCCATGATCTCTAATATGAAGATGTGGTGAAATGCAGTACAAAATGCTAAAACTGCAAATGACTGAATTGAACTGAAAATGAATGCAAACAAAAGAATGCAAATGTTTTTGGTCGATGCAAGATTGCTCTACAACCTGGGATGCTCCTGCATCACATGTAGCCCGAAATGACTAGGAAACTTGGCACATGAAACAAGACTTCTCCTAGCATTTACCTACCCACCCCAACATGTTGGTGCAATACATTAATCCCCACGAGGTGCATAATGAAAAATATGGCTTATGGCAAGGTTATGTTGAATGCCATTGATGCAGTTTGCAAGAATGCATTTAATTTCGACATGGTCAAATGAATTAGAGTTGACAAAAACTGAGAGAGGTTATTGTGGATGGACACAACATGCACTTGTAGGTACAAACATAAGATTCTCAAGTGCCATAGATTTTGAGAATTGCTCCGTCAAAGTTTGGCAATTTTTTGCTCTTAGGGATCTTAAGTGACTTTGTCAGAAGCCTATAGCCGGGAATGACTAGGACACTTAGCACATGAAATGAGACCTCCCCTAGAATTTACCAACCCACCCCCAATGTGTTGGTGCAATTCATTCAGCCCCACGAGGTGCAGAATGAAAAATATGGCATATGGCAAGGTTATGTTGAATACCACTAATACATTTTGCAAGAATGCATTTAATTTCGGTATGATCAAACAAATTGGACTTAACAAAAAATGAGAGAGGTTATTTTGGAAAGAACCAACATGCCCCTGTAGGTCCAAACAGAATAATCCCATGTGTCACAAATTCTGAGAACTGCTCTGTCAAAGTTTGGTAATTTTTTGCTCTTAGGGATCTTAAGTGACTTTGTCAGAATCTTGTAGCCCAGAATGACTATGACACTTGGCGCTTGAAATGAGACCTCCCTTATGATTTACCTTCCTACCTTGATGTGTTGGCGTAGTCCATTCAATCATTAGAGGCACAAAATGAAAAATATGACTTATGGCAAGGTTATGTTGAATGCCACTAATGCATTATGCAAGAATGCATTTAATTTCAGCATAGTCAAACGGATTAGAGTTGAAAAATTGAAAGAAGTTATTGTGGACTGACCCCACGTGCACCTGTAGGTCTAAACAAAATATTCCTAGTGTAACGTCAGAAAATGTCCCCTTGGGGGCTTTTCCCTCATAAGGTTTAGCTCCTGGGTCTTTTGCATGCATTTAGGACATCTTAGTTCATAATTTGGCATCCTGATGGAATGAGCCCTAGATAACATGACAAATGGGACCTAAGAGGACCCCTTGAGTTGTACCCTACCCAAAATAGGGGGAGAGGACTTGGGCACCCACGCCCTAGTCCTTCCCTATTTTGAGGCAGCCCTAATTTCTGGGTGTCAGTTTATGACCGTTATTTGGGTCCTTGCCGACACGGTAAGTTTGAATTACGAAAATCTTGGCAGGAGTGTTTGTAGTTGCATATAAAAGCATGTTTAGGCATTCATTTGTAAACTAGATTTCAATTAGATGATTACTAGCAAGATATTGTGTTCTCAAGGTGATTCAAGGCTTTCATTGTGTTGCAGGAGTAGAATTGTGTGGTTTATGTGTTTGTGTTTGCAGATTTGAGCATCCATTTCATCATGGAATGAAGAGCATATTCCTCCCATGATATCTTCACTACAAGGTGACATTATATTGTGTTTTCATCATCATTTCCTTTGGTTTTTGCCTCTGCCTCACAAGGGCACTGACTCTCTATCTAACAACGGTGTTCAAAGACTTAAGTGTCCTCTAAGGCTTGAATGAGACAAGCCTCTAAAAACCACAACCCCCTCCCAAAGTCTTGTGATTGCAGGTTACAGGTGGAAAAGTGAAGTTGCAGGAAGGATTAGAAGGCATCAAAGATTCTGGATCTGAAGAGAAGCAGGACACCAGAGTATTTCCAGGACTTGGGTACTCATTCTAGTGTCCTTTGCAACTGAATTTCCAGAAACAGGAGTTACAGTGCTGATCAGTGTCGGAAGGAGGTCAGGATCCCGTAAAGAAACTAGTACCTTGGACTTAGGCACCCACACCAGTGTCCCCAACTGTTCCGCCTCAAAACGCTGAAAATAGGTACTCTATGATTTGGTATTTTACTTCCGTCTACAAGAGCTTTTTCTATTATTTGTCAGTTTATTGTCGTATTTGCATAATTAGGGTTTTAAGGTTTAATTGAGCATAAGAGAAGAGAAATTGGTAATTAAATTCCCTAATCCAAGCTTCCCTACATCTCACAACGATTTAGGGTATGATAGTGAATTGCCACTCGACCCTAGATCCTTGAATGTAAAGTGGAAAGGCGGATTTAAACATTAAAACACTAAAACATTAACAAATTGAATTTTCCATTAAACACCTAGGTGCCACAAATTCTAAGAATTGCTCCATCAAAGTTTGGTAGTTTCTTGCTCTTAGCGATCTTAAGTGACTTTGTTGAAAGCCTATAGCCCAGAATGACTAGGACACTTGGTGCACAAAATGAGACCTCCCTTAGCATTTACCTTCCCACCATGACATGTTGGTGCAGTACATTTGGCCCCACGAGGCACATAACAAAAATATGGCTTATGGCAAGGTTATGTTGAATGCCACTAATGCATTTTGCAAGAATGCATTTAATTTCAGCACGGTCATGTTGGAGTCGACAAAAATTGAGAGAGATTATTGTGGATGGACCCCATGTGCACTTGTAGCTCTAAATAATACATTCCCTAATGCCACAAATTCTAAGAACTGCTCCATCAAAGTTTGACAATTTTTTGCTCTTAGGGATTTTAAGTGACTTTGTTGGAAGCCTATAGCCCGGAATGACTGGGACACTTGGCACATGAAATGAGACCTCACCTATAATTTACCCACCCACCTGATGTTTTGGACTATTCCATTCATCCCCATGAGGTTTGGAATGCAAAATTTCCCTCCTAACACCTTTCCATTGCATCAAACTGAAGCATTTTGGAACATGCGTTCCTTGCCACCATAGGCAAACAAAATTAATTTTAAAAAAATGAGATAGGTATTTATAGGTGGACCTAACATCCTCCTATACATGAAAAGAAGACATTCATAGGTGTCATAGTTTCACTAAATAGTCAGTCCAAAGTTTGACACCTTTTTTGTCTTAGGGCTCTTAAGAGACTGTCTCCATCCGATGTAATCGATAACAAACAGGAGGCTTCACCACTGAAAAGACATCTCCCCTAGCATTCACCCACCCATTCTGATGTGTTGGCACTGTTAGTTTGACCCCATGAGGTATGGAATGAAAAATTTCACTCCTAGCACCTTTCTATTTGAGGAAACTAAACTAAGTATTGTACTTGGCTATTGATGAAAAAGTTTGATAGTTGGTTCTTTGGCATGACCGTACCATAAAGGTGTTCTCACTTGATCCAATGCATTCTATGGGAATCAATCAAAGGTTCTAGGTAATCAAGTAAAAAATGAAATGGTACATGTATACTCAAGTACTTGTAGTTTTGTTTCATAACATGTTGATCTCTTAGAATGACATGGAGATAAAAAAAATTAACATTAAATTAATCAAAACTTACCATGAAATCACATTCAATAGTTATCAGTTCTTAGCACCAAATGTGAAGAAGCACATGAGGGTTTGTAAGATGGAACCCTTGTCATTAAAACTCATGGTAACATCATGATATTATGGTCATAATCTCCTTATAGGCTATGACAAAGTCAGTTTAATAAGACACTTCTATGATTTCATGTTGCAAAGATAAGTTTGATGCATAATTTGCAACTTTGGCTTCCATGAATGAAACCATAATAAAACATGATGAAACAATCTTTGAAGGAAGCCCTATCACTATAATGCATGAAGAACCATGGTTGCTCCCAAGCCTCATAGAGGATATTTTGGCCAAGAATGCCACCATTGGTACTATAAAACCTTCAAGACCTAAGGGCCTACAAGACAAATGAGAAAAATCATCAAGTTGACTCCAAAAGACATAATGGCATGATATTTTAAACAAACATGACCCTTCAAGAAAACAAGACCCTTGAGCATAAATACGAGTCGTACCATGCTAGGTTAGGGATGCATAAGGATTATGCCTACCTTACTTTCCTTCCAAAACCAACTCCATAAGGATTATGCCTACCTCCATCATACTCAATCCTGCATGCAAATGTAATTGCACTATTTATCCAAAATGAGTACACCAACATGATGAAATGAGACAATACCATCAAAATCTCCCCACATAAGCCAAGAAACTATTTGAGAACATGAAATACAACCTCAATCCAGACAAGACTCTTCAAGAAAACATAATGGCATGAGAAACAACTTGACTTAGTTTGATCAAATGAAGCTAATCAACTAGGACCAAGGATCACATACAAGAAGGTAAGAAAAATGTCAAAAATATAGAAGGTGAAATGAGGATAGCAAAGAAAAATGCAATCAAATCACAAAAATTAATAATTGTACACATAACATACCTTTGTGTCATTCCACTAATTCAATCTACTGACCCATCTAGATCTACTCTACTCTTTATGGTGTCAAGTATTGCTTCATGGTCATACTCGTAAACTTTCCACAAGTTTATATTCAACAATCTACCCTCATATTTTATCAAATGAACATTTGATGCCACAACAAGTTTAGAATAATGAAGAATCTTCCTATGTTTGTCAAAGTCCTCGAACAACCACACATCAGACTTCTTCACTGGATACCTTCTAAGCCATGTTCCAGTAACAACCACCGATCCTGTAGGATACTCAATGTTGTCTCCATCTATGACAGAAGATGTTAATTTATTTTTTGCCTCAACACAGTGACCTAAATAATAATATGTTCCCTCATCATTGTCTTCATCTACAATAACTGCATATACATGCCCTACATTAAATTGCACAAAAAAGATTAAAATTCAATAAATGATAAAAAATACTATATTATAATCTAAAATATATATTATTTTTCATTAAGTAATATATTACCTGGTTCAACTAGATCTAAAATATGGTCAAAGTCAATTGATAACTCCATCTGCATGAGTGGTAGTGCTCCTAGAAGTTGATACATCTAAAGTGGGCTTAAAGATCTAGCACACCATTCATCGACCCATTCTTTTGACTCACACGCATTCCAAGAAAAATCCATACATGATGAATAAAAACATACCATTTGCCTCAAATAAATAGTCCATGAAGTTGCATTTGAGCTTGGAACTCACTCGATCCTGTCATTGTACAACAATCTTCATATTTTGCAATGTTAGCTTCTTCTATCAACCAAAAGAATCTATGAACTGTAGACTTACCTTCATTACCTGGACCCATTGTAGAGTTGCACCATTTGACGATGGATGCTACATCTATCAACTTTGTACTATCCTTGCACTTCAACTTTTCTCATGATAAGGCTCTTTTAATACATGCTCCAACACCATCATGCTCCCCTTTTCCATGCCCAGCCTCAAAGATATTTCATAAATGTTGAACACCACTAAATATATGCATCCTACTCAACGAATAGAACATTTGTGAATTCTTAAATTGTGATGCACAATTATCTAACCATATGATATGTTGATAAAACATGATGTCCCAGCTACTCAAATGACCATAGAACATCTAAAAGAAACCTTACACAAACTCTATACAATGTGTGAGATCATCACTAATATAAAAATGATAAATCCTTAATATTGTTCTATCTTCCTCTATACAGTCAGGTGCATGACATGTTCCATCCAAACATGATGTCTTATAAAACATTTGTCCATCTACTATTTCACAAAAAAATGCTTAAAATGATATCTCTTGCTGATCTAGGTGGATCATCGATCATACACTCCTGCAAAACATCGTTAGTATGCAAAGATACACATATTTATCGATAAATATCATAATACATAGAAATTTTCATGTGAACTCTACACCAACAAGTTATGTGTGTGTGATTTATTTTGACATAAAAAGGTTTTTCCATTTCAAAATACCTTTGACTAATTTGAATTTGAGGATAACTAGCTACAAATTTGGAGAAAAATTGTGTTTGAGTCATATCTAAAAAATGCTTTGGATGTGGCTCACGATTTTGACAACTAATTCTCCTTCTTACAACATCCCTTTGATTAGGAGATACTCTTGTGTAATTTCTCCAAAAATTCTCAAGTAGGGATTTTAAGGCTTCAACTATGGCTTTATCTTTCCATGGGAGTCTACCAAAAAATGCCTATAGGGTAAGTGCATGGAAATGGGATACAAAAAGGGGGTCAAAAGTGGCCACTTTTTTCCTAAAATCAGATAAACCTAAACTTGGATGAGTAATTTGAGATGCACATGCACTCAAAATTTGAAGAAATGAAAAGAACAAGAATTGTAGTACTCTGAATCTAGTTTCTAAACTACTAAATTTTTAAAAAATAGTTAAGATTAAGAGGGTGAAATGTTGCATGGACACAAAAGTATTATTGTTTTTCTCACTAAAATATAACATAGTGTCTGGTGTGTGCCCCCCTATTTTCTTGTTGCGTTTAGTATTTTTAAAAACCGGTTGGCAGAAATATAGTTAAGAGTGAGTACTAGAAGTTGTGTATTTTTTGTAATTTTTTATTGAATATATATTTTTTTTGTGATTTTTCAAAGTGGATGCATCCTGAAAACTACATCACTAAGTGTGTGTGTCATATATCTTGCATAGTTGAAATTTTAAATGAATGTATAAAGAATGAAGTATAGAAAAATCCTATATAATTTTTTAAAAAATTTGATAAGTGGATCAAAAGTTATAAAGAAAAATCAATACATATGTGATTGAAGAATATAAGGGCATTGTTTAAAGAAAATAAAAAGTAAATATCTTAACTTATTCAAAATTTAAAAAATTATATGGTTAGAAAGCTAAGAACTAGCTCATCATTTTGGTGGTGGTTTCATCAAATTCTATTATCAAATGAATAAATCTTATGACGTTGAAGTTCAAAAATGTTATTGACTATGAAAAAAACATCTCTGGGAGGTCTCATAGAGGTCCAATCCTTAGGCTTGGTTGCCCAAGCCAATCCCAATCCTGAAAAGGTGGGATAAAAATTTGAAAAAAATGTGAGCACGTTTTGTGTTGCCTAAAATGCGAGCGCATTTTGAGTTGTACAAAACATGCTTGTGTTTTGTGCAACTCAAAACACACTCGTGTTTTGTGGTCCACAAAACGTGCTCATGGTTTGGCTTGGTATTCACCAAGCCAAAAGGTGATCGTGTTATGGCTGTTTAAACATAACATGAGCATGTTCTGCCAAAATTTTTGATGTGGCCACTTTTTTGTATACCATTTCCATGCACTTACCCCATAGTTCATTGCTATTTGGGTCCTCAATTATTTCACGCCTCCCAATGACTTTCATCAATATTTTTTTACAATCCCTCAAAACATGAAAAAAATGGTTTCCAACATCAAATTTGAATTTAAAACATACAATTGGAATCTTGTGCATTGAAATAAGAAAAAAAAGTGCATCAACTTTTTCAACCAATGATGGGAGAACCTCAAAAGCATGACAAGTCTCTTTCAATGTCAAAAAAAGTGTAGAACAAGGAATAAATTAGAGCATGTTCACCAAAAGTCATGTGACATGCCTTTTTCAAGGTCATTAGTCATCATTTTAACTAGTTCAAAATGTGCTCGCATTATAACCTCCTATCTAGCTATCTCTCTATCTCTTTCTATCTCTCCCTAAAGACTAAACCCCTTAACCATAAACCCTAACCCCTAAACTTGGGAAACCCTAAACCTATCTCTCTCTCTCCACACCTCAAAGAGATGTCCTCTAATGGAATGTAATGATTGCAAGATATATGCAGAAAATTGATTTGTTGAAAAGGATTTAGAAACTTTCACGAAAATACAATTGGCACGTGTAAATCCAAATTCCACAACCTTTGTCAGCATCCTCCCAACCTCTGCCAAATTAGGATCTTTGGAACATGGTATGGACAACCATCAAAGCATAAAGGATATAGGAATTTTTTTAGATGTTGTAATTGTAGCTGCCCTTATAGACATGTATGCAAAGTGTGGAAGCATAGACAAGGCATGTGGACTGTTTGATAGAACACCTCAAGCATAAAGGATACCATAATTTTGTCAGATGTTGTATTTGTGACTATCCTTGTAAACATGTATGCAAAGTGTGTGTTGGTACCTTTTTTGACCTGGAGGTTGTTTCTGCATGTTGGAGGTTTTCTTCATTTAAACCCTAGGTCTTCTTGTCCATCGGCAAGAGTTTGGCCTATCGGCTGGAGTATTTTCGGTTCCACCGATGTGGTGGTGATGTGCCATCAGGATGACTTCTATCATCGGCATATCTTCTTTTTGGTTTCCTGATGGGCATGTGTTTAGCCGACAAGGGGGCAGAGTGAGGCTTTTTGTTCATCGCTGTGACTTTGTACTATCGACGTGGGAGATTGTGGTTCCACCGATGGTAGTGGTCATGTCGATGAGGGTATCTCAGGTCTATCGGCGTAATGATTGTCATCGGTGAGGGTTTTTTATGGTTCCCCGACGGATTTGTTCTTATCGATGGTGCCATCGGTGTGTTTTATGCTATCGACGAAGTAGTTTCTTGTTCAGCCGATAGTGGATGTTTGGCCGATGCGATGTCATCGGCGTGGGTCTCACCGACGAGGATAATTTGAGTGTTCATCGCCAAGACTTGTATTATCGGCTAGTGTATTTTGTGGTTCGCCGATAGAGGGAGGTCACCCCGATGGTCTGGCCGAAGGGAGTGTTTTCGGTGTGACATGGGCTATCGGGCTAGCAGTTGGAGTATCCGCCGATGGAGAGTGTTGGGCCGATGAGGAGTCATCGGTGCGGGTCACACCGACAGGGGAATATGGAGTGGACCGTCGGCGAGACTATTGCTATCGACAGAGGGGTTTGACCTCTGCCGATATCGTTTCTCTGGCCAATGAGGATTTGGGCGTTGTGTCCATCGGTGTAACGTGTGCAATCGGTGAAGGAAGTTTTGGTCAGCCTGACGGAGGTATTCTCACCGACGAAGGTTTTGAAGGTGACTATTGGCGTGAGTTGTGTTGTCGACAAGCGTGATTTTTGTTGTGCCGATGGTCTATCTCTGGCCGACGAGGGTGTGTTTTGATGGCCATCAGAGAGACTTGGTAGATCGGGTGAGTTGTGGAATGCTTGGCCGATGGTCTATATCTTGGCGACAAGTGTGTTTTGCTTGGTCATTGGGGAGAGTTGGTCTATCGGCTAGGGAAGCTTTTGGCTAGTCCGATGGTAGTAGTCTGGCCGACAAGGAATTGCGATAGGCATCGGAGAGACTATTGATGTCGGCAGGAGGATTTGGGAGTGTGCCGATGGCTCAGGTCTTGGTGATAGGCGCAGGAGGATTTGGGAGTGTGCCGATGGCTCGGGTCTTGGTGATAGGCTCTGGACAAAGTCTTATGCGTCGAGCATGGCAAAAGTGCTCGACATTTGTTATACATGCGGCCGTGTTTTTAAAATGATAAAGTTGTCTCTGCGGCACCAATGTGGGATTAATCTCCCTACATTTTTTGAACCTGTGGTAAACGCGTTTTGGCAGGAATTTCTTTTTTGAAGTGCTGCGACGGTTTTCAAGTGGCCACGGGTGGTTGAGCCATCAATGGCGATTGTAGCAGGGGTGTGGGCAACAATACAAGTGATTAAACTACCTGATTTTTAGCATGAAGACTTCCAGATGGTGGCACAGGGCTCGAGGCCACCCTTGTCAACTCTCCTGCCTACTGCATTGATAAATTATGGGTGCCATCTCTCATGGGCTGTATCTGGCAGTTTTTTGTAAAAATCATGTAATTAATTGCTGTGAGGTACACTTTCTGGCCAATATAGGCAGGAAGTGTTACTCATTTTGTGGTTGTTGAAAACTGGACATTTTGGCTCTGTAATAAGATACAACTAGTTTTGGTTGCTCTGTGCAGCAAAACTTGCGAGTATATGTATCTCCTGTTGTACGTTTGTGCATGAATCCACTGATTTCATGGTTAATTTTATATGAATAATGCTATGTTTGCATGTGTTATGCTGATTCTATCTCCAGTTTTGCATGTATCTTTCTTCTAAGTCCAGGCATTCAAGGAATGTCTGAGATTCTAGAACATAGAATTCCTGTGTTGAATGTTTAATCTTTTAACTTCTGCTCAAGGGGTAGATTAAACTATTTTCAGATTGAATATTGGGAAGGGTGTACTGCAATAGGGATGCCATAAGTATCGATAGCTTAACACTCTGTATTGGGAGATATCTGTAAGGCAGATATCATGTATATCCCCCTGAAATCTAGTTTTAGCTATTCATGCTGATCATTCACAGGTGTATGTCTACTGACTCCAAGCCCTGGATAGGCACCAATCCAGCTCTGTGTTGAGGTTATACACCAGGTCCAGGTTTGCATCCAAGCATCATATCAAACCATTTCACCCTTCCATCTGTTAGTTGTAGGATTAGAAGTAGGAAACCCCTGCATGCTCTCATACTTAACCAGACAGTATGTCCAAGAATGTTGCCAACCTTGTGATTTGTTACACAAATCTTGGTCCATACATGAGAGTATTCTGCCTGTTGCTGTCAAGTTATATCCTTCTGTCATTGAGCTAGTCAAGGTTATACTTTTATCAAATAGGGACACCCCCCTTGGTGCGGCAGAACCAGAAGTGAAGGGGAGGAGCTCACGCAACCTCCTATATTCAGTTGGCTGAATCTACCTGTGCATTAGAAGTGGCAAACCCTAATGCTGATTCAGAAGAAAAACCAACAGTGTGGAAGCATAGACAAGGCATGTCAATAGTTTGACCTAACACCTAAAAGAGATGTCCTCTAATGGAATGCAATGTTTGAAAGATATGTAGAAAATGGATTTGTTGAAAGGCTTTATAAACTTTGAAGCAAATGCAATTGGCACATGCAAAGCCAAATTCCACAACCTTTGCCAGCATCCTCCCTACCTCTGCCAAATTAGGATCTTTGGAACAAGGCATAGATAGCCATCAAAGCATAAAGGATATAGGAATTTTGTCAGATGTTGTATTTGTAGATGCCCTTGTAGACATGTATACAAAGTGTGGAAGCAGAGACAAGGCACGTGGACTATTTAACCTAACACCTCAAAGCATACAGGATACTAGAATTTTGTCAGATGTTGTATTTGCAAATGCCCTTATAGACATGTATGCAAAGTGTGGAAGCATAGACAAGGCATGTTAATTGTTTGACCTAACACCTCAAAGAGATGCCCTCTCATGGAATTCAATGATTGCAAGATATGCAGAAAATGGATTTGTTGAAAAGGCTTTAGAAAATTTCAAGCAAATGCAATTGGCACGTGTAAAGCCAAATTCCACAACCTTTGTCAGCATCCTCCCTAGCTC